>OZ030010.1:99689601-100389601 GCA_964023405.1 Apodemus agrarius | reverse complement strand
TTAAGTAACTCCTCCTTGCCAAGCACTGTTCTAAGAGGTTTGCATGAATTCATGAAATTGAGTATAAACATTGTTGTTTAGTCTCATTTTTGGATGAGGTAACCAAGGAATGGAGAGATTTAGTATTCTGAGAAGGTCTCGCCGCGTTTATGCACTGAGTAGAGCCTATTCTCTTAATTGTAACATCCACTCTAGTTTCAGAGGCTATGCTCCTAACTGCCCCACTGTAGTGCACTGCCAGCCTTGAATCTTCTTTTACGCAGACTGTTTTTCTTTGTTTACTGATTGGCTTCATTGCCCATGTTAGAAAGGACGCCACACACCTGGGTGGCCTCTACTGTGGTAGATGCATGCCTTTTCTATGTTAGGTTCCTTGAGGACAAGGTACAATATCCCCTGTCAGCACCTCTCAGTAACTGCTAAGGAAGTGAGTGAGTGAAGCAAAGACTGAAGGAAGAGAAAAGGCAAATGACTTCAACTCTGAGGAAATTGACAATGGGCCTAAGCTAAGGGCATAGGCATAATTCTGACGAAGCTCCACATCTGGACCCAGTTAAGTCAGGCTGAGATTGTCTGAAGATATGCCAGACATCTCAGTGCTACGCTGTGATTGAAGTTTTTGGTGGTTCGAATGAGAATGGCCCTCATAGGCTCATATATTTGAAAGTTTAGCCTCTAATTAATAAAACTGTTTGGGAAGGATGAGGAGGTGTGGCCTTGTTGGAGGTGGTGTGTCACTGGGGATGGGTTTTCAGGTTTCCAAAGCTCACACCAGACCCAGTCTCTGTCTCTGTGTTTGTCTGTGTCTGTCTGTCTGTTTCTCTCCCCTCCCTCCTCTGCATCCTGTTTTCCTTTTTTTTTTTTTTTTTTTTTTTTTTTGGTTTTTCGAGACAGGGTTTCTCTGTGTAGTCCTGCCTGTCCTGGAACTCACTCTGTAGACCAGGCTGGTCTCGAACTCAGAAATCTGCTTGCCTCTGCCTCCCAAGTGCTGGGATTACAGGCGTGCACCACCACGCCCGGCGCATCCTAATCACTACTTCTTCAGTGCCATGCCTGCCTGCTGCCACTTTCCCCACCATGATGGTTATGGACTCACTTTCTGAAACTGGAAGCCAGCAAACTCTAATCAAATGTTTGCTTCCATTTATGAGTTGCCTCAGTCATGGAGTTTCATCACAGCAATAGAACAGTAACTAAGACAGACTATCCCTCTGCTTTCTGGAGCTATTATAACAAAATATCACAGTCACGGTGGTTTACATCATCGATTCCACCATCGTTCTGGAAGCTTGTGATCTAGATCAAGATGCTGGCAGGGTTGGTTTTCTGCACAGCCTTCCCTTCCGACTTGTAAATGGCTGCCCTCTTGTTCTCACTTTACATGATAATCCCTCTATGCATGGATGCCCCCGGTGTCTCTTTTGCGCGTCCAATTTTCTTATCTTGTAGGACACTGGAGAAATTGGATTAGAGCTCATCCTAATGGCCTTGTTTTAATTTAACTATCTCCTAAAAGGCCTGATCTTTGTATGCAGTCACATTTCAGAAGTACTGATAGGTTAGGGCTTTAACATATGAATTTTGGGTTAACACAATTCAGCTAATAACAGACCTCCAGTTGTGTTTTCTTTTGGCTTTCTCCCAACTTTGATAGGAAGAATATGGCTGTTGAGTGAGTGACCTACAAGTGGCTAAGTATATCTTTTTAAGGTTAAACAGGACAATGCTGGCACGTTGTGCTTCCCTTGCAGATACACACGAGATTAAAGTTGTGCCATCTGTCTTTTAATATTCCACTCGGGTGCTGTCTATTTAGTTAATAAAAGAAAAACCCTAATCACTGTCCTTTGCTAAGTGAGCTGTTATAACATCTGTGTAAAACCCCCACATGTGAGTAATTAAATCAGCACAGTGTCCTTTGGGTATGAGACAGGGGAGTCATAGTTACACTCCCAAAGTTCTCCAGCTGTACAATTCACGTTCCAGAGCGCAGGTCCATCTAGCAACAGTTTCCTGGGGAAGGTGATGGGAACAGAGACAGGAATAAAGCACAGGTCTTGCCCTTAAGAAGTGCAGGGTCAGCCGGGCGGTGGTGGTACATGCCTTTAATCCCAGCACTTGGGAGGCAGAGGCAGGCAGATTTCTGAGTTCGAGGCCAGCCCGGTCTACAGAGTGAGTTCCAGGACAGCCAGGACTACACAGAGAAACCCTGTCTCGAAAACAAACAAACAAACAAACAAAAAAGTACAGGGTTTAGAAGAACAGGTAGTCAGAAAACGTTGATATAGCATGACCACTGCCATGACAGGAACAGGCACATGTGACTGTATAAAATTAGAAGAGGGACACCTCAGCCATCTTGAGGAGCAGAGTGCTTCCAGAAGGAAGGGAAGATGTAAAAACTTATATTAGAAAGAGAAATAGAAGCAAGAGAGTTAAAAGTTGGTAGGATGGGGTAGGGAGATATCCAGATGCTGTTAACTTGGAGATTATGTTGTCCAAGTCCTTAGAACACAACAATCCAAATAGTGTCTTAGAAACCTGTGTGAGTCAATGACCCAAAGGAGTTGGATCCTCAAGTTTGGGGAAAATCTTTGCAATGTGAGGTTGAGAATATAGACAAGGTCATAAGCCAAGTGCAGAAACAGGAGATGGTTGCAGCAGGCAAGATGTGAGTGGGGATTGACTCCTAAATCAATACAAAGATCAAGTCTCATCAGTCTGTTGAACATGTTTCACTATTCTGCGAGACCCAGAAACCAGGCTGCTACCTGACTGGAGAAAGGGTGGCTGTTGGAAAGCAAATCTGGAGAATGCTGTAACCTCAGACTCAGGAACACTAATAGACTTGGTCCCTGCCTACTAAAAACCAACTCTCATATTTTATAAACAGGAGACGATAGTTCTTATAAGTGCACTTCAGTAGCGGACATCCCCGAGTAAGCCCATACAAAATGTACTGCTAGCTGTTCATTGCTACTGCATCAAGCACTCTATATAAGACCTTGGTTTTTGTTTTGTTTTGTTTTGTTTTAAATTGAACCTTAGAATGACTCTGTGAGGCAGGGAGAACAGGGACTGCCATTGATATGAAAAAAACTAAGAACCAGAAAACTTATTGTCTCAAATTGGAAGAACCCTGAAGTACATCAGACAAGCTAGAATTTAGGTCCTTTGAGATCTGACCCATGCTTTCTTCTATGCACCATCCCTCCACATTTTCTAAGGGCATATGGTCCAAGACATTCAGTAGAGGCATAAAACCACAGAGAGTTCTGAACCCAATATGCGATCTCTGTGAAATCATGATGGTAGACCTGATAATTAAGAGGGCTGCTGAATGACTATGGGACATCTACAGAATGGATATGCCAGATAGAAGGATGCCATGAGATTGCCTCACGCTACTCAGATTGATGTGAAGTTTTAACCTTAGGTATTTATTTTTTTATTTCTGGAACTTTCTTATTTATTATTTTCAGCCTACAGATACCCATGAATAACTGAGAAGATGGTAAATGAAATTGTGCATAGGTGAAAAGGCCTGTTGTCCCATGGAGAAAGGCCCATGTTAAATAATCTTTTCACTATCATTCTTGCCAATGTTTTCCTTGCCTTTCTAGATTCTACTCCTTCTATCTACCCTCTGGAGCCTTTGGGTTTACCTTCCTCATTTAGATCTGCCTTGTGTAAGTCACAGTTCATTCTCTGTACCTAGTCTTTGGCTTGATCCCAAGAATGTGTTCATGCAGAGGAAGTGTATAAAGTTCTATCCCAGTGGAGTAGAAGAGTTAGCAGAGAAGGTATCTATCCCATGTCTGCCTGGGAGTTTATTTCTGTTCTGAGATATGTTTGCTTTCTCTGAGTCTTCACAGCCAGAATTGAAATCAAAGCTGTAAAACATACCACATCAGTGGCTGTAATAAAACTGCTTTAAATCTCTGTTCAAAGTGTTTATTTATATTATATTCCAAATGTTCTGTTTGGGATGCCAAAGCTTTTCCAGTAGCAACAAGCCACTGGAGAAAGAAGCATTAAGTACAAATCAAGCTACATCAGCCACCAGCCTGATACAGAATCACTGGTCAGGACATAAATTTGAAATAAAGTGGAAAGGCATTGCTTTCTAATTAGGAACTGTGGCATTAGAAACCCTCTCCATCAGTGTGTTTCCATCTCCCATGATTTCTTCTGTGTAGTAGGGAAGAAGTTGTCAGAAAATGTGAAGATGGAGAGGCAAATTATAGCCTAACATGGTGGAAGTACATGGCTAACTATAGTTCCAGCTCCTGGGAGGTAGAGGCAGGGCGACCAGGAGTTCCGGGTCATCCTTGGTTGTATAGCAAGCTCCGAGCTGCCTTGGAGATATGTGAGACCCTGCCTCAAGTGCCTTTCCTCTCCCTCCCCCAAAACAAGCAAATGACATCCACCCTGTGCTTGTAGGATGATTTACGCAACTAGAGCCCGTGTCCAGTCCTGAACTTAGACCCCATCAGAATCACATGAAGTGGTGTGGGGAGGGTCTGAGAACGTGCATTTGTGACATACTTCCCCAGGTGGTACAGGTGCTGTTGGACTGGTGTAAACACGTTGAGAACCACAGCCTTAAGGGCTGTGCTGAGGAAACAGGAAGGTCAAGGGACTCTGGACCGAGGGGGAACTGGTGCAAGAGGCAAGGATTGCATCATACAAGGAGGATCCAGCTGGCCACAGGCAGGGCTCAGCTGCCTGCTCCTGGGTCTCAGTAGTTGTAGAGTACAAGTTACATTCAAGGCCTCGTGGCAAAAGCCCTGCTCTTCGTAGAGTTGTTCTAACTCTCGCTGTCATGTCTTGTTCTTCCCACATGAAGAGGGAGGTGAAGGAAACTGTAGCACCAATCTTCCCTGGAGCCAGTGGCCCAGGATGAGCCCTGAGTTTCAGAGCAGAAGCCATTGAGAACTCCCTACAGTAACTCTCAGGCTGATGGCCCCATGTGGTGGTGGCTGAGAGCAGAGTGCACATCCTTCAAAAGCCCAACCAGTGCTGACTGGTGCTTCTTGACATAGGGGGATATGGAGTAATCTGTGTCCTTAGGACTGAGGGGCCTGGGACGGTGAGAGACAGCCAGACTGGGAACAGTTTGTATATGTACTGGGAATTTCATTGCCATGGGTCAGAGTTTGAAGTGACTTCATTTTTCTAGAATTATGAGTTCCCAAGAACTATGCCAATTTATGTACAATATTTCTTCATTGCAAACGAGTCTTCAAATCACTGTTTGGATTGGGTAGTTTGGGTTCAGAGGAGAAGAGAATTGAGAGAGTTACTGAGTGTTAGGTCTCAAACCTGAGACGAAGGCTAACTGAGGTGCCTATTAAACAGATTAGATTGGACCTGGCTGCCAGGTTCTCCCTGTATCCTTCAGTGTCTCCCTCTTACAGGGTATGACTGGTGTACCCCACGAGAAAACCTTCAGAGTATGCACAAGATACCCCAAGACCAAGTGTTCAGTACAAAGGAGAACCATTTGCCCCGCAGGGACAGAAGGCAGGCATAAGAGACAAAGGCAGGAAGTAGAGGAAGAGGAAGAAAGGGAAGGGGACAGGGAGGGGGAGAAAGGGGGCAAGGGAGAGGGGGAAGGACAAAGGACTGCCTCTGGACAGAGAGGAGACAGACACGGCCCATAGGAAAATGGCCGTTTATAAAGGTAAAAGGGGAAATCCCATGTTAGGAGGAGGTGTTGAATTTTGATTGGACAGGTTAATTAGGTGAACTAATGGCCGCTTTGGATTTCAATACTGTGATATCTGGACCTGGGTAGCAGCCTCAGGAGGAGGAAGTGGCCAAAGCATAAAATGATCCTTGGTATCTATAGCTTTAGAAATATAATCTAACAGGTTATTTTTTTTTTTTTTTTAGCAAGGCAGAGGAAATGAGGGAGAAAGACAAGGCCTGTCCGAGCCATGTGTGCCATGTGTGGGCTGCCTCGAGTCCCTCCACACTGTCCTCTTCCCTAAACTGGCCGGGTTGCCCTGCCCCAGTAGACTCTTCCCTATAGAATCTAGCCCGTTGGCAACTTGATTCTTATCCACCCTTTTCCCTTTTGGCTTCTGCACCTGGTGCCTCTCTGTCTCCTCTCCCTGCCCCTCTCACATGACTCAGGGTCATGTCTACTCTTGAGTCTCCCAGCTGTTCCTCCCTCAGGCTATGCTTTCCCTTTCCCTGAGTTCTCAGGGACTCCAGGATTCCAGGACTATGAGGCTCCAGGGACGATTAGAGTGCCTCAGTTTCCTCTACCGCCCTCTCCTCAGGTAGGGAGAACAAGACATTCTTCCTATATGTGGTACTCATCCAACTGAGTTCGATGAAACTTTGCAGGGGTTGGGGGGGGCCCTCCTCCCAAAGTTATCCCATTTGCTTCTCCCACCAACCCAGCGGGGACAGACATCAATAGCTGCAGCTGCGTTTCTTGGGACAGCCTCTGGGGACTTCAGTCAGTCACCTGCCTATTGCCACACTGTTTATCAAAACTGGATCAGGATTCCAGCTGAGATCTGACTCCAAAGCTTTTCTCCCCACACCTACTCCCGGGTGCACAAAAGACATGGCCTGCTTGAAAGAACAGAGCCAAGGAAGGGGGGATTTCAGAGAATGATGTCATGGGAACAGAATCTTCATCAAGTAGCCAGTGTAAGGAAGGATGAGGCTAGAGGGAGAAACTGGCCCTCAATTCAGAGAATGTCCGTTCACCACTTGACTCCTTGCAGTCTCCTACCCGTAGAGCTCTGCCTTAGCCTGCTTTCCTGGGAACATAGTCTGTGCAAAGTCTCCAAGCTCACAGGCTAATTCAGGGGAGGAGCCCAGACAGGAACTCATAACCTTTGAACCCAGGCTGATCTCCCAGTCTGATACCGCTCTGCTTTCAGGATGTCCACTCATACAGGACACAGGACCTTCGAGAGTGGGTCAGTCCAGGATGGGAAGAGCTTGCCCACACCGTGGAGCTTAGCTTGGGAATGCCAACCTTTGTGTGTGGCTCCTAGGGAGGCAGTTCTCTCAGCTTTTAACCTTGAGAAAGGAAAGCTGTAACTGTCAGTGGCTCAGAGTATCCAAGGCCCTGAAGCAGGCGGAAGCTGAGCCTTGATGCCTACAGCTTGGCTTCAGGACATAGGCTAGCAGAGGTTCTCCAGGGCTCAAACACACGCTGCAGAAACACTTCCTGGTTCTAACAGAGGGGCAAACCCCAGGCTTTTCCCAGCTAACCCTTACTCCAGATTCCATCTTCCTTAGCAAATATGCCAGCTGCTTCAGGAGCCTAGACTGTTTTGGTTTAAAATTGGCAAAAGGAAATAATGAATCTCACATTATGGATTTAAATTCTTCAATTTTATTGGACCTGCACGAGTGTATGGCTCGCGTGTATGTGTGTGGTGTGGTGTGTGTGTGTGTGTGTGTGTGTGTGTATGTGTGGTGCTCATGGAAGCCAGAAGCAGACACTGGGTGTTCTTGAACTGGATCTACAGATGATTGTGGGCTGTCACATGGCTGCTGGGAATTGAGCCTGGGTTATCTCCAAGAGCTGCCAATGTTCCTAACTGCGAAGCCATCTTCCCAGTCCCATGTTATGGCCTTTACCCTTCTCACCTCCTCCCTTATTCTAAACTTCCTCCAGCTCACAGTCTTCCTCCCCCCCCCCAGCTACACATTCTCCTTACAACCCTGTTGCTCCCACTGCGATAGATATCTCCCTGCTCTCTTCCTGCTTCTTTCACTAGGGTCTCTTTTTTCTCTATCCCCTCCTACTCTCCCTTCTCTTGCTGGCTATGTCTAGTCTGCTGGCCATGTTCAGTCTACTCCTTTCTTCCTCTGCTTTGGACTCTTCCAGATGCTTCAGTCTGTATCTCCCTGTCTCTCTGTCTCTCTCTGTCTCTTTGTCTCTGCCTCTCCCCCTCCCCCCCCGCCATCTACAATGAAAACCTTCCCCGTAATCATACCACAGAGCAGTCATGTTGTCAGTTTGTATGGTTATAAGCCACAATATAGGTGCTAACAATTAAATCTGGGTTATCTACGAGAACGACAAATGCTCTTATCCACCGAGACAGCTCTCCAGCCTCTCCCACGCCTTGGATTCAGTTTGTGCTGCCTTCATACTAATGGGGGTGCAGCTATCTATTGGAGTGTCATGAAACTATTGGGCCACACCCTAAAGGTAAACAGACTCTCCTCCCTCCCAAAGTCATCATTTGTCAATAGTTCCTCAGTTAGGGGTGAAGGTCCAGACCTTCATCCCCCTGTCCTGGAAGTTCACTGATATAATTGTTTTTGGAGAAAAACCACAGCTGCTTTGAGTTCATGAATGCAGGGGTCCTGCCAGGTCTGGGAGACACACGGATTTCCTTCAGCCCTCCCTGACCTCTGGCTCTTACAATCTTCCCACCCCCTCTTTCGAAGTGGTCTTTGAGCCTTAGGGTGAAGGAGTATGATATAAACATCTCATCTGTGGTTGAACATTTCACAGACTTATTCTCTGAACTTTGACCATTTGTGGATTTCTATGGTAAACAATGTCCACTGCACAAAGAAACGTCCCTGATGAAGTCTGAACTGCAATAATGTGCGGGTGTAAAGTTTGGCGAATTTAGAGGGCAGGCTGCTACTGTGTCCAGTTAGCAAACTAATAATAGTAGGTTCATCCCTAGGACCTAGATGAGCCCCTCAACTATGCTTTGGGGGTCATATTTATAGTACTAGTAAATTTGGAGCTGGAAGTTAAATTAATGAGGAAGCTGTTGGTTACTTTCCTAACATTCCTGCTACTACTGTATTCATGGGCATCTCTTGGCCTGCTGGTAGTTACTGTAACCCACAGTGCTCACAGCTGGATAAGACTGCTGATGAGCTCCCCCTCCCAGGATACGATGTAGCACCTCGGGTACTATGAATGCTAGCCTGTACATTGGAAGATTGCTGGCTAACACTAACCTGATTTCTCTACGTCTTATAACCAAAGTATGCAGCACCTTCAAAAAAAGGGTCCTACCATCAAGTTTTGATGAAGAGCCAAGAGCAATGACAACAACCTATAATGTTTATAGGAAATCTCTGGGACTCCTCTGATCGAAAACTCAAGTGGAAGTACCCCACATCTGGCACTGGGCTTTTGATTTTTGCAATCTATGGCTTCTTGCAGAGGCATGGTATTCCCTGTGTAGGATAATTCCAAGCAAACTTTTCTATATGAATGTGTGTGTGTGTGTGTGTGTGTGTGTGTGTGTAGCTTACAAAACAAGTTTCTACAGATGCTGGAGTGAAAGCCTGCTAGCTTAGAGGTAGCAGAAAGCACTCAGCTTGTTTCCATATGGATTTTTCAAACACCTTTAGTGTTAATTCTTCCTTCCTCTCCTCTGCTCTGATCTCCTGTCCCTCTCCCTAACTTAAACCACACTTCTTAATATGTTTTGTCCTTCTCACGCATGTTCTCTTCCTACTTTCTCGGATTCTGTGTGTGTCTCTGTGTTTTAACTTGGGAAGAACATAGTGAACACACACACACACACACACACACACACACGCACACACACGCACTCACAAATCTAAATTTTTGATGTTAAGACCTACATATGAGAGAGAGCATATGCAGCTTTTGTCCTTTTGGGTCTGTGTTACTTCACTCAGTATTTTTCCAGTTCTATCCATTTACCTTCAAACTTCCCAATTTCACTTGTCTTTACGGCTAAATAAAATTCCATTATGTATAGGCACAATACTTTCCTTACTCTTTCTCTGTTGATGGGCACCTTGGTTGTTTCTATATTGTGACTAGAGCATCATCTATGAAAATAGATGAGCAAAACCTCATTGTTTTAAATCACTATGTTTAAGACTGAAAACCTTACTAATTATCTCCTTTTGGCTTATTCATATGTAATTCCATGTTCCAAGGAAATCACACTCTGAAGTTAATTTATCATTCCTAGTATACAAAAGCCATTTCTTAGATCTAATATATACTCATCAATAATTTGAAGGGCAAAAGCCTAACTTTCTTGCAAACAATTCATCCCTGTTATCATCATCACTCCTCTTAATGTTTTAATCATTTCTTATCAATTTAACTTTTTTCTTTATTCACCTTTACTGGAGGACATGTTTTGAAAATAAGCCATTTTCTCTATGTGTCTCCTTAGTCATTCTAGAAATCACGAATGCCGTGTTAATGGAGAAATAAACAAACTCAATTCAAATAATACTGGGTCCAGATTGAAACTCCTTATGGAACCATAAACACTCATCTTCCTCTTGTGGGTTTCATTCACGAATCTGTAAGATAAGGTAACATCAGGTAGCTGTGAAGATCTGGAAAGATTGGAATTCATCAATGCCAAACATGCAAGGCCGTCATCTAATCACAGCCACCATGTTTTGGAACTCGGAAGCACCACGTGATGTGCTTGAGCTTATTTGGTTAGTTTATGGGTTATATAGTGTTGTCTGATATGCTGGATTTGCTCCAGGGGCACACATACGGCTTATCTTCCCAGAAAAGCTGTGTACCCAGAAAAACAACGGGAAGCACACAAAATGACAATATAATTTATCATACAAACCAAGACCATTTTGACAGCAGGGGTCAGATGTTATTAATAATTGTACCAGATCTTACCATAAGCTAGTGCTTTCCCTGGGAAGCAGGACCTGTGGTCACCCATATAGATGTATCTTCAGAGCCTTTCCCGAATCTCACCCTAGGTAGAGAACAGGGCCTTGCTGAATTAATACTTGAGGAGTAGAATGGAAGAACTGGCAGTCTCAAAAGTCAGCAAACATGGCTAATCTAGTATAGCTCATCCCTTCCTTCCTGTATGTCTTGTACACCCTTCTCCTTATTCAGCACTAATGTCACCCCCAAATGGCACATTTATCATCCCAAATTAGCTATTATTAAAGTCATCCATTTGCAGGGCTGCAGCTAAAATGAATTGTATTATTATTTCAGTTATGGCAACGAATGGCTGAGCATCAAAAGCCATTTTGATTTTGCAGCAAGAAGGCAATCAATTATTGTGTCTTGCCAGCCTGTCCAAAGCTCCCTCTAGCTTGCTGTTAGTGAATATAAACCTCCTTTCCCTCTGACATCCCCTCCTACACACACACACACACACACACACACACACACACACACTCTCTCTCCAGGCCTCAAGGTACTTGAGAACTCAGGAAATTTGTCTTGTCACAGTCCTAATGAACACTTTCTCTGGGTCAGGTTTATTTTGTGAGACAGGGTCTTACTATCTAACCCAGGCTGGCCTTGAACTCCCTATGTAGCCAGGAGCTGGTAATCCTCCTGCCTCAGCCTCCTGAATGTTGGGATTAGAGATTTGTAGCTTGCATGTATTCTCTTGACTTTAAGCTTAGAACCAAGGCTTCTCCTGACACACAGTTTCCCCTCTCTCCTACTCCTGATCCCTATATCTTGGGGCAATGAGCCAATCTAGACTGCAATCTTGGGCTAGTCGTCTCCAGTGCTCAACTACCTGTAGTCTAGATTGATTTTGCTGAGTTGTGAGGTCCTGTGTCCAAGCAACCTTATTTTTTGACCTCTCTGTCTTGAGGCACAGGTTTTCTGGAGCCAAACAAAACAAAACAAAACAAAACAAAACAAAACAAAACAAAACAAAAACAAAACAAAACAAAAAGCAAAAAACATGACTACTGCTTCCTCCTGGAAATCTGTTGTATAAGAAAGGCTTGAGATAGGTCGTCTTTCATAAAGCATTTGTATCATAACAGAGTCTTTACTGCTCTATCTCAAAAACAGTCATTTAAAGTCCTCGGAACTGAAGAGTACAGACAAACAAGCAATAGCGAGGGGAGAAACTGCATCCACAGGGGCCTAGAAGAAGTATTGATCAGCAGGCCCTTTCAGTGGAGGCAATTATGATGCTGTTGATGAGAACGATAGCAGCTCCTGCTTTCTCACTGTTTCCACTGTGTTAGCAGTTTAGGCTGCTCCAACTTCCGTGATGCTTGTCCTCTAACTGTTGGGAAGATTTTGTGAACTAAGATATTGTGATCCTGCAACATGTCTTTCCTGAGGGCTGCATGGGGCGAGGCGCTGGGGGCTCTGCAGCTCCACATCACTTCCCACTGCCCCTGCAGTCCCTCTAGTCAGAATGTCTCACTGACAGCTTATCTCCTTGTCTCCTGGGGTTTTTTCTTTTTCTTTTTCTTTGCTTTCTTTCTTTCTTTTTTTTTTCTTTTTTCTTTTTTGGAAGTCAGGACTGGAAGTAAAATAGTAATGTGTGCACAGCAGAGTCCACTCCCCAGGCCCCTTTCCCCATCAGTAGGTAGAGGGTGTCCACGACCATTTTAATTAGTTGAAATTTAAGTTCTGTCAGCTGGATCATGTCCCTAAGGGCTACCAGTAGAGAATCCGTTCACCTGTGCCCAGAAACAGAAATTATAAAAAGCCTTAACATTTCTTTCAAGCCCCCAAAGCAGGTTGTCAGGCTGAGGCTCTCTGGGTGTCATCTCCCTAATACTTTCTCCCCCTCTCTCCCTCCTTCCCTCTTTCTGCCACCCACACCCACTTATCCTTCCTGATGAGATTCTTCTAAGACATTTGAATTGCTTATGGCCACACATGATTAAGAAATGATTTTTAGAGCTGTATTTTTAAATCTTTTTTAAGGGGCTGGAGAGATGACTCAGCGGTTAAGAGCACTGGCTGCTCTTCCAGAGGACCTGGGTTTCCTTCTCAGCATGGCGGCTCACAGCTTTCTGTAACTTCAGTTCTGGGAGATTGGACTCGCTCTCTTGGCCATCACACATGTGATGCACAGATATATATGCAGGCAAAACACCCGTGCACATAGAAGAAAAATAAATATCTAAAAACTTTAGCAAATATTTCAACCCCCTTCTTACCATAGTAAAGAAGAGGAAAGATACACAGTAGTTTTCCATTTACAGGCAAGATAACAATTGATCCAAAGGTTATTATGGCCCTGCAAGTAGGATTCATTCTTCATTTCGATCTCTTTTCCATCAACATAGAAAAGAGCATCTAAAATACAAAGCTCGTTCTAAATTTTCTTGGTTTTCACAATATAACACTAATAAGGCTTATCTCAGAGATCTTAACACTAAAGATGGGTCAAAATAAATGCAACCAATAGTTTAAGCATTCACAGTTAACTACCGTGAGTATTATGATACATTTCACTTTGCTCTTTTTTCTTTGTGTATTTGTGCATCCATATTTTATACTACATTTCCTGCATTCTAGTATACATATTCTCCCTATGTGAGATCAATATACATTTCATAATGGATAGCAAAACTGACCAGCAAGTTGCTTATATGTGTGCAGGCTTAGGTGTGCCGAGAGAGAATTTGCAATCTGATTGTCACTTCAATTGAGTTATTTGAGTTGGGAGGTATTCTCATTATTAAATTTTTAACTTAATTTTGCCTTTCTCCCTAATTGTAATTTAAAATGTCTTCTAAAAATTACACTGCGATGCATCATTGAAATGAAAAATTATTGTGTCTGTGGGAGATCTCTTGTCACATACGAGACGCAATGCAATGAAAGGCAGTAGAAATTGTCAAATGTCTTAGAAGAGAGCATAAAAATGTCAAAGCTAGGAAGGGTTGGCGTAACCACAGCATGTGGTGTGGGTGACTATCATTTAAGCCCCTGATAGCTATTGGTGAGAAGCTTCTTGGTGACTTTCAAGAATAAAGAGTTTGTTTCTAGCTAATCTAATTGAATAATACATAAAAATAAAAAAGACAGAAAAAAGAAATTACAAGTTTAACCAAATAGCTTGATGAGTCCCTGGGATTCTGCTGTATACTTTGATATAATTTTGCTATATCATCATTAGTCAGGGTTCTGAGAAGCAGCCACCTGACCCTTCAGCAAGCTGAATCAATTTTGAACAGAAATATTTTTTTCATTAGCCATAAGATATGAAGAAAGCTTAGACTCTAGTTTCGGTGGCGTTATTGAAGAAGAAAGTGTAATATAACCATGTTAATGTATATATTCACAAATATATATGCTATTGTTAGCAGAATAAAACTTGGGTGCATTAAATGTATTATTTTCCATAAAACAATGGGGATGTACATCTTTAGTTCTAGCACTCTGAAGGCAGAGGAAAGGAGATCTCTGTGAGTTTGAAGTCAGCCTGGTCTACAGAATGAGTTCCAGGACAGCCAAGGCTACACATAAAAACCCTGTCTCAACAAACAAACAAAGTAGTTTTTTTCCCCAAAAGCTATGGATAAATCAATGTCCCACAATTCTACCATATTTGGATTAAAAAACAATTGAGGCCATTTTATATGTTTTGTATTGTGACTTTAATTAAATATTATAATCTGAGCATTTTCAGAGCCATAGGATATTTGGAAACATGATTTGATGAATTGCTGTATTGAAAACTTGCTTTTCAGAAAGGTTGTGCCAATTGACAATCTCATTTACAGTTAATGAAAGTGTACCCCATTCAATATATGAGTTTTATTAATTAAAATTACCCTTTTGCACCCTTGACAGGCAAAAAATATTATCTCATCTTTATAACTTATTGATTACTACCAAGGTTAAGTGTTTAAAACTTTAATTGTTGGCCATGTTTATTTTTTGTGTACAATTTAGCAGGCCATGTCCTTTGCTTATTTGTCTACAATATCCTCTGGGTGCATCGTGCTTGTCTCTAATAATGAACTAAATGCTGTAGATGAGCCACCCTTCCCTCATTTGGCCTACTTCCTGCTTCAGTTTCCATCCCCACAACTGTGCTCTATCTCAGGGGGTTAGACTCTCTTCTTTTCCTGAGGGCTTTTCTGGGAGCGATACCAGGTTGTTTTGTTATCACCAGTTACAACTTGGAAGTGTTAGAAAGGCAATGTTATACCCCTCCAAGCACTGAGGGCTGGCATAAATACTGGGGATGGAACTCCATGGATAAGTACTAGATAAGTACCCGAAACTCTCCATCATTTTGCGGAAGTCTTCAAAGTAGGTTCCCAACACACATGGGCAAGCTAGTCCCTTCTTTAACACAATGATCATCAGGGTTTTTTCTTTTTCCTTTTCCTTTCCTTTCTTTTTGATTTCCCTGTTTCCTTCTTGTGCTTTTGGAGTTACTTCTGAAACATCTACTTGTGTCTAAATTTTTTACTTAAGGCCTGCTTTTGAGAACTGAAATCACACACACACACACACACACACACACACACACACACACACACAATCAATCAATCAATCAAAATGAAGCAAACAGGTTTTCTATCCACACACTTTTTAAAGGCAATGTTCATTCTCTCCCAAATTTAACTGCCTAATACCGATGACATTTTGGAAAGTGAAGATTATCCCTTTGGTAAAGTTGGAAGGGAGGACTTAGCATAGCTGAGGCTTCATTCACCTAGGGAATGCCATGCTAGTTGTCTCCTCCTGAAAGCCTTGGAGCTGATTGTTAGCCTCTCAAGATGGGTGTCAAAATGGATTTCTGATTTTCAAGGCTAAAGAGCAGAGCCTGGACAGAATAAATGCAATAAAACATAGAATATATATATATATATATATATATATATATATACACACATATACACACATATATATGTATATATATAAACAAACACACGTGTGTGTGTTTATGTTTATGTTTGCATTCCTATATTTATAATCTGTCTATTGTCAAGATATGTAAGGAGTCTCTGAAAAAATATGTCATTGCTAGTTTGTTAATTTACAATGAGAAATGTAACGGTCAAACAGGCCAAAATGCTTAAGTAGTCCAATCAGTGCACTCTTTCCTTGCAGGCAAGTTGTATGGTGAGCCAAACAAATTATCTACAGATTGCTTGGTGAGCATAAAATCAGAACAGGGAGAATTAGTTGATCTTAGGAACGGTCTTTCATGTTAGGCAACTTGAAGCACTCTCATCAACTACAGGGCCAGCCTTGCCAAGAAACCCATAATGTTGAGTCCACTTAGCCAAGATCGTTCTGTTGGATGGAGTTTGGCTGGTAACTTTGCATTTAGCTGGCCAACTACTTTCTATTTATTGCAAGCAGTCTATAGTACAATTAATTTGGTTTCTCCTTACAAAATCATAATTGCATTTTAATCCTGCTTCCCCAGATTTGCCCTAGCTCACCTTGAACAGAGTTATGAGGACTCTCAGATTGTTCAGTCACGGATGTACAAAGTCATGGTTAATTTCCATAAAAAAAAATAAGTCTTACCAAAACTGGTAACCATTACCTCTGACTTTGTTTCCCTTTCTGTGAGATAGTAGAGTTTGTTTAGGGAGCATTGTATAGCTGTCATCTTCCTGTAAAGATGAATGGAATTTACTTTCAACTTAACAGCTATCTGCTTCCTTTTTCCAACCTTTTCTACTACCATCATCCTCTGCGGTCCAGTGTGCTCATTAGCCTTTCATCTCCTTATTCTCTTTGTCCCATACTTCACAGTGCTAGAATGTCTTCCTGCCCCTATGTCTCAGTAAAGCCACAACTCAATGGCCACCTCACCTAATGTTCCAACGTTCATCACAAAGGGATCTCTTTCCTTCGGCCCTACAGTGTTCAATTCAACTGTCTATCACAGCACCTACCCCACTTTACTCTAGTAACATATGCTCATTTTCCCAGTAAACTACAGACTCTCAAGGACAGAGACTGTAGTCTTATTTACTTTCCTGTTCTCGGCGATTAGCACAGTACCCGATCTTTAGTAAATGTTTGAATAAGTGAATTATCCAAAGGTCTACAGACAAACATACAGGAACTGTTACTAAAAACAACAACAAAAGCCCTGTAGTCTTGAAAATTATATGACAATAAAATCAATAGTCATTTAGTCAAGCTTACAGTGAGCTAAGACGTAACATCATGTTTGATCAATTCATCCATTCATTCAATAAATATTTGTTGAGGATCTACAATGTGCCAAACGTTGGTCACAAAGTAATGAGCACTGTGGGCCAGATCTCTACTTTCCTCCTCAGATAGAGCCGGCCAATAAGCCCAAGGCAAGAACTACTTCCAGATGTAACAATTATTACAAAGAAAATGAAACAGGATAACATAACAGTAGATATGTTGAGTCAAAGCATATTCTAATTTTTGGATTGGGTAGTCAGGAAAAGTCTTTTTTTTTAAAGAATGGCATGGGATCAGATCTGTAAATAAGAAGGAGCCAGCCAGAAAAGGATCTGGGAGGGGACGCACAAGGCAGAGAAGCACAAGTCCAAAGCAGACTCTGGACATGTCCAGAGTCAGTGCGGTAAAAACGGGCAGGCTGCTGAGGACAACTGCTTCTGTGGATCTGAAGAATGTGCGAGTTCTGGAGGGATGGTGCAGGGTGAGATCCGACAGGTAGGCAGAGCCAGGACAAGCTCCTTGGATCCGCTTCATGTTACGTCAGAGAGACAGACCCTGGAGGGGTTTCAGGAGGAGACTGATCAGTTTTTAAAAGCTCACTAGCCTGTTACAAGCTTAGCGACCAGAATTCCTATCAGGAATACAAATTAAAAGCTATCGTGAAAGCCTACTACTTTGGCCACACTCAGGGTAGTGACCAAAAAAACCAGGGCTTGCAGCATGTCCCTGAGAAAGGTTTGCACAAAGTTCCAGATGGTCTGGGAAACCACGCCCCTTTAGAAAGAGACCTTTAACCTAAAGAATCAAGCTAGGTCCCAGCTGGATTCTTAGAGGGTGGGGAAGGAAGAGGAGCAGTCCACAAATGGACTAGAGCAGCTTTTCACGAGTAAGGTATAATTAACTTTCTGCTCACTCCTAGTGGGCAATAATCTTTGCTGAAATCTCTTACTCAATTGCTTGAGATTTGGGAGTTTGGAAGAGAAAAAGGCTCAGCAGAAAGTTGTCCATAGTGCATCTCTTTCTCTTCTAAAAATCACTACAGAAAAAAAAAAAAAAACCAGTCCAACAACCTGGTCTTGTTTTCATCCCGTCTCAGCCAGGTGACCTCACAAGGCAATTGTACTTCCACCAGAACAGGTCTCTGTGCCTTATGGGGCTACACAGAATTTTTCTTAAAATAAGTCTCAGGAGAGATGAGAATGGAGCCCTGCTGGAACATTGCTTTGGTGTTATGATTTTTTTTTTTTTTTTTACTTAGAGTAAATAAAAAAAATTATTATCTGCTGGGGTCAAAGTGAGATAGAATATCACCAAGTAAGGAATATGTAGACTGTTTCCCAAGCCCCTAATGGGGGCAGGTACATTGGATGAGAAAGGGGGGGCAAGGATCCATAGCTTTAAGACTACAAAAAATGGGAGTTAGGCCCTGACAAATAAGGTAGAGTTTAAAAACAGTAACCAGGAAGTCCAGGTGGATACGGGGAAAACAGAAAGCCAGGAATCTATGGTAATAGGTCAAAAAACAAGTACTGGTGATGTCATGAGATAGGGTCTTTACGTGTAAAATAAAAAAAGGAAGCAAAAAGGCCGTGCTTTGACGCTGCCTCCTAGAAGAAGGGGGCCGTTGACGACACTTAGAATGCAGTGTGCGGGGGCAGGGAGGCTTAGGGTGTCGTGGTAAAGGCGAGGCAATGGCTTAACACTCATTTCTTTAACATTGAGGCTGTGGGTGCAGTTAAAATGCTAGTTACTTCTTCAGAATCAGGGGAGGGAAGTCACTGTACGAGAGTTTGGCCACATGATTAAAATTGTAACACAAGGGCCTTAACCAGTAATCTGGCATCTCTGAAGTTGTTTTTTTTTTAAAAGGAACACCTGGAGAGAGCTTCTGTTGGTCCCTGAGTGAAAAGGAACCCCAGGAAGAGGGCAGGAAGGGAACAGAATGTAGAAGCTACATGCTGCGAGCAAAATGGCCTGCCCAGTGAGAACCTAATAATGGCAGTGTGTGGGAAGGTGCTGATTAATTAACTGGATTGTATGGAAGGACATAATTATCAGTCCCCTACAATTCGATCACAGTGCCTTCGGCGGGGACAGCTCTTCCTAGCCCTTGAGCACCTGAACCAACCTTGCATATGGTGCCTCTTTCCCTCCAGATGAAAGCACGCTGTAAAATTGTCTGTAAATCATTTCAGATCAGATCTAAGCCGCACATGGGAACTGTACTAAGCCAGGAACTTGTGGCATGAACGACAGAGGAAGAAAACAATGGCTTTTCAGGGGAAGAGACCATTTTTTTCTGAAGTTGTGGGACTGACCAGGCAGTTTCTTCTGCCCTGGAGGCCAGTGCGGAAGAGCTGTTGAGAAATGGCCTGGATCAACACAGCAGGGTCCTTTACCCAACCGCACAGATCTGCCTTGCTTCTTTAGGCCAGGAAACATGACACACTGTAAATTGGTGGGAAGCCGGACTAGCATGCGGTGGATAAGCTGTCTGCAGGTTGGATGCAGGATATTAAGGGAAGGAGGGACTGTCAGAGCCCTGACAGAAGGGCACATCACAAATGAGTCCATTTTTATTATAGTGTTTGTCCTGACGTGTTTGAAATATAGCTAACTGTCCAACTCTATGGCACTTGAAAGATTTGGCCCGACAGTTCTGGAGCCCTTCAATATGGGTGGCATTTCATTTAGGAAAAAAAAAATATATGACCCTTGGCAGAGGAGATATAAAGCTTGAAAGAGATCCCAGTGACAGTTAGGCAAAGCTCTCTTGGCCTTTTTCTCAGCCTTGGAAGCAACTGTTGAGGTGAAATCACATTGCATTTTTCAGTCTTTACCCACTCTCCTGAAGAGAGGCGGCGGGGGGTGGGGGGTGGGGGTGGAGGGGGTTGGGGGGTGGGGGGTGGGGAGTGGGGGGTGGGGGGTGGGGGGGACTGTGGGGGGTGGGGGGTGGGGGGGCTGTGGGCAGAACACGAACTAACACACAGACCATGTGGATGCTGCATCATTTTCTCCCTGCCACCTGGGGGAACACTGCTCATTCACCTCACAGGGCTGGCTTGAAAGTCAGCTGAGAAAGAAAAATAGAAGCACCTAGGAAGAGAAATAGCTAATATAATATAAAGGCTTACTGTTTATCATTACCAAAGGCCAGTGGCAGCAATTGATTTCAGTAAAAGGATAGATAATAAGAAATGTTGGTGCCCCCCCCCAGGTCTGTATCATAGAGCCTTATTTGGTACTCTCACTGCCTTTCCCTACCACTGAAAGGGTTAAACACTGTCTGCTGCTCATAGGCCTGATGAAGCAAGACGCTGGACAGGCTTGGCCTGCAGGCTGCAGCTCGAGAACCTCTGTCCCAGATAATTAACATACCTTGGAACTGTTGAGCTGCTCTTTCCGTGTCTGTGAAGATTCCCTTCCTCAGAAAGGCTAGCCTCTCAGCCCGGCCACCAGAAGAATGCCCCACCTCTTTCCACATCTCCTGGGGTTAAGATTCACACAAAGTCTATAAAATACTTGAATAAAAAGCGTTAGGAATCCCATCACCTCAAACAATAAAAACACGCGAATGAAAACGTGAACACTTTGCACAAGATGGAGTTTTCTACTTTAGCCACACCGAAGTGTACAAGTCTACTGGCTTCCCGGATTGTTACAATGTACAACCAAGACAGACTTCAAAAGGATTTGATCACCCACCAAATAAACCTGCCCGCCTAAGCAGTTGTTCTCAATTTTCTCTTCCTGCAGCCTGGGTCAGCCCCTCAATCTGCTTACTTCCGTTATGGCCTTGCCTCTTCTGAACAATTCCTGAAGCCACACAATATGTGCCTTTTTGTGTCTGGATTCCTTTCCTTCCCATAATAGTTTCAAGGTGCACCAATGACATTTTAGATACTATCTATGAAAAATGTATGTGTGTGTTTGTGTGTGTGTCCCTATGGAAACAGCCTAAAAGACTGACCTCCCACTCAACAGCCTCTTTTCCCTTGAGGGAGAAACCATGGGCCCAGCTGATCTCGTGATGCTGAGCTATTCTGTCTTGAGACGGGGCTAGCACAGGACAAGTTAAAGTGTTCTCACTGGCGGCTTCTGTCAGTGTGGCTGCTCATTGTTTTGTGTTTGTCTGGCATAGCACACCTGATGACTTATTTTGTTTGTTGGCTTGGTTTGGGTTTTGAGACAGGGTAGAGTTATGTATGGTCATGTAAGTTGGCCTTGAACTTAATATCCTACCTGCCCCAACCTCCTGGGTTTTGATGTTTGTCTTTTATCACAACCAACCAGGTGGGTATCATAGCATCTTAATTAAATTCTGGACCCCTCATAAGAATATATTGTGCAGGCGGTGGTGGTGACACACGCCTGTAATCTCAGCACTTAGGAGGCAGAGGCAGGCGGGTTTCTGAGTTCGAGGACAGCCTGGTCTACAGAGTGAGTTCCAGGACAGCCAGGGCTACACAGAGACACCCTGTTTCAAACAAACAAACAAACAAAAAAAAGAATATATTGTGCATATATATGCATATTTAGTTAAACCAATGTTTTGGGAGACAGCTTAATTGTTCTATCTTGCCATTTTGTCGATGTCACTTGACTCCTATTGTCCCCCCTTCTTCTGGGGAATACTTATGATAATTGACTAAAGAAATTTTTTTTTTTCTGCAAAATACAATGTTCGGGCACCCACAAGAATGGCTTCTATTTGTTTTTGACCTTTGGTATGAATCCTACTACTTTGTTTCTTTGTTGTCCTTTTCAAAACTGATGTGATAATTATGAGACTCATACTGTCCTTAATTTGCATGGTTTGGTGTTGTTTCTTGGGGCTTGTCTTTAGAGTTTGTGAAGTCTATACTTTTTGGTGTAACAGGCAACAAAAGGCTTTGTTAAGTTATCTTGATGTTGAGTTAGTGAGGACAATTATCTTTAAACTCTCCTTTCACAATGCAGCCACTTTCTCTCCATTAAACACTGGCCTGCTTGCTATTTATAAGCAATTGCTTAATTCCTAGAGGTCCAACCAAGTTACTTAGGACAGCTTTTCCAGTTCTTCACTGTTCTTCTTGTATGCAGAGAAAGAGCCATTAGAGTCCCTTGCTCTTTTGCCATTTTCACTGGCATTATTTGGATTTTTAAAGTCTTTTTTATAATAAAATATATTTATATTTAAATTAACAAGCTTTGTCTGTTTGCTTAATGTGGATTGAGCTTGGACTGCTAGTAATTCATTCATAAGCTGAGATGTAGCAATATGACAGCCATTTTGAAACCTGCCTGGGCTTCATAGTATGTTCTAGACCAGCTAGGGCTAGAGTAAGACTGTCTCAGGGAAAAAAAGAAAACAAGTGAACTGATCATTTAATTAATTAATTAAAATATGTTTTTCTTTATTTAAGAGGTGGGCTTGCAACTTCTTTTGAAAAACTAATGTGAGTATTTAAGTATTTGGAACGTTCCAGGCCAGGTAAGTCACTGAAGCAATGTTGTCAGTGGAAGAACCCTGCCTGTAACTTGTCGACTTTACTTTTCTGTTCAAATGGCACATGGAAGGGACACAGTGTATTCCTCCAGGTTGTCAGGAAATGTGTTCATGCTAAGAAATCATGGATCCTTATCATCTAAGCATAAACTAGTAATTTAAGTAGAAGGCAGACTTTGAGAGAAGCATGATATGGGAGAGGTAAGTTGGATTAAGTAGAGGATGACTTGGATAGTAAACCTTATATCCACCACATCAGGAACATTACTAGTAACTACCCTTTAAAGAGGTAGGGTGAAAAGGCAAGTAAAACAATCTCCCATGTTTTACAATCCTGTCCTGGATCAATCACCAGTGGCCATCATTTATGACAAAACTTCATATAGAGTCTTTCAAATACAAACCCAACGAGCTCAAGATATACATTTTTGCTTATTAGGGGGACATTTTATTTCCTACATCCTCTTCAAATTTTTCAGGTTTTTCCAACCAACAAAAATTTCTCTCTCGTTTACCTTTTTGTTTGTATTACTAGTCTGTCATTAAATTATAAACTGTTCTTCCATCACTGTAAATGTGTGTGTGTGTGTGTGTGTGTGTGTGTGTGTGTGTGAGACTCACCCTGTGCTGTTTTTCCATTCCTGTTCTACAACTTCCATGAGATTATTTTTGATTCATATGCCATTGTCTTTGTTATTGTACTCAGTGCTGTGCTGTGCATGTAGTAGACATCTAGAATTTCTTGGTTACATGACAAAAATATCCTACAAAAGTAACTAAAGGAAGGAAAGGTTTCCTTTGGGCTCACAATTGGAGGTTCTAGTTCATAATGGCAGAGAAATCAGTCATAAGAGTTTGAAGATTTTTTTAATATTATTTCTTTATTTTTATTTATATGAATACACTGTAGCTGTCTTCAGACACACATCAGAAGAGTGAATCGGATCCTATTATAGATGGTTGTGAGCAACCATGTGGTTGCTGGGAATTGAACTCAGGACCTCTGGAAGAGCATTGACTGCTCTTAACCCCTGAGCCACCTCTCCAGCCAACCATTAGGCTGAGCACAGGGTCCCCAATGGAGGAACTAGAGAAAGGACCCAAGGAGCTAAAGGGGTTTACAACCCCACAGGAGGAACAACAATATCAACTAACCAGACCTCCCAGATCTCCCAAGGACTAAACCACCAACCAAAGAGTACACATGTGTAGCAGAGGATGGCCCTTGGTCCTGTGAAGACTTGATGCCCCAGTATAGAGGAATGTCAGGGAAGCAGCAATGGGTGGGTTGGTGAGGAGAGGGGGGGATGGGTTAGGTGGTTTTCAGAGGGGAAACTAGGAAAAGGGATAACATTTGAAATATAAATAAAGAGTATATCTAATGAAAAAGAGTTTGAAGATGTGTTCTCTTTCTACTTCCCATTCATGAAGGGACCTCAACCCATGGGATAGTGGCCTCTCTCTTTAGGGTGGTTCTTGTCTGGTCACTTAGATGCCTCTGGAGACACACTCAGAC
Organism: Apodemus agrarius; assembly: GCA_964023405.1. NCBI lineage: Eukaryota > Metazoa > Chordata > Mammalia > Rodentia > Muridae > Apodemus > Apodemus agrarius. The sequence continues at coordinate 100,365,706 of OZ030010.1, read as the reverse complement.
CTGTGTTTTCATGCTGTTCCTAAAATCCTGTCAAGTTGACTATTAAGATTACCCACAAGTTGGGCGTTGGTGGCACATGCCTTTAATCTCAGCACTCTGGGAGGCAGAGGCAGGCAGATTTCTGAGTTCAAGGCCAGCCTGGTCTACAAAGTGAGTTCCAGGATAGCCAGGACTACACAGAGAAACCCTGTCTTGAAAACAAAAACAGAAACAAAACAAAAAGATTACCCACAGCACATAGTTAACATGTTAAAAATCCCTATGCCTGCCCCAATTTTGTGTAATTCTTCCAAAAATTCCATGTAAAGGCAAACCATTAGTTCTTTTGCAGGCTTTGGCATGCTTCGGCATAGAGTAGAGTCCTATATAATGCTTACAGTGGAGCAAAATTCTTAACTCAAGTAAAACACATTCCTTCAAAGAAGAACAACATCTCCAAATTCTACTATTCTCTATTAACCCATTGATGCTTTCTGCTAGATCAAAGGTCCTGGGAGCTCTTTCAGTCCAAAGAACCCTGGATTCAAAGTCAACCTGTCTGGAACATTAAATGTTGATTCTCCATCTCTGACCTTACAGAATGAAACAGAAACTTTGCACTTTACCAGTTTTCTACAGCCTTTCAACTCAGTAATCATGGAGACACATCAACCCACTCCTCCGGCTTCTAGACTGTCAGAGAGTGCTTGGTAATGACAGAGACAGCTCTCTGGTCTGTTAGTTTCCTTATCCCCTCTTGATTATCTGGGGCAACCTGGCCCATTCCACGGTGCTTCTTCTTGCCATCACAAGATTGGCCCTTCATTATGAAAGCTTTTGCCTGGAAAGCTGTGTCAGAGGTTAATGTGACTATTTTTTCCTTCTCCACAGATTCACTTTACTGGAAACAAACTCCCCAGAATGCTGCTTAAAGAGTTATTTATCTTTATAATGCGAAAAGGCCATGCACATCTTCTGCTTGACTCTGGCTGAATCTTACTATTCTTATTTTTCCTCTGTCACCTCCCACCAGTCTCATCAACTAAAAAGATCGAGAGAGAGAGAGAGAGAGAGAGAGAGAGAGAGAGAGAGAGAGAGAGAGAGAGAGAAAGGTCAATAGCATGCAGCCTTGGCCTTCTAAAGGACATAGCTTTTTTTTTTCCTCACCAAAAATGGTTTGTCACTGGATGCTAGAAGACAAGGACATGGATGGCTCTCCAGGGCCTTTCTATCTTGAATTTGAATGAGCCTGGCTGCAGGCGAATCAATAGCGATCTTTGCTTCATGCTTTTCAGCTGCCCTAATATGCTTCTCAGATCAACACCGCTGTTAAAAACACGAGGTGGAGGGCAAATTCTTTGTGTTGGAAAGATGGCCACGTTTTCACCCCAGCTCCTTTCAGTCTACCTCGGAATCTCAGTGTAATGCTCTTGCTGAGGCTTGAGACTGGTAGGGCTAGGAGGTGAGAGGAAGCAGTTTATAGCCTACATTTCAGAGACCAGAAAGCAGCTTCTCTGGAGCTGCTCCCCTTTATCTGGAAGAACTTACGTCCTGGACATGAGCAACCCATAGAGGCAGATGAGAAGCAAGGTTTAGGCTGGCCTCAAAGGCAGGTTCAAAGGCGGTTTTCTCTGAAGAAGTAATGCCGCTTTCCTTCTCTCCATATTGCCCCAGAATCCTGAAGCCCTCTCTAGATCAACCCCTGTTATCAGTTGGGTATATATCCCTCAAGGTTCTCTTTATGCTTATCCAGACATGCATCTATATCTAGATATATTGGAAATATGCAATGTTTTTCATATAAATACTATCACATTTCATTCTACAACATTTTCCTTTTCTCAAACTTCATGATTCTTAAATGTTAGTGGGATTCAGAAATACTTGGGAGACTTACTTTTAAATAACAGATTTCTATTTTTTAATTAAAAATTTCATTTATTTACTTTGTGCGTGGTGTGTGTGTGTGTGTGTGTGTGTGTGTGTGTCTGTGTGTATGGGACTGGGGGAGAGGGGAGGGAAGGAGAGAGAGAGGGAGAGAGAGAGAAGAGAGAGAGAGAGAAATAATATGTATCACAGAATCTGTGTGTGGAGGTTAGAGGACGAATTCTCTCCTTTCATCATAGAGGCTCCAGTGATAGACTCGTGTCTTGGGCTCAGCAGCAAGCATCTTTATCCAATTCGGTGTCTTGCCAGCTCTAAAGCTGTTCTCACTTAGAGAGTTTCTTATTCAGTAGGTCTAGCTTAGGGCTCAAGAATGGACTTTTCATTCCCACCAGCAGTGGAGGAGTGTTCCTCTTTCTCCACATCCTCGCCAACACCTGATGTCTTCTGAGTTTTTAATCTTAGCCAGTCTGACTGGTGTGAGGTGAAATCTCAGGGTTGTTTTGATTTGCATTTCCCTAATGACTAATGATGTTGAACATTTTTTAAGGTGTTTCTCAGCCATCCGAATTTCTTCAGGTGAAAAGTCTCTGTTTAGCTCTGTACCCCATTTTTGGATAGCTGGTACAACCACTTTGGAAATCAGTATGGCGGTTCCTCAGAAAACTGGACGTGGTACTTCTGGAGGACCCAGCCATACCACTCCTGGGAATATACCCAGAAGATTCCCCAGCATGCAATAAGGATACATGCTCCACTATGTTCATAGCAGCCTTATTTATAATAGCCAGAAGCTGGACGGAGCCCTGATGTCCCTCAACAGAGGAATGGATACAAAAAATGTGGTATATATACACAATGGAGTACTATTTAGCCATTAGAAACAATGAATTCATGAAATTCTTAGAGAAATGGATGGAGCTGGAGAACGTCATACTAAGTGAGGTGACCCAGTCTCAAAAGAATACCCATGGTATGCACTCACTGATAAGTGGATATTAGCCTAGAATCTTGGGACACCAAAGACACAATCCACATACCAAATGATGTCTGACAAGAAGAAAGGAATTGACACTGGTGCTAGAATGGACCAAAGCATCATTGTGGGGGAGTACAAGAACAGGGAGGTGGGAGGGGGTGGATGAGGGAGCAGGGGGAGGGAAAAGGGCATGTGGGACCTTTGGGGGTGGGGAACCAGAAAAAGGGAAATGAATTGTAAATATAGAATATATCCAATAAAAAAAAAAGAGTGGACTTTTCAGAAATATTCTCCAGTGAAACGAAGCTGCTGGCCCAAGGACTATATTTCCAGACCAGCTGACTAATTCACACAGTGTACTTGGAGATTTTTCTGTGAATACCTTACATTGATATAACTGCTGGATAGCATTCCACAGTAGCATTTTATACATTGCCAATCTATCATGTTTACCTTATGTCATTCTAGGTAGCAATCCTCTCTTCCACCATTTGCTTTTTATTATCTCCCATATGGTCACAATAGATTGAACTTTATGTGGGAAAATATTGAGTCTTTCGTCTCTCTATCCCTTAAGAGTGGTTTGCACAGAATACACACTCAATGAAAGAGAGACCAAGAGATTTAATGGATCATTTGACACTGAGTGGGTATATGGATTTGGGGGGAGATTCAGGAAGATTTCTAGATATATGAGATCTCCATTATTCTCTGATATGATGCTGGTGTTATATGGACAAGCAGTGTGTGTATACGGATAGGCAGTGTGTGTTGGAGTGAGGACAGGAGGTAGAACATTGTGGGAAAGGTTGGAAAGATGATTCCTAGATATTTCCTTACCTCTTATTACCCTCCACCTCTTACTGTTCCATATTCTTCACACACACATACACACACACACACACACACACACACACACACACATGGCAGTGACTATATGATAGCAAAAGAAATTCTGCTAAGATGCTAATTATTTAATGGTTACATGTTACCAGAGGCAGAAGTCACTCATATTACACATTAATATTATCATCTGAAAGACAGAATGGTACTGGGAATAGCATTTGCATTCCAAAATCTGGAAGTCTGACATGCTCCGAAACCCAAAACTGCTTGTTTGCATAATGATATAAGGCTCCAAAGCCTATGCAATTATTCCAAAATCTGAAACACTTCTGGTCCCATGCATTTTGGAAAAAGGGTACTAAACCTGTACTCATTTTACACTTTGAATTTAACATTTTTCATTTGAGACATGTCAGGCATTCTTAGCACTTTGGTCCTTATCTCTTCTGCAGCGAGTATGATAGTTTACTCTCAGAGAAACATTTGCTAAAGTCATATGCAGATACCTGACATATTTCCATTCGATGTGCAATATGTTTTCTTCTGATCAGTCACATTTCTTTACTAAGGCATGGATTATAATCCTCTGCTTATAGAACGCAGTAATGGAAATCACATATTTATAGAATTACTATTAGTATGATACCATACTAAAATTTGAGGGTCACAGAAGAATTTTAAGGTGATATTTCTGTTCCACAGAGGTTTCTGTTGGGTGGGAACAGCAGGCATTTATATACAAACTATTCTAACAATAGTACATAATGATGAATCATTAAAATCCATATGTACAACATAAATCTGTTTGATCTATAGTAGCCACCATTTACATCAGATACTGACAAAGATTTTCTGCCTGGCAAACTGTGGGCAGAATTCTGAACTCAGCCCATCTGCATACGTGTAAACTCCAGTTTCAGCAAAGTAACCTGGTAAGTCAAGTGTCTGATCACCTAGCCTCTTCAGTAAGAATCCTCTTCAACAAGAATCCTCTTCAGCAAGAATCCTCTTCAGCAAGAATCCTGTTAGATTGGTTTGACCAGAATCCTCCAGACCTCTGATGATTCAACCTAGTAATTTTCCATCCACTGTCCCTTTTTTTTCTGGCTCTAAATGTCCAGACTGTATTCGCAGTCAAACCTAATCTCTGCACCGACACACACTGAAAATCCACTTGTTCCAGACTTATACCATTGCAATATCCTCAAATAAAATCTTGTTATGCTTTCACGAATGACACTAATTTTTTAATGTTTATTATTATTATTATTATTATTATTATTATTATTAAATTATCTGTATATATGTGTCTCTGTGTGAGTATGTATGTGAACATAGGTACCTGCAGTATCTGGTGGAGGGTGTCAGATTCCATAGAGCTAGAGATACTTGATGAAGATGATGGGAACTGAACTCAGGTCTTCTACAAGAGCAGTTTAACTTTTAACTGCTGACCAGTTTGTATAGCCTCAACCACTAAATAGTTAAATAACTGAAATGTAACTACATTCAGTAAAATATATAAAATACATAGGTGATTTCAAACTTAGAATAGAATAAATAAGTGAACGTAGAAATATTAAGATTTTTATATTGGCTGATGGTGTGGTGGCTTCACGTAGAAAGCTCAGACAAGGAGATCAAGAGTTTGAGGACAGCCTGGGCTACATAATGAGTTCCCTACTGCCTATTATGTTCAAAAACAGTCTGAACTTCATGATGAGAATTTTTTTATTAAAAAACAAAGCTGTGAGGATAATTTAATAGTAAGCTGTTTGCCTAGCATGCACATAGCCCTCCGTTGAATCACCATGACTACAAACAGATTTATTTCCACTAATTTATGCTGAAATTATAAATTTAAACATATTTGATTAAGGAAAATATATTATTAAATTTATTCCACCCATTTTATACGTTAAAATGTGGTTATTAGATAAAGATATTTATATGGCTCACATGATCATCCTGTTGAACAGAGCTTGTATGAATAATGTGTTATAGGAATTCAAATAAAGAAAATCTAATGAACTAGGAAAATCCCAGAGGAGATGGGAATCTTGTTCACAAAGGATGCAAACATAACTAGTCCAGCTTCATCTAACACACGTGTGTGGTGTGCACACAAAGATGGGGGACTTTACTGGCTCACGTGACTGACACCTCTATATAACAGATTTGAAAGTGTCAGAAGCCACCTCAAATACTATGTCAAATGAAGAGACGGCCTGAATGCTCCTGATTTTGTCTGAGCCGCAGACTCACAGTGCCCTAGGTAAGCAAGCCAAACAGTAAAATCAGACATTCATTTGCCCCCCAGCTTCAGCAGACAATTCCAAGAGAGAATCCTAATTGGCCTGTGTGATGGTGAGACCCAAGGCTGCAGAGGCCAGAGCTCTCTAATTGCAAACTTTACTAGAGTCACTTAGAGAGGAATTAGGAAGGAGCCATATGTGAAAGGCAAAAATCAGTATGTACAGTAAACAGATTATACATAGGTAAATGTAATTAAGATAAAAATGTAAATGTACTTTAGATAAGCTATGGTGTTACATAATGCCAATGACCTCTTTTGAGGATTAAGTTTTCTTTCTTTTTAGTCAAATTAATATTTTTAAGGTTTTGGTTCAGGGTGGAAAGATGGCTCAGCCATTAAAATACAAGCTCAGAACCATTCCTTCTCTGACTCAATCTTTCCTTGCCCTTTAGTGAACCAATGTAGTGTACAGGGAAGAAAAGATTTATATCCAGCTCAAAACCAACACCAAATATGGGCTTTGCCATTTGTCTGATAGTAAACACTGATAAAATACTTAAGGGTTTGAATCTCAGTTTTTTCATCTGCAATATGGTTAGAAGAACATCTGCAAATTTGTCAGGAGAATTATGTGTGGTAATCTAATAGGCAACTAATAAATCCCTCATCCTTTAAAACTTTTGGACAAGGTTATGCTAAAATTATATCATTTTCCCCTTCCCTTTGCTCCCTCTAAATCCTCACATGTACCTTCTCTTGCTCTCTTTGAAACTCACAGCTTCTTTTTCTTTAATTGTTGTTGTTGTTACTGGTGATACTGTGTGTGTGTGTGTGTGTGTGTGTGTGTGTGTGTGTGTGAGCGTGTGCATGTGCATGTATATTTTTTTCTTTTGGTTTTTTTTATTTTGTTTTTTTTTTTCCGAGACAGGGTTTCTCTGTATAGCCCTGGCTGTCCTGGAACTCACTGTGTAGACCAGGCTGGCCTCGAACTCAGAAATCCGCCTGCCTCTGCTTCCCAAGTGCTGGGATTACAGGTGTGCACCACCACCACCTGACTGTGCATGTATATTTTTAAACACAAAAATATAACCAGTTTCATCTGTGTATGTTAGCTGTATGTATATGATCTCAGTGCTGATCATTTGGTATTGGATTACTCCTTGGTGTGTTCTACCAAGGAGGAGACAACTTCTCCCACTCTGAGCAGTCCCTATGTGCCTGTAGTTCTTTGTCTAGGGCACAGTCCCTGTGAGCTTTCTGCTGTCTGTGAAGCATGGCTATTGGTACATCCTCATTTGGGTTACCATTATAGGGAATATTAGTATTACGGAATGAAATGCACAGCAATGCAGTAGTAAATATTTACCAACTAACTTCTTGAACTTGAAAAGGACAAAGTTCAGTGATATGCAGTGTTTGTCAATCCCCATGTTGTCAATTCTGTCATCGTCGCAGACGTCAAGTTATCAAGTGTCTGGTCACTGAACACAGAGCTGATGTACGTGCTGCTAAAGTGAGCACAGAACTCAGAGTTGGAAACAGATGTGCATAATCAGCTCTCATCTCTCCATGTCTGTAATCCAGCTTGCTCCTGGGTCATTTCTATCAGACTGCTGTAGCCTTAAATAAAGCCATAGAACAGAATGTAAAACTTATTATTTGCCAAAAATACTCCAACAGGCCACTGGGACACGTGTCCCACTATTTCCATAGTAGCCTTATTTGTGATAGCCAGAAGCTGGAAACAACCAAGATGTCCCATGACGGAAGAATGGATACAGAAAATGTGGTTCGTTGACACAATGGAATACTACTCATCTTTAAGAATAAGGACATCCTGAGTTTTGCAGGCAAATGAATGGGACAAGAAAATATCATCCTGACTGAGGTATCACAGACCCAAAAGGACATGCATGGTATGTTCTCACTAATAAGTGGATATTAGCCAAAAAGTACAGAATACCCAGGATACAATCCACAGAATTTAAAGTTAACCAAGCCCAAGGGCCCAAGTGAAGATGCCTCAATCCGACTTGGGAGGGAGAAGAAAGCAATCACAGGGGGAAGGGACAGAGGGAGGGAGGGACCTGGGTGGAAAAGGGGACAGGGAGGGAGGAAAGGGAACATGATCAGGTATTGGGGGAGGGGAACAGGACTGAAGCACTGGGGACAAGCAGAAAGAATGGAAACAGGTAACCTTGGGAGGTAGGAGGTGGGGGGATCCTTTAGACTATACCAGAGACCTGGGAGGTGAGAGACTCTCAGGACTCACGGGGAGGGACCTTAGATGAAATGCCCTACAGTGGGGAGAGGGAACTTGTACAGCCCACCTCCATCAGAAAGTCAGGGCATCAAGTGAGGGATGGATGGGGTTGCCATCCCAGTCAAAAATTCTGACCTAGAATTGTACCTATCTAAAAGAACTGTGGGACAAAAAATGGAGAAGAGACTGAGGAAAAGAAGGTCCAGGGACCAGCCCAAAGTGGGATCCAGCTCAGGGGGAGACCCCAAAGCCTGACACTATTACTGAGGCTATGGTGTGCTTACCAAAAGGGGCCTATTGTGGCTGCCCTCCAAGAGGCCCAACAAGCTGCTGAAAAAGTCAGATGCAGATATTTATACCTAACCAATGGACAGAAGCCAGGAACCCGTGTGGTTGAATTAGGGAAAAGCTGGAAGAAGCTGAGGAGAAGGAAGATCCTGTAGGAAGACTAGCAATCTCAACTAACCCGGACCCCTGGGATCTCTCAGACACTGGACCACCAACCAGGCAGCATACACCAGCTGATACGAGGCCCCCAACACACATACAGCAGAGAACTGCTGGGTCTGGCCTCAGTGAGAGAAGATGCACTTAACCCTCAAGAGACTTGAGGACCCAGAGTGTGGAGTGGTCTGGTGGGGTGGAGGTGGGAAGGTGGGACGGTGGGGGTGGGTGGGTGGGTGGAGGGATAACGACTGGAATGTTAATAATAATAATAATAATAATAATAATAACAATAATGATGATGATGATGCCTTATTATTTGCAAATATTGTCCCAGAGAGTTTTTCTATCCCTTCTCTAGATTCCTCAGATGAATCTCCTTAGCTTTCTTGGCTTTTCTGTAGTCTTGGGTAAAGCTAAGTAATTGCTTTGTGGTTTTAGGGCAACTGCCTCCCAGATGAATGAAGATCTTTTATTAAAAAAGTTCAAAATGGTTTTCCAGGCAAAACCAGTTTGGAGGAGCTTAAATTGAAAACAAGAGATCTTAATCTAAAGAAATTTCAAAACAGTTTCTCTTCACCAATTTGCCTCTGTTTTTTTTTTTAAACAGATTTTTATCACTACATACCAATCAAAATGGCTACCTTAAAAATAGTGACACTGGCAGGGCGTGGTGGCACACACCTGTAATCCCAGCACTTGGGAGGCAGAGGCAGGCAGATTTCTGAGTTCGAGGCCAGCCTGGTCTACAGAGTGAGTTCCAGGACAGCCAGGGCTACACAAAGAAACCCTGTCTCGAAAAAACAAACAAGAAAAAAAATAGTGACACTGAAAATGTTGGCAAGGATGGAGAGAGACTGGATCCCTTATTTCTGGGAAGGATGGAAAATGGGACAGTTGCCTTGGAAAATTAAAGTTCAACAAGGGTGAAAGGGCCCAAGGGGGGAGTAAGAAGGGGAGAAGAGGGGGCCATTGGTGTGTAAAAAGGACCAAAACCAAATTATAAGTATGTATGTGTGCAAAATTGTCAAAGAATTAACAACAAAAACCCAGCTAAGTATGCAACTGTAAGACCTCACATTCTGTGCGCAGCATTTATCCCAGTGAAATGAAAATGTATATTCACACAGAACCTGAACAGAAATGTTCAGCATTTTATCATAGTAGTCATATTATGGGATAAATGTTTATGAGGTGCCCCAAATTTGTATGTTAAAACCCTGATTTTAAGAGGTATGGGCCCTTTGGCAAGTATTAGGTCATGAGGATAGTGCTCAGATAAAGAAGATGCATGTACCTGAGAGGCATGCATTTTTGTCTTCTTATAAATACGTGAGGAGACATGAAGTTGGCAGGCTTTGACCTTGATAGAGTCTCGTCAGTACCCAGCAATCCTGACAGCCTAACCTCAGATGTCCAGCCTTAAGGACAATGAGGAATAAGTTTCTGTTGCTTATAAGGCACTGTGTTCACCTGTTTCGTGCTGTTATTAAAAAGAACCTCAAGACTGAGTGATGCAAATAATAGATTTCTTTTGCATAGTGGTGATACATGGACCTACACGAGTTCTAAGATAATAACCGACACACATAATGATACAGGCAAAATGGAAAACTCAAAGGAGGATAAATCTTATATCAATGTTGTGGTATTATACCACATCTTTGCAAGTTGTTACCATTTGGGTAAAGTGTCTGTGTGCTCTATTGTTTTCTTATAACTATCGAAATCTATGGTTTTCAATTAAAATCTCAACAAAAAAATAAAAGGTCAGGAAAAAGCTGTAAAAAATATATCAGGAGTGAGGAGGAAGATCTTGGATTCCATTTGACTCCAGAGTTCTTCAGTAACCACTCCTATTCTAGTGGGGACCTTTAATTGCCTCACTTCCTCCAGATATCCTGATGCTTCAGCATGGACCTTGTTCTCCACTAATTTCTCCACCTTCATTCCCCCACTTTCCAATGTTAGTCTAACTTGCTACTGTGTGTTGGATGTGCAACATTTTAAAAATCATCTCATTCCCCTAATCTTGCACACTTTCTTTGACTTTAGGTATTCATACTGGTGATCTGTTTGTCTTTTTTTAAAGAAATAAAACCAGGAAACATGGAAAATAACACCAATGCTGAAAATACTAGCTCATGGAAATACATGGCTACTCTGCTCAGGTTGGATCTGGTAAACCTTGCTTGTCCAGTCCGATTTTTTTTTCTATTTTAATCATTTTCGATGGTCTCCCTAAGTAGCCCCAGCTGTCCTGAAACTCACTATGTAGACCACACCAGCCTTGAACTCACAGAGATCGATCTGTTCCTGCCTCTGGAGTGCTGGTATTAAAGGTGTATGCCATATTTAATTTATATTAGTCATTTTTAGAGTATATTTAATAAGAACGGAAGCTTTGGAATTAGGCAGTGTCTTAGTCAGGGTTTCTATTCCTGCACAAACATCATGACCAAGAAGCAAGTTGGGGAGGAAAGGGTTTATTGAGCTTACACTTTCACACAGCTGTTCATTACCAAAGGAAGTCAGGACTGGAACACAAGCAGGTCAGGAAGCAGGAGCTGATGCAGAGGCCATGAAGGGATGTTACTTACTGACTTGCTTCCCCTGGCTTGCTCAGCCTGCTCTCTAATAGAACCCAAGAATACCAGCCCAGAGATGGTACCACCCACAAGGGGCCCTCCCCCACTTGATCACTAATTGAGAAAATGCCCCACAGCTGGATCTCATGGAGGCACTTCCCCAACTAAGCTCCTTTTCCTATGATAACTCCAGCCTGTGTCAAGTTGACACACAAAACTAGCCAGTACAATTGACCCCTTGTCAACTTGACACACCAACATATCACTATTAAGCCTCAACCATTACTTTCTTATTCATCCCCAAGATGTCAATAATGTAAAAAAGTCCCACAGTCTTTACATATTAAAAGTTCAACCCCTTTAAAATGTCCAATATCTTAAAATTCCAAATCTTTTAAAAATTCAAAGTCTCTTAACTGTGGGCTCCACTAAAATACCTTCTTTCAAGAGGGAAAAATATCAGGGCACAGTCACAATCAAAAAAGCAAAACTCAAGCTCCAATGGTTCAATGTCTGGGATCCAACTCACGATCTTCTGGGCTCCTCCAAGGCCTTGGGTCACTTCTCCAGCTCTTCCCATTGTAGCACACACCTTGTCTTCTAGGCTCCAGCTGCCTGTACTCCACTGCTGCTGCTGTCCTTGGTGGTCATCACATAGTACTGGCATCTCCAAGCCTCAACTCTTTTGCATGACCCCTTCAGTCCTGGGCCATCAATTACAACTGAGGGTACACTTTCACCAATGGCCTTCCATGGCCTCTCACAGTACCAAGCCTCAGCTGTTCTTCATGATGCCTTCATGCCTTCAAAAGCAGTACCACCTGGGTGACTCTTACACAGTACCAAGTCCTACTACAGCACGAGGCACAACCTTGGCTATCTGGAACACACCCTCTGTGCTCTCAGAAAACAGTTCCCAGAAGATTTCATCTCAGTGATGCTGGTTTCTTCTTAATCACTGCTAATTTCTTAGCTCCAGCTAACCAGCATCAATAGTCCCAGTAACACAAAGGTTGACTTTAATAGTTTTGGTATCTTGTTACTCACAGCTGATTCTTCAGCCCCAGCTAACCAAAACCACAGAATCTTCATGGCCCTGATAAGAGTCTTTAATTTTCTCTCTGAAACTTCACAAGCCAGGCCTCCATCTTCTGCCTTGTTCTCAACATAATCTTCCAAGCTCCTACACATCTCACAGAGGTCTCAACACTGAATGGACCATCTAATCCAAAGTTCCAAAGTCCTTCCACAGTCCTCCCCCAAACATGGTCAGGTTGTCACAGGAATACCCCACTACGCTGGTACCAATTTGTCTTAGTCAGGGTTTCTATTCCTGCACAAACATCATGACCAAGAAGCAAGTTGGGGAGGAAAGGGTTTATTGAGCTTATACTCACACAGCTAGCTGTTCATTACCAAAGGAAGTCAGGACTGGAACTCAAGCAGGTCAGGAAGCAGGAGCTGATGCAGAGGCCATGGAGGGATGTTACTTACTGGCTTGCTTCCCCTGGCTTGCTCAGCCTGCTCTCTAATAGAACCCAAGAATACCAGCCCAGAGATGGTACCACCCACAAGGGGCCCTCCCCGACTTGATCACTAATTGAGAAAATGCCCCACAGCTGGATCTCATGGAGGCACTTCCCCAACTGAAGCTCCTTTTCCTATGATAACTCCAGCCTGTGTCAAGTTGACACACAAAACTAGCCAGTACAGGCAGACACAGGTTTAAACTTTTCTTTACATTTATTGTTATGATGTGTATGAGATGTTTTTAACCTGAATGTATGTTTGTGGACCACAGACACGTAGCACATGCAAAAGACAGCAGAGGGTATCAGAGTCTCTGGACTGGAGTATTGTAAACCACTCTTTGTGCTGGGATCTGAACACAGGTTTTTTCTGCCAAAGCAACAAGCTCTTTAAACCACTGAGACATATCCCCAATCCTCCAAGATATGTTTTAATTAAGGTTTGTTTGACATTTATGAGCTGTACTTTTAGGCTATTGAATTGGTTTCCTTAGCCATATAATGGAAATAATAATAATCTGGCTTGTAGAACTGTCTTCCTTGTTTAAGTCTTTAATGTTCTTTAATTCATAGTTTAAAAACGATGTAGATGCCACAGACTTCAAAAGCCATTAATATCTCTGGTTTGCAGGTGACCTTGAATTTGAAATAGTATGTCTCACTATTTAACATCTCAGTTTGGGAATTTTTTTCAAGCATCTGAATTTTTCCTTATCTAAGTCTGGATTCTCAGTGTCTGGCTATGCTTTTCCCAAGGCATTTCTTCTTGAGTGTTCTGTGTTTTAGCAAATAATCCCACAATTTCCCCAAATTTGGGAATACTTTAGGGTCTTTTCTTTCCTTATATACTCTACATTTAAAACCAATGACTGTAGTTCCAAAATCCACAGAGACTTTTTCTTCACTGTGCTTCCCACCACCTATTCAAAGCCACAACCGTCTATCTACTGTCCACTGGCAATAGTCTCCCAAAGAAGTTTTGTTTCCAATCCCTTATAGTCTATTTTCCAAATGTATCCGGGAGATCTTAAAACATCTAAAGCTAGTTACCACTCTTCTGCCTGAGACCTTCCAGGATCTCCCCTGAACAAATACTCTGAAAAAGACTGCCAGCCACCTCCCTGAAGAAAACCCCCAAGACCTCCACGATGAAGACTTCCCTCTCTCACCTCTTCTTTGATAAGTTATCCCACTGCTCCTGACATTCCTTTCAAACCCACCTTCCATAAATTTCTTAAGTATATCAAGTTCTTTTCTCCCTTCCTACTCATGTAGTACTTATGCCATAGGCTGCTTAAGGGACTTCAAATAGCTCAATGTTATCATCCAAATCACCTCCTTCCTGTACCAACCGAATCCATCATTTCAGTCACATCAATGTTTTGTTGCCTTTTCTTTGTATTGTCAGTGTTGGAATTTGAACTGAGGGCCTTATGCATACTGGGGAAATGCTCTATCACCAAGCTCCATCCCCAACACTCCATCTTCCCACCCCGATAGGGGTTATCAAGGTATGTGTCATTATATATTTCTTCCCGTCCTTATCTTGCTTTCTATACAACGAAAGATACATGAAAGCAGGGACTTTGACTGGTATGCTGTTGCTTCCTTCTGCCCATAACTGCACTGGCACACAGAAGACACAAAGTGAATATATACTGAGTTGAAAATATCCCCCAAAGCCATTGGAATATGTCTATTTCTCCATCTGCATTCATCCGTATTCGACATATGCTGCTAGCTATATGTTCCTATATGCATGTATATGCTCACGATTCCCATTAGTTCCCCTTTTGCACTAAGCAACTTATATAGTACATAGAAAGTTTCTTAATCAATGGCCATGGAATGAATTATGGAGAGAGAGAGTTCACTACAATGGCCTCAGACGCAAACAACCGTGATGGATCTGTTATCTGCTTAGCCAGTTTCAGAGTATATTTCTAAACATACTGCCCTCCAGATGAAGAACACATGCTGCTCGCGTGAGCTAATGGAAGAAGATAAGAGTTAAGGTAGTTAGAGAAAGCAATACCAGAGGAAGCTGTAGAATAACGATAGCATCGAGAAGCTGATTCTTAATGGGGACTGGAAATGGGTTCTTTGGTCACTGGAGTAGTTTTCAAACTTTAGTGTTTATAAGGAAACAGCGACTCTGAGGGTGACCAGGTAGGGTAACCAGGAATCTTGGTGTGTCCAGGTATTTCCCGGTTCTATGACTAAGAGTAAAGCTATCCCTCAACTCTAGGAAAACCCTGGTGTCTGATTAGCTTACTTCTGGGGTGAATAATTTTAAGATAAGACCCTAAGGTGTTTCTAATACACATCTCAGGCCAGGATTTGAGTCCCATGCAACCCGGATTAGAGGCTTGGTGGCAGCCCAACATACTTTAGGAACTGTTCTCCAGTCTGATCCCAGATAATAGCATTGGCTCAGCTGCTGCTGTTCTCTTTCCAACCTCAGCTCAAAAGAACACTTTGTAAGGCTTCAATTGATTCAAGAAGATTGAAACTGCAGGGCTAAGTGATTAAACCTCTTACAGATGGAAGAACATTTAAATGCCTAAATTGCTTGAGTACTTTAAAAATAGGGAGAAATGGCCAAATTGTATCACCCAGAAAGTTCTAAAATAATCAACTAAAAGGAGCTCCTCAGACTGAGCGGCGTAGTGTCATTTCTTCTCAGTCTGCTGACCTCTTCATTCGATAGCTATGGCCAAAGTTGTTAAGTGATCTATGAAATGTTATCCTGTCATGGGGATACATTTGAATTCTGTCAATGAAAGGGTGTCAAAGGACGCCAGTCTCTTTCTTCAATCATCTCCAATTCTTTCAAAGATTTTCCTCTTAGTTGTCACTGCAGCTTAAGATCCAGTCCAGTTTCTGCACTTTAGCTTTCATGGTTGAAATGTACACAATTAAGAACACAACCTTTAGTTTTAAATAAGCCAGGGTGATGGGGGTCAACTAACTAAAGGCTTATTTTCAGTACATATTCTGTCTGTGCCTTACAGTGTTAGTGAAGAAAATAGAACCTTCATACGTGACTCTGAGATTGTATCGTGGCACAACTACTGTAAACAACAGTTTGGAAGTTTGGGAGGCCGGGCAGGGAAAGCAGTTCAACGTAGAATTATCATTGCCAAGATCACTGAAAAGGCAGTTAGTCTGGAAATGTCAGGAAGGATCACAGATTTGCACAAAGACTGTCTACACTGGAGTTGGGGATGCAGCAAATACAAAAAGCTGGGAGTCAGCCAGGAGCAAAAGTAGATGAGGTTGAAACCCAAGATGGGTCAGATAAATGAATAAATAGTACGGGTTGAGAGGAAACTAGAAAGCAATGAAGATACATCCGAAGGCTTGTCTCCAGTGGCAAATGTAAACCTTAAACCTACACTAATACTTGCTTCTTTAACAATCTTCCCTACTACTATTTGTTCTTCCAGATCATCCCCCAGTCATTCTACCTCTAGCACTGCAACAGAACACCAACTGGAGCCTCCCTTCCGGGTTACCCACATCTCCAGTGGATCCCACATACCATTCCCCCCAACCATTTCCCAATTTGTTGCTGTATCTGAGCCCCCAACTCCAGCAGACACCCCCTGCTCGACTACCTGCCATACCTGCCAGAAACCCATGTTGGCTGCCCAAAGAACTACTCCTCTCTTTGATCTCCCAGGCCCAACTCTGCAGTCTCATTTCCAGCTTTGTAGCAGGAAACCTGCCGTGATGTCCCTTTATTCTCTGATCCCATCCCCAGTGGATCACAAAGACCTTCTCCTCCAACCTTCCTTCCCCTAACTCAAGTCATCACAGTATTCCAGATGCAAACACCAACAGCCATTTCCTGTAAACGCGCCAGTTGAACAGACCAGGAAAATGGGCAACACACAGCCGTCACACTTTCCATAAATCCAGAGAAGAAACAAAAAGCAAGGAGTAAAACACCCATCCAAAAAAGACAAATCCAGAAATTGGCACCCAGATATAGTTAATCATCCTAAACTCAGAAGCCTGGATGCCAGTGTAAAAACACAATCAATAATAGCCAGGGCAATATTTTCCCTTTAGAGCCCAGCTATCCTAACATAACAGGAACAGAATATTTCAACATGCATGAACACAAGAAAAATACATTAAGCCTTGCTTGTTATTCCCACAGACCCAAGCCCTTAAAATGAAGATAATAGAGGTCATTAAAAAGGAAATGAACAAATCCTGTAAAGAAATCCAGGAAAATACAAACAAAAATTTGGAGGAAATCTCCTAAAGAAATCCAAGGAAATCCAAACAATGGAAGGAAATGGATAAAAACAGTTTAAGACCCGAAAATGGAAATAGAATCATTAAAAATAAAAAGAAAACAAACTGAAGGAATTTCAGAAATGAAAATTTTAGTAATCCTAACAGGAAATACAGAGGCACACTTCACCAACAGTATATAAGATATGGGAGAGAGAATCCCAGGTGTTGAAGAAAAAATTCCTAACCTAAACAGGAAATAGCTATAAAGGTACAAGAAGCATACAGAACACCAAATTGATTGGACCAGAAAAGAAAGTCCCCTTGCCACATAATAATTTTAAAAAGCTAAACTTGCAGGACAAAAGAAGACTGATATAAAAAGCTGCAAGGGAAAAAGACCAAGTAAAATATAAAGGGAGAACTATTGTCATTATACCTGAATCTAACTGGAGACTCTAAAAGCCAGAAGGGCATGGGTAAGCATTCTGCAGACACTAAGAGACCATAGATGCCAGCCCAGATTACAATACCCAGCAAGACTGGGTATAGTATAGATGGAGAAAAATAAGATATCCCACACTAAAGTCAAATTTAAATAATAGTTGTTGTGATCATAAAAATAGAAAGCAGTATAAGAGTATGTTCTATGGGTGTGTGGGGGAAGGGGGTGCCTCAGTGGGCCCATGCCAAGGCATCCCTTCCCCCTGAGGGACCAGACACACAGCAGTATAGTATAGAGGAGTTTATTTAGGGTAAGGGGAGGGGAGTTAAGGAGGTAGTAGAGGCAGTGAAAGGCAGAGAGAAGGAGAGAGTAGAGTAGAAGCCAGCCATGACCACATGGAGAGAGGGGAAAGGGAATGGGGAGAGAGGAGAGCCCAAGAGGGCAAGAGAAGTGGAAAGAGAAGAGAGAGTAAGAGAGAGAGAGAGAGGAGGAGGCAAGAATCCCCTTTTATAGTGGGCCAGACTTACCTGCCTGTTGCCAGGTAACTGAGGGGAGGAGCATACCTGCCTGTTGCCAGGTAACTGTGGGGTGGAATTTAGACAGAATCCTAATAATAGCTATCTACAGATCCAGTCATACAGAAATTTCTAGAAGAAAAATTCCAAACCAAAGAGGTTAACTATACCCATGGAAACACAGGAAATAATATTACAACAGCAAAACCAAAAGAACACACACACACACACACACACACACACACACACACACACACACACGGCCCAATCATTGGTCATTGATATCTCTCAATAGTAGTTTCCCAATAGAAAGATGTAGACTAACAGAATGGATGTGGGAAAAAAAGGACCCCCTTTTGCTGCATCCAAGAAATATACCTTAATATATCAAAGATAGGGTAAAGGGTTGAAAGAGATATCCCAAGCAAATGGACATAAGAACTAAGCTGGTGCAACAATTTTAATATCTAACAAAAGAGACTTCAAATCAAAAGAGATTGAGGACACTATATATCCACTAAAGGAAAAATCCGTCAAGATGATATTTCAATTCTTAACAGCTATAGCCCAAATATAAGGGCACCCAAGTTTGTAAAAGAAATACTACTATAGGTTAAATCTCATATTGATTTTCATACATTGATAGAGGAAGTGTTCAATACCTCACGCTTACCACTTGGCCAGTCATTTAGATAAAACAGAGAAATACTGGAGCTACCAGGTATCATAAACCAAATGGACCTAACAGATGCTTACAGACCATTTCACCCAAACAAAAGAATATACCTTCTCAGCACCTCATGGAACTTTCTCAAAAATTAAACACATACTCAGTCACAAAGCAAGTCTCAACAGATTCAAGGAAAGTGAAGTAACTCCATGCATCCTCTCAGAACACTGCAAATTAAAGCTAGATATAAGCAAAACCAGAAACCTTACAAACTCATGGAAACTGGACAAATCTCTACTGCATGAAAAATGAGTCAAGACAGAAATAAAGAAATTAAAGACTTTCTAGAATTCAATGAAAATGAATACACAGCATACCCAAACTTATGGGACACAATGAAAGCAGGACTAAGAGGGAAATTTATAGCACCGAGTGCTTTCATACAAATATGACAGAGGTCTCATACTAGCAACTTAACAGCACACCTGAAAGTTCTAGAACAAAAAGAAGTAAGCTTACCCAAGAGGAGTACATGGCAGAAAATAAGGGCTGAAATCCATCAAATAGAAACAAAGAGAACAATATAAAGAATCAATTAAACAAGATCTGGTTCTTTGAGAAAAATCAACATCCTTATTCAAATGAACTTAAAAGACAGAAAGAATATCCAAGTTAGCAAAATCAGAAATGAAAGGGGGACATAACAAAAGACACTAAAAAAATCCAGAGAATCTTAAGGAGATACTTTTTTAAAATGCCTGTATTTCACCAAATTGGAAAATCTAAAAGAAATGGATAGTTTTTTTCTACTGGTACCACTTACAAAGTTAAATCAAGATCAGATAAACAATTTAGATAGACCTCTAACCCCCAGTGAAAGAGGAATCATTGAGTCTCCCAAAACACACACACACACACACACACACACACACACACACACACACACAAGAGCCTAGGGCCAGATAGTTGTAGTGAAGAGGTCTATCAGAATTTCAAGGAAAAGTTAAAGTTAATACTCCTCAAATTATTCTACAAAAAAACCCAAACAAAAAAGCAAATAATGGCCCAATTCATTTTATGAAGTCATAGTTACCTGAATACCTAAAAAGCATAAAAACACAACAAAGAAAGAGAGTTACAGACCACTTTACCTTATGGACATAGATGCAAAAATACTTAAATACTTACAAACCAAATCCGGGAACACTTCAAAAAGTCATCCACCATGATCAATCAGGCTTCAACACAGAGATGCAGGGATAGCTCACCATATGAAAATCACAAAATGTAACCCACCATATGAACAAACTAAAAGAAAATGACCCACTCAATTATCCCCTTAGATGCAGAAAATGCATTTGGTGAAATTCAACATCCCTTCATGATAAAAATCTTAGAGAGATTAGGGATGCAAGGGAAATACCTCAATGCAATAAAGGCAATTTACAGCAAACATATAGCCAGCATTAGATGGAGAGAAACTCAAAATAATTCCACTAAAACCAGGAACAAAGCAAGGTTGTCCACTCTCTCCATCTATCCAATATAATACTTAAAGTTTTATCTAGAGCAATAAGACAACTGAAGGATATACAAATTGGAAAGGAAGATGTCAAGGTATAATTTGAAGATGATATGATAGTACACATAAGAGACCATAAAAATTCCACCAGGGAACTCCTAAAAGTGATAAACACTTTCATCAAAGTGGGTGAATACAAGATTAACTAAAAACACACACACACACACACACACACACACACACACACACAAACAAACAAACAAAAAAACCAATCAGTAGCCCTCATATATAAAATTGACAAATGGACTAAGAAAGAAATCTGGGAAACAACACCTTTCACAGTAGCCTCGAATAATAAAAAAAAAAAATCTTGAGGTAACTCTAACCAAGCAAGTGAAAGACTTGATGATGAATACTTCAAGTGTTTGAAGAAAGAAATTGAAGAAGATATCAAAATATCTAAAATACTCCCTTGCTCATGTATCAGTAGGATTAACATAGTACAAATGGTCATTCTATCAAAAGCAATCTCCATATTCAATGCAATCATCATAAAATTTCCAACATAGTGCTTTAGAGACCTTGAAAAGAAAATTCTGAACTTCAAATATGGAAAAGCAAAAACCCATAGTGGCTAAAACCTGAATATAAGAACTACTGGAGAGACCACCATCCCTGTACTACAAAGCTCTAATAATAAAAGCCTCATGGTATTGGCATAAAAACAGACACATTGATCAATGGACTAGAATTAAAGATGCAGACATAAATCCAAACATATATGGACACCTGATTTTTGATAAAGAAGCCGGAAATACACACTGAGAAAAGAACAGCATCTCCAGCAAATGGTGCTGGTCAAACTAGATGTCTGCATTTGAAAGAATCCAAATGTATCCATATGTTTATCACCATGCACAAATCTCAAATCCACGTGGATCAAATGCCTCAACCTAATACAAGATACACTGAACTTGAAAGAAGAGAAAGTGAGGAATAGCCTTGAATGAATTGGCACAAGGGAAGGCTTTCTGAACTGAACAGTGATAGGGTAGGCACTAAGATCAACAATTAATAAATGGGACCTTATGAAACTAAAAAGCTTCAGTAAGTTAAAGGATATTGTCACTCAGACAAAGCAGAAGCCTACAGAAGGGGAAATGATTTTTTTTTTTACCAACTTCACATCTAATATCCAAACTATATAAAGAAATCAAGAAACTAGGTACCAAAACACCAAACAATCCAATTTTTATAATGGAGCACAAATCTAAACCAATTTCTCAATAGAATAATCTCAAATGGCTGAGAAACACTTAAATGTTCAACATCATTAGACATCTGGGAAATGCAAATCAAGACTACTTTGAGATTCCATCTTACACCTGCCAGAATGACTAAGATAAAATGAAAGTGACAGCTATGCTGTCGAGGATTGAGAACAAGAGGAACACTCCTCCATTGCTAGTGGGAGTACAAACTTGTACAGCTACTTTGGAAATCCATGTGGTGGCTCCTCAGAAAGTGGTAAATTGATCTACCTCAAGAGCCAGCTATACCACTCTTGGGCATATGCCAAAGGATGCTCTGCCCACCATACCAAAAGGACATTTATTTGTTGGTTGGTTGGTTTGTTTGTTTACTTATTATATGTAAGTACACTGTGGCTGTCCTCAGACACTCCAGAAGAGGGTGTCAGATCTCATTACAGATACTTGTGAGCCACAATGTGGTTGCTGGGATTTGAACTCAGGCCCTTCAGAAGAACAGTGCTCTTAACCACTGAGCCATCTCTCCAGGCCCTCACAAGGACATTTACTTAAGCATGTTCATTGCAGCTTTACTCTTAGTAGCCAGAAACTAGAACAACCTTAGATGTCCCTCAACAGAAGAATGGCTAAGGAAAATGTGGTACATTTACCCAGTGGAGTATTACTTAGCTGTTAAAAAAATGACATCATGAAGTTTGCAGGCAAATGGATAGAAGTAGAAAAAAATCATCCTGACTAAGGTAACCCAGAAGCAGAAAGACAAATAAGGTGTGTGTACACTTATAAGTAGATGTTAGCCATTAAGTAGGTGATAACCAAGATACAATCTGTAGAACCAGAGAGGTCAGGTAAAGAGGACAGGTCTTGGACAGACACATGGATCTACCTGAGAATGGAAAATAAAATGGATTTGGGAAGTGGACTGTCAGTGGATCCAGGCAGGAGACAGAGGGATCAGGTTGGGGGTGGGGGCTGGGCAGGAGATGGGATGGAAGGAGAGAGTACAAGGAGAATTGTGCATTGCTAGAATTGCAGGGGTGGGGGTGGATTTGATGGGTATTGTAGAAACCTAGTGCAATGGAAACTCCTGGAATGTGGGAAGGTGAGTCTAATGAGGACTTCTAGTAATGAGAGATAAGGAGTCTCTACTGGCCAACTCTTTCAGATAGGCAAGGTTTCCAGTGGTGGGGCTAGGTTACATCCAATTAAGTTGTTGGCCAAAGTGGTCCCATGGAAATCCTCAAACAACTCAGGTTACTGCCAAGACAAAGGATTGCTCCCTGAAATCTGATAGCTGGGCCCCATTGCTAGGGACTACACCCACACAACTCATTGAACATTGAGAAGTCAAGATTGTGCCTATATGGAGCCTTCACCACTACATTCGAGTGTCTGGTGTGGGAAGGAACTCTGCAGGCAACTGAAAGGAAAGCATGGACACCAACGTAGCCACAAAACCTTTGACCTATACTCTTTCCTGCCTGCAAAATATGCTAGGGCAATGCTGGCACAGAATGTGTGGCTATAGCTACCCAATGTCTGATTTAACTTAGCGCCCACTCCATGTGAAGGAACTCATACCTGACACTACTTGGAAAACCAAGAACCGGAGACTAGCTAGTTCAGAGACCTGGGATAAAACCAAACCCAACTGGTCTTGAAAAATATCAATAAAATGATTTCTAATGATAGTCTGCTATACCCATAGATTTGTACCTTATTCAGTCACTGCCAGAGAGGCTTCCTATGACATTAGATGGGAACAGATGCAGAGATCTACAGCCAGACACTATGCAGAGAGAATCTACATTGGAGCTATTTATCAAATCTTTCCCCTCAAAGCTCAGAAAATCCCACAGATGTGGAAGCAGAAACACTGTAAGAGTCAGAGGTGTTGGAAGATACCAGGAGAACAAGACCTTCTGAATCCACTAAGCAAGGTGCATATGAGCTCACAGAAACTAGAAAAGCAAGCAAGAGGCTTCCATGTGTCTATACCATGTCCCCTGCATATGTGTTATAGTTATTAGCTTAGTATTTTTATGGTACTCCTGTGTGTGTGAACCAGTGGGTCCCTGACTCTTATGCCTGTTCTTGGGACTCCTCCTGTAGGTTTGCCATGTTCGACATTGATATGATAGTTTTCGCTTCATGTTATTAGATTTTATTTCATCATGTTTGGTTGTTATCTCTTGGGAGCCTTTTCTAACGAGAGAAAGAAATGGAGTGGATCTAGAGGAGAGAGGAGGTGAGGAAGGACTATGAGGAATAGAGAGAGGGGAGCTATAATCAGGATATATTTCATGAGAATAGATTTTCAGTGAAAGAAAAGAAAAATCAGTCTTTCCTATTGCTGTATTTGGAAATCTTACTCTTTTCTTCAGCAGTCACTTCATCCATCGAAGTCACTGCTGTAGAGCTTTCTTTGATTTCTCTTTCCCTCCAGGAAGATTAATGAACATGGAGTACCAGACCTGGCAAGACCTAAGGCTTTATATCAAAAATTTGTGCCTGAGTTTGTTCACTTACCATGTCATCTTTGGATCACCGCGTTGAGAATCAGTTGAAGAACATGTTAGCATCCCAATCTTAACCCACTGATACAAATTCTCAAGAAAGTGCATCTTATCCAGCTACCCAGGTAATTAATGTTACTGCACACCGAAATCTGAGAGCATTTGATATAGTGGTTAAAAACACGGGTTTTAAAGTTAAAGGATCTGAGTTCGAATTTCAGCTGTACCAATGAACAGATTCGCCTTCTCTTCTCAAATGTCAGTATCAATTCCCTGCTACTTCTTACTCTACCTCATTCTTACCATCTGAAGCATGGATTCACTTGATATTGGGCATCAGAAGCATGGGTTGACTTGACTCTTAAAAGCCTAGATTTGGCTTTCTCATTAACATTTTAAAATTGAGTTGCTTGGCCTTTTCCTGTTTAGTAATACTGGTTCTTCATATAATCTGCACTCTAGGCTTTGATCATATATATGATTTACAAATATTTTCTCTGTGTATTTTTCACTTTCTTCATAATGTTTCTTTTTGCCCCTACATTTAAATGTATTGCAGTTGAATATGTTTCTGTTTGTTTTATATTTAAATTGTCAAGTTTATTATCATGATTTTGCCTCCAAGAGATTGACCTTACAAAGCTTAATTCTTTAGCTGTTTCATTTAGGTCCCTTCATTTTCATTTAGTTTTGTACATGCTGTGAGGGAAACAATTCTTTTATTTGTGAATATCAAATTTTCCCAGCTACAATTTACTGAAGGGACTATTCTAACTCCATGCATGATCTTGGCACCCCTTTGAAAATCAACTGACCTTAGATATACGGTTTTCTGAATCTCAGTTTATATTCTGCTCATATTTATGTCTGTTCTTTTTTTTAATTTAAATTTTATGA
This sequence comes from Apodemus agrarius, assembly GCA_964023405.1. Taxonomy (NCBI): domain Eukaryota; kingdom Metazoa; phylum Chordata; class Mammalia; order Rodentia; family Muridae; genus Apodemus; species Apodemus agrarius. The sequence continues at coordinate 100,340,853 of OZ030010.1, read as the reverse complement.
TTACTTTTTTATTGTTTTTTTATTTTCTATATTCTTTGTTTACATTCCAAAGGCTTTCCCCTTTCCCAGTTTCCCCCTCACCATATGTCCCATAAGTCCTCTTCCCCCATTCCCCAATCAACCCCCCCACCATTTCTCTGTTCTCGTACTCTCCTACAAAACTGGATCCAGTCTTTCCAGGACCAGGGTCCTCTCCTTCCTTCTTCTTGGGAATCTTTTGATTCCCTAATTGTGCCTTGAGTATTCAGAGCTTCTGGGCACATTAATATCCGCTTATCAGTGATTGCATTTCATGTGTATTCTTTTGTGATTGGGTTAACTCACTTAGGATGATATTTTCCAGATCCAACCATTTGCCTACAAATTGCATGAATTCATTCTTTTTAATTGCTGAGTAGTATTCCATTGTATAAATATACCACATTTTCTGTATCCATTCCTCCTTTGAGGGACATCTGGGCTCCTTCCACCTTCTGGCTATTATAAATAAGGCTGCTATGAACATAGTGGAGCATGTGTCTTTATTGCATGCAGGGGAATCCTCTGGGTATATGCCCAGGAGTGGTATGACAGGGTCCTCTGGGAGTAGCATGACAAATTTTCTGAGGAACCGCCAGACTGATTTCCAGAGCAGTTTTACCATTTTGCAATCCCACCAACAGTGGAGGAGTGTTCCTCTTTCTCCACATCCTCGCCAGTTCTTAAGTCAGGATCATATTCTTTTGATTACTTGGTAATCAGTTTTAAAATGTTTACTTTTAATGAGTTTAACATCTTTATATATGTGTACATGTATATGCATGGGTGTCATACATGAGTGCAGGTGCCTGTGGAAAGAAAAAGAGAAGAGGATGTTGGGGTAGTTTTGGGGTAGTTGTCAGCCATCCAACTTGGGAGCTGAGAACTGCATCCAGGTCTTCTGGAAGAGCAGCAGGTAATCTTAACCACTGTGACATCTGTCCAGCTATGTAGTTTTTTGAGAAGTGTTTGTTGTCTAACTTTGTTCTTTTTCAAGAACATCTGGGTTATTTGGAATTTTAAAATTGAATTCCCATGAAAAATTTTAGGATCATCTTATTCTTTCCTACAAAAAGAGAGGGCACCATTTCACTTAATCAGATTTGAGGCCTACTGTACAGGAGTTGTCTTAGTTACGGTTTCTACTGCTGCAATGAAACACCATAACCAAATCAACATGGGAAGGGAAGGGTTTATTAGGCTTATGCTTTCTCATCATTGAAGAAAATCAGTACAAGAACCTGGAGGCAAGAGCTGGTGCAGAGAACACAAAGGAGTGCTTCTTTTTTTGTTTGTTTTATTTTGTTTTGTTGTTTTTTAATTGTTTTTTATTTATTTACAATCCAGTCATTGTCCCCTCCTGGTCCCTCCTCCCACAATTCCTCATCCCATTCCTCCTCCAACCTGTCCCCTAGAGGATGCTCCCCCACCACCAGGCCTCCCCCTCCCTGGGGACCATCTTCTCCTACTGGGGTCAGACCTATATGTGTCGGGGCCTCAGACCAGCTCCTGTATGCTGCCTAGTTGGTGGTTGAGTCACTGGGAGCTCCCTGGGGGTCCAGGTTAGTTGAGACTGCTGGTCTTCCTATGGGGTCGCCTTCCTCAGCTTCTTCCACTCTTCAACCATTGGTAGAGAAAGAAGAACTTCAGTCCAATGGTTGGGCGTACATACCTGCATCTGTTTCAAACAGCTAAAGATATCTATGACCCAAAGGGGAACCTTTTAATGTTAGCTTGCTAAATGACTGTGTTTTTCAGATGCCTTATTAATATTTGTTTTTATCCATGGATCTGTACTGCTCTCAACCTTGGTTAGAGACCCTTCTTACTGCTGTGGGTTGCAGTTAATGAAGAGATTTATGTAGCTCGTCACTGTTCAGAGCAAGTGACTGTGAGTACTCATCCATAGATGGGACCTTGGTATCAATCTCCCACCAGCCAAGGTTCAGGTATCATTGAAGAGGAGGAAACAGGATACTAAGTGCCAGAGGAAGTGGATGGTTGCAACAAAACAGTGTCTTCTGTTCCTGACATGATACTTGCACATATGAGCTCATGTCGACTGTAGTTATCTGCACAAGGCCTGCATAAAATCATGCCAGTAAAAGATTCCAAGAAGGAGGTGGAAGAGGCTCCTGAGGCCTAAGTCCAGCTGCATAGGTATTGGTAATTGGTACCTTCTCTGGGATACACAGTAGCTTTACTTTACACGGTAGCCACTGGCACACTGTGCATGTCCCAGTTAACCTCCCAACAGCTATGTGCATATGGACAACAGTGAGTAGACTTAGTAGTGGTTTATAAAAAGAAGACTTGAAGCTAGAGGGGATATGTATTGGGGTGGAGAAGCAGGTGGAGTTGGTGAGAGAAAGAGTCAAGGTTGAGTATAATCAAGATCCATTGCATATATCTAGGACATTTCTAAAGAATATTAGAAAAGCCAGTGTATTCTGATAGGGATTAAATTAAACTTATAGATAGTTTTTGTTAGTAATGACATCTTAATAATAATAAGTCATCTAGTCCATGAGTACATGGTATCTTTCTATTTATTTAGCTTTTTAAACTTTATTTCAACAGCATTTTACAATTTTCATAACATAGATCTGCATGGTAAACATAAGTACATAAAACTATGAATGAGTTTTGTATGTTGATCTTGTGTTCTGAGGCACTGTAGAGTTCATTTCTTATCTCTAGTTCCTTAAAAGTGTACCTTAGAATTTTGTATATACAAAATTATATCATCTGTGAATAAAGACAGCTTTGCTTTTCATTTCCAATTTGTATGACATTAATTTTTCTTGACTAATTGACTATTTTTTGTTTCACTTATGTTCACTATTTTAATTTTTTATTCATTTCCTAGCTTTTTATGGTATACTTGTCAAAACATACATACTCAAGGAGTACAAGGTGATAATTTGGTATTTAAATGCCAACTATATACATATATACATATACATGTATATATATGAGTGTGTGTATATATATACATGTATACAGATATATATACACACACATGTATACATATATATATATATATATATATATATATATATATATACACACACACACATAGTGACATGAACAGCACCATAGAATTACTTAGCATTCTACCCATTTTCTGTTACTATACTGAAATTACCAGGGTGGAATGAATATAAGGAAAAGAAGGCTTATTTACTTCATAAGTTTGGTTGAACATCCAATGTTGAATAGTTACTTTGGCGAATGCTTAATGGTCGATGTTATCATGGCTATAGTTAGTGGGTAAATGAGAAAATCTATAGCCAGATAGAAAAGCGGTATTAGGTGGGGTTGTTCTTTTTTGCTTTTTATTTCTTTACTTTTATTGATTTTGAGACACAGACTCATATATTCCAAGCTATTCTTGAACTCACTATATAGCCAAGGTTGGTCCTAAATTCCTGTTCCGCTTACCTCCACATCCTGAGTATTGGTCCTACAAGCATGGCCCACCATGCTAGTATACACGGCAATAAAGACTGAACCCAGGGCCTCTTGCATGTTACACAAACACCCTTCCAACTGAGCTACATCCTAATCAGTTTTGTTCTTTTCATGACAACACTCTATTGAATACATTGGTCCTCTCCCAGGGCACATCCTTGATTATCCAGTGATCATTAGTAGGCCCCACCTCTTAATGGTCCATACCACCAATATTGCCATATAGGGAATAACAAGCTTCTAGTACAAGGAATGTTGGGATTAAACCTACACCAAGGTTTGTATTACCACTTTCAGTTAATCTTGTGTGTGTGTGTGTGTGTGTGCGCGCGCGCGCGCGCGCAGTAAATAGCATTAAGATCCTCTTTGTAAATTTCAAGTAACTAATATAGTAGTATTGACTATTATCATCCTGCTGCATATAAAATCTTTTGAACTTATTCATCTTGTCCCTGAAAGCCTGCACCCGTTGGCAGACATTTCTGATTTCCTCTCCCAGATGTTGGATATTACTGTTTTACTCTGCCTTAATGCCTTACTTGTCACTTTATTGTTGAATAATATTCCATTATAGATTACATTTCTTTTATTCATTTCTTTGTTGATGGGCACTTAGGTTGTTTCTGTATCTTGGATATTGTGAATAATGTTGCAATGGGCATAAGGATGCACATATTTCTTGCAGGTACTGATTTAATTTCCTTTGGCTGTACACCAAGAAATGGGATTGCTGAATATATACGAAGAAGTGCGATTGCTGAATAGTAGATCTATTTTTAAATTTTTGAGGAAACTCCATATTGTTTTCCATAATGACTATACTAATTTACATTCCCACCCACGGAGTACAAAGGTTCTTTTTGTCCATAACCTTTCCAACACCTTCATTTTTTTAATCCTCACAGAAGCCTTTTTTGAAATAATTCCTCTTTCAGACAATACATCCTGACCACAGCCCTCTCCACCCAGTCCCCACCCCCAGTTCCCCTCTCCCCCAGATCTACTCCTCCTCCTCCATTTCCCTTCAGAAAAGAGCAGGGCTCCCTGGGATATCAGCCAAACATGGCATATCAGGATGCAATAAGACTAGGCACAAAGCCTCATATCAAGGCTGGATGAGGCAACCCAGCAAGAGGAAAAAGTTCCCAAGCACAGGCAAGAGTCAGGGACAGCCCCTATTTGCATGGTCAGAAGTTCCACAAGAACACTCAGCTATATACCAGCACATATATATGCAGAAGATGGAGCACAGTCCCATACAGGTTCTGTGATTGTTACTTCAGTCTCTGTGAGACCTTATGAGTCCTGCTTAGTTGATTCTGTGGGCCATGTTCTCCTGGTGTGCTTGATCCCTCTGGCTCCCACAGTCCTTCCTCACCCTCTTCTTTAGGATTCTCCAAGCGCTGCTTAATGTGTAGCTCTGGGTCTCTGCATCTGCTTTCATCAGCTGCCAGAAGAAGGCCTCTCTGATAATGATTGCACTAGGCTGCATCCAGTCTATTGAGTATAGCAGAATATCATTAGGAATCATTTCATTGGCTTTTTATGTCTGTCTGTGTTTGGTTCTATCATGTTTCTGTGCTATACAGCCTTGGATTCCTGACCATCCAATCAGTGCCAGACATGGCCTCCCTTTCGTGACATAGGCCTCAAGTTAGACCAGTCATTGGACTAACACCTTTATTGCCTGGCTTTTTGATAATAGCAGTCTTAAGAGGTGTTAGGTCTATTTCATTATGCTTCGGGTTAGCTTTTTTCCCCCTGATGATTACTGATAGTGAACAACTTTTTGTATAACTGTTTGCCATCTGTGCATCTTTTAATGAAATGTCTATGTAGGTCTTTTGCTCATTTTAAAATCAGATTAGTTGCACTGTTCTTACTGGGGAGATGAATGTGTGCTTCTGAGGTTGTTGCTTTTCCCCAGTGTTTCATTGTTTTAATGGAGGGGTGGAGTTTTCAAGATTCCTACCTCTGTCATTTTCACTGGCATCATACCAGCAAATATTTTTAACAATGGTACTTAGTAACAGTTTAGAATCCTTTGTCCTCTAATCTTCCTGCCTCTTGCAACCAAATCCTTTCGTGTCTCCTGGGATATCACTGAAGAAAAGTACAAACAAGTAACAGGCCCGGTGCATGCCTTATGTCTTCTACCTTAGGTTTTCCATAGTCGTGTTTCCATTCCTTACTCGTGGACTTTGAGTAGCTGTTTCCACTCTTCTCAAGCTTCCAATACCATTGTTACTGATCTCACTTTGTCCCCACAGGTTCCACAATTGCAAGGCTATATGCAACCTATTTCTCTTAGTAATACGTGTTGAGGTCAATCGTCTGTTGTTCAGTCCCTCTGTTCATGCTTATTAGCACTGTAATATTGAACAGATAACCACAAGTATTGATGTCAGTCCATTTTCTCATCTTCCAAGGGCCTATGTGAAGGTTAAATATGATACATTTCGTACTGACTTGAGAATAGAACTTGCATTAACTGCTAACGATCATTGCCCTCACCATTACAGTATCTCAGTCACTCTTGTCTGTAAGGAATAATGACTTTAACTCCATCACTAACGTTCTCTTAAATTCTATTTCCTTGAATATTAATATCTATTTTTTCAAAGTCCTGGAGAAACTAGGAATACAAGGGATGAATCTTAACCTAACAAAGACAATATATAGGTAGTGCTCAGCCAACCTCATCCTGCTTGGAGACAAAATCAAAGTATTTCCAGTAAAATCAGAAATAAGATCCTGCTGGGCATGGTGGCGCACGCCTGTAATCCCAGCACTTGGGAGGCAGAGGCAGGCGGATTTCTGAGTTTGAGGCCAGCCTGGTCTACAGAGTGAGTTCCAGGACAGCCAGGACTACACAGAGAAACCCTGTCTCGAAAAACAAAACAAAAAAATCAGAAATAAGACAAGGATATTCACTCTCCCAATTTCTGTTCAACATTTTTCTTGATTTCTTAGCTCGAGTATAAAGTCAGATGAGTGCGATCAAGGGGATACAAATAGGAAAAGAAGAAGACTAAGTATATCTATTTGAAGGTAATAAAATTGTATCTATAAAAGACCCTAAAGACACTACCAGAAATCTGCTACACCTAATAAATATATTCAGCCTTGATAGATACAAATGATAAAACCTCTGAGAAGAAATCAAGAAGATAATACAATTAGCAATGGCCTCATAAATTATCTTAGATGGAATCTAACCAAGGTAGATTTAGTCTAAAACTTTAAAACACTGGAAAATATTGAAAAGGATACCAGAAAACAGGAAAGACTTCTCATGCTCAGGGATCAGTAGGATTAATATAGTGAAGTGTCCATCTTATCAAAAGCAATGTATAGATTCTGTACACTCTCCTTCAAAATTCCAATATAGTCCTTAACAGAAATTGATAAAAAGAATCTTCAATATCTCATGGGAGTACCCAAGACCCAGGATAGTCTTGACCTACGTTGCATTCAAGTATCCATCTTTAAAATATTCCAATACAAAAGAAAATAAAAATTAAAAAATGATAAAAACCAAAAACCTTACTCTACTTTCCTTCGCAAAATTTTGGCACCTTCTTTTTTCTTCCCAATTTTCTCCAAACTTCATTCTTGTTACTCGTATATCCTGTCCATTCCCACAGCTTTTCCCCAAGGTGATTACCTAGTCCCTTAATTCAAGCAATAGTCTCCGTTTTCAGTTTTATGGTGTGTCGATAACATGTGGTAGTTTTCAACTTTTTAAATTAATTATTTTTTTACAGACCAAATTTTATTCTCCTCGCCTCTGTCCACCCTCTGATTGTTCCACATCTCATACCTCCTCCCCACCCCCTGTCTCCACGTGGATGTCCGCCCCCCCCACCCTACCTGACCTCTAAACTCCCTGGGGCCTCCAGTCTCTTGAGGGTTAGGTGCATCTTCTCTGAATGAACACAGACCTGGCAGTCCTCTGCTGTATATGTGTTGGGGGGCCTCATATCAGCTGGTGTATGCTGCCTGGTTGGTGGCTAAGTGTCTAGGAGAACTCAGTGAGGGGTGAGGGGAGAATAAAATATGTAGTGTAAAAATTAATTAATAAAAAAGATACAGTAAAAAAAGAAAAATTATAGAAGGAAACAACTCATAAGTTTTCAATTTTTTGCTGTTATGAGTAGCATGATAAAATCTTACATTATTATAATCCATCCGACCCACATTAATATATTTTGAGAGAACAATCATGTTCATGTAAATTTTATTATATTGTTATAACTGCAGTATTTTATTAATATTGTTGCCAGTATCTCACTATTCTTAAATAAATTAAATTTTATCATAGGAATTGACATATAGGCAAAAATAGCTTGCATAGAGTTAGGTACTATGGGGGTCTAAGGGATCCAGAAGAAATCTTAGGAAATATCTTTCATGTTTAAAGGGGAGATTCCTGTGGTTATCCATATTACATATTTTATTGTTGACATAGATTTATAAAAATGCTTCCTACTTGGTATCTTTTAATGAAGCTATCAGTATATAGTTCTACCTTTCACATTAAAATAAAAATCGTGTCAAAAATATTCATAAAATTCCCCCTTTGTGGCACTGGGATTTTCGCTAGTCTGCTGCTTTTGGAGAGAGAATTGTCATTTAAACTGTATACATATGTACACACACACACACACACACACACACACACACACACATACACACATGCACACACACACTACACACACACTCTGAATAAATATAAAAATTGTGTTGTCTTATGATGTTTAGTGTTATTTATCCTCCTTTTTTTTCCTGACTGTTAATACTTCCACCTCCCTTCTTGGTTAAAGTCTTCTTGTTTTTCCCATCCCCCACCCCCAGCACTGTGCCCCACCAGTTCCATCACTGGAGCTCCTTTTTCCTGCCCCCCACCTGTTCTTTTTTACTTTCCTGGTTTGGGAAACCTCCCTTGCTGGTCATGTGAGTTCAAAAGACTCCCAAATCAATATAGGATGACATATAAATAATTCAAATATAATACTCACATATAATTTTTTAAAAAAATTTTAAATCAAAATTAATTTCCCAGTACTCTGTGTATTCTATCATTTTCCTAACATCATTTTCTAGAAAATAAATTGGAGGTAAATTTTTTAGCTCAGTTTAACTTACCCCTTTTCAAAACGCACAGATTTTTTTTCAAAATACCAAGAACTTTGTATATGAACACTGTATTTACATCTCTCTCCCCTCCACCAAACTCCAAAATCTGTTCAAAATCCATTCACCTCCCTCTCTCCTCTGCCACCCCTTGTCCTCCCTCCTCTATCTGCCTCTTATGACTATTTTATTCCCTGTTCTGAGTGAGATTCAAGCATCTTCACTTGGGCCTTCCTTCTTGTTTAGTTTCTTTGGGTCTGTGGATTGTATCATGGGTATCCCGTATTTTATGGCTAATATCCACTTATGAGTACATACCGTGCATGTCTTTTGTGTCTGGGTAACCTCACTCAGGATGATATTCTCAAGTTCCATACATTTGTCTGCAAAATTCATGTTTTTGTTTTTAATGGATGAATTTGAATAATGGAATATTATTCCATTGTGTAGATATACCACATTTTCTTTGTCCATTCTTCAGTTGAGAGACCTTTAAGTTGCTTCCAGTTTCTAGCTATTGTGAACAAAGCTGCTATGAACATAGTTGAGCAAGTGTCCCTATTATATACTGAGGCATCTTTTGGGCATATGCCCAGGAGAAGTATAGCAATGTCTTGAGGTAGAACTAGTCCCAGTTTTCAAAGAAAAATATCTTTACCAAGCACAAAGCATAGTTAGCTTGAGAAAGTGATACAGCTTTGCCCTACTAAAAGCCAAAGATGCAACCTCAAAGCTCTGAAGTTGGAAAGGTACTGTGATCATGATGAAAACAGTCTGAGCCACACTTCAGTCACAGGTCTCTGTTATTCTAGAGATTTATTATTGTTTTTTATACATTTTTTATTTTCTATTTTCTTTGTTTACATTCCAAAGGCTTTCCCCTTTCCCAGTTCCCCCCTCACCATATGTCTCATAAGTACTCTTCCCTCCACCCATTCCCCAATCACCCCACCACCACCAATATTTCTCTGTTCTGGTACTATCTTACAAAACTGGATCTAGTCTTTTCTGGACCAGGATCCTCTCCTTCCTTCTTCTTGGGAATTTTTGGCTTAGCTAATTGTGCCTTGAGTATTCAGAGCTTCTGGGTTTATTAATATCCAATTATCAGTGATTGCAATTCATGTGTATTCTTTTGTGATTGGGTTAACTCACTTAGGATGATATTTTCCAGATCCAACCATTTGCCTAAAAATTGCATGAATTCATTATTTTTAATTGCTGAGTAGTATTACATTGTATAAATATACCACATTTTCTGTATCCACTCCACCATTGAAGGACATCTGGGTTCATTCCAGCTTCTGGCTATTATAAATAAGGCTGCTATGAACATAGTGGAGCATGTGTCTTTATTGCATGCAGGGGAATCCTCTGGGTATATGCCCAGGAGTGGTATGATAGGGTCCTCTGGAAGTGTCATGCCCACTTTTCTGAGAAACCACCAGACTGATTTCCAGAGTGGTTGTACCAGCTTGCAATCCCACCAACAATGGAGAATTGTTCCTCTTTCTCCACAAACCTCGCCAGCACCTGTTGTCTCTTGAGTTTTTAATCTTAGCCATTCTGACTGATGTGAGGTGGAATCTCAGGGTTGTTTTGATTTGCATTTCCCTGATAACTAATGATGTTGAACATCTCTTAAGGTGTTTCTCAGCCATCCAAATTTCTTCTGGTGAAAATTCTTTATTGAGCTCTGTACCCCATTTTTAATAGGGTTATTTGGTTCTTTGGGGTCTAACTTCTTGAGTTCTTTGTATATATTGGATATTAGCCCTCTGTCAGATGTGGGGTTGGTGAAAATCTTTTCCCAATTTGTTGGTTGCTGTTTTGTCCTTCTGACAGTATCTTTTGCCTTACAGAAACTTTGTAATTTTATGAGGTCCCATTTGTCAATTCTTGATCTTAGAGCATAAGCTATTGGTGTTCTGTTCAGGAACTTTCCCCCTATGCCCATGTCCTCCAGGGTCTTTCTCAGTTTCTTTTCTATTAGTTTCAGTGTGTCTGGTTTTATGTGGAGGTCCTTGATCCACTTGAAGTTGATCTTAGTACAGGGAGATGAGTGGGTCAATTCGCATTCTTCTGCATGTTGGCCTCCAGTTGAACCAGCACCATTTGTTGAAAAGGCTATCTTTTTTCCACTGGATGGTTGTAGCTCATTTATCAAAGATCAACTGACCATATCTCTGTGGGTTCATTTCTGGGTCTTCAATTCTATTCCATTGATCTACATGCCTGTTGCTGTACCAAAATATCAAGCAGTTTTTAACACAATTGCTCTGTAGTACTGCTTGAGGTCAGGGTTATTGATTCCCTCAGAAGTCCTTTTATTGTTGAGAATAGTTTTAGCTATCCTGTGTTTTTTGTTACTCCAAATGAATTTGAGGATTGCTCGTTCTAGATCTATGAAGAATTGATTTGGTATTTTGATGTGGATTGCATTGAATCTGTAGATTGCTTTTGACACGATGGCCATTTTTACTATATTGATCCTGCCAATCCAAGAGCATGAAATAGTTTTCCATCTTCTGAGGTCTTCTTCAATTTCTTTCTTCAAGGACTTGAAGTTCCTGTCATAAAGATCTTTTACTTGTTTGGGTAGAGTCACGCCAAGATACATTATATTGTTTGTGGCTATTGTGAAGGGTGTTATTTCCCTAACTTCTTTCTCAGCCTGCTTGTCCTATGAGTACAGGAAGGCTACTGATTTGCTTGAGTTGATTTTATAACCAGCCACTTTGCTGAAGTTGTTCATCAGCTGTAGGAGTTCTCTGGTGGAGTTTTTTGGGTCACTTACGTATACTAACATATCATCTGCAAATAGTGATAGTTTGACTTCTTCCTTTCCAATTTGTATCCCTTTGACTTCCTTATGTTGTTTAATTGCTCTCACTAGAACTTCAAGTACTATATTGAAAAGATATGGAGAGGGAGGGCAGCCTTGTCTAGTCCCTGATTTTAGTGGGATTGCTTCAAATTTCTCTCCATTTATTTTGAAGTTGGCTACTGGTTTGGTGTATATTCCTTTTACTATGTTTAGGTATGGGCCTTGAATTCTTGTGCATTCCAGTTTTAGCAGGAAAGGATGCTGAATTTTGTCAAATGCTTTTTTAGCATCTAATGAGAAGACCATGTGGTTTTTTTCTTTGAGTTTGCTTATTTAGTGGATTACATTGATGGATTTCTGTATATTGAACCATCCCTGCATCCCTGGGATGAAGCCTACTTGATCATGGTGAATGATCGTTTTGATGTGCTCTTGGATTCGGTTGACAAGAATTTTATTTAGTATTTTTGCATCGATATTCATAAGGGAAATTGTCCTGTAGTTCTCTTTCTTTGTTGGATCTTTGTGTGGTTTTGGTATCAATGTAATTGTGGCTTCGTAGAATGAGTTGAGCAGTGTTCCTTCTGTTTCTATTTTGTGAAATAGTTTGAAGAGTATTGGTGTTAGATCTTCTTTGAAGGCCTGATAGAATTCGGCACTAAAACCATCTGGTCCCGTACTTTTTTGGTTGGGAGGCTTTCTATAACCCCTTCTATTTCTTTAGGGGTTATGGGACTGTTTAACTGATATAATTGATCCTGATTTAGTTTTGGTATTTGGTATCTGTCTAGGAAATTGTCCATTTCCTCCAGATTCTCTACTGTGTTGAGTATAGACCTTTGTAGTAAGATCTGATAATCTTTTGAATTTCCTCAGTTTCTGTTGTTATGTCCCCCTTTTCATTTCTAATTTTGTTAAGTTGAATACTCTCTGTGCCCTTCGGTTAGTCTGGCTAAGGGTTTATCTATCTTGTTGATTTTCTCAAAGAACCCCCTCCTGGTTTTGTTGATTCTTTGTATGGTTCTCTTTGTTTCAACTGATTGATTTCATCCTTTAGTTTGATGATTTCCTGTCTTTTTCTCCTCCTGGGTGAATTAGCTTCTTTTTGTTCCAGGGCTTTCAGGTGTGCCGTTAAGCTGCTAGAGTATGCTCTCTCCTGTGTCTTTTTGTAGGCACTCAGGGCTATGAGTTTTCCTCTTAGCACTGATTTCATTGTGTCCCATAGATTTGGGTAGGTTGTACCTTCATTTTCATTGAATTCTAAAAAGTCTTTGATTTCTTTATTTCTTCCATGACCAAGGTGTCATTGAGTAGAGTATTGTTCAGTTTCCATGTGTATGTGGGCTTTCTGTTGTTTTTCTTGCTATTGAAGACCACTTTTACTCCATAGTGATCTGATATGAGGCATGGGATTAGTTTGATCTTCTTGTATTTGTTGACATCTGTCTTGTGATCAATTATATGATCGATTTTGGAGATGGAACCATGCGGTGCTGAGAAAAAGGTATATTCTTTTGCTTGAGGATGAAATGTTTTATATATATATATATATATATATATGTATATATATATATATATATATATATATATATATGTATATATATATATATATATATATATATATATATATATATATATATTCCAATTGGTCCAAAGCTTCAATTAGTTTCACTGTGTCCCTGTTTAGTTTCTGGTTTCCTGATCGGTCCATTGAGGAGAGTGGAGTGTTGAAGTCACCCACAATTATTGTGTTAGGTGTAATGTGTGCTTTAAGCTTTAGTAAAGTTTCTTTCACAAATGAGGGTGCCCTTGCATTTGGAGCATAGATGTTCAGTATTGAGTTCTTCTTGGAGGATTTTCCATTTGACCAGCAAGAAGTGACCTTCTGTGTCTCTTTTGATGACTTTAGGTTGAAAGTCAATTTTATCTGATATTAGAGTGGCTACTCTGGCTTGTTTCCTGAGACCATTTGATGTAAAATTTTCTTCCAGCCTTTTACTCTAAGGTAGTGTTTGTCTTTGACACTGAGATGTGTTTCCTGTATGCAGCAAATTGTAGGGTCCTGTTTCCGTATCCAGTCTGTTAGTCTGTGTCTTTTTATTGGGGAATTGAGTCCATTGATGTTAAGAGATATTAAGGAATAGCAATTATTAATTCCTGACATTTTTTGAAATTATTTTTTATATTTTAGTGGTTATCGTCTTTTGGGTTTGATGAGAGGAGGTTTCTATCTTGATTCTTCTGGGGTGTAGTTTCCCTCCTTGTGTTGGTGTTTTTCCCCTATTATCCTTTGTAGGGCTGGGTTTGTGGAAAGATATTTTGCAAATTTGGTTTTGTCATGGAATACCTTGGTTTCCCCATCTATGATAATTGAGAGTTTTCCTGGGTATAGTAGTTTTGGCTGAAATTTGTGTTCTCTTAGAGTCTGCATGATATCTGCCCAGGATCTTCTAGCTTTCATGGTCTCTGGTGAGAAGTCTGGTGTAATTCTGATAGGTCTTCCTTTATATGTCACTTGGCCTTTTTCTCTTACTGCCTTTAATATTCTTTCTTTGTTTAATATATTTGGGGGTTTGATTATTATGTGACGGGAGGTATTTCTGTTCTGGTCCAGTCTGTTTGGAGTTCTGTAGGCTTCTTGTACATTCATGGGCATCTCTCTCTTTAGGTTGGGGAAGTTTTCTTCCATAATTTTGTAGAAGATATTTGCTGGTCCTTTAAGTTGTAAATCTTCCCTCTCATCTATACCTATAATACTTAGGTTTGGTCTTCTCATTGTGTCCTGGATTTCCTGGATGTTTTGGGCTATAAGCTTTTTGCATTTTGCATTTTCTTTGACTGTTGAGTCCATGGTTCCTATGGTATCTTTGGCATCTGAGATTCTTCTTCTATCTCTTGTATTCTATTGTTATTTGCATCTATGGCCCCTGATTTCTTCCCAAGGTTTTCTATCTCCAAAGTTGTCTCGCTTTGAGATTTCTTAGTTGTTTCTACTTCTGATTTTAGATCCTGGATGGTTTTGCTCAGCTCTTTCCTTGCTTGTTTGTGTTTTCATGTAATTCTTTAAGAGATATTTTGTTTCCTCTTTCATGACTACTACTTGTTGACCCATGTTCTCCCGTATTTCTTTAAGTGATATTTGTATTTCCTCCTTATTGGCTTCTATTTTTTTGATCCAAATTCTCCTGAATTTCTTTAAGTGATTTTTGTGTTTGCCTTGTAAGGGCTTCTAACTTTTTATTTTTTTGGTTTTTTTTTTTTTTTTGGTTTTTTTCAAGACAGGGTTTCTCTGTGTAGCCCTGGCTGTCCTGGAACTCACTCACTCTGTAGACCAGGCTGGCCTCGAACTCAGAAATCCGCCTGCCTCTGCCTCCCAAGTGCTGGGATTACAGGCATGCACCACCATGCCCGGCTAGGGCTTCTAACTTTTGATCCATTTTCTCCTGTATGTCTTTAAGAGATTTATCCATGTGTTCTGCTATCAGCATCCTGACCAGTGATTTTAGATCTGAATATTGCTTTGCTGGTGTGTTGGGGTATCTGGGACTTACTGTTGGGGAACTGGGTTCAAATACTGCCATATTGCCTTGATTTCTGCTAGTAATGTTCCTACATTTGCCTTTTGCCATTTGTTTATTTCTGGACTTAGCTGGTCTTGTTATTACTGGTTGGTGTTTAAATCTCCCGAGAGCCTGGTGTTTGGTTCTGCTGTCTCAGAGGGTGTCTGTGCTCCCAAGGCAGAAACCAGAAGGTTTCTACCACTGGGCTCCGAATTACCTCCTCAGCTCTGCTGGACTGGACTCAAGTCTCCTCCTGGCTTGCCTCTGGGCACTTAACTGGTCTCCCATGGTCTCCTCCTGTTTAGTCTACCAGCTCCAAGATGGTGGCAGGTCTCAGGGCTCTGTCTGACTGCGGGAATCCCTGCAGGACTGGGGCTTCCCTGGCTGTACTGTTGAAGCCTAGACTGTGCCTCTCTCAGTTGGCAGGGCTCCGTCTGGTTGAGCTGTTCTCCCCAGGATAGTGTCGGACCACGGAGCTCTGTCTAACCGCAGGGCTCTCTGTGGATCAGGAGCTTCCCTGGTTGAGCTGCAGGATTCGAGATGGTGAGGATCTCAGTCCGTGGGTCTCCCTTACCCTTTGTTCTTAATAGAACAATACAGCTTCCTGAGTTCTTTCACCTGAGAGCCACTGCTAGCCACCACCCTGAGCTTCTCAAGATTTATTATTGTCATTATTATTATTTCCTTTACTTTTTGAAATTAGTATTTTTATGTCATTTCTGACTTCCCTTTCCTCCTTTCAAACTCTCATATAAATATTTCCTTGTTCTCTATTAATTGCTACAATCTATGTACAATTTACAATGTATATATAACATACAAGCACATATGTATGTAAATATTTATTCCTAAATATAATCTGCTCAGTCTGTATAATGTTATCTGTAGTTATGCTTTCGGAGCTGACCTTTTGGTACTATTGGGTTACCAATTGATGTACTGTTCCCTGGGGAAGATGATTTCTCCCACTCGCAGAGTTCCTTACTTGCCTGTAGTTTTGTGTAGGGCTCAAGCCTCTTGTTTTTTGCCCTGTCCACTTTGCATGTGTATTGGTGCCCCCCCTTGTTCAGCCTAGGTTAAGTGCTCATGGTGGTGAGACTTTATGAGTACAGCTGCTGACATTACAAGGAGACATAATCTCACAGTGAACTTACTCTTCCTAAGGCTCTTGCACTCTTTCCCAGGTCTTCCACAATCATCTCTGAGCCTTAGGTGCTGGAGTTGTTTTGGAGATGTATTGGGACTGTGCTCCACATCTCTGCTTTTGACTGCTAGTGTTTTTGTATAATGGTCTCCATATATTGCAAAGTTATAACAGTCCCTTATATATTCTGGATTATAGTTCTTTATTAGTTCTTTATTAAATATTTTGCAAATATTTTCACTCATTCTGTGTGTTGTCTTTTCACTTCCATTTTTTTTGTATTTTTTCTTTGGGTTTTTTTTGTTTGTTTGTTTTGTAGTATTTTTTTTTTGAGGCAGGGTTTCTCTGTGTAGCCTTGGCTGTCCTGTAACTCACTCTGTAGGCTGGTCTCAAACTCAGAGATCTATATGCTTCTACCTCCCAAGTTCTGGGATTAAAGGCTTGTGTTTCTACCACCTGGTCCCAACTTTTCACTTCCTTGCTAATGTTTTTTGTAACACAAATATTTTTAATTTTGATGAAGTCCAATTTAAATTTGTCTTTGGTTGCTGGTGTTTTGGGTGAATGTTGGTTCAACATATGAATATCAATCTGGTCATCACATCCTGCTCCCTACAGTGGTTTCCAGCATGCTTGATTTCTCACAAAAATGGCCCATCCTTTTCCTGAGCTGCCATAGAACTGGGAGGGTTTGAAGTGATAATCTAGAGGATCCATGAATGTTGCTGACTTTTTACTCAGATCTGATTGGTTCTATCTATCTATCTATCTATCTATCTATCTATCTATCTATCTATCTATCATCTATCTATCTAGAGTTAACATTCTCCAGATTGTGAGAAGCTTCTGATTCACTTCAAGAGTTCTAAAACTGACTTTAGAGTTTGATAGTGTTTTACTTCTTTTATGTAAGAGAAGATTTTCAGATATTCTTATGCCTGCCTTGGCTAATTCCACACAGTGCCTGATTTACCATCTACACATTTTCTTGTTTTCTTTTGTTCTGTACACTAATCACATCTTCCAGATGATATTGTTTGACAGCATACTTTTCACAGCGTTTGGCCAAGTTGATTAAGGAACTTTATTGGAATTGAGATTGTATCTAATGCTTACATCTCTAGGTTGTATAGACCATTTGAAAAGTAAAGTTATCTGGTTTATAAGCAAACTCCTTGCATGGTGCAATATATGAAAGGTGAGGATGTCAAAAAGATAGAGTTCAGATCTACAAAGGAAGCAGTGGTCCTGGAGTCAAAAAATCTTCTAGCTGATTGTTTTCATCTATTAATTTTCAAAAGTTATTTTTAAGTGATATCAGACTGACACCAATTAGCAAAATATATACAGAGTTGTCATACTCTCCTCACTCTGCTTACCCTGTTATCAATATCTGCAATAACCATAGAATGATAGTCAAAACTGAAAAATTCACATCATTACAACACCAGTAACTAAATTGCAGGTTTGTTCAAACTTCTCAACTGACCTTTAAAGATTAGAGTGTAGCAAGCACTGAACAAGACATTTTAAAAGGAGGCTACAGAGAAGGTCACATAGGATGAACAGCATCCGAGTGAGATGGAGAAGCGTAGTCAAAATTGCCTTGCATTTGCTCTTGATTATCTCTCCCCTGAGTTCACCTCTCTGGAATGGTGGAAGATCTATTTTTGTAATTTGTTGGTGAATGGTGACCTTTTGTCAACAAGGAAGGAAGGAAGGAAGGAAGGAAGGAAAGAACGAAGGAAGGCCTTTTATATGTTAACTTTGCCATTGCCTTTCTCTGTATTCTGTTATCCTCACTGCACATTCATGCAGTTTTATTCATATAATATATCTGAAATAATAATCATTTAAATGATTGACAGGATAAGGCAAACCATTCGATTTTCAGCATCTCTCAAGTCAACGATACTTCTAAAATTTGGACTTGCATGAATTTATTGTAAGACTTACTCATGTGTGGGGGTGACGGTGCGGGTGGGAGTGTGTGCGTGGGAGTGTGTGTGTGTGTGTGCGTGCGCGCGTGCATGTACCCATGAGTATGGGTGCAATATATTTTAAAGTCAAATAGAAACATTTAAAAATTATCATGTCAGGGGAGTTGACTAAAAGTGTATTGCACTCAAATTCCCTTGCTTTATAATATATTACAAATCATACATCACAAATCATCAACTGCTCTTCTAGCAGCAAAATTTATGGGTGACTTCATGGTAAAAATAAATGGGAAAAAGGCAGAGTGTGACAGTGAATGTTTTAAACATATTTTATTATGCTCAGGTCTAGAATTAGGAGGCCAAAAAATAATTATTCCAAAATAAATTCCAGATGGATTCAGTTGGAAATAAGAGATAAAAACCTTAAGATGCTAGGATGAAAATAAAGTGAACAGACCCAAGAATGCCATATAAACACAGAGCTTATAAAGGCTACTGCTACTGGAATGTAAAAAAAATGGCTTGCCTGGCAAACATAAGGCCATAAGATTAATCTCCAGACCTGTGAAAATAAATTGTATGAACAAATTTTAAAAGCAAAACATATCCTGGAAAAAAAAAACAGTTTTAAAATGTTACAGATTACTGTTTGATTTTCATAATAAATAAGAAGCCAAGGCAACTTATAAAAGAAAGCATCCAATTGGGGGTTGGCTTACAGATTCAGAGGACGAGTCTGTGACCATCACGGTGGGGAGTATGCTAGCAGGCAGGCATGGCACTGGAGTAGTAACTCAGAACTTACATCAGATCCATAAGCAGAAGGCAGAGTGAGGAATGAGGGAACCGAGGGGGTGTTAGTTTTCTGTCAGTGGTAACAAATATATGAAATAATCAACTTACAAGTCATTTTGCCTTGAAAACCGGGAGGTTTTCAGTCTGTTTGCTTGGTCTTGCTGCATTTTCGTGATAAGTCCTGGTGCAAGTGGGTGGTGACAGAAAGCTGTTTGTCTCATGGCAGCTGGAAAGTGAAAAGACAGAAGATGCCACAAGCCCAAATAATTTTTAAGGAGATGCCTCCAATGACCTAACTTTGTTTATGGATTAAAAAATAATTCTATGTTTCCTTCTGGGGAATGTCATATCAAAACTTACACATTGAGAGTTGCACATATCACTGGGTTTCAGACAGTAAGGGGCATTAGGGAAAGGCTGTTGAGCCCTGCTGTGTAAGTTAGAATTAAACATGGTTGACTTATGAGGTCATCAGACTATGTGCTAGGCTTAACTCCTTGTACTTGAGTATGATTAGCAGTGACTCCTTTATTTATTCATTTATTTGTCCTTTTATTGAAAATAGATTTTTTCTCACATCCTGATTAAGATTTCCTTTCCCTCTAAGCCTCACAGTTCCTCCCCAACTCCCATCCAGATCATCCCATTTCCTTCTCTTGTAAAAAAAAAATAATAAAAACAACCAAAGAAGCTTCTAAAGGACAGCAATAAAATAAAATATAAGATAAAAACTGACACACTGGAATTTGGTAACACAAACACAGAAGGAAAAGAACCCAAGAGAAGGCACGAGAAACAGAGATTCACTTGTTCGCACAATCAGGAATCCCATAAAAACGTTAAGCTGGAAGCAATAATATATACATAAAGGACATGGTGCAGATGCGCTTTGATCATGCTGGTTTAAGAGCGACTTGTTTCCTTGGTGTCCTCCATTCCCTCTGACTGTTAAGCCCTTTTCTGGCTCCTCTCCAGCAGGGTTTCCTAAGCCCTGAGAAAAGAGAATTATTGAAGACATTCCTTTTAGGGCTGAGTGTTCCAAGGCCCCTCATTTTCCCAATAATGTCTGGCTGTGAGTCTCTAAATGTGTTGCCAACTGATGCAGGAGGAAGCTTCTCTGATGGTGGCTGAGCATGTTATGGTTTATGAATATAACAAAATGTCATTAGGAATCATTTTATTCCATTTACCCTAAGTTCTTGGCTATCTAGTCTCAGGTTTTGGGTTTCATCTGGTGGTGTGGGGGTTAACCCAAATCAGATATTGGCTGGTTACTCCCGAAAGCTTTGTGGCACACATTGCACTAACATATCTTGTTGGCAGGACAGCATTGTTGATTCAAGGGCTTATGACTGGGTTGGTGTTTACATTTCACTTTTTGGTAGTCTACAGAGTACTTTCCTGTACAGAAGATGCTAGAACAGAGGGGTGAAGAATCTATGTAGGCACCAGCTCAACATCTCCATATTCAGTGGGACCTTGTGGTCAGTTTGTGGAGAACAATCTATAGTCTTGGCAACAACAGCCTACATTGTTTATAAGTTCCTATTGGACTCTTTTGGGCAAAACCTCAATAAGATGCATCCCCATCTGGGGACAGGAAACTGCTTTTAGTGACAAGAGATAGCCAGTTGGGGCTCTGTTCCCCCATTATTTGATAATTTGTTAGATTGCTTTTATATGCATACCTATCCTAGGAAGCTTAGACTGGATTAGGTTTCCATACTATCCTGCAAATAAATTGGAGAGAGGTACCATCTTAGGGGTACTTTCCAGTTTCCTACTTGCAATATATCATCATGTATATTTTCCTAATAAATACAATCAACACTTTATTCTATTTAATTTACAAAATATGCAATACTAATTTCCCTGTGCTACTACAATAGCATCCCAACTGCCTTTTTATTTTTCTGTTCTCATCTCTTAATATAATGAATCTAAATTCTTAACCATAGCTTCTAAAGGTCTACAAGACACTTCCCTGGCCTACATTTCCAGCCTTCTCTCCAATCTTAGTTCCCCAGGACCATGTCTTTCCTCTCTTTCGGCACACTGCTCTTGTTGGGCTAGGTATTCACATCTGCTTGTGCTTGTGTTGAAAAGACTATTGTTATCCCTTCCTCAAGACCCTGGAAATCCTGTATTTTTATTAGTATTTGTGCTGATTTTTTTTTTTTGTCAACACGATACAAGTTGGAGTTATCTGGCAAGAAGGTACCTTGAGAATTTTGCCCTTCAGATTGGTCATGTCTGTGGGGACATTTTCTTGCTCGCTGATTGATGTGAGGTGTAGTCACTCTAGGTGGTGCTACCCCAGGTCAAGTGGCTTTGCGTGTCATAAGAAAGCAAGCTGAGTAATGAATGGAGAGCCAGCCAGCAAGCACTTTCTTCTATGGTTTCTGGTTCACTTCCTGCCTCGTTTCCTACATTGATTTTCCTGGATAATGGACTGTGATGTAGAAGTGGAAATGAAATAAACCCTTTCATTCCCAAGTTACTTTATGGTCATGGTGTTTCATCATAGCAAGAGAAAGCAAGCCAGCATAGTAGGCTCTGTTATGCCACAGTTGTGGCTTTAAATCATACTTGTGAAAGTGGTCATGAGTCACTAAAAAAATGGAGACAAGATAATTTGTCCTTTTGTATTATCATATCTCTATCTTATTTAGTCGGCTATTTCTATTTAAAGTAAGAAAGACTTGGGGCTGGAGAGATGTGGGTAAGAACACTGACTCTTCTTCCAGAGGAGCCAGGTTCAACTCTCAGCATTCACATGGCAGTTCACAGGTGTCTGTAACTCTAGTTCCAGGAGAACTGACACGCTCGCACAGACATACATACAGGCAAAACACCGGCATACAGATAATAAAAAAGAATAATGAAAAAAGAAGAAGAAAGTCTTGCGAGTTTGCTTTAAAACAAAGTAACTAGATAACCAATGCCATTTTTACTCCAAGGCCAAGGACAGTGAAGGAGGATGGTTTCTAGATGAGCATAATTATCGAGCATATTTCACTGTTCTTCGAGCTCTGTTTCATTATATAATTGATATAGCACAACATAACGAAAGGCCAAGTCATGTCAGCCTAAATATGCTCTATATTCTCTTCTTGGGACAAATTGAATGCATTTAGTTAGTTTGAGTAATAATTGTCTCCATAATTAGTGCCAGTGTTCCAGGGACAAAAAGAGATACGACATGCTTTTCAGAGTCACCAGTGCTCTCTAGAGAAGAAACATATTGGTTACTACTTAATCTTGCCCCAGAAATTACATTTTAGGTTGTGATATTAAATATGTTTTTTTTTTGAGACAGGATCTCTCTATGTCGTCCTGGCTGCCTGTGGCCCTGCCCGCCCCTGCCTTCTGAGTGCTGGGATTAATGCATATGCCACCACACCTGGCCTGTGTGACACTAACTTCTTTTGGGTCCCTCCCTTCCGCTCCTCCCTCCTATCTCCCTCCCTCCCTTCTTCAATGCTTCCCTCCCAGAACACAGTCATGGTGGTCACTTAGAGTCTCTTGCCTTTGTGCTTTGATCAACACTTCTTCCAGGACTTTAGCCTAATTTCCCCATTAGCTCTGGTCACGAGCTAGATGCCTGGTAGTCATATGCACAATGGACGCCAGGAGATATCTTACTGAATAGTCTTGTGATAGTTAACACATTTCAATTCTTTATCTCTTTTTCAGAATTTGCTCCCATTGTATATCTCACAGATATACAATGATGTCAAGTAACAACAATGACAAAACATAACTTTTTATTAAACGGTAATGAAATTAACTCATTCAACAGTACAGAAAATACAAGGAACACTGGGATAATTTATAAAAAAAATAAGAATGTCCAATTAGGAAGATAAAAATGAGAGAAAAATGAATCTACAAATATATCTATAAGTATTACTTTTTCAAGTAAGTGTGAGACTCATAAGACACAGCAATTTATTTATAGTTTTCTTACTTGTATGTTCCAGAACAATATTGAGAACCTGGATTGAAAGCATCCTAAATCATTTGATAAAATCAATGAAAAAGCAACCAAATGAATTTTTCTGGTGATAATAATGACAAATCCCTATGTAGCAGATTGTATAGGAGTGTAATTAATTAGCTTAAGATCTTCAGACTGCTGATTTAAGCGAGTCACCTATTTTATGATCATAGCTCTGCTGTGCAATCGACCATGTAGTAATCTAGATGGTTAACCTGGAAATATTTTATTCAGCTCTCACTATAAAAACAGAACAGCACCTTATTGTATGAAACAACCATATATTCTAACAGTAATAGATTTGACTGTATATGATCAAAACACCACAAAAAATCTGAACCTTTCTATGTCGGGGGGGGGGGGGGAGAACATAAACAACCCATATTCAAAGGTTAAAAAAAAAGTCCCTGTTGTCATGATTTCTTTTCTATCTCTTTTTAATCATGTTGTTTCAGGAAACATTAAAATCCAAATCCCTTTTGAGGGTCATCCTGACTTCAAGTGTTTCAGTTTCCCAGATATAGGATGCTTTAGCACTGTTAGGTTCCACAGGCTGGGGAAGGTTTACTAACAGCTTCCTAAAAAATGAGAGAAGATAAACAAAATAAGATTAGAACCTGGGATTAACTTCCTAAAGTAAATGGTAATTTTTCAATAAGGCAGTGTGTGATAAAAAAAATAATATATAATACATATCACATGTCAGTTTGGATCCTTCTAATTTTAAGCAGGTAAGTTGCATGTGGAATTTAAACCCTTTCAACGTGGAAGCAGGAAGACCCCAAGTTGGAGGTCAGTGTAGGCAACAAAATAAGAACCTGTCTCATTTTTTTAAAAAAAATCTAAGCAATTGTTTTGACCGATCATCTCTCTTTCTTTAAGTTGGCCTTATTTTACATTGTATACAACCTCAGGGTATGCCTCTAGGCATAGAAATAGATCCATGCCTCTAAGTTTGTTGGGCTAAGCTGGTGTCAGTATTATTTATATATAGGTGGAGTGCAGCCAGCAGATACAAATCTGAAATTGGGATGGTTCTTTAACACTTCTTTGAATACCACCTTAGGCTGAGACTCTCCTACGAATGCAGACTTTGGATATTTAGCCTGGAATGACTTCAATGCCAAATCAATGAAAATATTTCTTTCTGCTTGCCTCTGGTTCTTTCTACTACACACTGACAAACATTTGCTGTGATAGACTGCTGAGTTTATCTTTCTGTTTATGGCTCAGTTGCTGGACAGTTGTATGATTTTAGCTGTATCACTGCAATATGCTAACCATAATTCTGACATAGTGGTATGAATTCGAATTATGCATAGGGTCAGCACATGCTGATGCCCGAAGAAATTCAAATATGCAAAACATATTTAATTTAAATATGCTAATTTAAACTGCAATTTTAACTATGCGAAACATACCCTCACTTTCTCAGGAGAGACACACAGTAGAGACAGGGCTTGAGTCTTTTTCAAAAGGCTGACAGGAAAACTCTCCTGGATCCAATTCAGTAAAGAAACCTGGCATTTTGTATGTGTGTGCTTGTGTGTGTATGGAGTATGTATTTGTGTTTCTCTGTGTCGGTGCACATGCAAGGGAGTGCATATGGAGATCAGAGGTTGGCATCAAGTGACTTCCTCAATTGCTTTTCGTGTTCTTCCTTCCTTCCCTCCTTCCATCCTTTCTTTGGTCAGTTTATTTTTGTTGTTGTTTTGGTTTTTGTTTTGGGTTTTTTTTTTTTTGAGACAGGCTTCCCACTGTGCCTAGAACTGGCCAGCAAGTTCTGTCCTCAGCTTTTATGTGGGATCAGATCACAGGCCTTCATGCTCTCTCCCCAGCCTCTGGCTTTTGGGGTTGGGGGAATACTACTTGGACAGTAAATTTTATAAGTCTCTTTATAATGGGCTTGATGATCATATTTAAGGAATGCTTAATTTCAATAAGGCAGTGTGTGATAAAAATATATTATTTATAATATTCAAAGAATTAAATCATAAAACTAATGAATCCTCAACATGTAAGCAAAATTTAAAATATGCTCAAATAACTCTATATTTATCTCTATTTTAGTTAAGTTTGCATAGGGGATATGTTTCTTTCTCCCTTTACTGAATATTTAATATATAACTGCCGTACACACGCCGGTTAATTTTGTCAACTTGACACAAAGTAGAGTCACCTGAGAAGAAAGAACCTCAGTTGAGGAATTGACTCTCAGAGTGGCCCATGGGCATGGCTGATCCCACATAAAAGCTGAGGACAGAACTTGCTGGCCAGTTCTAGGCACAGTGGAAAGCCTGTCTCAAAAAAAAAAAAAAACCCAAAACATTTTCTTAATTAATGATCAATGGGGAGGGCCCAAGGCCCAGCCCACTTGTGGGTAGTTTTACCCCACCCCCACCCCCACCCCGCCCCGGGCAGCTGGTGGTCCTGGTTTGCATGAGAGAGTAGGATGAACAAGCCATAAAGAAAAAGCTAATAAGAAGCACTCCTCAGTGTCCAGTGTCCTCTGCTTCAGTTCTTGTCTCTAGGCTCCTCCTGGCCTAGCTTTCCTCAGTGATGGAATATGACCTGAGAATCGTAAAGATGAAATAAGCCCTCTCCTCCCCAAGTTGTTTTTGGTCAGCGTTTTACTGCAACAACAGAAAGCAAACTCAGGCAGTATATATACTATTCTTCATTTGTACATGTTCTTTAGATAATTTAACATACAAATGGAGTAAACAAATGACCTAGTGCAGCCCAAGTTCTATGTGGAAAAGCACCTTGGTGAGAGACTTTCATTTAGTGAGTTCTGATGGGTATCTGGAGTGATGGCAGAGCTACAACAACTGTCTCAAGATTGATGGAGACAGTGAGAACTGCTAGAGAAACGGAAATTAACTGCACAGGCTATAGATATGCGTGTGATGTCAGCAGGCATGAAAATATCACAGGAACCTGCTATCCATTTAACTAAGTCTCCTTACAAAGGTTGTAGGGAGAATAAATGCACACAAAACATAGCATAAAGCTTAACCACTCCTTAGAATGATGGTAAGAATAGTGAATCTAGTTTGTGTAAGATAACATCTTTATGAGTGTGAGAATACATTTTTAAGTGGTGGGAATGATCCAGAAGAATATTTTGATAAGTATTCAACCGAAGATCATTTTGTGTTAAATGAATCTACTGCAGTAGTCTTTTGATGACTTTCCTCTTTGAAACCTTCTCAAAGCCTCAAGCTCAACAAAAGGAAATATTGATAATAAAAGGAAAGAATGTTCTAGGAACTACCTGCTTCCCAAACCCAGTAGGGAATGGTGATGAGTTCCAGAGCAAGGGCCACGCAATCACTCGCAGTGCTCGCTTGTGGGTGCTCACTATTGCGTAGTCACAGGGAAATGAAGCAAGTCCGTAAGATAATGAGAGAATTTGTCGAATACACATCTGGTTCCAACAATGTCCTTTGTAAAGAGTTTTGAGAAGCAAGACTGGTTCATCTATGCTTCAGATGAAATGTTTTGTAAGAAATGTCCTGTGCATTAAAAAATGCACACACTCAAATTTTATCATAGAGACCTACTACCATTCAAAAAGTTTAAGGATAATGCTTCTTTCATATGACCAAATTCTACATTAGTATAAAAGCAAGACATATAGCTCAGCAGAATTTCATTTCTAGTTGTTTTAAGACTTTTTCTGATAGCCAGAACATTGTTAGATTGTCAAGGATTATATTTCAGTGGTGTCAACCTGCACCTAATATGCAGGGGCAAAATATGAAAGCTAGGTATTTGCAAACATCTTTGAACTGAATACAGAGTCCTTTGCATGCCAGGCTAGCGTTTTAAACCCAGAGCTCCATCCTAGCCCCCACATTCAATTTATTGTGTAATTCAAATTTCTGAATTATCAATGGAAATTTCACCTTTTTTAGGGTTTTAAGCTTGATGAAAACTAACCTTACTTTAAAAAGCAATAATCTAATGAGTCATTACTATCATAATATTCTATTTCAATCTTATGTCTCACTCACTTTTTAGGAGTGCGAAGATCAAGGAGCATCTCTTGGATGTCAATTTGAATTTCAGAAGGGCTTGTATTGGGCAGTTTAACTTTCACCTAAGATGAAATAAGAAAATACTGTCATTTTGGAGAACAGATACTTTTAAAACCATTAGGATGTACGTGGTGTGGCAATATAATATTTTCTCGAGAAAGCGCCAACTATGTACCAGGCTCTGTGATTTCCTTTTACTGATCTTATGGAACAGGTTACTAGCCGCATTTTACTCATGGAAAGACAGAGGAATTTAGTAAGTGTCTAAAGGGCAGCCATTGGTAATGGAACTGAACTTCTCATTTACCATTAGACTGGGGAGGGATCATTGACCACCTTCACTTAAGTGGATTCCATATAAATGGATAAAATATGTTAAGTGTAGGTTGTTGATGCCAATTTATAGTCTCCTGGTAAAAATACCCATACCACATTTCCTATGAAAGTATTGGTCTCTAGAAAAGTTAAATTAACAAAAGAAAAACAATAGCATAATCTCCACCTCCCAAGAAGAGAGTTCAGCAAGATTTCACTTACACAATTGTCTCATCACAATTACCAGAGGGCCCAGCAGCAGTTCCACTTCAGATGTTATATCCCAAAGCATTAAAAACAAGAATGCAGGGCCAATTGTGGCCATATATTGAATTTGAGGGAAGCTGGGGCTACATGAGATACACAATAGCAATGACAAAAAACACAAAAACACAATAGTAATGACAAAAAGAAAAAGATAGGTTTTTCTTAGAGGTCCTGAGGTTTTTTTTTTTTTTTTTATATTGAATGTCATCTTCGTTTACATTGCCATGGTAAAACCTTTCCCAATTTCCCCCCTCCCCAAAGACCCCCAACCCCTCCTCCCTCCCCCTGCCTCCATGCATATGCCCCTCCACCCAACACACTCCCACCTCCCCCCCTCGATTTCCCTTTGTTGGGGCCTCTGTTGAGCCTTTAACTGACCAAGGACCTCTCCTCCCACTGATGCCTAACAAGGCCTTCCTCTGCCACATTTTTGGCTGGAACCATGTGTGCCCCTAGGTTGATGATTTAGTCCCTGGGAGTCTTGGGGCATCTGGTGGCCGAAATCATTGTTCTTCCCATGGGGCTGTAAACCCCTTCAGTTCCTCCAGTCCACCCTCTAGCTCCTCCATTGGGGACCCCATGCCCAGTCCAATAGTTGACTGCTAGCATCTGCCTCTGTATTTGTAAGGCTCTGACAGGCCCCTCCGGAGACAACCATGGCATGCTCCTTTTGGTATACACTTCTTGACATACATAAGAGTGTTGGGGGTTTGGTGACTATTTATAGGATGAATCCCCAGGTAGGGCAGTCTCTGGGTGACCTTTACTTCAGACCCTGCTCCACACATTGTCTCCCTTATTGCTCCTGTGAGTATTTTGTTCCCTTTCTTAGAGGAACCAAAACAGCCTCACTTAAGTCCTCCTTCTTGAGCTTCCTGTACTGGGTGAATTGTAACTTGTTTATTATGAGCTTTTGGGTAACATCCACTTAACAGTGGGTGCATACCATGTGCATTCTTTAGTGATTGGGTTACCTTGCTCAGGATGACACTTCCTAGTTCCATCCATTTGCCTAAGAATTTCATGAATTCATTGTTTTTAATAGCCAAATAGTGCTCCATTGTGTATATATACCACAGTTTCTGTATCCATTCCTCTGCACATGGTTTTGTTCATAGCAGCAGTATTCATAATACGTGAAAGGCATAAAAAACCAAAATATTCATCAATTGATACATGGATAGAGAAAGTGTAACATGTCCATACAGTGGAATATTATTCTGCCAGAAAAAAAGGACAGAGTACATTTAATGTTTTTTTTAAAAATGTGTATGAATGTTTTGTCTGCTTGTTTGTCTGTGCACCACATGTATACCTGGTATCTAGACATCAGAAGAAAGTCTAAAATCTCCTGTGACTGGGGTCACAATTGTGAGCTTCCATGTGGCTGTTAGAAATAAAACCCATGTCCTCTGCCAGAGATACCAGTACTCTTTACTGCTGAGTCATTTCTCTAGCCAGACAAAGTACATTTTAATGATAAATCCTGAAAACATTTTACTAAAGGAAGGAAGCCAGGCATTAAAAGGTGCATTTTGTAGGATTCTACTTAGATGTCACATTAGGCATAGGTCAATCCAGAAGACAGAAAGTAGACTGGAGTTTGATAGTGGTTGGGGAGCAGAGAAGACTGGTGTCTGCTTAACATGTATGAGATTTCCTTTTAGGTATATGAAAATAATTTGTAAATAGATATTAATGATAGTTATATTACACTGTGAATACACCAAGTGTCACCAATGATAAATGTATATTTTACCACAAATTTGCACTTCCCTAATTTACATCTGTTTTAGTTGGAGTTTTTATTGCTGTTATAAAACACCATGACCATAAACAACTTGAGGAAGAACATGTTAGTTTATTTCATCTTAGATTCTGTAGTTCATTATTCACCAGGACAGGAACTTGGAGGCAAGAACTAGTACAGAAACAATAAGGAAGGATTCTACTGGCTTGGTCCACATGGCTGGCTATTTTTTGCATCCCAAGACCACTTGCTCAGGGATGTCACCATCCACAGTGAGCTGAGCCCTCCTACATCAATAACAAATAGAGAAAAATGCACAGCAGACTTTCCCAAGGGCTAATCTGGTGGGAACATTTTTCTCAATTGACATTACCTCTTCAAAAATCTATCTTGTGTCAAGGTGACATAAACTAGCCAAAAGAACATCTACTTTTTTGTAATGGTAGATGACATAAATTATGATATACACACAAATGTGTGAGGACATATAATTTCTGTAAAAAAAAGAGGAACAAAAATTGTATCCAAAGTTCAGGTAAATTATGAAGCTTTTTCTAAGATAACCTAGACTACCTGACATTTTAGTTATTTGGGGAGTCCAATTGTTGTAACTGCCTGGGTAAATGCAAGCTTTAAAGGAAATGCATATGAAATAGTGACATGCTGACATTTCCTCCTAACACGCTCAATGCACACAACGGTGGCGCCATAGTGTGAGGTATGGTGATCAATGCATGCTTCTGAGTTATATTTTCTTTATCAAATCCATATGAGAGATAACAATTGAGAGGTGATAGCATTTACGTACATCCAGTGCTTAACTTTTTACTCAAACAATTAACATCTAAAATACATTTTAGTAATTAAATCTTCCTAATTAGAGATGCCTTAGTGAACCAAATAGCACATATTTCACACAAGCAGTTATAGGCATTCTGACACAAAACAAATGAGCATTATATTGGACAAAAAGTCCCACTCTTACTGAAATAACTTTCCAGTCAATAGTTGATTTGAGATGCCCTTTAATGTCTTGTACTGGCCCAATGGATCAAGGGATAGAACTATTTGTTTCTTAACTTGTAGATCCAGAACAGAGAAATGGTAGGGAGGTGATTGGGGAATAGTTGGGGGGGGAGAGGACTTATGGGACGTATGGTGGGGGGGAACTGGGAAAGGGGAAAGCCTTTGGAATGTAAACAAAGAATATAGAAAATAAAAAAAATGTTTAGATTTTTGAGAGTAAAATGGTATCTCATACATGGCAAAAGGATAATCGAGGAAGGAAAGAATGATGAAGTTTAGATAGACTTCCTAGGCAGAACTTCAAAGTGGTTATTGTAATAATCTATGGTTCCACGGAAAGATAATTCAAAGAAACAGCTCACTAATTTTTCCTCTTAAGAAAATTAAAAGTGTCTGCTACAATATTTCAAAGGTGGGACAAGAGAAAAGACAGCTTAATGGGATGGAGCACACCAATATCTCACAAGATAAGGATTCCATGGGGATCTGAACAGAAAATCCCCTCCTGAAAACTGGAAAGGCCTGTACTTGTCAGGGGGATCAAGGGATCCAACTGTTTCTTACTTTGAACTGTTTAGATCTTTAAAAGTAAAAAAAAAAAAAGAAAAAAAGAAATTATCTCTTGTAATCGTAACAGAAAACTCCTACTGAAGCATGAGTCAGACTTGGTTGATAATTGGTATTGTCAATAAATAAGTAGAAAATAGTTGACCTCCAATCATTCGAAAGGCTTACCTTGTTAAAAATTGCCCAGTATGGAATACCACTGACCAAACAAAGGAATTTAGGATCTTTCTTTTACATAGTGTACAAACTGAATTCATTTAGAAAGGACTACACAAACAAGATCCTAACATTATCAATAGACATGCTAATGCTAAGAGAGGAAATTCCATGGGGTTCCAGACCCTAGACAAGGAACTACAAGCAATTAATGACTGCTGAGAGGGAAGGATGTGCCCCCTAATTAGCTACCCAATGCAAAATAGTTAGCCTTAAAGTCATATGCATACAAACAATGAAAATGGACTCGGCAGGTTGTATTTATATATATTTGTGGATAAAAACATATACATATACACACAATAATAAAAATAAACAACAACAATATTAATAATAGATAAAGAGGCTAACAAATTGAGGGGGCACATGGCAGGAATTGGGGAAAGGGCCGGGCAAAGTAATGTAAACCATTGCAATTAAAAACAAATTTGACTGGACGGTGGTGGCGCACGCCTGTAATCCCAGCACTTGGGAGGCAGAGGCAGGTGGATTTCTGAGTTTGAGGCCTGCCTGGTCTACAGAGTGAGTTCCAGGACAGACAGGGCTACACAGAGAAACCCTGTCTCAAAAAAAAAAACAAAAAACAAAACAAAAAAAAACAAATTTGAATCAAAGAATAATTTAAAAAATTTTTTTGCAACTTGGCTAGTACATACTTATTGAAATTTTAGTAAAACTTACTATATATAGATGATTTTGTTTGTGTTTTGAAAACTGTTCTAAGTTAATTCAAGGGGTATAGATATCATAAAATACTTCTATTTTCAAAAATATAGACACTATTCCTGATATATTTGATTCTTTAAAAAAGTTAAAATTGAATTTCACTATGAAACAAACTAACATCAGGCAATTGCATTCAGAGAGGCTTGGTGGGCTTTATTTTGAATCGCTTGAACAATTTAATTTCCCCTTGTTGACCTATGAAAACAGATGAGATCTTTTTTTCCATACGACCACAGTAGTTTATAAACAAAACCTCTTGAATAGCAGTAATCCGCAGAAAATGAAAAAAAAAAAAAAAAAAAACAAAGATGATGGATCTTACCTTGAATTTACATAACTATTCATCTCTAAAGAATAAGTGCAGAGAAATGTGTTCTCTAAAACAAGGGCACAAAAATCAATAAAGCATAGTTTTAATTAATGTATGCTTTCTATAATGTCATTATCTTTTCTCCTTCCTTTTCTTTTTAAAATATGTCCGAGAAATACAACTCCTCTCTTATCATAGGAGTCAAGCTTAGACCCAGGTGTGGTGGGGCAGCCTGTAACCCCAGCACTTGAAAGACAGGCAGGAGGATTGGGAGTTCAAGGCCAAAGTAGGGAACATAATGAGACACTACTCACAAGAAAGATTTAAAAAAAAAAAAAAGCTCAGTTCAGCCACAGACTTCCATAATTACACAGGCGCTCAATTGTCCCCTAAGCAGTCAGTCCCTCACCACTATCAGTCAGTCCCTCACCACTATCAGTCAGTCCCTCACCACTATCAGTCAGTCCCTCACCACTATCAGTCAGTCCCTCACCACTATCACTCAGTCCCTCACCACTATCACTCAGTCCCTCACCACTATCTGTCTTGATACAACCCAAAGCAAAGCCATTCTGCTTCTATCTCCATTTTCTCACAACAATAAGAAGCCTTCTTCTTTGTAACCTAATAATTATCATAAGGCTATTCCTATCTCTTTCTGCTGCTGTGTCCTACACTTCCAGCGTTCTGCAGTGCCTTCTGTTAGGTCCATTGGACCACACAGTGCCTCACCCTTTCTTCATTGCTTATCTCCTTGAATATTCTCCGCATTTTCTGATGAAATGAAATCTGGGATCCCACTGAGGGCACTGTTTTCCCCATGGTCTTTTCAGTTGGTTCCTGTTTTGTTTGTTTGTTTGTTTTGTGTGTGTTGTCTCATATCTCCTTTATATAACTGTCTGTCCCTTCTGTTTCATTAAAAGAATCCCATGTCCTGTAGCATTCCAAGTAACAAAACCAGACACAAAAATGAAAAATACTGTGTGATCTCTCTTATAGGTGCAATCTTTCAAAAATGAAATGCATAGAGAGAGAATAGTTGTTACCTGACATAAAGGAATGCGAGAGTCAGGTAAAAAGAGTTCAAAGTCTCAATAATATAAGATGAATAAACCTAGAGATTTGAAATACAGCATGAAGAATATAATTACCTGAGATTCAACTTTAGGTATCCTTAACAAACACACCCAAAAACATAACATATGAAATGAGGTATATAAAAACTGAACTGACTGTAGTAATCATTTCATTATGTATATGGATATCAAACCATCTTTTTTTTTCTTTTGTTTTGTTTTTTTGGATTTGTTTTTTTTTTCGAGACAGGGTTTCTCTGTATAGCCCTGGCTGTCCTGGAACTCACTCTGTAGACCAGACTGGCCTCGAACTCAGAAATCCACCTGCCTCTGCTTCCCAGAGTGCTGGGATTACAGGCATGCGCCACCACCGCCAAGCTGATATCAAACCATCTTAAATATATGTAATTAAAATTTCCACATTGTGACACTATACTGCCCATTACTGTTTACATTCAAATCATTTACCAAGTTTCAGGATGGTTCTGATTTCACTAAATAGTTCCTTTTTGTCTATACTGTTTCCAATAGCACCTCCTGTGATAAATCCTAGTGATTCAAATGTTTACTCAGATTTATATTCAAATTTCACTCCTTCATCTCCTGTAAATCTTTGTTCAAATAGCGCCTGCTGAGAGGTCTTCACTAACTATACTACAACTATTCTAATCAAGGAATTATTAATCAGTTCTTATTGTGTGCATACTATGTATGTGCATATATTCCTAAATAAAATCTATTTAGTCCATATAATGTTACAAAAGGGCTGACTGTCGGCAAGGGACAACTAGTTGACGTGCTCTTTCCTGAGGATGATCTCTTCTCCCACTGCCAGCTTTATCCAATCTCTGTAGTTCTTTATGTAGGGTTGAGGCCTTGTGCGCTTGTCCCCTCCCAGTTTGGCATGTTCCCTGGTGTCATCCTTACTCCGCTCACAATTGGGTAGTCCTGTTGGTGAGACTTTAGTAGCCTAGCTTCTGATGTTGCTAGGAGACACAATCTCTCAGGAAACTCCCTGATCTTACAATCATTCTACCTCTTTCATAGAATGTGGGGGCTGTGGGAGGGTTTGGAGGGAGGAACGGGAAGGGAGAAACATCATAACTGAACGACAAGCTAAAAATTAAACAGAAAAAGGAGCTATTCATATGAAGTTGTGTCCACTATTTATTACATACTATGGATCTGGGAGTATTATTGCTATAACAAACAAGAAAGAGATAGGTGGTAAAATGATGGAAACATAGGAAATAAACTTACTATATGAGAAACGAACATTCCACATAGAATGAAATAACTTGGTATGCTGAAGCATCGGAACCATACAGCTAGAGCAAGCAGAAACTAATGAACAAGGCAGAAAATGGAACATGAGATGAAACTAAAAGAAGATAAGACTGAGAACACACAGAACTTCACAGATCAGGATAAAGACCTAAGTGCCAAAGGACGGCATTTAGGGACCTATGTAAAGAAAGGCGTGATCTAGCTTTGTACCTTTGTTTGCTATCTTCTGTTAAAAAAATTTTTTTTGCTATATAGTCCAGCCTAGCCTCAAATTTACTGTGTAGCTTACACTAACTTTGAACTCACCATTCTCCCAATTTATCCTACAAAGTGCAGGGACTTGCTTACTCTTTAAAGATCTCTTACAATGTGTGTCAAAAGGCTATAGTCGAAGCACAGAGATGAGTCAGAGGAAAATCAAAATGGACCAGGCAAGAATCGGTGGTCCTTTGGAACATAAAATCAATTGCCGTGGTAATTAAAACTAGTGAGGCTTTAAAATATATTTTGGAAGTACAACAAATACGACTTGCTGAAGCCTTGACCATGAAATATCAAAGAAAGAGGAATGAGTGCTGAGTCAGGCGGGGTCTTAGCTTGAGCCTGCTATGTGCTAGGCAGGGGCTGTTATCTCGTAGCCCTAGTAAATAGTATTGCTATGAGAAAGCTGAATGAGACGGATGTCAGAGAACACAATTTTGAGTTCTTTTATGGACATGCCGGGTTTCTGTCACCTACTGAAAAAGCAGGAAGTAAGCCAAGGGACTAACCCGAAAGAGAACAGATAGAGGGAAAAGGACATAGGTCACAGCTCAAGGGATCTGCAAACAGCGATATGGGAGGGAAGGAAAGGAGGAATGCAGTGATGCGAGAAGAAAACCAGGAGTTAGGTCATCGACGGAGAGAGAAAAGCTGTTTCAGAGAGGAAAAGGCCACCAGCAGGGAGTTCTGTTGAGTGGTTACCCCACAGCTCCAACTCTCTCCCACTGTCCTTTTTATTCAAGGACAAAGTATGGTTAGTATGTAGATCAGGCTGGCCTCAGACGTGTGATCTTTCTGCCTCCATTTCCCCAAGTGCTGGAATTACAGGCATGCACTACCGCACCCAGACAAACTGTCCGTTTCTAATCAGGGTCTCTAAAGTAGAGGGAAGCAATTTTGGCGTGTTTGTGTAGAAAAATTCTTTACTTTTCAAGATTATCCTTTAGTGTTTGGTTGCTAAGGATGGCTCTCAGGGCCTGGCATGTTCCCAGCAAGTACTACCCACTCAAGACTGACCTTCTTAAGGTCTCCCTAGTACAAAGGATAACATTCTGGAATCGTAAGTGAAAATGCATCTATTCTTTCCTAGGCATCCTTTAAACTAGGAATACATTTTAGGGTTTGTTTATTTGACCCAGTGAAACACAACAGGGAAAAAAATACATGTTAATAAAAGAATAGATATTTGTCATTAGCTTGAATCATACTTAAAACAATCCTCTTCTAGAATGTTTCCCAAGTTCGATGCATGCCTCCACCTCTCTTCCCTCTTCTATCCCAGACTTTCTTATAGAATAGTGTGGCTTTTGCTGTCCTTTTGTCCTTGCTTCCGTGGCTCTGTTCAAGTGGCCACTGCTCAGGACACTGAGCTGATGTCTTCCAAAGACTAACAAATGCTTCTTTTTATTTATTTATATTCCTCACACTTTTTTTTTTTTGAGATTCATCCATGGGTTGGCATAATTTATACCCCATCCTCTCTACCTGCAATTCTTCCTGTGTCTCCCCATTCCTTCCCAAATTCATGAACTTTTCTTTAGTTATCACTGTTACAAACACACACACACACACACACACACACACACACATGCAAAATCTATTCATATGTGTATGTCTGTGAATATAGTCTGCTGAGCCCACTTAGTATTGCTCATATGTATATGTGTTGAGAGCTGGCCACGTCTTAATTTTCCCATGTAATATACTTTGATCATATTCTTCCCTGTATCCCAAATCCTCCCAGAGCCTCGCCACTTCACTACCTACCCAACTTCATGGGCTTCAGTGCTCTATCTCTCTCAAAAACACCACCACCCCCAATTAAAAATCAAAACAAATTAACAAAAAAACCCAAAAAACAAAAAACAAAAAAGCACCCTCAAGACCAGATTGGTTATGGGCCCCTAGGGGAAAACCTACTACTTTTATTTGGCTTAAACAGTGATACTCAATGTTGTGATCATAAAAAGAGAAAGAGGCTAAGAGAATATGTTCTACAGCAGAGTGGGGGAAGGGGGTGCCTCAGCAGGCCCATGCTGAGGCACCCCTTCCCCCTGAGGGGCCAGGTAGACGCCAGTATAGTATGGAATAGAGTTTATTCAGGGCATGGGGAAGGGAGTTAAGGGGGTAGTAGAGGCAGAGAAAAGCAGAGAGAGGGAGAGTAGAGAAGCAGAGGCCAGCCATGACTACATGGAGAGAGGGGCAGGGGAGGAGAGCCTAAGAGGGGGCAAGAGAGAGGGTAGGAGAGTTTGAGAATAAGAGATGCAAAAGATATAAGAGAGAGTTGTGGCTGAGCATCCCCTTTTATAGTAGGCCAGGCCTACCTCACTGTTGCCAGGTAACTGTGGGGTAGAGCTTAGACAGAATCCTAACACTCAACCTTCCTAATGCTGCAACCCTTTAATACAGTTCCTCATGCTGTGATGACCCCACAACCATAAAATCATTTTCATTGCTACTTCATAACTGTAATTTTGCTATTGTTATGAATCATAATGTAAATATTTGACATGCAGGATATCTGACAAGCAACCCTCAAAGGGGGTCACAGCCCATGGGTTGAGAACCACTGTGTTAAACGCTCATAGCAATGAAATGGCTCCGAAGAACATAGCCACAGACTTGCTCAACCCTCATGAGAGAATCTTCTCGAAGTAGATGAGAATTAGCACAGACACTCACACCTCAACAATGTGCAGAGCCTGAGCACTTGGTCCTAAACGGGATGTGTTTGTCAAACTCAAGGCTCAAGGGATCTGTGCAAAAGAGGAGGCAGGAAGACTGTAAGAGTCAGAGATTGTGGATGACCCCAAGGAAACAGCGTCATCCAGACACAAGAGCGGTGCTACATGCATGAACTCCCAGAATATGCAGCAGCACACACAAAACTCACAAAATCACAGCATGGGGAATGGCAAGGGAAAGGAGAAAGAGGACACCAAGTCCCACCCTTAACCAGAAGCCTACCTGTAGTTGGTTTCTGTTGTCAGTTTTCTCCAGTGAAGTGTCACTTGCTATGACAGCCACACCCCAAAGCAGGTCAAATGCCAAGAAGCAGTTGGTCAGCACAAAGCAGACTTCTGGTTTTTGTGAGCTTTTCATTTTGCTTCTGTTTGGCTGACCACTTTTTAGCTAACCAATATAATGGTGCTCCCTGCAATTCGAAGTATCCTTCTTAACCCTCCTCCTTTTTTTCCCTTGGACTACGTTTTATTTAACTTATGAACAAAAATGTGCATATTGGGCTGAGGGGATGGTTCAGTGGGCAAAGGGCGTGGTGTGACCCTGAGTACAAATCCTTAGACGCCCCCCCCATCTTCAGCCAGGTGCAGAAGTATGTCTGTAATCATAATGCCCCTATGTCAAGATGGGAGACAAAGACAAGTATCTCCAGCCTGCTGATGCAGAAGCAAAGTGGAAACTGAGGACCAAGACAGGAGATTGTCCTCTGATCTTCACATGTGTGCCACAGACACTACACCTCCTCACCCATCATATACACATACAAATCACTCACTCACACACACACACACACACACACACACACACACTCACACCACACACACACACACACACACATGTTTAGAAAGTATTCCTATTAATGAGGTACCACATGGTATTTTGATACATTTATACATGATGTGATGTCTAAATCAAGTTAAACCTTTCTCCCCCAATACATATCCTTGCTTTATTGTGCAAACACTGAAAATCCTTTCTTCTAACCTTCTGAAATGTACAGTCCATAATCATTGCCTGTAGTCGCCCTGCTGTGCAATAGTATCCCAGAGTTCCTTGCTCTTGTGTAACTATAATTTACTGCCCACTAACCATCCTTTGCCCATTCTTCTCCCCCTCCATTCTCTCCAGCCTCTGGTAAATAACTATTCTACTCTTACAGTAAAATTGCTTATATTCTATGTGTCTTCCTTTGTTCATCCCTACCTTAAGCATTGATGTTTTTCAAGTTATGAAACTGCTTGTCTGTAATCAAATGTTTCTGCCACAATAATTATGGGGCATGTGATTTTGATCATTTGATGAAACTACACCAAAATGGCCCCATTGAAATGTAAAATTACTGATGATTCTTATTACTACATAATATGTATAAGACATTTTGCACCCTTATTCCATTCATGATTTTAAGGCCTTCTCGGAGTTATTATGTATCTCACTGTGAAGGGCTTTATTTTTCACATTGCTAATACTGGTATTTTTTATCATCATAAATATATATTACTTTCATAATCAGAAATATATTAAGTCAATACAATTATATTACCTTTTAAGAAGATATTTGTTATCCTCTCCCACCACCGTGATCATTATAAAGTAATGCTATAATATTAACTATAAATGTATGTATGTTACTGAAAGAACTATTAGAAATTTAATTGAAGGTTTACTGTGCTGCCTCAAGCTGATAATAAGGAATCCTATTACAGCTCAAATATCCTTCTCCCTGATACATGGCTTAATACATAACCAATCAAACAAGGTCAGCATAATCAGGAAGCTCAACAAAATGAGACAAAATAGGTTTCTGTCCTCTAGAATCTTAAATGGGAAAAGATAATCAACTTCATTACTACAGAGGCTAAATCTATTTATTTATTAGGAGTAAATGAATACGACTGTTTTAACCTTAAGAATTCAAGAAGTACACTATTCAAGAAATCTCAGTAAACAGGTTAAAATGATTGACAGCTTTTTAAAAATCATTGCATGTGATAAACATGTGATTCCTGGTTGTATTGACTGGATGGTGACTGACTTTCAGTCACCCCTGAATCCCTCCCAGTTCTCAGCGAGGCTCGTGCCTGGGAAGAAGACCCCTAGCTCAAGCTCTGAAGAGACGACCGACCGTGAAAAACAAAGCAAAGAGCAACCTTTTTTTTTTTTTTTTTTTTTTTTTTTTTTGGTTAGGTCACACGAGATTGTTTCCTTATAAATATAGAACCCTCAAAGTAGGAGAACAAAAGGACTGTGCATCAATTCTAGTTCAAAAGAAATATTAAACTACCAGCAGGCTGTTTCCCTCTTCTGGAACAAATAATGAATCCCTTAGCAGAATAACTGTGGCCTATTCAGTTTGGGGCATTAAAGATGGAGATGAGTGAAAATGGGAATTTACGGACCTAAATCTCCAATGTAGCCACCAGCTTCCTTTGCGGAGGTCAGACTATCTCCCTACACATCACAGTTACCCAGACATCTTTGCCTCATATTCCTCGATTGTCAACCACAGTGCCTGTCCTGGCCCTATTCCTCAAAGTTTCATTATCTTCCAAATCCTACCTTCCAAACAGTGTGTGTGTGTGTGTGTGTGTGTGTGTGTGTGTGTGTGTAACCTAAAAATCATACCTACTTTATTTCAAATATAATGAACAGCAAGCACATTGTGATCACACATTCTACCACCCAATGAGAAATATATTAAGAGAAACAAATGAGATCAAGAGAAATATATGAGATCAAAATCAAGTCTGAAAATCAACAATTCCAGTCTCTCTCTTCTTTGAGTTCCATATAGATTTGCGTTTAATAGCCTGTTAGACACTCACTCGCAACAAGAGTTCCCACTGTGTTTTAAATTCAAACTAAGAAGAGCTTAATATAACTCAGTCTTAGAACTTTGTTTCCTTCGTTTTCCATTCCATACTTCACCTTGTAACATGCGAACAAAATAGTACAAAGCAATGAATAGCAATTGCTAAACTGTAGAAAATTCAGGTGAGCTAAAAAAGGAAGCATCATTGTCCGAGTGTACCGTTTCCAGATAATTCATTACTATCCTATATCTTGGTTAAAGCCATCATCATATTTGTAGTTACTCAAGCTAGAAACCGGACTCCTATTTCTCCCTTATATAGTGTACCAACCAATTTTCAGGTCCTAAAAATGTTTGTTTGCTTGTTTGTTTTTCAAGACACGGTTTTTCTGTGTAGCCTTGTCTGTTCTGAACCTCCCTGGCTGACCTCGAACACATAGATCCACTTTCCTCTGCCTCCCGAGTGCTGAGATTTAGAGGCATGTACCACCACTGCCCAGCCTACGCTCTATTAATATTACCATCAGAACATTTACTGAACACTTCCTTTGTTTTCCAATCTCACTGTCACAGCTGAGACACTATCACCCGGTTTTCCAAGGCCACCCTTTTCCCCTATCACCATCGCCAAAATGAGGGAGATATATGTTCACTCCGCCTCTGGAGTTCTGAAATACAGTTGCCACTATGAAACTCGCCCATTGTAAAACACCTATTCATTAGACAGGAAAGTTGAAATCTAACAGGCTCTTGTTCTCCTTTTTCTTCCATGTCGAAATACTTGGTAACTTAAATGGTAGGAAAATACTTTTTATTTTCTCACAAGTCTGAAGCCAGGAAATCAGAAATTAGAGTAGGGTTGGTTATAGTGAGGAGCTTCTTCCTAATATATAGGTGGTCCCTGTGTCATGACATGGTGGAAAACCAATGAGCAAA
The DNA here is from genome assembly GCA_964023405.1 of Apodemus agrarius. Taxonomy (NCBI): domain Eukaryota; kingdom Metazoa; phylum Chordata; class Mammalia; order Rodentia; family Muridae; genus Apodemus; species Apodemus agrarius. The sequence continues at coordinate 100,299,625 of OZ030010.1, read as the reverse complement.
CTTTCCAGTGTCTCTTCTTACAAGGTCACTCAGCCCATCCTGACAGCCCCACAAGATTTGGCCCGAACCTATTTCCTAAAGGCATCATCTTCAAATTTTCTCATGCTGAAAACGGGGTTTCCATATAGGAATTTGAGGGGTACATTATTCAGCCAAAGCACTTAGGATGACATTCAAGGGTTTTTACATCTAGCTCCATGTCTTTTATTCTGTCTTATTTTCTCCATGTCTACAAGTATTCTGGAGCGCTAAGAATTTCACAATAGTTCTCAAAGCACATATGCATACAATGACAATTGAAAATGACAATGAAAACAAGCGGCAAAGGAGGAGTATATGAGAGGGCTTGGAGGAAGGAAAGAGAAAGGAGAAATGTAGTCATATTATAACCTGAAAAGTTAAAAAAAAAAAGAAAAGAAAGAGAAAACACACCACCTGCTCTCATTGTGTCATGGCTTTATTCTTACCTATCACTTTGTTCAGAAGGCATTTCATCCTTTGCTGCCTGACAACATTATCTGTCTTTCCCATGTGATGTCCAGGTCAAATGCCTTCTCCATGCTGAATAATGTGGCGGTTCCTTTCCTTGCACTCATATCACTCTGCCCTTACGTCCCTCAGATCCCAACAGCCTTAGCACCGCTAGATCTTACAAGTGTGATCTTAGACAAATTAACTGCTTGTGCTTCCATACCCTAATCAGTAAAAATGGGACTAATAACAAGATCCATGTCGGCTGTGATGTGGTGATTAAGAAGGCAGTATGTGACGCTTCTAGAGAAATGCCTAGCACATAATAAACATTGTATTAACCATGTGCTATTTCTCCTACTATTGAGTGAAAGAAAGCTGCAAGACAAAAATCATTTCTTTATAGTGTAGGGAAATGTTTCTACTATGCCACTCTAGTGACCTTGAAGTGTCCACATAGGCCTTGTAAGCAAGGTAAGACTAGAGGGTGACCTAGGTCTAGGCAGAATACATTAGAATACTCTGGAAATGTGGGAAGATAAGTAACCTTTGAGGAACTGCCTCACTGCTATTTCTTATCTGTCTCTCTACCTTGTAGGAGGCCCTCAGTCTTGTAGGAGGTTGCCAGGAGACAGATTTTTACAGTGCTTAGTTCTAGAAAAGCACAGAAATTCCCATTTTATTTATTCTGAAGACAGATACAGTATATAACAAGAATATAGTATATATACATATGTATGTATGTATATATACAGATACTTTATAGCCTTTATTATACATAATCTATATAGCAAATATATAATATATATACATACTTTACACACACACACACACACACACACACACACACACCAAGCGTATTATAGCACAGAGACAGGCTATAAAGTAGTTGGCTATATTGTAGAGTTGCCCCCACAGCAACAGTCTACCCTACCGCTCAGGTTACCTGCCATCTGGACCCTTTTAGTTTGATATTTTCCTGTGAGCAAAGGATTTGAGGAGCTGATTGAAGAGTGATCTTGTTAGCACTGTCTGCATAAGTAATAATCTCCTTCCCTTGGGGTGGTGTCATTGTTTTCCTGTTGATGAATCTGTGAAAAATCTGTTCAGTCTGCCTAGCAGCTCCAACTACACTGCTGCTTAGGGACTGCTTGGTCTTGTCAGTAAGATAGAAGGAGAAATTTGTTTATTATTTTCAACATTACTTATCCACTGTGTGGTCTATCAATAACATCTGGCACATAGTAAGGTCTCTGAGTATTTGTTGAATTAAGAAATTATAGCAAACAATGATATTCAAGTATTATTCTAAGATAATATAGTCGGTGATATTTATAGAAAATCCATATAGTAGAGACCTTAGGGAGGGAAAAGATAAAGACTATAAAGAATGAAAAGGAGCTGGGTAGTGGTGGTGCACGGCTTTAATCCTAGCACTTGGGCAATAGAGGCAAGAGAATCTTTGTGAGTTGGAAGCTAGCCTAGTCTACATAGTGAGTTCTAGGACAGCCAGGGCTGTTACACGGAGATAACTTGTCTCAAAAAGAAAAAGAAAAAAAGGAAAGGACTTTTTTTTAAAATAGGGACTCATGAGGTATAGAGAAATATTATTTTTGTGGTGTTTGAATGAGAATGGCCCCCAGAGGCACATACATTTGAATATCTGGTTCTGAGTTTTTGGATTGTTTAGAAAGGATTTGGAGGTGTGGCCTTGTTGGAAGAGGTGTGTCAGATTCTATCACTGAGGGAAGTCAGAGCTGGAATCTGTATGCAGGAACTGATGCAGTGGGCATGAAGTAGTGCTTTTTTACTCGTTTGCTTCTTCTAGGTTGCTCAGTTTGCTTTCTTTTACAGCCCAGAACTACCTGCCTAGGGGTGGTACCACCGTGGGGTGGGCCTATCAACACCAATCATCAATTGAAGAAAATACATACACAGTTATCTACTGCCAAATCTGATGGTGGCATTTTTCTAACTGAGGTCTCTTCCCAGATGAACCTGGCTTGTGCCACGTTGACAAAAATCTAACCAGCACAGATGAGGTCAACAGTTTCTTTACTCTGAGTCTTGCCAGTGGAGTTAAGCAATGAAAATGGAGGTCACTATTCATTTACTCACAGAAATAAATACAAGCTAAAATTTGGGAGTCTGATTATTTTCTGTGCAGCAAATCAAACCCATGACCTTCTGCATGTTTCTATTTCTTTTATTATTTATGACATAAGCATTTCAAACCAAGTTAGGAAACTACTTTTTTAAAAAAAAATCTGTTTTGAGAGTCAGTGTATCAGTATAATATTGCACACACTTATTCTTGATTCTTGTTATAGTCACCATTTACTCAAATATATCATGCTTGTACACTGTCTCAAATGCTCTTATCTCTGTTTAGGAGGCTTTTCTTTGCATGTTGTCCAAATCCTATTCATCCAAATGATTTTTTTCTGATGATAATTTTGTACCTGTTACATCCCTTCACATATAGACTAACCATACAGAACTCCAGGGATTTAAAAAAAAAGACATCTGCCTTTACTGTAAATGTCTTTTAAAAATCAATATATAAGCTCTCTGATTCTCCCTGTTCCAGAGACAGCTGCATCTTCTTGTACAGAGGCAGCCTCGTCCCATAGACAAGATGGTGAAGGTTGGTATGAATGGATTTGCCATATTGGGTGCCTGGTTACCAGGGCTGCCTTCTGCTCTGCACTTGGCAATGTGGAGATTGTTGCCATCAGTGACCCCTTCATTGACCTCACCTACATGGTCTATATGTTCCAGTATGACTCCACCCATGGCAAATTCAATGGCACAGTCAAGGCTGAGAATGGGAAGCTTGTCATCAATGGGAAGACCATCAGCATTTTCCAGGAGTGAGATCCTGCTAACATCAAATGGGGTGATGCTGGTGCTGAGTATGTTGTGGGGTCTACTGGTATCTTCACCACCATGGAGAAGGCTGGTGCCCACTTGAAGGGTGAGGACAAAAGGGTCATCATCTCCGCCCCTTCAGCTCATGCCCCCATGTTTGTGATGGGTGTGAACCACTAGAAACATGACAACTCACTCAAACTTTTCAGCAATGCATCCTGCACCCCCCAACTGCTTAGCCCCTCTGGCCAAGGTCATCCATGACAACTTGGACAAAGTGGAAAAGCTCATGACCACTGTCTATGCCATTACTGCCACTCAGAAGACTGTGGATGGCCTCTCTGGGAAGCTGTAGTGAGATGGCCGCGGGGCTGCCCAGAACATCATCCCTGCATCCACTGGTGCTGCCAAGGCTGTGGGCAAGGTCATCCTGAGCTGAACAGGAAGCTCACTGGCATGGCCTTCTGTGTTCCCACCCCCAGTGTATCCACTGTAGATCTGACATGCTGCCTGGAGAAACCCGCCAAGTATGATGACATCAAGAAGGTGGTGAAGCAGGCATCCGAGGGCCCACTGAAGGGCATCCTGGGCTACACTGAGGATCAGGTTGTCTCCTGTGACTTCAACAACAACTCCCACGCTTCCACCTTTGATGTTGGAGATGGCATTGCTCTCCATGACAACTTTGTAAAGTTCATTTCCTACTATGACAATGAATATGGATACAGGAACAGGGTGGTGGACCTTGTGGCCTACATGGCCTCCAAGGAGTAAGAAGCCCTGGACTGCCCACCCCAGCAAGAGAGCAAGAGAGAGGCCCTCAGCTGCTGAGGAGTCCCTGTCCCAACTCAGCCCCCAACACTGAGCATCTTCCTCAGAGTTTCCATCCCAGACCCCATAATAACAGGAGGGGCCTAGGGAGCCCTCCCTACTCTCTTGAATACCATCAATAAAAGTTTGCTGCACCCCACAAAAATCAATAGATAGACTATTTCTGCTTTCTCTATATATCTTAGCACTTAGGATAAAGTTTGGTATGTAGTAGAATTCATTAGGTATTTAAAGATGTAGAACAAATATGAAAAGAAAGGAAAGTAAGAAAAAAAGAAGTAGGAAAGTGGCACGGAGCGGGGCTGTGGTATGGCTCAGGTGACAACACACTTGCCTTGTAAGCACCAAGACGTGGGTTTGTTTCCCCAGAGCCTACACAGAAGTGCCAAGCATGGTAGTGCATGCTTTTAATTCCAGGGCTAAGGATACTGATGAGACAGGAGGCCTCCCCGGGGCTCTCTTACCAGCCACTCTAGCCTAAGTGGTAAAATCCAGGCCATGAAAGTTTTGTTTCAAAGGCGGTGCATGGTGTTCCTGAGATGAGAATGAGAATGAGAATGACACCACTAATTGTTGTACACGAGCACACGTGAGCACACACACACACACACACACACACACACACATGGGGGGGGAGGAGGGAGGGAGAGAGGGAGGGAGAGAGGGAGGGAGGGAAAGAGAGAAGGAGAGAAGGAGAGAAGAAGAGAGGGAGAGAGGGAGAAAGGGAGAGAGGCCATGAAATGGAGAATGGTTTACTTGATGCTGTGATGTTGCTTTTCATTGGGGTCTATGCCTTATCCAAACCTGAACTTATAAGTGCCTATATTGAGTTTAAATGCTAATAATAAAATCAAATTTTCTCTATTAGGTTTTATCCCTAGTTGATTATAAATTCACTTGAGGGAAGGCACAAATATTCTCTATATATTTTTATTTGGTTTTAGGTAAACTGTATATTCCTGTTAGGAGATGTGATTTTGTTTCCAAGATCCTTTATTCAGGATACCCTTAATATTAAAACTAATAGCAATTTGCATAAGAAAAATGAATAGACTAGCAACAGTTTTATTTATTTAGAGCCTAGAATTTCTCCAGAGCTTAGAGCTATCCCCAACACTAGACATCAAAAACATAATTTTATAGTAATTTAAGGGAGAGAAATTTGAATATTACTGTTAAGACCCTGGGAGCTAATTTCTTCAAGATCACTTGAAATCTTAACTCATTAGAGCTTGAAAAAAATCTCCTGAGGTACTTAAAGTCACTATTCCCATTATGTTACTTGATTCAATTGAATGTCTTAGATTTTGTTAATAAGAGAAAACTTGAAGCTACTGCCAAAAGAAGAGTCCATTTATCATTTTCTTGAGAAAAGATATTAAGTATCTCCTGAGGGTGCCTCAGCATTCGATCATGGAAGAGAAAAAGGATTAAAAAAAAAAGAATAGTCCCTGCTCTGAAAAATAAAATTAAAACACCAATTACATGTACATGTTGCCAAAGTGAGTTGAATTTCACATTCTAGGGTTGAGTCAGACTTTTCAACAAAATCATTTTGAGGATCGAACAGGCACCACGGAAGTGCAATCATTTCCTATTACTGCCATTGCCATTGTTGGTACAGAAATGGTGACATGGCCCCTCATGTGTTATGTCATCATTCAAATAATGGAACTGAGCAACATTTTACAGTTATTTTTAGCAGTAAAGGTCAGATCTGAAAATCACAACGAAAACACCTTTCAAAGCTCCTCACTGCACACTGAGTCATCCCAAGAATAGAGAAATAACAGAAAAAAGCCAATTTAGGAAAGGAAATCTTTTATCCTAGTTGGCTTGTCAGCACATCAGAAGGTAGTAACTGGTCAGATAAGCAGACAGAACTATGGATGGATATTCAGTACTATTAAAATAGTGTCAATGGGTCTAGAAATGGTATACTGTGTCATATGACTTTATCTTGTTTATTTGTTAATTCTGTGTAACATATATGAGCTTAGGTGATTTTTGGAAGCGATCCATATTAAATTAATTCACTAATGCCCTGGTATCTTAAGCACAGCAAACACCATTTGTAGTTTATATATTTGCTTACAGCATTATGAAAATAGTAGTTAATTATCTATACTGTTCAATACAAAATGCAGAAAAAAAGGTGATTCTTACCACCAGCTCCTCACAGCATGCTGTTGAAGGATCCTTTCCTGTTAATCCTAGGTATATGTCCTCAGTTCCCACAGTTTGTTGGAATACAATCTCATAACTGAAAAAATACAATTTTCAATGATAATACTCAGGTGAAAAAACAATTTCCTGTCACATCACACAAAACAAACAGAAAACTTTTGAGGTTATGTTAGCACAAAAGCATAACAAATGGAAAGGACTAAAATAGATTAAGTGCTCACTATTTTTCAAATATGTAGTAGCTCACAAAGGAATAGAAGTCTAGAAATTCAGTCAAAACACTGAGGGGCAGGGCTGTACTTTCTGTACATACTGTTTTCTAAAATAAAGCTTACCTGCTTCAGTTCTACGCCAAATAAGTGGGTTGAAGGAACTTGTAGTACATGCCCAATAAAATTACAAGTAAAAACAAAACAGAACACAACAAAACAAACATTCCTTGAATATACTGGTTCAAGAAAATACTAGCCCCATACCTGCAGGATTGATGTATAGATAGAGAACTTCCTTTGCTGACTTTAAACTACAATGTAGAGATACTTCTGATTCAGTACTGCCTGTCATTCACTATGTGACTTTGGTGACATTGCAAATGCACAGGCTTCTACAGGAGACGCAGGTATGAACTACCTTATTTCTACTGTTGTTTGTGTTTCTAAGCTTCTACAAGAGAAAAAGTGGTAGTATAGTTGTGGCAGCTGGACTATGGGGTTGAGATTCAAGTTCAATGGAATTCTTTATAGATGAAAGGCTGTCCCTTCCACACAAACCCCCTACACACAATTCACAAGCACTTCCTTTGTTGTAGGGATAAAATGGACAGAAGCTCCCACCTAGAAGGTACTCTAGTTCTTTCAATAGAATAAAACAATGATTTACAAGGCTTTTCTTTTCATCTTTCTCCCCCTTCCCCTCCTTCTCTTTCTTCCCTTCTTGTTCCTTCTTGTTCTCCTTCCTGTCCCTCTTTTCTTTCAGTGTTTGGAATCTAAATGATGGCCTCATGCACACATGGTAGAGAGTGTTTTACCAAGTACCTATACTCTCAGATCTATAAGCTATGTTTTTATAGTATAGAATAGTTTATTTAGGGCATGGGGAGGGGAGTTGTGGGGGGTAATAGAGATAGAGAAGGGCAGAGAGAGAAAGAGAGACAGAGAGAGACAGAAAGAGAGAGAGAAAGAGAGAGAGAGACAGAGACAGAGAGAGAAAGTAGAATAGAAGCAGACCATGAGCATGTGGACAGAGAGCGGGGAGGTGAATGGGGAGGGAGGGGAAGAGGGGAAGGGACAAAAGGAGAAGAGAAGAGAACAAGAACAAAAGGGCAAGAAGCCTATATGCGATTTTGAATCGTCAATTCCACCCAGTGAAATAGTGTGACAACAGATTATAAGGCTGAAAACTATGTTTAATTTCTTAACAGCTTGTAAATAATAAAGTACAAGAATGAAGTAGATTGCCGGGCATGGTGGCACACGCCTGTAATCCCAGCACTTGGGAGGCAGAGGCAGGCAGGTTTCTGAGTTCGAGGCCAGCCTGGCCTACAGTGTGAGTTCCAGGACAGCCAGGGCTACACAAAGAAACCCTGTCTCGAAAAAAAAAACAAAAGCAAAAAACAAAACAAAACAAAACAAAAACAAAGAATAAAGTAGATCTTCCCAATTTCGAATGAGAGTAGCAATCTCTTAATAAGCTGGAATGTCTACCAAGTATTTATACAGGTTCAGCCAGGTGAAAATAAAATGGAAGAAACTGAACTGCACGTGTGTGACTTCAAAATGAAATTTCTTAAGTTTCTGCACATACTCTGAGCAAAAGGTACATTTTCCTAGTTCATACAATGTAAATTTGCCTTGAGGTCCCAAAGGCATCAGAGTTTATGTATCCAACACCAAACTGTCCCATCTATAATCCTAAATAATAAACTTCTCATCCTCTTTAATGCTTTCTTCCCATCTGTCATATCTAATCAATCACTAAATCTTCCTTCACATTCCCTGAAGTAATTGACCCTTATATTTCTCCATTCAAGCCAGTGACTCAGCTTCAGTCCTCATTATTTTCCGTTTGGTCACTTGCCATTCTTCTTTTTGTGACCTCCATGTTCCTTATCCATTTTCTTCTTTCTGTATTAGGACATTTTTGAAGTGTATATCCACAAGGTAAAAAAAAAATCAAGATAAAACTTCTTGTAGAGCAGCTGGAGTTATTACTCACTTTGAACTTTGACGGATGCTCTCTTTGGAGAACTTCAAATGTCTGGATGAAAAGTGGACATTGACTCTAGTTTGGAGCTGGCTGCATATGGATGTGAGACATTTATTCCATAATATGACAAACGAGTGACTTTCATATAGATATGTGGGTACCACAAAACTTCAGGGTTTCTTTATTCATTCTTTAGACAGAAATATGTCCCATGCCCAGCGATATTAGTTAACAGACAACAAACTCGGTGGTGTCTCTGTAGAGGTTCTTTGTCTCAACCTGTCATACCCAGGACCTTTTCTTTTATTTTAACTTTACCTCTTTTATTTTTTGAACGGTTTTCCTCATTTTTACCCAGAAGTCTTTTGTGTATTATGGGTTCCAGCTTTGTGTTCCTGAATGTGTTAAAAAATGGGTCTCAGTGTCTGTATGTTTCTCATGCATTTTTTTCTGTTTGTTTTGTTCTATTCTGCTGTGTTTGCGTTTTTAAAATCGTATTATATTTTATATTATATTATCCCTTAGAAGGCTGCTTGGCTTCTAAAGAGAGACACAAAAGGGATGGATCTCGATTGCAGAGCAAGTTGGGAGGAACTGGGAGGAGTAGAGTGAAGGAAAACTGTAATCAGAATGCATTATATGGAAAAACTGAACTTTCAATTTTAAAAATTGGATTTACAATATAGGTATCCCATTACGAATTTTCTATTGAAAGATTTAAAGTAAATTTTGTCAATTGAAAATCTAGTTTTTTTTTAAAAGGGGGGGTATCCAGAGCAGGATAAGAAGTTTGACATTTTTAAAACTTTATTCCTCTTGAAGATGTTGATAGTAAGTATGTAAATCATTTAATGAGTATTGTACCTAAACTAGTTTATTTTAAACTAAAAACAAAGAGATGGATAATTTTCCCAAATATGATGTAAGATGTTAAGATAAGAAGTTAGACTCCAGAGAGTCAAATAACCCTATTAAAAATGGGATACAGAGCTAAACAGGGAATTTTCAACTAAGGAAACTCAAATGGCACTGAAACAACTAAAGAAATGTTCATACAATAAAGACACATGCTCCACTATGTTTATAGCAGCCTTGTTTATAATAGCCAGAAATTGGAAGGAGCCCAAATATCCCTCAAAGGAGGAATGGATACAGAAAATGTGGTATATTTATACAATGGAATACTACTCAGCAATTAAAAATAATGAATTCATGCAATTTGTAGGTAAATGGTTAGACCTGGAAAATATCATCCTGAGTGAGTTAACCCAATCACAAAAGAATACACATGAAATGCAATCACTGATAAGTGGATATTAATGAGCCCAGAAGCCCTAAATACTCAAGGCACAATTAGCAAGTCAAATGATTCCCAAGAAGAAGAAAGGAGAGGACCCTGGGCCTGTAAAGATTGGATCCAGTTTTGTAAAGAAACCGTGGGGGGAGAGGGAATGATTGCGGAATAGTTGGGGGGGGGAGAGGAACTATGGGACGTATGGTGGGGGGGAACTGGGAAAGGGGAAAGCCTTTGGAATGTAAACATAGAATATAGAAAATAAAAATTTAAAAAATAAAAAAAGAAATGTTCAGCATCCTTAGTTATCAGGGAAATGCAAGTCAAAACAACCCTGAGATTCCACCTCACACCAGTCAGAAAGGCTAAGATCAAAAGCTCAGGAGACTGCAGATGCTGGAGAGGATGTGGGGAAAGAGGAACACTTTTCCATTGTTGGTGGGATTGCAAGCTGGTAAAACCACTCTGGAAATCAGTTTGGTGATTCCTCAGAAAATTAGACATAGTACTACCTGAGGACCCAGCTATACCACTCCTGGGCATATACTCAGAAGATACTCCAACATGTCATAAGGACACATGTTCCACTATGTTCAAAGCTGCCTCATTTATAATAGCCAGAAGCTGGAAAGAACCCAGATGTCCTTCAACAGAGGAATGGATACAGAATGTGGTATATATACACAATGGAGTACTACTCATCTATTTAAAACAATAAATTCATGAAATTTTTAGGCAAATGGATGGAACTAGAAACTGTCATCCTGAGTAAGGTAATCTAATCACAAAAGAACACACATGGTATGCACTCACTGATAAGTGGATTTTAGCTCAAAAGCCCCAAATGAACAAGTTACAATTCATAGACCACAGGAAGCTCAAGAAGAAGGAGATCTGAAGTGGGGGTGCTTTGGTTCCTCTGAGAAAGGGAACAAAATACTCACAGGAGCAATTATGGAGACACAGTGTGGATGAGAGACTGAAATAAAGACCACCCAGAGACTGCCCTACCTGGGGATTCATCCTATAAACAGTCATGAAACCCCGACACTATAGATGATGAGAAGTGTGTACCACATACTGAAAGGAGCCTGCTATGGTTGTCTCCGGAGGGGCCCTGCCATAGCCTTACACATACAGAGGCAGATGCTAGCAGCCAACCATTGGACTGAGCATGGGGGAGTTGGAGGGTGGTCCTGAGGAGCTGGAGGGGTTTGTAACCCCATAGGAAGAACGGTGATGTCAGCCAAGTAGATGCCCCAGGAATCCCAGGGACTAAGCCATTAACCAAGGGGTACACATGGTTCCAGCCAAAAATGAAGCCTTGTTGTGCACCAGTGGGAGGAGTGGTCCTTGGGAAGGTGAAGGCTCAATAGAGGCCCCAACAAAGGGAAACCGAGTGGGGGTCATGGGAGTGGGTCGGGTGGAGGGGCATATATGTGGAGGCCGAGGGTGGGAGGATGGGTTGCGGGTTTTCGGGGAGGGGATAAAACCAGAAAGGGTATAACATTTGAAATGTGAAGAATATATTCAATAAAAAAATTATCTGTAAATTTTAAGATGCCTTTATCAGCAAGTTTTAAAGAATGTTTATGTGGGGGTGACTAGTTTTATGGCAACTTAATGCAAGTAGAATCACTGGAGAGAAGAGAGCCACAACTGAGGAAATGCCTCTGTAAAATCAAGCCATAGGCAAGCCTGCATGGTGTTTTCTTAGTTAGTGATTGATTTGGGGGGATCTAGTACATTGTGGTGGTATCACTTCTGGGCTGGTAGCCTGGGTTCTATAAAAAAGCAGGCTGAGCAAACTGTGGAGAATAAGCTATGAAACAGCATTTCTCCATGGCGTCTGCATCAGCTCCTGCCTCCAGGTTCCTGTCCTAGGAGTCCTGTCCTGACTTCCTGTGATAATGAACAGTACTGTGGAAGTGTAAGTCAAATGCAGCCTTTCCTCCAGAAGCTGCTTTAGGCATCTTGTGCCCTCATAGCAATAGTAACCTTAACCAGAACATGGACCTAGAAAAAAAAACCTAGTCAGATAAATGGTTTTAAATCGTGGATTTACTTATTTGAAAGCTGTATCCTTTCTTTCAGGTAATTATGTGTGATCTACCATTGCTTTTATTTTCAAAACTAACATTAAATCATAATTTAAAAAAACACATTTATGGGACAGTTTCGTAGTTAGACTTAAAAATGCTGTCAAACCACTTGTCATAAAAGTCTTTCACAATCATGAAGATGAACACTTGGAGGTAGAAAAAGATCTTAGTTTGAGGTTAGCTCAAGGACTAGAGCCTTATCCACTCTAAAACAAAATGCCTAAAACTAATGCAAACCTGCTATGTATATGTAGAATGTACTATATAATACTAGTGTGATGCACTATAACACAATACATTATAAGTCAGCAATACTTGTTTTCTATTTCTAGGTGTTTTAAATGCTCAAGATTTTAAGACATAAATGTTTAAAGATGCCCTAACCATGAATTTTATCTATGTATGTAAATATTATTTCAGTTCCTTAAATGAGTGAATTTATATCAGAATGAAAAGACTTTGTATGAAAGGCTGCAAAGCAAAGCTTGAATTGCAGTTGCAGAATATACTGAATACTGAGCATAGCCCTGAAAGATCTAGTGAATACGTCTGCATAATAATTGATAATTGGAGTGAGGACATAGCCTTTTACTGAAACTACAGAATACTGAGTAATTAAAAGTAGGGCTTTGACACACAAACATGGTATTGTAATTTGGTTCGTATGAATTTTTATAATTTAATGGCTGTTTTTCTATCACTGGTAGTTCTTCATTAAGCAAAACTAAAATTGAATATAAATTTCACTATTGCTAGATAATAACTAATAGAAAGGCATTGTGTTTAATTATTTGTTTTTGTTCTAGGACAGGAAAAACAATCAATTGCGAGTGATCTCTGCATGACATTGTAATTTTTATCTATTATGTGGTACAAATCATTCATGATTTTTTTAAAAAATGTAATAGTATCAGATGACACATCAACCTAAGTATCTAGATACGTTCCTGGTGTCATATAACTTACTCTGGGATTTCTCGAACATCCCATATATCACCATGCTCTGCTCCTTCTGGAACATCTTCTGGATTCCAGATGTTCTCATTTTCATCACTCCTGGGTTCAGGAATGACTGTGAAGAAAAGAGAAGACATGACTGCAGCTGTTGGGAAAGTTGATCAGAAGCATTGTTACTTGTAATCACTAACTTATTTTTGATCCACATAAACTAAATTGCAATTTACCCTTAATATCAATATACAACAATACAGTGTATAAATGCAAGAATAACTGAAGAAGAAAGCACCTAAGGAAAAAGAAGTAAATAAGATAATCTCTAAATAGATGGCATAGAGATAATCAGATAGTTATGCTGGTGGTATACATATTTTTCCAAAGTACAAATATAGTCTTGTGTAAATTTTTTACATAAAAATACTGAAGCTCAAGAATCTAATTAGGATAAAGTTATGTTATCATGCATTGTGTTTTACCATAAAAGCCCTTTGATGCATTTCCTCTGTGTGTGATATAATCTTGCAAAAGAATGCCAACTAAAGAAACAGAAAACGGTGGCTAAGATGATAACTTTTTAATGCAGTATTTTCCTACTACACATGTGTACTTTAAAGAAAATCTCTGTCACTTGTCCTTTTGCAGAGCTGAGCAGGTACTTTTTATGTATCATCTTTAAGTGTTTAAAAATATACAGACCCCAGGCAGCATGCATTTGTCCCATTGGCACATCAATTGGAGACCTGTGTTAGGTTTAGAACATTACTTTTAGTCCTTTTAAGCTTTCCTGGAAATGCACCTGATGATCAGGTTTTCAATTCCACAGTTCTTTGTAAATCATCTGCTTCTATCTAAGCTTTCTAAAGCCTAAGTGCAGGCTCATAGATAGCATTTTACATATGACTCATTGCCCTCCAATTGTTGAGATTATTAGGCCCACATTACTGGAAATATGGCAGTACAGAAGTCCATCCAGATGTGAACTAGTCTGCCATGTAGTGAATATCTCTGGAGTAGGGCAAAGAGCCTCTTGGGCACATACAGTAATATACCTGAAAATTTAAAAGCATACTCAGACCTCATTTTATCCATTATTTTAAACAATATTTTTCTATATATTATTTTTTAAATCAGCTAATTTGATGAGCAAAAATGTGCTTCCCCTTTTCTGGTCATCCTCTGATAACTTAGATCGGGAACAACAAAATTAATGCTTTTATATTCTCAAAGGTTTGTAAAATATTCAATTCTCTAACCATGTATAAACAAAAATGTTTGAGTCAGAAAAAAATTGATTTCTTCTTTGCGTGAATTGTGATGTTGTACAGTATTAGATGAATAATACTAACCCTGAACTGCACTCCTAAGCCCTGGACCAGAAATGTTTTTACGGAACCCCATGAATTCCCTTTGGAAGCATGTAAGGTAAAATTACATAGCTATTTGTTTTACTTTCTTCTTCCAAATGGATCCTTGATTTCCTTTGTAGTCACAAAGATGATCATATTGCCTGGTGCATAACAGGGTCTCAATAAATATTTACTGAACTTGTATTAATAAAGTGGTTTTGGGAAATTGCTACACTATAGTGGAATGAAAAAATGAAGACTCTAAAGGGCTTGAGATTCCTATGGTTGCCACAGAAGAGTAGCAATGTGCCTACAGTGAAACCTACTCTTGTATGAGCTCCCCAGGCTTCTAGTTCAAAAATATACCAAGGAATGCAGACAGCTGGAGGCAAAATTATTTTCCTTATTAGAAAATTGCTAACCTGCAGCAGAAATAAAAATGACATGTTTGTATGTAAGCTGCAGCTCACCATGGGAACGGTTGCTTCAACTCACCTCTCTGCCTTTTAGAAATCCCATGCTTGTTTTGAATTGACAAATTAAAAATTAATTAGTTGTCATGTGTAACATGAGGTTTTGAAGTAGAATGACTAAGTCAAGGCATATGTATTACTTCATGTATTTATCACTTTGGTGAAAATACTCACATGCTCCACTATGTTCATAGCAGCCCTATTTATAATAGCTAGAAGCTGGAAAGAACCCAGATGTTCCTCAACGGAGGAATAGATACAGAAAATGTGGGGTATATATACACAATGGAGTACTACTCAGCCATTAAAAACAATGAATTCATGAAATTCTTAGACAAATGGTTGGGACTGGAGAATATCATCCTGAGTGAGGTAACCCAATCACAAAAGAACACTCATGGTATGCACTCACTGATAAGTGGATATTAGCCAAAAAACTTGGAATACCCAAGACACAATTCACATATCAAATGATGCCCAAGAAGGAGGAAGAACAAAGTATGGATCCTTGAGTCCTTTGTAGAAAGGGGGAAACATACCCACAGCAGGAGATACAAAAACAAAAGGTTGAGCAGAGTCTGAGGGAAAGACCATCCAGAGACTACCCCACCCAGGGATGCATCCTATATACAATTACAAAACCCAGGCACTATTGTGGATACTCACAAGTGCTGGCTGACTGGAGCCACATAAAGCTATCACCTGGGAGGCTCTGCTAGTGCATGACAAATACAGAGGGGGACACTCTCAGCCAGCCATTGAACTGAGCATAGGGTCCCCAATGGGAGAGCTAGAGAAAGGATCTAAGGAGCTGAAGGGGTTTGCAGTGCCATAGGACGGACAACAATATGAGTCACCCAGTACTCCCAGAGCTCCCAGGGACAAAACCATCAACCAAAGAGTACACATGGAGGGACCCATGACTCCAGACACATAGGCAGCAGAGGATGGTCTTGTTAGACACCAAAGGGAGGAGAGGCCCTTGGTCCTGGAAAGACTTGATGCCATAGTGTAGAGGAATACCAGGACAGGGAAGCAGGGGAGGGTGGATTGGGGAAGGGGAGATGGCTTATGGGATTTTTGGGGTAGGGGGGAACCAGGAAAGGGGACAACATTTGAAATGTAAATAAAGAATATACCTAATTAAAAAATACTTGACATGCCTTCATAGTAATCTGAAGTATCTAATATGATGTCATTTAATGAATTCCTCTTATGAAATATTAGTTTTTTATTACTTTTTGACTTTGCTGAGGAAAATGCTACATTGATTCTATTTATCTCTATTACTTTATTAAATAACTTACCTTTGGACTCTTTTGCTTTAGGCGGTCCAATATTGCCAGGGCCCATGGCTCTAATAGTAGATGAGCATTGTCCCTTGGAAAGAAGAACAGAAGTCAAATATTCTGTAACTACTTCTTAGATAACAAATATCACTAATGTTTTAAACCTGTTAAATTTCCTAAACACTCTAAAAAAATATTCTGCTTTGATTACTCACTATTATTATACAATACAGACACAGATGCCAACTATTATTTTCAATGTGCCTTCCTTGTCCTTTTGGAAAAAAGTATTTGGTTTAATAGACTCTGAAGTCAAATTGATTTTTTTTTTGTTGAACTAAATCCCTGGTTCCAGCCCAGTGAATCATGTGTCCCTTAGCAGTGGAGGAATGAGCCGCATTCATCGCTATGAAGGTTAGAACCAAGAGTTAGCAGAAAAGCACTGGCACTTTGGGGTTCAATCAGTGTTTGGTTATAGTAAGATGGAAGACAAACTTATGGAAGTATTCTATTGAAATAAAAGTAAACAGAAGCTAAGGTTGACATCAAAGGAACCATTTAAAAGTCTCAGTAACAGTCTTTATCTCTTCCTACTTTGGGGATGAAATATTTCTCTTTCCCACGCTTCTTTTTTTTTCTATATTCTTTGTTTACACACTTCTTAATGAAGCAACTCACACTGTCATGGTGTCAGATGAATGTCAAACCACTTCTGTTTTCATATGGCCATATACTTATTTTGCTATCTTTTTATTACATTTTTTTTGGTGTGCACACCATTACAGAACAATGTTTACTCTTTTCAAGTCAACGTGACATGTATTTACCCCATCACTTCACTGGCTTCTTTCAGGGATTCTTTGATATTTCAAGACAAACTTAATTTCTTCCTAATTGTTCGTTTTAACATCAGACTCTGAAGTACTCATTACTGACAGTCAAAATATCCTTATTTCCTTGGATCCTGGCTAAGTACCCCCTCTACCTGACCCCCTTTTTAGTTCTTGTCATCATCCATGACTTCAGACATGTAGAGAAGTTGCAAAGTTTTGTTTGGGAGAGAAGAGTAACATCTGTCCTTAGATATTGTTGAAAAAGTTCACCTGGGTCTTTATGATGTTAAAGTATTCCAACAGTTATAAATCACAAAATAATATGTAACACCTCTATAGTGTGTGAGATGGTAACTATTTTTTCAGAAGGCGATTTAAAAGCTCTGTGTGAGGAGTTAAGAAACTGCAGATATTTTTATGTGAAAATCCCAATAGTATTCTGGACCTTTTTTTTTCTCTGTTTAATCACCGAGGTCACATGAATGTGTGGTACTTTTATTAAATTATTAATCATCAGAATACTAATAGTCAATCAGAGCAAAGAGGTTCTTGGAACATAAGGGCCTCTTACTTTGCAATGTCTCTTTCCACGGAAAATTTAAATCAGTAGAAATGAAACCATGAACATTTTAGCAAAAATTGATATGCTCTTCATGGACAGTTATGATTGGATGAGCATATCAGAGTGGAGAGGAGTTCAAATTTATTAACTTAATGAAAATAACTGATTAAAATAAAATTTCAAGTGAGAAGGTAGAGTGAAATAATAAAATATCACCTAGTAATTGTTTTCTATAAGGACATCATTTAAGCCTGTACCATATACCCACAGCCAATTATCAGAGAAATTTGTCATTCCAATCCATGTCTCTTTATAATATTGGAGAGATTTTGAACATCCTTGTCATGGTGTCTGAAGATTTGTGGGATCTTATTTCCTATAAGTCTTGAGATCCCCTTAGGGGTTTGAAAAACAACAGACTCTCTTCTCAATCTCCCAGAAACTTAACAATTTGTTTAGAAGAGGGATAGTCTGAATTAACCAATGTGTATGCAACAGATCTTTTGCTGTTTTCAGAATCCATTTTAGAAAACACATCACTCTTGCAATCATTTCCTGGTTCTCAGGATTAATACATGTTAAAAATGAAAGGCATTTTCTATCCAGGAAAATTTAACAGTTCAGTAGGAACATTAATTATTCTCCCACCATACTGAATCTCTGATTCTATACCCTCTAATGCTATCTGTACTGAGATGTCTGAATGACCAATTATCTCAAAATTGCTTATAACCCACATATACACAATCATATATTATTATGGTTATTTTCTATTATGAATTGTGCAATTCAGTAAAATGATGTTATAGTCTTTCTATTTTCATAAACACTCATCTTTCCTCCTGGAAATACCTCTAGATCCAAATAAACATCCCTAGACATAAACACCAAAGACAAGAGGCTTTGTAACCAGTGCTGATCTTTACCTCTGCATCAGTGCCAATTGAAAGTTCTGCTCAGCAATATTAAGGGCTTCTGTTTTTCAAATACTTAATATGCTCTTTCTATATAGTATAAGCCTGCGTTTCCCAGGATATATGTACTAGAAAATTTAGCATTCTGTTTTAATTTAGATATCAAAATCAACAGTTTTCCCAATGTCATGGATACATTGCACCTAACATTTTCCCCTGTGTCTTATTTGTTGTATATAGTTAGTGCTATTATCGATTTCTTGATTTTTTTTTTTTTTTTTGGGTTTGGATCTACTAAGGCTTTTCTCTAAAACTTCATGTCTCCTTACCTTGGCTCCAAACTGAGTTAGTAGTCCTCTCCTACAAATTTTATTTCCATTTCATATCTTATTTAATTCTGATCTGTTCCTCCTAATAAAGGTGGCCTATTCATAAAATACTTGGTTTTCATACTATGTCAAAAATTTTGGAAGGAATAAATTGATATATACTTTCATAGACCATGGTTTATTTGTGGTCATAGTAAATTTTCATTAAAATACTTTTATACAAATTGAATTATTCACATATAGTAGAATTTATATTTGTAAACTGAATTTATATCATCATAGCTGGTCTATTTAAGGAGGGGGGAACTGAGTATTATATAACACTGTTTCGGTTATTCAGGAAATAATAATAGCAGTGGCCTTAGATTAGTAACTCTTCTATCCTAAATGAGGGCCATCTTGCTGCCCCAAGGCTTGAAGGTTGTTACCTGTCCAGATCCCCAAATGAAAAATCACTTGATTAAACTCTATATATTTGTTTAAGCATGTAGACAGACGCTATTTTTCCTATTACTTGGCTCAAGGTATTTTGCTGTTTTCATATGCAGACTTTTTAAAAATAAATTAAGAGACTTGGATTGGGAGATCAATTAATTCTGCAAAATTGAAAATATTTGCTTTGTAGAAATACTGTCTAGCCATAAACAATCCTAGCTACTGCTCTTTGCAATGGTTGTCAAGCATTCTTTGACCATAAATATAAATGACAAACATTTTGAAATGTGGCTACCGCTACCATAGTTACAGAACTATTTTCCTATTCAGTGTTCAGGTGGTGTAGAAAAAAATATAATTACGTTTGCTAGAAATGTACTAGAGGTTATATTCTCATGCATAATAAGCCTTCCAGCCTCCTATGGCTGTATCAGAATACACAGTTCTGCTTCCACAGCAAGATGGGAACGGGCTGTTCAAATACAGTTCCATAACTTCCTTTAATACAATTAATTTATCTTTAAGCATATGACCACCTGTTCAAAATCAAAATCATCCTCTTCTTCGGGATTCAGGAGTCTGGACAGTGCTTGCAGGGCCGAGGCAGAAGACAGCATCTCAAATCGCATATTTTTAGCTTCCACGCTTCTTCCTTCCAAATTCCCCGTTTCCACCTTCTCACCTTCTGCATTTTCTGATTGCATATTCTGGCAGGGGGATGGAGGGGTCATCAGACACACTTTTTACTTTTCTCATGTATCCCTTCTTTTCACTGTCACTCTACTGCCTCTGTCACATTTGCAAAAGCTTATAAACTCCTGGACACACGTGGTTTGCTAAGTCCCAGAACCCAGGGAACTGAGTAACCCAAGCATTCATCTTGCTTTACTAAAACTTCTGATTCAGTCTCACAAGCACACACTGACTTTCTACCTAAGTGGTTCTTGTTTCTCCAGTGTGCTTAAGCGTGACTAGGGGTAACAGCATCAGATATGGATCAGCTGCAAAATGCTTGCCTACCATGTTCAAAGCCCCAGGTTCAATTCCCAGCATTGAAAAAGAAAAAAAAAAAAAGCAGAAAGAGAATCCAGTTGGTGACTTGATTAAAAGTACAACTTGTTACAAGCTGCATATTTGTATTCGGGGACACAGTTTTTAGACTATTTTTTAACATGTTTTATATGTGCTGTATATTCTAATTTGTGACCTCAAAAAAGAGTTTGTTTCAGGGATATACCCAGATAACCTTTACCTATTTCATATATTTGCCTCGGGTAAGTGTGTACCTCTTTGCTTCATTCATACTGTTAATTAACCTTTGATGAGACCTAGCCTTACAATGACATTTGAAATGAGCTTTGACTCATTTTAGTGAAATTCATGAACAAAGAAGCATGTTTTTTTTAGTGTAACAGTCATACTGAATCCTGTCATCCTAGTAGCAATTTTGAAAATAATCCCTGCAGTTACATCCACAGCAGGACAGTTAAGATCTTTAAAAAATATATCTCAGAGGTGTCAGACTTTAATGAGGACCTTGAAACGAACTGTAGACTTGTGCTTATTGTTGGCAAAATGGGCAAAACTGAAATAGGTATCTTTCCCACAATTTTACAGATAGTTTTGAAACATCATTTTATAAACTTCACTCCCAGGGACCATTTCTCTGGCTGTTTTAATTATAAATGAACAATTTTGCATTTTACTTAGAGTGGTAATAAAACTCCTGATATAGTCACTTGTCAAAATTGATCTGTAGTGAAGATATTTTCCAAGTCTTGTTTTATCAACATTTTTTACTTTCTTTGTTGAATGTATAACTGATTTGGATACCTACTGGAGATATTCAGGGTATGAAAGCAATGCTAGCTACTTCTCTATTTCTAATATGGAGGCAAAATATCATACTGGCTAAAACTAAGAGGGCTGGGATTCTGATGTTTGAAATTTGATCCATCATGTACTTCTTAGCTCTTTGGCTTTGAACAATTATTTAAATGCTCTCTACCTGAATTTTTTTATCTGGGAAGTGGGGGATACTCTATAGTAGTGTCTATCTCTTTGAATTGTTACAAGTATTAAGTATCTTAATACATACAAAGGAGTCTGGACTACTTACTACCTGGTACATAGTAAATGCATTAGCTAACCTACATTAGCTATTATTATTTCTTTAAACGTTTCATTTTCCTGGACATGAATTTCACTTTTAATGGTGATGTAGACTAAGTTAGTGATAAAGCTCATTACATTGGAAACTCACTCAATCAGAAAAGCTGAAATATAAGGTGACAAAGCAATCTCCCTCACAGTCTGACCTGCTAGGAAATGAATAATTGACACACATGAAATTAAACAAAGAGGCTTCTGTTTATATTTTAAAATTCTTCTTTGATTATGTGTTCATTAAATATTTAGCCAACATAGAAAGCAAAGTGTTTATTGAAATATTTTCTACCTTTGATACTGAAAGAGAAAAAAAACACACCCAATAAGCAGATATAATTGGGATCCTGCCTAGAAATTGCACAACGATGTGTTTAAGAAACAAACATAATGGAACTGTTTCTTACATAAGCATTACTTACTCTACAAACTTTCTAACATGATGGTCAATTATTCAGTCACAATGACAGTGGTTGCTTAAATACAGCATCATTATTATCTGAAGCATAGTACCCACAGATATTTGCATGATCATGAGTTTTCTGAGACTTAAATAGGGAGCCAGAGAGAAAAGAGCAAACAAACCATTAAAGCAAGCCATATGAAAGATATTCAGAAGTTCCAAATATAGCATCTGATGTAGCCATAGAAAGAGCTACTTCCAAAGTCCTCTCTGTCTAGTGGGACTTTCTGGATAGAGAGAGATATTCAAAGTGACATAGGACCCCAGCTCATGTAGGGGTATAGGAAGGGCCCATTTTTGAGAAATGTCAGAAGTTTGGACACTACTAGATACATACTCAGAATAGGGCAGGGATCAAAATTCTAGAGGGAAACTAGTAATTGAGCCCCACTGCAACAAGGGCTTTCTGTCATCCAGCACCCGCAGGGGAGGTGATAAAGGAAGATTAGGGCTCAGAAAGTGTATGGAATATAGGATTGAGGAAAATCAAATTAACTCTAAATTTCTACCAGTTCCTTGGGAAGGCTCTGACTGGCTTTGGAGTGGGAAGTCAGGGCAGTGAGTGGCAGTGAGGGCACGGAGATCCTGTGTACACAAAAAGCCATCCTCAAAGCCACAGGTGAATTTTGGCCAGCAGCTGATGAATAGTGAATGAAATATGATTAAATTCAAAGGAATGGGGTGTTTCAAAAATAGTAACCTTGGAAGGTTACATACTGATGTAAATTATACCATCAATGCTCAAAATATTTTAGAAATTGTCTTTTCTCTCGGCATTTCCTTCATATATATTACTAAGAAAAATAGATATCATTACAGCATCATTCAGTTTGATTACACACCAGATTTATCTCTGAGTGCTTTCCAGATATATCTAGAGATCTACATTCAAAATATGAAGATTTGTTTTCCTGAGAATATTAAAAGGAATATGATGCAGGCCTCAAGGTGGTTCTAAAAATATCAGTCTTAAAGGCAATTGGAGTAATAGCAACATTATTAGAATAGTACACTAGCCACTCAGAGTGACTGCATTGAAGAAATGCCTCACCTTGGGGTATAGGTCTGTGTTTAAAATTCCTTCACAAGAATTCTTAGTAATATTTTATAGATATGAAACATATTTACAATTGGACTTCTAAATTTCACTGGCATAAAATCACATAGACTCACATTATAGCTAACTAGAGTCATATGTGATAAAATGGACAGACTTACAAAAATAATATTTCACTATATTAAATGTAATACTAATCTGTAAGCAAGTAATTAGCCCTAATAAATTTGACAATGCAATTTGAGACAAAAAAGAATCATAAATATTTTGAGAATATCTAAATAACTCAAAATATCAAAAAGAAATCAATTATATGAAATATTGGAAAAGCCATAAATACAACGAAAATGAAAATGCTACTAACCTTTTAGAAGTCCAGCAAGTCAAAAATAATATTAAATTAAAAGAGAATTATCAAAGCTCATTTGTCATGATCATCATATTAGAAAAGAAAACATGCTTTTTTAGTTTTTTGTCAGCTTAATACAATCTCCAAGTCTGGCAATCAGTGATTTCAGGATATAGCCTCAGTCTAAATTTTCTGCCCTTCTCACACAATTTCATATATATATATATATATATATATATATATATATATATGCATATATATACACATATATGTGTGTGTTTTACATCCTGTTAATAATGTACTCTCTATCCTGCAGCCTTTAAATTTTGCAGTATATTTTTCTTTTTTTTTCTTTCTTTTCTTTTCTTTTTTTTTTTTTGAGACAGGGTTTCTCTGTGTAGCCCTGGCTGTCCTGGAACTCACTCTGTAGACCAGGCTGGCCTCGAACTCAGAAATCCGCCTGCCTCTGCTTCCCAAGTGCTGGGATTACAGGCGTGTGCACCACTGTCAGGCACAGTATATTTTCTAATTACTAGACTACTTGGGGAGACTATAGTGTGGTGATTTTTTTTTTTTAAGTAAAAATTTCTAAAGCAATTGTGCCTCTGTTTCAATGCAACATTTATAATTCTTTTATCAAGTTTTTGACAGTTCTATACATATGATCACATAATGAATCCTGATTACTTTTTCCTCGACATCCTTCCTTATCTTGATCCTATCCCTGTTACCCCTCCCCTCCTCCTCTCTATCAGTTCCTTTCCCAGATTCATGAGGGTTTTTTTTGGGGGGGGGGATGTTCTCTTAGGCATCTGTGTGACCACTGAATTGAACTAACTGTTGGAGTTTGGGAGAGTCATCAGTGGGTACACGAAATCTATAAGTCCCCCTCCTTGAATTATCCAATAGTTTGGCAGTGAGAATTGGGGCTCCCTAGTCCTTTTTCCATACATCCCTGAATAATGATAGGAAGATTTTTAAATAGGCCAATATTAGTACTTGCCTAAAATCCTGTATGAGGTCCTGAGCTTAATTCTCAACAAGCAGGACGTTGGGGCAGGATGGTAAGATCATGAGAAAGAGCAAAGAAATCTTTTTCTTGAGATGTGGCCACTCAGGAAATAATATTTTTAAGACTATTTTTTCTTTCTTCCACTCCCGAGTCTATTTTGACCAGCCAATATCAAAAGCCGTGTTCCCAGAGACAGCTTTGATTTCCTTACATCAGCCTGAGCCTTTGGAGCCTTCTTAAGTGAAAATGTTGTTGGGGGACCTGCCTGGTTAACCAGCTAAAACAGCAGACAGTCTGGAACTATCTCAAGCCAAATAGAGACTAAAAGGTTTCCCAAGAAGGTTCAAGAGATCCATAGCACTGAGGCAGTATCAGTAGTCAGACTTGGGATCTAGTCAGACTGAGTGTGAGACTACCACCATTTCTCTCTCTCTGTCTCCCTCTGTGTCTCTGTCTCTCTCTGTCTCTCTGTCTCTCTGTCTCTGTCTCTCTCTCTGCCTCGATACATGGCATTAATAAGAATGGTTGTTTAACTTTTAACGACTTGGAGAAAAGTCAACCCCAGCATACTTTACTAAGTACGCACAGTAAATGAAACCAGGAAATGGAAAAACAACTCACCAAATATCGCCAGGGGGGTAGCTCAAGGGTAGAACGCTAACTGTGGGAGAAGGCCTGCAGTGGCTCTCAGGTGCTGCAAGAACAACGAATCATCAGATAGTCTCCTGCGTGAATTCAGGTGACTAGGTGAAGCCACACGACAGAATGACTTCAAATAGTTCAAAATCTGTTTCTTCTCCAAATGAATTTTGCCATTTCTTGCACAGCTTTGCTTACATAGTGTCTTATTTATCAATTCTGGTATTGAAATTCTTCTGAGAATACAAGAGTAAGTATCATCTCTGCCCATGTCTGAATTAAATAATAATATTCTGGCTATTTTTTTTCTATTTTTGGTGACGCTTAGGATTGAATCTGGGCCCTTATGATTATAAGTAAGTGCTCTATTATGGTACACTAACTATGCCTACTATTAAAAAAAATTATTGCGGTAGGTAAGGGAGGGGAGGGAGAACTGATAGAATGGCTAAGTGGGTGAGAGTGCCTACTGCTCTCGCAGAAGACTCTAGTGCCCAGCACCCACATCACACAGCTTGGAGATGCCTGTGACTCTAGCTCCAGTAAGATTCAACAGCTCAGTCCTCCGTGAGCAGCTGCACTCCTATACAAATACTCCCATACATGCAGAGATAATTTATTTTTTGACAACTATACTCATCAGCAATTCTTTGCCTATTAAAACTAATTTCGTTATGGACTGGGGATGTAGTTTTCTTTTCTTTTCTTTTCTTTTTTTCCAGTTTTCAAGACAGGGTTTTTCTGTGTAGTCCTGGTTGTCCTGGAACTCACTCTGTAGACCAGGCTGGCCTCGAACTCAGAAATCCGCCTGCCTCTGCCTCCCAAGTGCTGGGATTACAGGCGTGCGCCACCAGTTGTGTCCTTACGCATGCCAAAGGCTCTGGGTCCAATAGGAAATAACCATGTTTTATCTTTAAAATATCCAAAAATAGTTTCTTTTTTATATTTTTGACATTCACTACCATAAAAATATTAATAAATGTGTGAGCTTAACAAGGTTTCTGTCACAAAGTTAAAACACAGTTATTGGAAATTGTTTTAATTTTTTAATTTTTATTTTCTATATTCTATGTTTACATTCCAAAGGCTTTCCCCTTAAAATGTGTAGCCCAGGCTGGCCTCGAACTCGTGATCCTCCTGCCTCTGCCTCCTTCAGCAAATCCTACCGGCGTGCGCCACCACAACCGGCTTTTTTTTTTTTAAAGTACCCGGAATCTTATATACAAATACAAGCCAAGACTTACAGCTACTCAGAAGGCTGATGCACTTCAGGAAAGTTTGGGCTACAGAGGTCAAGGCCAGCCTGGGCCACTTAGTGAGCCCTTGTCTCAAAATGAAAAATGAAAACAACAACAACAACAACAAAAATGTTTCACCAAGGTGGGTCGGTGGTGGCGCATGCCTGTAATCCCAGCACTCTGGGAGGCAGAGGCAGGCAGATTTCTGAGTTCGAGGCCAGCCTGGTTTACAGAGTGAGTTCCAGGACAGCCAGGACTACACAGAGAAACCCTGTCTTGAAAAAACCTAATCAAAAAAAAAAAAAAAGAATTAAAAAAACAAGAGGGCTTAGATCCCTAAGGGCCTAGTGATGTGCATGTTACCCAAAGATAAAAACCTAAGCCTTGTTTGATTTAATAATTCCTGTGTCTGAACTTTATCTAGGTTATTTTTTTTTTAAAAAAAAATGGAGTCTCTACCATCCTTTTAAAGAAGTGTTGGCTTTGCTTTTGTTTTTGAGACTTGATCTTCCTAGCTCCACCAGGCTGATCTTGAACTCCTGGGCTCAAAGGAGCCTCACACCTCAGCCTCCCTAGTAGTTGGTGTCACATGAGCTTGAAAGTGAATGTTTATTCTGAGATGGAAAAGTTCATTTTTATAGGACTCATCCGGAGTCACCAAAAGCTGTGTAGTACGCTTGCAATCCTGGCACTTGGGAGGCTGTGGCAGAAGGATCTTAAGTTTAGGGGACCCTAAATAGTAAATGGGATGGGGGCGCTATATAGCATATTTCAGGCAAACTTAATATACTTGGCAGTAATTTGTTCTTAGTTTTGTATTCCACTCCTATATAAAAAGAGAGTCAACTGGTAATTTTTCCTTCAGCTCTTGAAATGTACTACTAAGGTCAAAAAGACAGTTTGTTTACTTCTGTAGTCTGCTCTGAATCCCTATCATAACAGGAGAATTCTTAAGATAATAATATATATAAGATATATAATATCCTTATAGTTAAGCTCAAACTCAGTTCTTTCCCGTCACTCAGATTAGTTTTTTTTTTTATCCCAGTTGCATACGTTTTCAAAGTTATAGTCAAATGACAAAATACTCTTCTAAGCAGTCTTTGGATGAGTAATAATATTTTGAAGGTACAGTAAATGTGATTGTGACCATTGTCTCCGCTCTTAAGGATGTGACCAAAAGCCTCAGAACTTTCAGGCCACTTAAATGCCCTCTCACAGGTACACTGTTCTAGAGTGGGTGGTGGGAGCCACTTTATTTTCTTTTCATGTCCGAAAGACATTACAGAGGTCTCTCTTCCTCCATTTCCCAACCAAGGCCTGCTGGTCCAGAATTAATACTACTTGTTCACACAAAACAGAAGGTACAGTGAGTCTCTCAACTTCGAACACTAGACCTACCTACAAATTGTTTTTTTTTTTTAAATGAAAATCGGGGGGGGGCACTAAGTGTGAGATTTGAGAGAGGAAAATTGGGAAATATTTAGAGGTTCAGCACCCATTCTTTCTCTAGTTTTCTAGAAACAATATTCTGCTTGGGGGCAGGCGAGGAGGGTGGGAGGGGTTGAGGAGGGTGGGAGGAGCTTTGGGAATGTTTTTCAAGGCTATCTCCTTGAGCTTTTAAGTATTTTAAACTCTCGGACATTCACAGCTTTGAGCACCCTCCTCCGTTTTCCCTAGGTTTCAGTTTTCCTCACCTTGGTAAGTGCTCCGGGTCACGGCCTAGGCCTAGGCGCGCCGAAAATAGACTGCCCCTGGCTTGCGGTGCGTCCCTCTGTCGTCGGGGTAACAACTTTGTTGAACTCCACCCCCATATCCACCTGTAGTTCCCCCTTGACTCTACTAGCCAATCACAAAAGAGTCTCCTTTGAAACAATACCAGCAGTAACCAATCCCAGCGCGTCCCGTTTGGGGTTTCTGGCGCCCTTTCCAGTTATGTAGGTCGAGTGTTGAGCTGCTGGATCCCTGGCTGCTGGCGCCGCGGAGTTCTCCGTTCCTCCGCCTAGCAAGGCCCCGCCCACTCCTCGCGGACTGCCTCTCGCCCCGCCTCCGCCTTCCACTTTGTAGACGGGATAGCGAGCTCAGCCACGGAGGTAAGAGCAGGACGTTACCATTCGTCCCGCAGGCTTTTCGCGGCGAGCTTTTCCGCCGGCCCCCCCAGCCGACTTGGTCGCGAATTCTGGGTCTGAGAACTCAGTACCTTCAGCGGATAGGGAGCAGTGGACGCGGAAGGGTAGGACTCCTGGGGCCGGGGATGGAAAAGCGTTGGTCTTCGCGATGCTCTGGCTTTTCACGCCCCCTCCCGTGAAGGAAACACGTGTTGTGCGGACTCTAGCCCTGCTAGACACTCGTTCCACGGGAGCCTGTACCTT
Organism: Apodemus agrarius; assembly: GCA_964023405.1. Lineage (NCBI taxonomy): Eukaryota > Metazoa > Chordata > Mammalia > Rodentia > Muridae > Apodemus > Apodemus agrarius. The sequence goes on along the minus strand of OZ030010.1, from coordinate 100,271,230 downwards.
GGAGGTCGCGGAGCCGTGGGCATTGGCGGTGGGATTGCGCTTTTTATTCCGTATGGGGGGAAAGCCCGTCCGTCCGGGAGCCCTGGGGAAAGCGGGTGTGTCCGGGAGCCCGTGGGGAAAACGGGTTCGTCCCGGAGCCTAGGGGGAAACGGCTCTGTCCCGGAGCCCGGGGGCGGTGGGCGGAAAGCGGGTCCCGGAGCCCGGGGAAGAGTGGGTCCGTCCACGAGCCCGGGGGTGGGGGAAGCGGGTCCGTCCCGGAGCCCGGCGGGGTGGGGGGAAAGCGGGTCCGTCCCGGAACCCGGAGGGGAAAAGCGGGTCCGTCCCGGAGCCCCGGGAGGAAAGCAGGTCCGTCCGTCCAGGAGCCCGGAAGGAAAGCGGGTCCGTCCGGGAGCCCGGGGGTTGTGGGGAAGCGGGTGCGTCCCGGAGGCCGGGGGAAAGCGGCTCCGTTCGGGAGCCCGGGGCGGGGGGTGGGGGTGGGGGGGACGGAAAGCCTGTCCGTCCGGGAGTCCGGGGGAAAAGCGGGTCCATCCGGGAGCCCGGGGGCGGAGGTGAGGGGGAAACGGGTCCGTCCCGGAGCACAGCGGGAAACAGGTCCGTCCCGGAGCCCAGCGGAAAGCGGGTCCGTCCGGGGGCGGCGGGGCGGAAAGCGGGTCCGTCCCGGAGCCCTGGATAAAGCGGGTCCGGGCTCCGTTCCGGAGCCTGGAGGGAAAGCGGGTCTGTCCCGGAGCCCAGAAAGAGCCAGTCTGTCTCTGAGCCTGGGGGAAAGCGGGTCCGGGGTCCGTCCGGGAGCCCGGGAGAAAGCGGGTCCGGGTCCCGGGTCCGTCCGGGAGCCCCGGAGAAAGCGGGTCCGGGTCCCGGGTCCGTCCGGGAGCCCCGGAGAAAGCGGGTCCGGGTCCCGGGTCCGTCCGGGAGCCCCGGAGAAAGCGGGTCCGGGTCCCGGGTCCGTCCGGGAGCCCCGGAGAAAGCGGGTCCGGGTCCCGGGTCCGTCCGGGAGCCCCGGAGAAAGCGGGTCCGGGTCCCGGGTCCGTCCGGGAGCCCGGGAGAAAGCGGGTCCGGGTCCCGGGTCCGTCCGGGAGCCCGGGAGAAAGCGGGTCCCGGTCCGGGGTCCGTCCGGGAGCCCGGGAGAAAGCGGGTCCGGGGTCCGTCCGGGAGCCCGGGAGAAAGCGGGTCCGGGGTCCGTCCGGGAGCCTGGAGGGAAAGCAGGTCTGTCCCGGAGCCCAGGGAAGAGCCAGTCCGTCCCGGAGCCCGGGGGGAATAAACGGTCCCGGGTCCGTCCTGGAGCCCGGGGGGGTGGGGGTGGGAGTGGGTCTGTCCTGGGGTCCAGAGGGAAAGCGGGTCCGTCCCGGAGCCCGGGATGGGGGTGGGGGGGTGGGAGGGGTGGGGGAAGCGGCTCCTTCCAGGAGCCCAGGAAAAGCCTGTCCATCTGTCTGGGTGCCCTGGAGAAAGCCTGTCTGTCCAGGAGCCCGGGGAAAAGCCCAGGGGATGCTCCTTGGAAGCATCGCCTGAGGCCACTCTCCCTCCTAAGTCCCAGGAAAGTTCTAGTAGAGTGCCCAGCTTCACCTGCTCTGGAGTTGGGAAGCCTAGGTGTGTGTATCCAGTCGCTGATAGGGAAGTATCTTCATGTTAGAAGAGTTTCCCACGAATTACTTGGTTTGATTTTAAGTAAAGGAGAAAGGTAGGGAAAATGGTGTAAAATTAACTTAGATATATGATTCCAGCTGGAAGCTAGGAGACAGGATGGTTTTAATAATATATTTTTGGTTACTCAGGGAATGGAATTCGATTACTAAGGTTCTGAACTACTGCCCCTGTCTCAGCTGCTACGCTTTTCATAACTTCACCGCATATGGCAAAGGGGAAGTGATAATGAAGTTTTAGTAATTTATTATTCTGCTTGTTATTATGCAAGATAAACAAAAATATGGGAGTGGGATACTTAAATTATTGACTTTTCAGCCAAATAAGCAATACCATAATTCCCTTTTTTACTGTGGATGATCACAGTTTAAATGCCTTTCATTTTGTTAAGTCGCTAGATACTTCTACAGAGTGTTATATATGTTTTGCTATCTCAGTTGGTTTCCTTGTTTGCTCTTTGTAGTGCCCCTTTCTCCATTAATTCTACATCTGTAATATTCAGCCACTGTTTTGGAAATCTTTTGACACTGAGTCATAGAAGGAAATACACTTTAAGAACTGGGTGTAAGGGATTCTGTCCATACTTCTGAAAGCAGGAGGATCACAAGTTCAAGGCCAGCCTGGACTAAGTAGCAAGCTGCTTTCTTTAAAAAACAAACAAACAAAACCCCCAACTTTATATTGTATCTGTAGTACACAGACAATATAGTTGACATGTCTGTAAAAAAAAGAGTATTGTGTTATAAGTAAAATCTAACACTTTATATCTTTTAGATATAAACCATGATCTATTAATAAATTGTATTTCCTTGTTAAAAAAAAAAAAACACTGCCCTTACACCACTGGATTTGAGACTTTTGTATGCCCTTACTGAATTTATCAAACCCTCAGATTGTTCTGGAATACTCTGGAAATTGGTTCTTTGTGTTTACAGCACAGTGGCAGATGTAAAGGTTTTCAGTCCCTCTTTCCACTTGGAAAAGTAAGTGCTGTTTATTTTAGGGACTTAAAGGATTCTTCAAGATTTGGTTTGCTCCTGCAAGATGGAGTCCAGTGCTGAGCATTCTCTTCCCAAAGGTTGAGGACATAGAAAATGGTGGCTCCCAGATCAGAGATAATCCTCCTGGGACTTGCAGGAGGTTGTGAAACCTTGTGACTTGAGACAGACACACTCAGTGACTTGCCTAGATTCCTTGATGTCAGTGGGTGATTCTCAGAGAACAGGACTCCTTTGACTCACTGCCTCTTCAAGCCTGCTTTAATAGTAGATCACATCTAAAGGGAAGAGAAGCACAGAGTGCTTGCTACCCTTACTTGCCTAGCCTGAGCACTGGTAGCTGAACTTGACTTTGAATTCTATTCTAAAGTCAAGACATTTGAATGTCGTAAAAGATTGAGCAAAATACACCTGAAGGTTTCTGTGGGTTTCTAGCTAAAGAAACAGGATATCACTTAGATGGTTTTTAAACATATGTAACCACTTTAAAACACTGACTAAATAATTGATTATACCAACATTTCAATGAAATTAAGGATGAAAATTTCTCCTGTCCCTGTACCATAATATCATACTCTTATTCCCCACATTTATCTACCTAACTCTAGATTTTATACACTATTTTGAGCCTTGTTTACAAGTTTGGTGTTTACTTGTTTGTTTAATATTGTCCTGGGGGAATTTTTTAGTGGGTTTAATATTCTTTAAATTTTGCCTTAATAACCTAACAATATCCTAATTAGTGACTTACTTGGTTTTAACTTATTTAGTCTAAGCCAGCAACAGAATTTCCAGGTGTGTGTGTGTGTGTGTGTGTGTGTGTGTGTGTGTGTGTTACAAACTAACAGTATAACATCTTGCTAATTTGTACAACTTGAGCCTTCCATTCTGTTGGACTTAAAAAGAAGCCAACAGGGAAGGCTGGAGGTCTGGACTTGGCACGGGAGTGCCTGTCCCCCTTGGATGTTTGAATTTAGCCATCTAGTTTATTATGCTCAAGAAGCAGTGATCATCTATGGTGTCTTTTTTTTTTAAAGAAGAGTTAGGTTGGATGCATTTAAAAAAACCAAATAGACATTTTCAAAATGATTTTTAAAATATATGAATCATAGAAGACTCAAGGAGACTCAAGTGCCTTAATAACACTCACACTGATTAGCTTTCTTTATGAATTATCTTCTTCAAAGATTACATGTCTATTAATTTTTAATTTAATTTTTTACCAAGTAGCAAATTAAGTTGACTACAAGAAAGGCTATAATTGATCTTAGAGCACACCTCCCTCTTCAGACCACACACACCATATTTTTTTGTCCCTCTATATTCTAGAACATTAATCCCTCTTATAAAAATTATGAGATACTCCAAACAGCAAAAATAGTCAATGATATTCCATCACCCAGGCGCATTCACTGTAGATGTAATAATTTCTAAAGTTTGGCTACATATTTCCTTTAGATGCTTTTTATTTTTGTATTTGAATGACACCAAAGACTCACATATTTTCAAGGAGACCAAAAGGTCTCAGGTACCCTGAAGCTGGGGTAACAGTGAGCTTTCTTATTTGGGTGTTGGTGTCCAGACTCAGGGCATCTTTAAGAGCAGTACAAACTTTAAACTTAACTGTTGAGCCATTGCTCAAGTCCCAAAATGCATTTTTTTTGTTTAATTTTATTCTTTGAGAATTTTGTGCACCGTATTTTGATCAAACCCATCACCCTCCAACTTCAACCTTTCTCTTTTTAAAATTAAAAACAAGCCTCAAGTTTATTTTAATTTTCTATTAATGGTGTGATGGCTAATAAAAGTAAATATATGTGTGTATATATGTATATATACACATAATATATACACATACACACGTGTGTGTGTGTGTGTGTGTGTGTGTGTGTGTGTGTGTTAGATATAAATATTTTAGAGATGGCTGGAGAGATGGCTTAGTGGATAAAAGAACTGGCTGCTCTTCCGGAGGATCCAGGTTCTATATCTAGCACCCTCAGAATGCACAGGATTGTGCACAGCCTTTTCTAATTCTAGTTCCAGGGTATTTGACCCTCTCTTCTGGACTCCATGAGTACATGCATGTGATACACAGCCAGACAATACACATAAAGTAACAAATAAAAAAAATGGATGTGGTGGCACATTCGTGTTACCTCAGCACCTGGCAGGTATTAGGCATAAGAATCAGAACGACACCTTTTTCCCTGGCTGTCTAGTTGAAGGGTAGCCTTGGGTACATAAAACCCTATAATTTTTTTAATGAGGGTGCTGTCTAGAGGGGTGCCTCAGGAGATCAGAGCACTGGCTGCTCTTGCAGAGAACCAGGGTTCAAGTCGTAGCATCCCATGTCATAGCTCACAGCTATCTGTAACTCCAGTTCTAGGGAATCAGATGCCCTCTTCTTGCCTCCACAGGGTCCAGGTACACAAGTGGTACACAGAGGCATACAGGCAGGCAAAGCATCCATATACATATTCCTTTTACTTTAAGAAATTCTATTAACTTGATCTGTTTGTTTTTGTCAGATTTAAGGTGATATTCTGAAGATGTCTAAATGCTACATGCTTCCCCATTTTTTGTTTTTCTTTCCCTTTCTTCCTCCCTTGTCTGTTCTTATTCTCCTACTCTCTACCTTCATTTCATTCTTTTATTTTTACTTTTCCTAAATCTCCAAACTTTTGGGACCAATTTTCTAAATTTAGACATCTCTGAAGCACTCTCGCTTTAATGTGTTTTATCATTTGATTTATTTACCAGTTTTGTTCAATATTTTACTCTCTTGCCCTCCTCCCAGCTTTTTCATAATTCACCCTCTTCCCTTTCATATGCTGTGCCCACTCTCTTCAGCCCTTTTATCCCTTTGCAGAGCACTCCTGGGTCTTCCTGCTCTACAAAGTCCCTGGTGGATTCCCCTCCTCCAAGACCTCCCTCTTCTGAGTTCTGCCCACCTTTCCTTGATATCTACTTCTTTGTTCTTTCCTTTTCTAATATTCTAACTGCTAGGGTCCTTCACACACACACACACACACACACACACACACACACACACACACACACACACACGAGATTTGCTTCATAACAATTTACAAGCTTTTCTGATAGCATACATTTTGTCCCTGTTTGTTTTTAGTGTGCAGGTGGACTTTACACATACTCACAAGCAGTATAGCATTGAGGCCCACCACCGGCTTTACACTTGTCATTTTTGAAGACTCGTTCTTTGAGGTTTAAAAAATTGTTGTTGTTGTTGTTGTTGTTGTTGTTGTTATTGTTATTATTGTTGTTGTTGTTATTATTATTATTTTACTAGCATGCAAATTATGTTTTCGTTGTGACGTTTTCCTTGGCCATCCTATAACTTGTTCAAATCACACATGCCCTTTAGCCTCTCTTCTCCTGTTACCCCTCCCCCAAGCTCCCTTTCACCTCTGAAATAGTTCTGCTATTGTCTTGCCCTTTAGGGTTTTGGTTTGCTTTATTTGCTTTTGTTTTTGTTTTACATTTTCTACTTCTTGGAATTAAGTTCTGATCTCGGAGCTCTCAGACATTCCAGTCCAAACGAGTGGAAATGCACGTTGTGAGCCAGAGATCATAAGAACCTTCTGCTCCAGGAGATATTTAATACGAACTCAGAACTGGCACACTATTTTCAGAAACCTATATTTGATTTTGACGTGGAGTAAAATGACAACTTCATACATGTGATTTTTTTTCCCCACTTCCTTCGAAATGTGTGTACAAATTTCACCTTTCTCCAGCCGTTGCTCACCAGTGACGGGTTTAAAATATCCTCTCAGGAACTAGAATATTCGGAGTTGTCATCCAGACTATTAGCAGTAAATAAAGTTTTCGGTACGCTTTGAGAATTAGGTTTGCTGCCTTTCTTCTTCAGGGTTTCTTCTATAAGGCTTTATATCTTAGAACCAGAGCTTTCTTCTGCAAATTTGTGCTCTTCTGCCTTCTCGCCTTTCTAATGAATGGTATGCCAAAGAATCGCACTCTGCCTCAGAGGTGGCTGGCTATTCATAGAAACGGCTTTATTACTTGATAGTCACATTTTGTGCATTTTCTGGCCAGACCCTTTCATCATGATGTTCCGAGGAGGAGGAAAAGTGTATTCATGGAACTCGAAGGTTGTCAAGTAACTAGGTATTTTAGAGAAAATGCTATCTCCAAGGAAAATAGCTTATTTGCTTCTAAGAAGGTGAAGACAATTTTTAATAAATTATATGACTGAGTTTCTATGGTGGTTACCTCTCGACGGTTATCATCAAAGAGATGTGGGGGAAATAATGGTACCAATAATCCAAAACAAAATGTTTATACCTGGAGAGACAAAAGCCCCTACACATTGGTGCCAAAATGACTTCTAATAGGTGCCCAGGCTTGAATTCACCTTTCTTCCATTTGAGGCACACATTTATCTTCCTAATGTTATTATCAAAAGACAATTATTATGGCCATTTCCTTCACTTAATAGTTGCTTTCCTTTGGGAAACGTGTGTGGTGTTACAGTGTCTGAGTTTCCCCAGCTATAGAATTGTGATCGGAATTCCTTTCTACGAGTTATTAAAGCTAAGGAATATTTTACATCATCCCTTTTATAATTAGTGTCTGTTTATAGGAGATTCGTAAGTTTGAGTGGCAGACTGTTGTTTTCTGGAGTGTCTTATTGTCACTTATTGATCCTCGATCTGGGTCCTACTCCCTAGAATGTTCCTAAGGTCAATATATGGCAGTTGGTAAGCTACGGGATGTAGTTAATTTGCATGCTGATAAATAAGATGATTTTTATAATTGAAATTCAATTTATGTTCAATCTCTTGCCCAGCTGAAAGTGTTCTATAATTACCCTGGATTTGCTGATCCTTCACTGACAACATCAGGATAACCCAGTATTAGTCTTTGGAAAGCTTTCACATAGCACTTCACATTAAATTGAATTAGATAAGGTAATTTATGCCGTCTTTAGTGAATTTATTTAAAAAAATATTTTGATTTCTCACCTAGTGGAACCAGCAAAATTTAGAAACGAGGAAAGAGATGCGCCCATGCCTTTGGGTCCACAGAGTCTGGCAGGTATTTACACTCAAAGAAGCTGTCTCATTTCCCTCCAGTAATTTAGCTGATTTTAGAAGCCTTATTTAGATTGTACAGCCAGGCCGAGAACAACTGCCTGTTTCCAGGAGCCTCCTAAGCGAGCTGTGATGAGTTCTCCACGCATAGTTGATTTCTGCAGAAGGCGTTTACCATTACTTTGAATGTTTGTGCTTCTGTTGAGTGAGTCATCCCAGATAGAACTGTAAACTGGGCTCAACAGGCAAAGCTGCAATTTACTTAAAGTTGGTAGGCCAGTGGGCACAGAAAGGGGAGAGGTGAGCAGCATGGAAAGGGCAACTCAAAGGAGATAGACAAGTTTCCCCACTGATGGCCAGAGATAAAGAGCACAGGCCTGGCTTTCCCTTTTAAAGAAAATACTGACCTGTACAGGGACAGCAGAGTGTGTGTGCCACTGTCCTGCTTATCAAAATGAGGTAGGACCTTTGGATTGTCTTCAGGCTTTGCTAGAAAACCATAAATGGAACTATTTCCCATTAAAGGAATTGAGGAGAACCGAACTAAAGTAATCTAACTAGAATATATAAATTCTAAACTTGGGAAAACTAATCAAGTAAAGAAAACCCTACCAACCCAAATATAAGGACAGGATAAAAGGTACATAAGTCTTAGCAACTAAGAAACAGAAAGTAACATTGAAGAAAAAGCTCACTTGTGTCAGTCTCATTAAATGTAAAGCACTTATATTAGCCCATTAAGACTTAGTCGTGATGTATTTTAATATTATTTTATATAATTAAAAAATAATCATACAATGTAATTATATCATCTCCCCCCTTCCATGGAAATCAGGCCTGTTACTGGAAACCTAGTCAACTAAGTAGGGCTAGTGAAGTCTGGATCTTTGAGGAGACTCTCCCACTGTTACTGTATTTAACCAGCACACTTCCTGACTCCGTTCTAAATACTTCGAAATAAATTAACTCTTATCTTTACAAAAATCTTAAAATGACACCTAAAAGCAGTGAGTTAGAATAAGATGTACTAGAAAGATATCAACCAAAAAATAGTAACGCAACACTAAGATCAGATATGATATGATTTAATGAAATCTAGCAAGATACAGATACTTCGTATTGATGAAAGAGAAAAATTGTTACCAAGAGACTAATAGGCACAGGTCCTCAACAGTATAGGTTTTACAGACATAAATGAAACAAAACACAGTAGAATTATAGAGAGAATAATAATGAAGGTAGCTCTGAAAAAAAACATCCTTATCAGAAACTAGTTGAGTAAAGTCAGTTTCAGAAAAATCATTAAGATCTAAATATTAGATGGAAGGGAAATAATCTTTGGTTCACAATTTTTAGTGACAAAATTCAATTTTCAACCCCCTTCCAAAGTAATGATTTGGAGAAGATTTTATACCCCAAACTTCTCAATTAGAAACAATTTAAAGGTAAATGCTACAATTTAGTAAAATCACATTTCACTTACTTGTGAAAGAAGTGGTTGCAAGGCCATCTTTTTACAGCACTATCTTTTCCTTTGCAGTGTGTGTATTGCAGCTACTAATGACAGCACATAAATCTGAAAGTGTTAATTTGTACTCCAAGAGTCAGTCACAGTGGTTCATACCCCAACACTCAGGACGCTGAGACGGAAGGATTGCCATGAATTCAAGGCAGCCTGGGAATACAGCATTAAGTCCCAGGGCAGCCTGGGCTGCAGAGTGAGACCTTGTCAGAAAATATGTCAGATGTCTGCTACAAGATCAACATCACGATTAACAATGCTGAGTTTTTCTATCAGCTTTTGTAATTTTATCATAGATAGCTGTATTTCACGACAGTAAAAGGGAATCTATAAATATAAAAGCATATCATTACATGCTATAAAAACCTAATATAATTTATAGCAGCATAGCACTTGAGCCCCAGGAGAGAAGTACATTTGGGGAAATAAAATTAAATACAGTACCAAGTGCTCTCATTTTGCTCATTGTACCTCCTTTTCTGAGACTGATTTATTCCACATGGAATTACCAAATGGAGATCACATTTTAAAAGTCATAGCAAGTATAGATGACTTTAAAATAAGCATCCGGTAACTAGCTCCTTCAACATGGTCCTTTTGAGCTATTGTCTTCTTCTAAAACCCATGAGAATAATATTCAATTTTAAGAAGTATGTACTGCTTCATATTTTAACCTCACAAATGGAAATGAGCTGAGACTGTCTGCTGTCCAGGTGGTAGTCTTGATATCCTAATCCTCCTTGTGCACACAGGCAATGTGAAAATCTCTAGGATCACCGTTTGCATGGTAGGCAGCTGGGGTGAAAAGCTCCAAGATGCTGGGAATGGCTTATTGACTCCCAGGAAGCAGCTATTGTGGAGAGTGGAGCATATGCCGAACAGATTAATTATCAGTATCACAAAATGGGGGACAAAGGAATGCTAGTTCATATTTGCGAAGTTGATTAAAGAGTATAGCAGAGTGATTTCCAGACCTTTTTTTAAAGGGGAAAGAGAGAGAGAGAGAGAGAGAGAGAGAGAGAGAGAGAGAGAGAAAGGAAGAAAGGAAGAAAGGAAGAAAGGAAGAAAGGAAGAAAGGAAGAAAGAAAGAAAGAAAGAAAGAAAGAAAAGGAAGGAAGGAAGGAAGAAAGAGAGCTGCTTCATGACGAGGAAACTTTGAAAAGTCAAAATGCATACAAGTTATTTAATTTTATGGACTTTGATTAAATTTCATTCTACACGGAAGCTTTGGTTTTAAGTGGGGAATTAGGTGGACTTTTGCCGCAGTTTTGATAGCTAGATGATCATATATATATATATATATATATATATGTATATATATATGTATATATATATGTGTATATATATATATATATATATATATATATATATATATTTTTTTTTTTTTGCTCAACTGGCCAACGCGCTCATCTTATTCAGATCAATGGTCTGACCTCACCTGCTACTGGTAAGATTATCTATTTTTAAATTGTTATCAAAAATGAAAGGATAACAGCGACAGGGACCTAACACTGAAACCTTAGCTTTGATATCTGAACAAAATAACTCCATTCTCTGGATTAAAGAAGAGTTTGGTAATGTTTTAAATGCAGTGTCTGTTTTGTTCACCTTTCCCCCCCCCCCTTTTTTGATAATTGCCTCTCCTTTTGGAAAAATATAAAATAATTTAAACAGCATACTTGTATACATGTACAATTATTATGATAGAGAATACTGTAAGAGTATGTGTCTGTGCGCATGTCCACATTCGTAAATGGCTTTTGTAGCCAAGGACTAATTTTTAATGTCTAAAATATTTTGTCTAAACTTTTGCTTTTAGTAACAACTGTGCATAATAAAAATATGTGAAGTTCTGTAGAGGAGGAGGAGAAATGGGGCTTCAGTCGGGCATGGTGGTACACATTTGTGATCGCAATATTATGGGGCCAGGGGAGGAGGATTTTAAGTTCAAAGCCAGCCTAGGCTACATAGTGACACCCTATTTCACAATGTGATGAGAAGTGAGAAGAGAAGAAAGGAGAAAAGAGGGAGAGACAGAGAGGGGGAGGGACATTAGGGAGGGAGGAGGACAAGAAGAGAGAATGTAAATAAATTAATCTTTTCAACAGTGCTGCTTTTGACAGTACTAGGAGATTTGAGATGAAAGTGGGATTATCTATGTGGCTTCATATCATTTTTGGTTTTACTTTTCTTTTGTATCATTTTCGTCCCTCCCCTGTCCTCGCTTACCCTCTCTGTCCCTGACTTCCCCTGTTCTCGCCCTCCTCCTCTTTCTTCTCCTCCGCTCTTTGGAAGCAAGGTATCACTATGTAGACCAGGCTGGTGCTGAGCTTGTGATCATCCTGCCTCTAACAATCAGATTTCTGGGATTACAGGCATGTGCTACCACGCCTGACTTTTTATTTAGTGACTGCGCTTGATAAAAGAAAAAAAAAAAAGAAAAAGAAAAAAGAAAAAAACAATGAAAAGAACTTTTTGAAAAAGTAAAACTTAACAAAGTATGACGGGTTGGTGCCTCTTTTTTCTTTCTTTTTGTCCTTCAGCGGCATGTAAAATAATGGGACTCTTAGTTCCAATGGAGTATTTTTAAACCTGATTACTTAAAACTGCCTTTGATAGCTATCATATAAAAGCAGATTTTTAGGCACATCCCACTCTTAATCGACTGCAATAAGATTACAGATGCACAATGATCTTCCCCTAGCGCTTGAACATTCTTATGTATTGTCAATCTGGTTGTTATTGCATATTAGATAAATCATTTTTCCCTCTCTATTAAGTTTCAGAGTGTACATAATTTTCTACCATTTCAGGATATCATGTATGAATGTGTGAGTGTGTATGTGTGATGTGTGCCTCTGTATGTGAGTGTGTGTGCGAGTGTATGTGTGTATGTGTGTGTGATGGTGTGTGAGAGTGTGTGTTGGAATAAAGTTGCTTGCTTGTACTTAGCTGCCACTGGAGTCTGAGGAATCACTTTTCTTTCGTTCTACTTATCACGTGTGTTAATGCCACGAGTATTGGTCTTAGCCATTCTGGTTTATTCCTTCTAGATTCCCTGTGTGATCCCTGGTCATAAGTGTGTGTAGCCCTTTTCCCAGTCTTTTCATTCCTCCCTCATTTCCATATTTTGATAATCTTTTGCCAATTTTCTTGTCCAGTTCAGTGACCTTATATTCTCTTTAGTTACGTGTAGTTATCATTTAAGTCTGTCTTTTGAAATGTTTTTAGTGCTGGGGATCAAGCCTACGGTGTTGTGCAATGTTAGGCTAGCGCTCTGGAGCCGACCGTTTTCCCTTTAGCGCTAGCGTCCGTTTCTTGAATGCCTTCCATGTTTTGTCACACTCCTTTGTCCTATGGACACACTCTTACTTGGGCTTTTTGGATATAATCAACACACTTTTATGCTTTGTTTTGATTACTGTATTGTCTCTATTTCATTGGAAGAGTATTCTCTCATTTTATGTCCTAAAGACATACTAATCCATCTTTGGGGCCTGTAAAAACATGTAATTTAGGTAGTGACGACCTCGCTGTTGACAGCATTGGGCAAATTGGACCCTGAATGTTTGTTTCTTTCTCTGTCTCTGTCTCTGTGTTTCTGTCTCTCTGTGTGTCTCTTTCTGTGTCTCAATCACGAGGAGGTGATTCCGTTTTGGCTTCCATCCAAAATACTCAACCATGAGGGTCGCATTGAGGCCTGTAATTCTTTTCCCCAGTCTCTTGTACTCCTTTTAGGGTCTGGAGTCACTAGGTTTCATTTAGGAGGAGCCTGCTATGCCTACCAGGTAGTTTCCCTTTCTGTTCTGCAGGGACAACGTTCTTCAGTTCACCTACAGGGGGCTTTGCCCTTTCCTCCAGCAGGTTCTCCTTTTGAGATACTGTCCCAGCCATTTCCCACCATCCTGTACTCAGCTACGTAGACAGCAGGATTGTGCCACGAGCGAGCACTGCCAGCGAGCACTGTCACGCCCCTACCTACCTTAGTAGAAACTCTCTTTCTTTTGGGTGAGAGCAAAACAGCCTGTGGTTCTTTTCATGGCTGGGGCCTGTTCCATCTTTAGAAAGTGGATGTAAGGTTACAGTGTGGACAGAGGGACATTTGGAATTTTGCTGCTCGCTCCCAAGACAGTCTTAGAAACGGACATTCTCTCACATAGGAGGCATGGAACGCTTTGACTTCTGTGCTGCGCGCCCCCTGGATTTAGTGGGAGCCAAGGAAGTATTCTGAGTGTTAAGCACACATAGGGCGTGTCTCAGCGAAGCTGCTTACTCAGCATCTCTCTACAAAGAAAGCCTTCACATCACTATAATGACCCTGTTGTGCAGATCTTCCCTCTTGAGTTTCAGAATTAACGGCTTTTCTCTTTTATTGAGGCAGCATCTCATGTCGTATCTGGCTGGCCTGGGACTCCTGCTAATTCTTCCGCCTCAGGCTTTTTGCCTCTCTGCCCAAATGAGTTTGGGGAGACACTCATTTAGTGTCTTCTAGGCAAATGTGTTTGGATTTATATCGTTCAGTCATTACCTGATGCCTGATGGAAGCTGGGGTATGCTCCCTGCAATTCTGTTTGATCCCTTTACAGTAAAGTCATCTTAGGACTGCTGTAAATGCGGAAGCACTTTTTCATAGGTCATGAAATATTATCCACGAGAAATTCTATTAAAGGGATGCTTCTTGTGACCTGTGATTTTCTTTCTAAAACTAAAACTTGCTTCTTAAAAACAAACTTCAGAAAGTAAACGTGTAAGACTTACTATCTGCCAAAATTAACATTTTTATAAATTACTTTTTTTTTTTTAAAGATAGAGTCTTGTTTTGTAGCCCTTTTTAGGCTGATCTGAAACGCACCATATAAGCTAGGTTGTCTCCTGAATATTGGAATTACAGGTGTAATTCTTCTAAACTACTCATGAAAACACTGTAGTTTATTCTTGCCAAAATACTAGGTCTATTACTGACATCTTACATACATAAGATGCCATTTTGTAAATAGCTACCCCTCTCACTGCAAGGATATCTTCCTCAGTGTGCCTTTTTATAGAGGCATCTACTTTTTTCCTGCCCTAACTCACTAAGCCTAATAATCACCAACCTGTTCTATATTAATGATTGTCATTTCAAATAGGTTATGGCTTTTTAATCTTTGGCAGTATACAAAATTATATACATTAAACTACATACTATATCATCCTTCGGGAATAACTTATTTCACTTACGATAATAATTCCCTGATTGTTGTGTACATCAAATCTTTGGTTTGTTTATTTATTTATTTATTTATTTTATTTATTTATTTTGTTTGTTGCTACATACTATTCCATCATAGACATGCATTGCAGTTTAACTATTTGCTCATTGTTACACAGTATTTGAAACTGAGAAATTTATAGTAAGTGCTTTTCCTTCAATTATGAAAACGGAGAAATCTGAGGCTTTGTATCTGACAAAGACTTTCACGCTTTGATATCTCATAGTAAGTCACAATACTAGGCATGAGGCAGACAGAATAGCATCAAGCTCATCTTGTCATAACGGATCCTTTCTTAGAAAAAAATTAAGCCATTCATAAGGACAAATCTAATGACATATTGAAGGGGCCACCACTTGGTTTGTATCAGGTATTTTCTACTACATAAATTTGGGGGGCACTCAAATGATAAAATCACCCTTTTGCTATTACAAATAAAGCTTCTATGAATACTTTTGTACATTTTTTCCAACATAAACCTTCATTTCTCTGGGACAAATGCCCAGCAATGTAATTGCTGGGTCATATGGTAGTTGCATATTCAGTTTTATAAGAAACTGCCAAACTGTTTTCAGGTTGGCTGTGCCATTTTGCATACTCACCAGCAATAGGTGTGTGATCCAGTCTCTCTGCATTGTCACTATAATTTGGTGTTATCTTGCTTTTTAAATTTTATTCCCTTGCAGATAATGATACCAGATTGTGGCTTTAATTTGCAATTTCCCTGATGGCTAATGATGTTGAATATCTTTTCCAATGCTAATGTCTCATCTATATATCTTGTTTGTGGACGTCTTCCTTCAGCCAGAAAAAAAAAGGGGGGGGGCAGTGTATTGTTACATGGATACTTTTGCATAGGAGCTTGGATGTTAGCACATAATGTGATTTTATAAAAGACAGACGTGCTGTTCAACAGGATTTTTAATTTTTATTATTTATTTGTTTGTTTGCTTACTTATGTGTGTACATGCACATACACCGCGTACATCGGAGTTGTATATGTAGGTGTATGATGTGTGTGTGCACATGTTTGTGTGTGACAGTCGGCGTGTGGTACAGTGTGTATAGAAGTCACAGTACAACTTTAAGTGTCCTTACTTCTACCCTGCTGTGAGGCAACGCTGCATATGCTATTTCTAGCTGGCCTGCAAGCTTCTGGTCAATTCTCCCTGTGCCGTCTCACTTAGGAGGACTAGAATTACAGAGACACACCATGCAGTTGTCTCTTGCTTGGTGTCTGGGGTGTCCGCTCAGGTCATTTAGGCCTATGTAATGTAACGAGCACTTGTGCCCACTAAAGCCACCTCATCCCTTTTGCTTTCAATTGTATTGATGTATTTTAACAATCAGAACTTTATAGCACTGATTTTTTTCCCTGTTGCTTTTGTGTTTAACGTCATTGATTTCTGCCCTGTGTTTTCTTCCGCTTGCCTTGGGTTTGTTTTGACATTTCTTGAGTTGGAAGCTTATACTATTGATTATGCTTTTCTTGTCTTTTAATGTTCACATTTTACACCTCAAATTCGTCTGCCAGGCTGCTTTGTTTCCCCGGAATTTTCATAGGGCAAATTTTAATTTTCATTCAATCCAGCACATTTTTTTTTTAATTTCTTCCTCTTGGAACCACCAATTATTTAACGTGTGCTTGGTTTCCAAGTGCTTGGGAAATTTTGTTACCTTTTTGTTATTGATTTCTTTTAGTTTTAAGTTTTATTGTTTTTTTTTTTTTAGAGTTAGCATGCAAAGTACTAAGTTTCATTATAGCCTTTTCCAAACATACTTTGTTCTTGTTAATCCTCCTCTTCCCTGTCCTCTCTTGCCCTCTTACCCCCTCCTGATGGTCCACTTCCTCTTCCCAAAGGCCCCCTCTCTGCTTTCCTGTTATATCTGTTCCTCTAACCTCTTCCTCCCCAATAAAATATCTTTTTTCCTTTTATGGTTTCCTTTCTAGTTTCCTGACCTATATACTAGTTTGACTGAATTGCCATTGGAGAACACTGTGTGTGTGTGTGTGTGTGTGTGTGTGTGTGTGTGTGTGTGTGTCTGTCTGTCTGTCTGTCTGTCTGTCTCTCTCTGTGTGTGTGTGTGTGTGTGTGTCTATGTGTGTTGTTTTCACCTTGATATTTGAAAAGAATGTATACCATTTGGGGGCAAAGTGGGTTTTTTTTGTTTTGTTTTGTTTTTTTGTTGTTTTGTTTTTGCTTTGTTTTGTTTTACAAGCATCAACTGCAAATTGGTGGTTAACGATATTTTTAAATTCTTTTGCATCTTTGCTAATATTCTGACTAGTTCTATGAGCTGGTTTAGAGAGAGGTACTGAAGTCTGCATGTAGACATTTTCTCCTGCTGTATTTTCCGTTTCTACCTTTTGTGTTTTGAAGCTCCATTATTTGGTGCATTGACAGAACTGCTAGATGCTGTCCAGGATTGACCCTTAATTATTCTGTAACCTTCCATTCTTTCTATGGTAATTTCATTTAATCTGAAGTCTACTTATCTAATAATAATACACCGAATCTTCCTGTCTGTTGATTAATGTAGCATGGGACACATCTTTCCATCTTTTTATTCTTAGCCTGCCAATGTAATTGTTTTGGAAATGAATTTCTTATACACTATAGACATGGTCATTCATGGCTTTTTAAATCCCTCGACCAGGCTCTCTTTTGATTGGTATACACAGATCACTTAACATGTTCTGTAATTATTGTTCTATTAGGGCTGAAATCTGACATTTCCATTTTTTCATTATTTGCTTTTGAAGTAGGGCGTGGGTTTGTAGGCCAGGCTGGAGTGGAATTTATAATTCTGCTTCAGTGTTAAGATGTAATGTATGTGCTACCATGCCTGGCTTGTAGTTTCTTTTTTTTTTTCTTTTCTTTTGTTCTCTGTGATTTTGTTTTATATTCATTTTTCTTTTCTTTCCTTTTTTTAAAGATAGTCTCATGTATCCAAGGCTGGCTTGAGTTCGCGATGTAGCTGAGCCTGGCCTTCAACTCTTGATCCTCCTGCCTCCATCTCCCAAGGGCTGGCATCACAGATGTGTGCCACCACACTTTCTTTTTTCATTTGTTCTGCTATCCATTTCTGTTCTGTACACATATACAATGTATTTTGAGCATAGCCACGTACCATTCCTCCCCTCCACATTTCCCTGGACCCCTCCGACAGGGCCTCTTCCCAATTTCCTCTTTCTCTTTTTTATGTCTGGGTGACCTCACTCAGTAAAATTTTTCCAGTACGATCCATTTCTATGTACTTATTTTATATCTAACTCATATTCCATCATGTATGCTGCATTTTCCTTATCCATTTGTCAGTTGATCGGTGTGGTACTTTCAATGAAAATGGCCCCCGTAAGCTCATAGAGAGTAGCACTATTAGGAGGTGTGGCCTTGTGGGAGGAAGTTTGTCACTGGGGGCCCGGCTTTGAGGCTTCAGATGCTCAAGCCAGGCCCAGTATCATTCTCTCTCTTTGCTGCCTGCTGATCCAGATATAGATCCCTTGGCTTCTTCTCCAGCACCATAGCTGCCTGCATGCCGTCATGATTACCTCCATGACAATAGACTAAACCTCAGAATTGAAAGCCAGGCCCCATTAAATGTCTTCACTTCTAACAGTTGCCATGGTCAGGGTGTGTCTTCCCAGCAATAGAAACCTTAACCAAGACAGTGGGTATCTATATTAATACAGTTTCCTAACTTGTGAACAGAGCAGCAGTAAACAAGGACATGTAAGTAACTGTAATAGGACATAAAGTCCTTTGAGTGTATACCCAGTAGTGGAATGTATTAGGTAGAGCTTGTTAAGTGTCTTATGTTGTACAGGACATTCTTCCTTGACACAATATAATCAGATGCAAACTATCACTAGTGCCAAGTTAAGAAACCATATTTATAATTAAGGTAAAGAAGGGTTTGTGTTTTAAACCCTTCTCTATTTTAGAGTAAGATTCATTTAACTTAAAAGTAAGTCATATTAAATGGTATTTGCTCCCTTAGCTATCTTCGGGTGTGTGATGTAAGGACAGGCACTGAAATTATGCCAGTATCGGAGATAAATGATCAGGATTTAAGAGGTTTCAGTAATACAGCCATTTACAAAAGAAATAATATAAAAAAATCAATAGTTTCACTATGTTTAGGCGATAGTTGTTGGGAAATACAGCTGAGAAAAGGCCCATTAACAATTTCAACCAAAATTACAAAATACCCAGGCATAAAATTTTGAAAATATACATGCCTTAGATGGAAAGAAACCCACAAATTTTTAATGAAACATATAAAAGATATACTGAATAATTAACAAGACCAATGTATGCACAGACTCAGTAATATCAAAACAAAATTTACCTCCAAATTAATCTGTAAATCTAACGCAATTCTGGTGGAGCCATGGTTGTTCTTTGGGGGGAAGGAAAGGAGCCAAGAACTTGAAAAGATTCTAAAATTCAAATGGAGGAATAAATGCACGAGACTGGCCATCCCTGATGTGTTAGACAGGTAATGATGGGACGCTTTTGGGAAACTATATCAAAATGCATAAGTTAATGCTCTTCCTGTAAGTTTAAAATGTTATGTAATGTAAAAATAATTTGAGAGCTATAATAATTGACATTCTATTATATAACAGATACAAGAAGAAAAAGTAATAATCAGTGAAATATTTTAAGGCAGATAAACCCGTGTGTACGAAGCTGGCATTTCAAAATCCGTAAGGGGAGAGGCTAAAATAATGAATAAATGAATTGTAATAGCTGGGTAACTGTTGTTTGCCTAAAATATTAATCATAAGAAATATTGCATGAATTAAAGGTGGAAAATAGAGTGTATAAATATTTTAAAGGTGTAGGTGAATATGAAACTGTGAAAGTAATGTTTCCCACACTGGCTACAAGAACATGTACTTATTTCTAATTCGTAAATAATATAGGCTAATGGTCTCAAAATAAAACTATAAATTCTATAAATACATGTACTGTGCTCCCATGCGCTCCATCCCTCTGTTTTCCATACTCAGCTGCTAACCGCTGTCGCTCTGTTCCTCCTTCCAGGGCCTTTTCAGTGACAAAATCTTTGTTCTTAGTCATCCACCTTTAGAAGTTATGATTATTATAGTTATTATTCCTATGTGTGTGCATGTGATATATATATACATATGTATATATATGTATGTATATATATAGAGAGAGAGGGGGGGAGAGAAATAGAAAGAGAGATGAGCTTGTCACACAAGTCATGGCTTACATATAAAGTTCAGAGGGCAGCTTTTCTTGAACCAGTTATCTCTTTCTGGCTTTAAGTGTTGTCCAGGGGCAGAGCTCAGGTTGACAGGCTTGCATTGTCTTGTGCTACTGAGCCATCCCAGGGGTTCCAAACTTCCATCTTTTTTAAAAGCTTTTGCATCATTGAGAGATCCTTTAGTATCTTTTTCGTATCAGCATAGTATTCCATATTCTGGATGTATTATAATTTGTATATACACCCCCTTGGCATTTGATACATTAGCTTCCCCATTTTGTTGATACACACAGTAATGTAGTGGATACTATTTTATTACATTTATTTATTTTTGTGTATATGTGTGCACCATAGCACTTGTGTAAAGATAAGTGAACATTCTGCCCTTCTACCAAATGCTGCCCCACCCCACCAATGCGGATACTGGATATGGAGTTTGGGTCTTCAGGGTTGGTGGTAAGCATCTTCACCAGCTTAGCCACCTCTCTAGTCTTGGATATCATTTTATGTGGCATTTCACAAGTAGACAAGAACATCTTACATATTTACTGTGGTAAACTATACATTAAAAGATTAGCATGGGCAGTGGTAGCACACACCTTTAATCTCAGGAGGCAGGGACAGGTGGAGCTCTGAGTTTGAGACCAGCCTAGTCTACAGGGAGAATTCCAGGACAGCCAAGGCTACTCAGAGAATTTCTGTCTCTGAAAGAACAAAAAATAACCAAAACAAAACACAAACAAACTCTTCATCAGTTTATGCAGTTGTCCACTTCTGGGAATATAGTTCACAGAACTGTATAATGCATTCTTTGTAGATACATCTCCAGAAGTATTTCTACCTCAGATGGTAGATAACCGTTGACCACCTATCTTCCACAGAAGCCATAACACTTTACACTCTCATTAGGAAGCTGCCTGGTTTTGTTTTGTTTTGTTTTTCTTGGTGTTCTGAATAGAGTGTGTCAGTAGTTTTTGAGTTCTTGTCATCTGCTATGTGAAGTTTCTCTCAATGTAGGTCCAGTTTGTAGTTTTCTTTTAAAAATTAGATTGACCACTTCTCGTGTTTAAAAGGGAAGGCCTTTTAAAATATGATACTGAGTCCTAGATTAGACCATAAAGGGAAAAATGACACAAAGATTTGGCCACTTCTTAGAGTAGTAAGAAAACTAAAAGTCATTGACAAGCTGGGGTAGGAAAGTATTTACAACATTTGGCAGAAAAAATAGCCTTGCTATTTCATGTTATTAAAAATCATTAGTAAGAGTTGAGGATGTTCTCTTCTCTTTCTGGTTCATTGAGTGTTTTTATCATGAAAGGGCATTGCATTTTTATCAAATGCTGTTTTTTCCTTCTCCCGAGATGATAATGTGTTTTTTTAATAACAGTATAATTGACATATAATTCACATCTTGCAATTCACTCTTTGAAATTGTTCAATTCAGTGGTTTTTAATATAGCCACAGAGTATACAACCATCACCAGCATGTAACTTGAGAACATTTTCATTACCCCTAAAAGAAACCCTGGACCCAGTTAGTGGTCATCCTCCATTAACCCCAGCCCCTTCCACCCTGCAGCTCCTGCCAACCACTAACACACTTTCTGTCAATGGCTTTGCCTATTCTGGATATTTCATATAATTGAAATTATAGAACACATTGCCTTCTCTGTGTGTTTTCTTTATTTAGCTTACAAGTGCCAAGATTTGTTCGTGCTATAGCTAGATCGGTGCTTAATTCTTCCATATTATCTCTGGTAGACTGAAGGAGTGAGACAACTTCTTGTTATCATAAAGCTATCTGTCACCTTTTAATTGCTTACCACCCAATCTTCATCTTATAAAAGGAAATCCTTCAACTAGAACGACTTCAAGTTCTGTTTTACATAAAGGCAGTTCTTTGTGGGACAGTTTGGGAGCTCTCTGTTCTTAAGAGCTGCTGTTAGCTCTAGGGCAAAATCTTTCACCCATAAGGGACGTTGGGTCCTGGGCAGTGGTGGTAACAGCTGCTGATCTTGATGGCCTCTTCACTTGGAGCGGAACTTAGAACTGCAAAGAAGTTTAGGCAAGAGACTCAGAGTGGGGTGACTGGATCCCTACTGTGCTCAACCCTTTGTATCCTGGAGTTTTCTGTCCTATGAATGGGAACTGGCTAAAAGAAACAAGCTCCAGAAGCTTTGACTGTCCTTGCCAGGAATTTTGCCCTTCCCATCCCTGCTGGAGGTGATGAGAATGCTGGCTGCTGGCTTTCTCATGGAAAGCCTGTGTCCCTTGACTGAGAGTCAGAGCCAGAGGGCATCCAGCCTTCTAAGCCACTCTTATCTGGAGTGTTACTTGTACAAAGTCAAGCAAGGGGATGGGAGGAAGGGCAGTGAGTTTATGGCTCGTATGCCATATGTAGACCATCACTGTTAGATCACTGCACTTAGCGGATGTTCCTGAAGAAATATTTCTTCACGCAGTGTAGACGCTTAGGGCGATTTCCAGCAGCTTCAGTTTCACAGGACTTCTTATGCTGCACTTCCGGGGAGGGGATGCTTCTCGTCTGTTTACTTGTTCAACCGGTGTCACTAGAAGGCTTGTAGCAGGCAGTACCGAGGAGCATTTTTAAAATAAGGCTTTTGCTACCTTTTTTTTTTTCCTTCAAGTCATTTCATTTGTACTTCTTGCTTTTCCATTCTCTGTTTTTATCCCCCACCCCCCACCCCATGTCCTTGGATCTTGTTCTGGTGTTTTACTTTTGGAGAGTTATATTTTACTTGTTACTCTGATTTTTAGGTCTACTCCAGGATCTGCTCTGTGGACACCACTGAGACTTTGAGCACTAAGATGTTTCCTTCAATGCCCTATGTTCCTGCCTCCATGGCTTCTCAGGAACTCTCAAGTAAGTTCTACTCACTTTAAAGAAATTACTGTTATCATGCATGAGTCCACTTAACTCAGTATACCAATAAAAGTTATAGATTTCCTGTATCTTATAAATAATCACTATGTTTGAATTCATCTACCACCATTGATATCAGTAATAGTTTTCTATAAAGCTCACTATCATGGCTTTAGCGATGTTGATGTTGATGATGATGATGATGATGATTGTTAATGTTTTAGTTACCTTTAAATTACCGTCGTAAGACACTATTTCCAAGGCAGCTTATAGGAAAAATAAGAGTCTATTAGGGTTTGCTTAGAGTTTCAGAAGGTTAGAGTCCATGAGCATCATGACGTGGAGCATGACAGCAGGCAGGCAGGCATGGCACTGGAGCAGTAGCTGGGAAGCTTACATCTGATCCACAGCCACAAGGCAGAGAGAGCACTGTCTGGGAACGGAATGGCCTTTGGAAAACCTCAAAGCCCACCTCCAGTGACACACCTTCTCCAACTAGGCCACACCTCCTAATTCTTCTCAAACTATTCCACTAACTGAGAACCAAGTAGTCAATCATATAGGAGCCTATA
Source organism: Apodemus agrarius (assembly GCA_964023405.1). Classification (NCBI taxonomy): domain Eukaryota; kingdom Metazoa; phylum Chordata; class Mammalia; order Rodentia; family Muridae; genus Apodemus; species Apodemus agrarius. The sequence goes on along the minus strand of OZ030010.1, from coordinate 100,248,045 downwards.
TAGGCTAATCTCATTCAGACCACCATAGTAAATATAGCTTATAATGACGCATTTTAGAATCGATTTCACCAACACTATCGTGTTTTAAATAAGAAAGGAAGCTCTCCAAGTACACCTGAATAGAAGAAATCCTTATTGTGTTTGTGACAAATTAAAAAGGATAATAAGTGTTAGAATCTTCCTGTAGTGTATTTTTATGCGCATGACCTGCTGATGCCCTTTACATTTTGTCTATTAGAAGTCTGAAATTCTGGGCTGGAGTAGTTAAGAGTACTGACTGCTCTTCTGAAGGTCCTGAGTTTAAATTCCAGCAACCACATGGTGGCTCACAACCATCCATAATGAAATCTGACTCCCTCTTTTGGGGTGTCTGAAGACAGCTACAGTGTACTTACATATAATAAAATAAATAAATATTCAAAAAATAGAATTCAGAAATTCGTTATTTATTTCTTTTGGTATTAACTGTAGTATTATTGCTATTCAAATATGCCAGAACTACTTTACGCCTTTAAAATTAGCATGGAAAATAAATTTAAAATATTGTACAAAAAAGTCATAAAAAAGTAATTCTTGAATTTTAATAAGATTCAAGATTCCTTTCCATTTGGGTTGGCAGATATTACTTCTGTAAGGTATCATTCAGCATCTCTGAAGAGATATTTTGCGTTTTCTAGCTATTCATGTTTTGGCTGAAGATGGTTGCTTTTTTATTATAAAAACCATCCATGCATATATGTATGTACACATGCATGCATGTACACATATAGAGTTTCCATAGGAAGACAATCTTGGCTTTTGTTTCTTCCAGACTTAAAATCCCATATATAAAATTATAAATATATTAAATGACCTGCTTTCTGTACGAAGGAAACCGTTTTATCTGTACTGGCTTGCTTTCTTTATCACTGTGACAAAACATGGTCCAATAGCACCATGGGGAAGGAAAAGATTGGCTTGCAGGAGCTCAAGGCAGGAACCTGGAGGCAGAAACTGAAGTGGAGCCACAGCTTGCTAAGTTGTTCTCAGGCTCCTGTTCAGCTAGGTTTTTTATTTTTTATTTTTTTATACAACCCAGAGCCACCTGCCGAGGGATGGCACTTCCCACGCTGAGCTAGGCCCTCCTTTATCCATCACCAATAATGAAAACGCTGAAGCAGACATACTTGAAGGCCACCCTGATGGAGGCGGTTCGTCGGTTGAGGTTTCCTCTTCCCAGATAGCTCTCTGCTTTGTTTTAAGTTGACAAAAGAATGCCAAGCTTCATTTCCAGTCCCGAAATTTATCGTCCCTCTTAGGTCTTTGTCTGTGTATATCTGTCCAGGTCAGAAATTCAAGTTACTTTATTAGAAGATCTCCTCTGGACAAGATAGACTTCTTCCCTAGGAATCATTTTACTTTTTTCCCCTTGAATGTATAATTACTAGTGTTCTCAAGAAGAAAATAATGCCATCTGGCTCTACAGAAAACCACCTGGGACCCTATCTCCAAGCTCCCAGTGTTATTATTGATACTAACCTCAAGAATACTTGGTGATTGGACACGGTCTTCTGCGTGTTGCTCATTTCACTCTCACAAGGGCTAATACAAAGGATGCAATATTACCATAAGGTTCCTTCTGCCCAAAAGGGATACTGAGTTGTAGGAAAAATCTCATGCAGACATTGCATTGTGCTGTTACCTCAGGGAAAGTGGAACTTTAAGCGTTCATGTGGCATCCTTGGGGGTTGCCTACATCAAGGATTTCGTGCAAGGGTGTCTGAGCTTGTCTCCCCCCCCCCCCGCCCCGCAGGAATGGAGGAGACCGGGCTCTCTCAGACTAGTCTGTGTACTTAGCAGGCACCATGATTTCTGTGGTTATATAGTACAGCCATTAACCTGAACATATTGCTAATTGGGAAAGCTAGACTAACGTAAACCATTGTGTATAATATTTATTACACTTTTTAGGTTATACTAGAACCATTCAATTGCCAAGAACATTTGAAACTACAGAGAATCAACAAGAAGAATCTAATACATTCCCAGCCCCCACCAGGCATAATTTTCTTGCATTGTTCTTTATATGTTTGGCATAGAGTAAGGATCAATAGTGCTATTAAAGTTATCAAAATTATGAGTAGATGTCAGCAACAAGCAGAGGAAACATAGGGCTTAAGCTAGGATGTTTATTCAGATTTAATCTATGAGGGCAAGGCGTTCTAGACAGAATACAACAACACCAAAGTTATAAAAAAAAAAAAAGAACCTCTTGGATGGAAGTAAAACTTCAAGAGACTTTTTGTTGATGAGATTGGCAAAGCTACATGCCTCGTGTTAACTAAGATGTAGAGAATTGGGCACTTTTCTCTATTGACAAGACCACAGCTTTTTCAAAATCACTTTGGTATGGTCCTTTCACAAGAAACATTATGATTTAAAGCATAGTCGCCTCTTGACATAGCAATTTCTCTTGGAGGAATTAGTTTCTCAAATACAGTCATGTTATTATGCAAAATATGTACAGAGATTTTGTGTACATTGCAATTATTTTTCTCCTTTGAAAATTTAGTGTAACTTACTAGTGAGGCCATCTGGGTCTGGAGTTTTCAATATTTATGGAAAGAGTTTTGAAAATTGATTGAATTCCCTTAATGGTTATAGAGCTCCTTAAGTTGTTTTATATTTTAATGAATCTCTCCAGGAGTTTTAATTTTCAGCACAGAGGTTAATTTAGATGTGTGGTGTGCAGTATATCACTTCATATTGCAACAGTGTTGGGTTCAAATTCATGGCTTTGATTTCAAATTCTCATTAACAGGGGACTCCCCCCTTTTTTAAAATCGTGAATGACTGAGGCAAGTTTCTCATTCCTTATTAGCACTATAAATGTTCACCAACACTATCTATTTTATTTTCTAGCCACAACCTCAACGACTACGACTACCACGGTTACCACCAATACCACTACCACAATGACAAGTGGCTTCAACCTGTATATGAGGCCACCTGCATCACCCTGGATGAATAACACTGGCTTGATCAATGTGGCTTCAATGCCTTCTACCATGACTGTGAAGTAAGCTTGTCTATTTGAAATTATCTGTTGTTTTATCACTTCATAGGCATGATTGCATGGGTAGCTTTAAGCTAATGTTGTATAAATCAGTTGAGGGGACAGGGAAGGATATTTTTTTAATGTAGCTCTAGAAGGTGAACAGTCAGCAAGCTTCCGTAATACTGTTACAATACAGTTATTACTAGTACTACTAATAGCTGTAATTTATTGTGAAATTGTGCATGTTTAGCAAGATGACAATGGTTTAAGAACACCACATCATTTAATACTCATAATTATCCTATGAAATAGATACTATTTTCAGGTCCTGTTTTATAGAAGACTGGAACACATAGAGATCAGGTAATCCTTTAATGGTCATGCACTTTGTAATGTGTGTGCCACAAAAAATTCAAGCAATTGAACTCTAGAACTTATATAAAACTTGCGTATTACATCAAACATCCTGTGTATCCTTTGTACAGTTTCTACAATGACAGAATCATATTACTGTAGGGTAGGACTCCCTAGAATATTGACATTGGTTCAGTTAAGATACGACAGAGGGAGCTGGAGAGAACGCTCAGCAGCTAAGAGGACTTGCTGCTATTCTGCAGGGCTAGTGTTTGGACCGCAGCATCCATGTCAGGCTGTGCTCCAGCTCCAGGCTTTCTCACACCCTCTTCCGATCTCTATGGGTACCTGTACACATGTCCACACATTCATGCAGATTCATGTGCATAAAAAGTAAAAGTAAATATAAAAATATTTTTAGAAACATACAATGTAATAAAATATAAATATTTTTATTTATAATAAGTAATATAAGTAGAAGTAAATCTGAAAAATAGCTGTCATCACAAGGAATCCACATGGTGCCCTTTTATGAGTACATCTCTCCTTCTTTCATTAACTGGGCAGTAATTAATCTGGTCTTCGTTACCATATTTACAATATTTTAAAAATGCTAAATAGATGAGCCATGGCATATGTGTCTTCTAAGAATTGGCCTTTTGTTTTCATTCAGCATAATTCCTTCAGTTCCACACAAAAGTTTGTTCTTGTCTTTTTCTGAGTGGTATTGCATGCTGGGTATAATGTAGTTTGTCTAAGCATAGATGTGTTGATAGGCATCTAGAGTAATTCCATGTTTGGGGCTGTTGGTATGAACATGTTCCTTTGTGAGCCTAAGTCCTTTGTAGCTTGGGTAAATGTCTAGGCATGTAGGTGTTTGTCAGTGTGACATTTGTCTATCTATTATTTTTAGGTGCCTGACACTTTCCCAGAGTGGCTATGTCATTCTGGTGTACTTACCAGTCGTGTGTCAGTTATCCAGACTGTCCATATTTACTTGCTCAGTAGTGGCAATGTGACACTTTTTATTACCCCTTCTTACAGATGTGAAGTGGTCTTATTGTGGTTTGAATTTTAATGTCTGATGATGTTGTACATAGTTATTTTTTTCCTCCGTTCTTTGAGAATTTAATACAGTGTGTTTCGATCCATATTCACCCACTCCTCCCAACCTACTCAACCAACTTTTGGTTCTCCTTTTGAAGTCCAACCTATCCTGATTATATACTATTGGAGTGTGGACTTCCTTTCCAGCTCCACTCTTGAAGAAAACTTATTGGTTTTCTCCCAGCAGCCTAGATAAGGATGGGACTTCATGCCTACCTACCCTGTGTTGAGGTTTCTATTAGTTTGGGCTTGCACAGGCCTTGTGTATACTGTCGTAACTTCCGGGAGGAGCTCTGGGAAGCTACCCTGCTATGACCTTATAGTCATCTGTTACCTCTGCCCCTTACACTCTCCATCCTGGCTGGCTCAGATATAATGACATCTATTGTACATTTTTTTTGTTTTGTTTTTGGAGACAGGGTTTCTCTGTGTAGCCCTGGCTGTCCTGGAACTCACTCTGTAGACCAGGCTGGCCTTGAACTCAGAAATCCGCCTGCCTCTGCCTCCCAAGTGCTGGAATTAAAGGCGTGCGCCACCACGCCCGGCTCATTTTTTTTTTTTTTGTATTTTTATATATGTATTTGTATGTATACTTGTGGGTTTGTTTTTTGTTTGGTTTTTTATTTTTTATTTATTTATTTTTTTTTTACTCTTAAGTTTTGATAACGGAACAGATTTCACATTCAGTGAATCAGTACCAACTTTACAACCTATAAAATGCTCCGGGAGGCATTCTTATTCCTGTTTTCTCAAAGAAATGGTCAAGTTGGTACTGATTCACTAAATGGTTCTTTAATGAAAACTTCCGTGCCCAGATACATCTCATGCAGAATCCTTTAAATTAAAAATCAACTTATTTAATGGATCCAGAATCAGCCAGACTGCCTAGTTCATCTTTAATGAGCTTCAGCAGTGTGTGAGTTTTAAAGGAGCAGGTCCAGAATGTACGAGCATCAAGTTGTCTGTGCTGCTCCCTTGTTGTCTTTGTTACTTTGGAGGGATATTCTTGTTTTGTTTCTGATATTGGTGGCCTGTGTCTTTCTTATATGAATTTTATTGATGTTTCTCTAAAGAACCAGCATTTGTTTCATTGATTAATCTGTAAAACTTGCCTGTCTTCAGGTTCACTGTTATCCACTGCTGATTCTTTTCTCCTGATTGTATTGGGTTCATTTTCTTTTGCTAGTTTCTTAACGGCTGATCTTAGACTATTGATTTGAGGCATTTTCTTCTCACGCCAGCCTGCACTGCTATAAATAGCCTCTGCACTGCTTTTCCTGCGGCCCACATCTTTCATTATGCTCGGAGTTCATTTTGAGCAGTGGATTATTTGGAAGCATGTTACTTAATTTCCAAGTGTTCTGAGATTGTCTTCCTTTCTTCTTGAATTAGTTATAGTCAGTGAACATGCTCTGTATGATTTTAGCTATTTTATATTCATTCACATTTTTTCTGGTATATGAGGAAATGCTCGGTGTTACATACTGTTCCACAGAAACCTAAATATTCTGTTTTCTTTTATCTTATCAAGTTTAATGTTCTATGTATTTCTGTTATTATATATAAAGATTTTGGAGTTTTCTCTTATTCCAGTCTAGTAGTTCCTTTGGTTGTTGGAAAGTAGCTTTTTGAAGTTCTTAACCAAATAATTTTGGATTTGTCTTATTTTCTCTCTTTAGCTTTATCAGTTTTTCTTTGGAGAAAATTCTAGTGCCCTTTATAGTTAGTTTTTAAATTTTTTTATTACCACATAAAGAAATGGTCACCACTGAAACATTTCCATACATACATATCATTCCAGTTTTCTTTCATCGGCAGCCCTGCTGCCCCCCTTTCTCACATTGACATCTTGTTAGTAACCCCCTCCTCCCCCCTAAAAAGTTCCCCCTCTCTTTTCAAGCTCCGCTTTGTATCTTTTTCTTATTGGCTTTGAGGTTTTTCTGTTTGGCTGCCTATACATTTAGATTGGCAGCTCTCTCCTTGCACCTTGATTTCTTTATTGTTTTGTCATTCCCCTTGACTTTGTATATGGTAATTTTTATTGTTCTGTAATGTACCCTATAGGATAGGAACATAGTCTTTTCTTTAAAAAAAAAAAGTAATAAATACTTAGCACCTTCAATTCTTTTACCTTTAGCTTTTCTGTATTCTTGAAGTTATTTCTTGTAGGTATATGTGTTTGTGTGTGTGTGTGTGTGTGTGTGTGTGTGTGTGTGTGTATTTGGATGTTTTTAAACCACAATAATAATCACCGTATTTTATTTGCTATAGTTAGCCCATTTATAGGTAATGTGGGTATTGACTATCAGAGCTTGACTCTGCTGTTCGGTTATTTGATTGTTAGTGTTCTATTTCTCCTTGTTTTTAATCTAGCTATGATTGATAGAAATTTTTAAGGCGTTTTTACCTTGTATATATGGTATTTTTAAATACTTTTCTCATATAAATTTTTACTGGTTGCTGTGGATAGTAAGGTATGCATCTATAACTTAAGTCTATTCATATTGACTTTTTACCATTTTGGCTTAAGTAGAGAAACCTATTACTTTCTTTTCCTGCTTTTATCTTGCTAGTGTTGTTGGCGCAGGTATTTCTTTCATGCACGTTGAACACACACCACAGAAGGCTGTGTTTTTCATTCCCACAAGTGCAATCTAAGACACCCACTGAACGTGAATGATGCTTTGCCCTTCTTTGCAGCCATTTCAAGGCGACATTCTAAGACTTGCCATTCCTTTCTGCAGAGTTAATCTTCGAGGGTAGCTTTGTGAGCAAGGCCTTACCTTAGTTTTTCACTTGCATAAGGTACCTTTATTTCCTCTTCATTCATGAAGATGCGAAGGTCATGATGAGCACGTTTTCCCTCCTTCCAGTACTTTGCAAGTGTGCAACTTCGTCGTAACCTATCCACTTCAGATGAGAAGCCAGCCAGCATTCAGTTGCTCTTCTATTTTAAGCACTTTTTTTTCTGTCTAGTTTTTGCTTCCACGATTATATATATATATCTACCTTTCAGAAGTCCAATCACCCTGTGTCTTACCATGGATTTTTCTAGGGCCCTTTCCATGATGTAGTGGCTCTCCCAGCTGCCTCACACCGTGGATTTTTGTGAGTCATCCTGGGCCCGTTTGCTTACCCTCTTCCCTTGGCATGTTTATGCCTTTTCCCAAGTTCAGGATGTTCGCAACGTTTTCTTCCCAATAATTTTTCAGGCCCATTCTCTTTCTAGAACTTCTCTTGCATATATACTTTTATCTCATCTATTACTGCCCTCCTGTGCCCTGGAGGATTTTTTTTTCATTTGTCTGTTTCCTCTTTGTTCTGTACATTTGAATTACCTGCCATTACGTTTATGGACTTGTTTTCTGTAAACTCGCTGTAGTGTCAAAACCCTTTCAGGAGGGCTTATTACTCCAGTTATTTTATTGGTGAGTTGTATATTTTCCACTTTTTTTATAATCCCCATTTCTTTGTTTTTTAATTTTAAGAGGATTAAAAAATTGCCCTCTTCAGACATTTTTAGTGGCTGCTTTAAAATTCCTTTCAGACAGTTCCCAACATCTGATGCCTCTTAACGTTTTCATCTGTGTCACTAGTCTTTTTCTCTTAGGAGTGGTGATTTTCCTAGTTCTTGCTATGCATTCTTTTTATTGTGACAGGGACGTTTGTCTATTATTTTAGGAGTGTTTGTGTCCTATTTATATCTTCTTTATTTTCATTAGATAGCCCCTTTGTTGAGACTTAGTGTGAAGAGTGGGCGTGCTTTTATGTTGTGCTTCCCGCCGGGCCTTGCCCCAAGCATCCTAGCAAAAAATGGAAGCCTGAGTCATACTGCGTCAATGGACACAGGTGGTGTGGAAGTTCAACTCTGAGCTCTGCTGACTCATTCCCCATGAAAGTGGGACACTGTATCACACCAAGTCACTAGCTCTTGTAGGAATGTAAGCCCAGCCCACAAATGGGGCCAGGAGCACTAGAGGAACAGACAAGCGATGAGCTAACTCAATACTTAATTGATATAGGGGTAGGCAAAATTTCAACTACTTGTACCATGTTGACAGAGGACACAGAATACCGACTGCTTTCCCTTTATGCTCATGGATACTCTATTGACATGGTGACTTGGCCCTCTACTGGGCCTCGCTGACACAGGCTAATGGAAGAGAAAGGATAGTCCTTCTTTGATTGACCTCCACTTTTGGTTTTGCCCATCAGTGAGCATGTTAAACTCCCCACTAAGTCTTAATTGACTTCCAGAGTGGAAGAAATGGGAGTCCTTACCAGTCTGAATTTGTCTTAGAGTGTTCAGTCTTTAGAGGTTAGATTGTCTACTGGGTCTCTGTGACACCAAAGCAAATGGAGAAGCCTCCGATTAATCCAGATTTACCCACTCTTGTTAAATCTTGTTGGGTCTAAGAGAGGCTTTAGCTTTACCCTGACATTATATGTCCCCATTAGTACCCCAGTAGGAAATTAGAATGCTACATGCTTCTGCCAGGAAAGTATTAACCCCCATTGGGCTCCACTGATACTATTCCTGCTAAAGTCAGAGTTTGGTCTAGTGGTCCTGATCACATAATATGGAAGATCAGCTTTTAATACAATCCTCAGGGGAGGTGGAGTTCTGCACCGTTCCTTGCAGGTAAGGAATGCCTGTCTTTTGTGAGTAATACTCAGAAGCACACTTTGACTTAGATGAGTAATTTCTGGAACCTCCATCACACTGTGATAACAGCACAGAAAACGGAAGCAGACTGTGGCTCTGGCTTAGCTCTTTATATCTTGATTTAGTAGCCATCTTAAGTATTCATTTGCTCTAGTTCCTTAGGATAATTTTCAGAGAATTCAACTGGATATTTTAAAATCATCTTTACATGTTATAATTTTGCTGGACAGCAGATTGGGGAATCTCCCCACAGGCTTTTCTCCTCTAGTCTTCCTGTATTGTTTGTTTAAAAATATGATTATACTTTAATAAATATGATCATATTTTTATGGGTATTTTTTAGCTCAATAGTAACTCCTGTGATGACATATGGTCCTCTGGATAGCATGGCAAACAATTGGAACTATCAGCTACAAGAACAAGAAAAACACTATTTTTATCAGGCCCACCAATTCAATGTTTGGAACCAGGCACTGATTGAGTCTGGTAATGAGGTAAGAAGATATTCTCATTAATCTCTCTGTATTGTACAAGACCTTTCAGATAAGCACGTAAGAATAGACTTTGGATTTGTGATTAGTTTCCTGTTGCAATATTGATGAGTACCTTAAAAACATTTTCCTGAATTAATATGCTCTCTGAATTAGGAAGTAAGTGTTTGGGAGTTGAGTGATGTTTGAGAAAATGTATCGACATAGCTTTGTTCCTATTTCTCTTTAAAGATTGCTCTTCTGTACAACGAAGTGGAAAGAGTGAAAATGGATCAGAGCAGGTAAGACCCTTGATATCTTTGGTTGAAAAACTCCAGATGCTTTTGTTCTGCTTTTTCCCCCCTTGCTATTTATTTGCACTTAATTTGTTACCCAAAATTGCTTGCATTTGCCCTTCTGTTGGCTTGTTTTATTCAGGTTGGAACAAGAATTGGATATTATCCTGTTCCAGCAGAAGGAACTGGAACTTATGTTGACTCCTATAGAGCAGATTTTGAAGGAGCAGAATGGTCCTCTTAATATGATGTATGTGAATAAGGAGTATGAGATGATGTAAGTAACTACATAAAGATTGAAGAGTCGGGCAGAAGGAGGGAGAAATTGAATCACAAAGCAGAAAATAAGTATTGGTAGAGAAGGACAACTCCTAGTTGGTATCCATTAGCTTGTTTGGCTGTACCATGTTTATCTTTAATGGATGCTTGCAAATGAAGAAATCATTCTGGCAGCTTTGTTTTATAGCGTTTCATTTACTCTTATTAATCTCAGGCTCATGTTTGTCTACTATAAAGTTTTTGTTTTTGTCAAGTGTATTGTTAAAGTAGAAATACAAAGCTTACTTGTGATATCATAGTATTATGGAATATTTCTGGCCTCATATTGGCACATTCAACCTAATAGTCATACAGTGGTTTTAGTCATACATTATTTGATTTTTCAAAGACAGACTGGCAATTTGAGGATGAACTATGGCTTTCGAAAATGGCATGATTTTTGTCAGGGTTTCAGGCTAGGTATGTTTTATTTGTGTACTGTTCAGTTCTTACTTTGTGTCTGTTCGCTGTCAGGGTTCCCATGGTAACTCTGTCCCTGGACCTGTGATTTGATAATCAGGCCACTTTAGAAAGCATTAAGAGACGTTGTGTGAACATAGTACATAATCTAAATTGCTACTAACTTGGGCCCACTTTGTCAGTGGCTTGTTAGTGAATTAAGATGTGGCTTTTATGTTTTGGATTTTTTTTCTTCTTGGTTTTTAAGACAGGTTCTTAGCGGTTTTGCCCAGGCTTATGTCAAACTTCTGGGTTAAAGTAATTGTGTCACCTTATCATTGTGAGTAACAGGAGCTACAGGCACACATCACAGTGCCAAGCTGTGCTTTTGCAAAGTGCTCTGCTGAACTTATTTGTTATAAGGCTTGCAGTTGACATTTTGTAGGAATTTTAAATGTGGATAAGTATGGCTAATCTGCACTGACCTCCATTTTATTTCTAGTCCTGTTTCTGTCTGCGCTTTTTTTTTTTTTTTACTTCTTTCATTGTTCTATTATTTGGCATTGTTTCTGTGAAACACGCATGTGTGGGCAGGTATGCGCATGCACGCATGCATGCACATACACACACATTGTTTGTTTAAGATAGGGTCCGTCTATGTATCCAGGGGTGGCTTGGGACTCTTTATGTAGACCAAGATGGCCAAGGATTCCCTACTTAGGCAAGGCTGTCCTTGAACTCATAGAGATCCACCTACCTCCTCCTGCACCACCACACCTGACACATACTATATTTTTATCACCTCTTCTTCAAGAAGGTCTCACCTAGCACAAACTATGTAACAGCTAAGGCTGGCCTGAAAAGCTTGACCCTCCTATCTATACTTTTCAAGTGCTGTGATTACAGGAATGTATCACCATGTTCAACTTTATTCTATAGTTTCTGTTTTGTTTTTAAAATGTGTTTTTAGAATATATTAACTGTAGATTTGGAGAAGAAAACCTTAGAAACATTAACTCCTTTCCAATTGCTCTTTTGTACTCAAATTTACATTGCAATAATACTTTCACTAGAATTTTCAACAGTTTAGGCAACCAATTACACATAAGTGATTTGGCACAGAAAACAATGGATAGTCACCAAGGAATCTAAATGAGACCTTTAATTTTATACATAATAAGGTTGAGAAATCTTCTCTTTGCTTTTAATTCTTGTAAATATATCAATAGACCAGACTAAATCAATCAATCAAGCAAGCAAGCAAGCAACTTTCTCCATCACTCCCACCTCCCGGCTCCGTCTGTTTCATAAACAGTTTGAGTAGAATGTTTGAGAATTTAGGCCACTGATCAGTTTGCAACTAAACTTAGCTGTATCTAGCTTTTATTGTTGTGAAACTAATTTCTCAAAATATTTGTTGTTACTTGCTATAGTATATCATGTAAGGTTTTGCTATGAAAGTTAGTGTATTCTCAATCATTGACAAAATCTCAACATTCACTAAATATTGCTAAACAGTGGTCTTCTATCTATCTAAATGTCCTATAAGTATATTGTGGCTCCACCAAAGGGTCCCTTTGCTGTAACACTCACCAGAAATTTAGCCAGAGGCTAAAGCCTTTGCCTTTGCAGTCTTATGTTATAGTGGTAACATTGAATCTGTGAGACTGTATGTCCTTGATCATAACTGGAAACTAATGTGAGTGTAGGGGAGTCAGGGCAGATCTAGTTGACAATTACATCTCTATATGTCAGTAACAGTAGACATGAGAAAACATTTCTTGTTACTCTCTTCCACTTCCCTTTGCAGTTACAGATTGGCAGAAATTATCGATGCTGAGCTGAAAAGGATGTCTCAAGATCTCAGGGACATCGTTACTTACCTGAATTCACTGGCGCATCCGGCTGATGCTACTGAACCGGTATGGTCCCTGCTCTTTTGATTTAGACAGCCAGGATTTCATAGGAAATTAGCCCTCTGTGGGTCTTTTAATTAGTCACATTCTCCTGTTCTCCAGAGTACTCCTTATCTGCCCTCTAGAGATATGAAGCCCTTAGGCATGATTAGTGGGACAGTAAATATTTAGTAAATATTTACAGTTGTGAGGTTTTTGTGGTTATTCCCAGGAGGGTAAAATAAATGACTCTCAATGTTATTCAGGGTTTGCTTTCTGCATAATTAAACAGATCCTGGTACTTTTTTTTTTCACTTACTAGTTGATTTTTCATACCATATAATTATTTACATACTCTTATAAATATGAACAGATATGTCTAGGTCTGTTAGACATATTTAGGCACTCTAATTTATATCTTTAAAATATGGTGACTTGACTATGAAGACAACGTTTTCCCATAGACCTTTTTTTTTTTTTTTTTTTTGTTAAATGTCATTATGTTTCTAACTGCTTCACAGCATCCTACTGAGTTCATAGAGCAAATACATTTTATTATGGGAATGTGTGGCTGGAGGATCCTGTTAGAATTGAGATTCTGTGAATCAATTTGGCTGTAAGAAAGAAGTAGGGGGTTTCTCTTTCAATTTTCTATACTCCAATTATAAAGAGCATGTTTCCCCTATCTTTCCCTATTGTCTCGGAAGCCTAAATGAAGTCCTCTTTCCCCCACTCCCACTCAATGGGACTAAAGCTAAGAGGAATCTCCCATTGTAGGAGCTTCTATTGTGCTTTTTCTCATTAATTATAAGTAGGAGTGAGGCTAGATCTGGGCAGATGAGAATGAATAACATATACATAAGTGGCGATTATTCTCTAGCAAGCTCTCTGTCCAATTAGATGCAGACAGTTCTTTCTGTGCATACATATTATTACCGAATTTTTTAATTATGAAAAGACAGCCAGTTATAGTTGAGAAACTATTAGAATTTTGACACATAATCTCCTTGGGTCTCAGCTCCTTCTTTTGCAAAATGTCAAGGGTAGAATAAATGATCTGTAAGTCCTTTTCAGCCATAAAACAGTGCTATTCTCTACTTAGCATCAATCTAAAATTGAACAATGACAAATATAAATTAGTCTGGAATTACCAATGCTTCCATCTGCCCTGTGTTCACAAAGATGAACACGAGTCAACAAAATACATTTCTATTAGATTCTGAATGTAATTCTAAGATTCAAAAATTGTTTTGTTGTGATAGGTTTCTGATGCATAGATAAATATAAGCAGATTTAGACACAGCGCAGAACTGATGTCTAGTCCTGGAGTGCTGAATTAATTTGAGAAGTGTTGTCAACAGAGTTAGTAAAATCTATCTTTGTCATTTTCTCACCTTGGCCCACGATTATTTTGTTTCACTGGTGACTAGGAAACAGTATTTTGTTTTCATTTTTCCTGGTAGGGATAATGGAGATGTTTAAGATGAGTGAGTTAAGGGTAATTACTGTGTGATAGCAGGACAAAGGAAGTGAGAGATCATCCCTCTTTTCATATAGCAGAAATCATTGAAGAGAAAAATCACACCTACTGAATGATAATGTTCCTATGGATAATGTGATGATCATCACAATCACGGCACAAAAATAGGAGCTCTGTGTTCCAGTATTCACAGTGCTGGGATTTAATGACTCTTATTACCCTTGTGTGTGGGTTTGTGTGTGCGTCTCAAAGAATGGGAGAGACCACATAATACACTTTTGTCAAACATATTATGTCTATTACCCAATTATATTTTTTTTATAAAATCCAGAAAGAAAATTAAAGCATTGATATTACCAATCCCTCCCTTTTACATTGATGTATTTTTTTCTAGTCTTTTTACACTGTTGACACACACAAAATAGTTCATCTATTTAAACAAAATTAGAAACGTAAATATATTGAGTTTTTACCTTGTTTACATGGTCCTTTCTAAAAATTTTAGTCATTCTTTGACTATGTAAGTTTTAATGCTGCCAAGATATTTCACTGGAGATGAGTTTCATAATATATTAACATTTTTATTGAAAGAGATATTATTTCCAAATTTGGGGCTAATATAGCCTTGTAATGACCAATTACATTTACAGTTGGGTAGGCTCCTGGATATAGAATATACTATGTAAAATGCTATAAATGTTTTAAAACTATTGACAGATGACATAAAAAATTACATTTGGAAATTTGGGCCTATTTCCAATCCTCTTTAGTGTATTAATATACACATGTGGATTAAGAACAAATTGAGTGTTCTTAATCTGCAGTGATGACATTTTAAAAGCTCCAAAATCTAGAACTCTTTCAGTGAAGAAATGATGGACAAATGGAAAAAAGTCCATACCCATGAAATGGGTCATAGTCAAAAACTATGGGCGTAGCTGGACTGGGGTGTAGCTCAGTGGTCAAAGTAGCACATGAGAAACAAATGATCAAACAAACAAATCAACATACACACAAAACTGCGGGTGTGATACAAATATTATATAACATCACCTTGAGGCTGTATGTGCAAGGTATGTATGTCACAAATTCCATGTTTAAGCTTGCTTCCCAAATCTGAGATATGTCATTATATATAATGCAGTGTTCCAAAATTTGAAAAAGAAAGTCTGAAACAATTCTATTCCAAGCATTTGAGTAAGGAATAATCAACCTATACTTGACTATTGAATGCTATTATTTTTAAAATAGTGAATTTGAGGGGCCATGCATGTTACTATATCACTCAGGAGGCTGAGAAAGGGCCTGGGCTACATGATTAAATTACAGGCCAGTCTCTACTACATAACAAGCCAGTGTCCCCCAAAATATGCAGACTTGGTTGACAAATTTGATGTTACTAATTTTAAATGGATTTATTAATTTGTTTCCTTTAGAAAGATTTCTTAATGTCCTTTATTTTCTATTGTGCTTATCAGTTTTTTTTATTGATTTATAGGAATCTACTTCTTGACAGTTGCCAAATGAGTAGATTGAACTAATGCATAAAAGTAATTAGTGTATAAGTATGAAATGGCAAAGCACCATTAATATGTAGTTCATTGTCAATGCACCACTTACCAGAACAAAATTAAATGTTGTTTACTGATCTCAATTCCCTGTGTTGCTTTCTTGTTTCGTTTACTACATTACAATAATCATAATCTAAAAGACTTTGGTATATTTTCAGCTGGAACAGATCTGCAAAATTCTGAATGCTCATATGGAATCTCTGCAGTGGATTACTCATAATTCAGGTGGGAGTTTGTTTTATACATAATGTTGTAGGTATGAAAATGCAGAACACACATTGTGCTTTCAGTGACCACACTGACTTAAGTGCTTGGCTCAAAGGTTGTTCAGCTGATGCCCATTTGAGCTCTGAAGAGATTCTACAGTTTAACTAGAAATTAATGAAAACAGGGAATGGGTACAGGTATGGTATTGACAATATCAATGAAGCAGGACTTTTAAATTTATCTTTTATATACAATTTTGATCTTGGTGAATCATATGTGTTTTATATTACTCAGAATTGGACCCAAAATGGAAAGACAAATACTGAAGCCCTCTTCACCCCAAGTCAGCACAATTTATAGTATACTAGCTCAGTGCAGATAACCATTGAACTCAACATTCTTTTTTGAATGTTTGTGGTTGAGGGTATGTATGTATATGTTCATGTGTGTTTAGGTCACATGTGTGCATGCCCATAGAGACTGGGCAATTCAAAGTTGGATATCTTCCTCTATGCCTCTCTGTTTTATTTCTGACAATCTCTGAGCCTGGAGCATGTCATTTATCTTGTGATACTAGCACCAAGCACTTTACCAACTAAGTCATCACCAGAATCCCAGAGCATAGTGTTCTTGATAGTGTGTTATTATTAGGTGAAAAAATTAAATGTAAAAGTGAGTAAACTTTCTTAATACTTTTATTGTCAGCTTCAGAATTATAAAACACATATTATGACCATTTATAGATATAGCAAACTAAGCCAAATGTATGCATATATTACTGTCAATAGAAATTAGGATTTGTATTGAGAAAATGAGATATAACTAATTTTTCTTATATCTTCATATGAACTTAAAATTCAAATCCTAGTAATGAACTTAGATTTTTTTCTTTTTGCTGTATGCATGCAAAGGTCTTCGAAGCACTGGCAGATAAATGAATATATCTAGCACTGAGATCTTGGTTTCTATAGATAATTCCTATTAAAAGAACGTGATTCTTCTTGGAGGTCTTGGATCTCAGGACTGAGGGAGAGAAATATATGGAGGCTTGAGTTGTGCAAGAAAGCAAACATTGTTCTAATATTAATAATGTTAGAATATAAGTGTAGGCATATGGTTATCATGCACTGTGTAAAGATTATCTCTGGATTATTCGAATGCTCATTTCTGTACCCTCATATCTGCTTTCAAACCTTTACTCCCCAATTATTCCCTGATTGGTCAATAAAGAAACTGGTCAGCCAATGACTGACCAGGGGAAAGAATAGGGCTAGACATCCTCCTAGCCAGGGGACAGAGAAAGGAGAGAAAGGAAGTGGGGGATTTGCCCTGGGGAGAGAGTCCAGGAGAGACCATGAAAACACATGGAACAGAGAAACCCATAAAATGCAAGTATCTTGGGGATTTGGGCTGAGAAATAGCTAGATAAGTCTAAAGGATTAAAATACAGTAATACTGCTTAGTTGGTGTGCCTTAAGGCTGTAAAATAAATATGATAGCCCAGTCTCAATTTGGGAGCTCAGCTGGGTTAAGAGAGAAATGGCAACACACTTATAAAAAGCCACTAACACATAAGATTACTGCACAGGACTCACTACTATGTTAAGATGTTTTGGACATAAAAATAATAGCAATAATAGATTATAATACTTTAAAGGCCAAACCTCATGAAGTCACAATTATACCTTTTAAAAGAAAATTGAGAAATTTAAGGGGGCAAATCTTAGCAGAATTATGCCAACAAATAATTGTAGAAAGTGATAAATTAGAAAACTATAATTACAAGTTTTCCATGGAATATGTTTAAGTTCATCTTTATCTTGAATACCCTTCCTTGTTTATAAACTCAACTGATAGTCATTTCTTGGCAGAAATGAACCAAATAAAGACTGCAGATTATTCTGTTAACTTTCTAAAAATATCTTATTGAGGTATAACTTACATACCATGAAATTCAGCATTTCAGTTGTTTAAGTCAATGGGGAAATTATGATTGTGCATTTGTGTTATGTAGTAGCTGATTCAGGCAAGGGTCATCAAAAATGGTAAGACTATAATGTTTAAGATCATTGAGGAATATTTATGTACTCCTAAAATTTATCACTCCATGTATTGATTAATAACACACACACACACACACACACACACACACATACACACACAATTGAGGTCAAGTTATTACCCCTTTTTAGCATATACTTAGTCTCTTGGAACCTTTATTTTCATTCTCAAAACCAAAAGCTAGATAATACCTACCCTTAACATTTTAGAAGATTAAAAGAAGCAGTGTATAGCTTTCTTTGAATCGTGTCTAATCCATAGTTGGTAGTCGGTAAATGATAGTGGGAAGAACTAGTTACTGGTTGTTAAAATTTGTGCTGTTTCTGTATGGGAGTGGAGATAAGAAAGGCCATGGGGTTCAAAGGTAGCTATTAAATTGGATCTAAAGAAGTTAGTTCCAGGTAGGTTCTCATTAAATACCATTTACATTGAGAAGTTGATAGAGTAGCTAAGAAGTAGGAAAATGTTAATAACCATGCAGTGACAAGGAATGAGATTATTCAAAGTTATCCCGTGTATACTTTATTTTTCTACAGTGAACAGTACTTTTGGGGTGGAGTTGAAGGGGTGTAACAAGGTAATTTAGGTTATAAAGAAAAATTGGTGTTTTTTTTCTCTTGATGTGATCCTCTTTGTCATAAATGAAAACTCAAGGCTCCCGGGAAGCCAGTGTTTCCTTTAAAATTAAAGTTGATAGTGTTGCAAGGGATTTACTTTATATATATGAAGAAATTGTGGCCCAGAAAGGTTTAATGGCCTCTTTAGAACACATAGCTCAGACCAGTCATGGAACAGTTGGGATCCGGACCCAGATGCCCTTATGCGGAACAAACAGCCTTTTGATTTCTGGTGAATTTGTGAGAGATGTAGGTGTTGTTAGATAGAAAAACACATTTTAACCATGTACAAAACTAGAGGACAGGGTTGTCAAAATATGATAACATTTTGGATGGGGGATGTTAATTTTCGGGTGTCTGGATAAAGCTCTCAGTCAAAATTGGTAGC
The DNA here is from genome assembly GCA_964023405.1 of Apodemus agrarius. Lineage (NCBI taxonomy): Eukaryota > Metazoa > Chordata > Mammalia > Rodentia > Muridae > Apodemus > Apodemus agrarius. The sequence goes on along the minus strand of OZ030010.1, from coordinate 100,229,179 downwards.
AAGAGTAAGACGTAAGACGGGAGACAGTGATGATTAATGAGAATTCCCTTTTTTTTTTTTTCTGAAGAGTAATTTGAGCTAAAGAACCAGAGAAATGTGGTAGAGCAGCAGTTCCCAACCTGTGTGTTGTGACCCCTTTGGCAAACATCTACCTCCCAAAATATTTATATTCAGATTCATAAAAGGAGCAAAATTATTTGCGAAGTAACATAATTTTATCATTGGGGGGGGTGTCACTCCAAATGAGGAACCGCATTAAAGGGTGGCAGCATTAGCACGGGTGAGAGCCCCTGGTCTAGAGGGCTTCGTTTGAGACTGGCTCTGCTGAAAAAGGAGCAAAGCCCGTTAGTTCTTGACAGGGCAAGCTTCTGTAGGCCATCCCCACTCGACAAGCCTTTACTTTTCATATCAGGAAATGAGGTGATCAAGGCAGGCAGCATGGCAGGGTTGAATTATGTTGTCCCGGAAAGGATTTTATTTCTTTTTGTTTTATTTTCCTTTTTAATAGTTAATTGGATCACGTCTGTCAAAACGGTCTGTGGACTGAAAGTTTAAGATTAAATTAGTCTCTCTTTTTTTTTTTTTTTCACTTTCCGAGAGCAGTTATAGAAAAATGAATGAGTGTGTTCTTCTGGCAATACAAATATTATATTTTACTAAAAAGAAATCATTAAGTCATATAAAAATCAAATCTTTACTTTAAAAGGTTCCCAGGAAATGTTTTTTGTGACTTAATATCTGTAATATTGGCACAAAAATGTTCCATCATAAAACATGGCAGCTGTTACATGAAAAAGATCACATATTTAACTGAAAATCATTTATTTCTTTAAAAGTGATTTTGATGAATATTATTAACTGAGAAAAGCTAAAATGAAAAGACTGCATAGACTGTGTGCTTCCAAATATAGGACATTCTGCAAAAGGCGAAACTGTAAAGATAGTTTAAAAAAATAAACTAGTGGGTATGTGTGATAATGAGTATACAGAGCTGTACAGATATTTTCTGCGGTGCTGTAATGATGGATACCCATCATTATACCTTTGCTAAAACCTGTAGGATGCACAACACTGCTCATGAGCCTCCGCGTAAAGGACAGAGCTTGGGTGGTAATGGGCGTTTATCAGTGATAATGAACACACTGCTCTGACGTGGGGTGTTGGTAGCTGGGGAGGCTTGTGAGGGCAGAACTTTTGAGAATATTGAGTATCCGAGGACTCTCTTTATCTGAGCAATATTTTCCATGAATTTCAAGTTACTCCCAAAGAGTCCATTGTATTTCAAAAGAAAAACAAATGAAAGCAATAACTAAAGATGAACTGGAAATTAAACACCACCCACATTTAAAGTATGTTAACCCCTTGCATTTGCTGTCCAGTGAACTTTTCAACATCCACAAAGGTGTGGCAAGCCCAGGCTCCTTCAGATCGCTAACTCCTACAACAGTCCATAGGGGTAGGGCAGAAATAAAAGGGGATCAGAGACCATCAAATTAAGGGGAGTCTGAACACATGCAGGGTCTAAAATGTGATGCTTATTTGCTGTTACACATCATCTGTGGGTTTTTTTTTTTCAGCCGAGAAGTGTAATTGACAGTGGATGGAAGCCACAGATGCAAATCTGTGCTCCCTCTCTCGTCTTCCTTTTCTTTTGTAAAACTGTACGGCATTATTTCAAGGTTGGCCTTCTGGTAGTGCCGCAGTCCCACATCTGTCTTTTGAGTTGGCAGCCACTGAAGCTGCATCAGCTCGAGCTCTTCTGGGACCACTTACAACAGAACTAGCAATCCATCGAAGGTCATTTGTTATTTAAGTATGTAGAGCTCCTTGTGGCAGGGGACGGAGGTGGGATCAGAGATGCATGTTTCTTGTTGCTTCGTATGCCACCAGATCATCGCCACGTCTATTATTAATCACCAAATAGCACAATAATAAGGGAGCAGGCCATGAAAACACTTTATTATTTGAAACTTTAGTAGTATCGAAACATTTGGCTTCTTTCATGAGGTATCCCAAGGTTCTAAGACTAAATCTATTTTATCTATAATTATTTCAGGCTCCTAAAGCAGAACTGCATAGTTAGCCTATGGATTCTCACATTTATATTGTTATTTAGAGCAGAAAGAATTACTCCTTAGAGTAACTAAAATGGCCTTGAGGGCTGTTATATTTCCAAACTATAGTCCCATGTCTGTGACTATTTTACTCTCAACTGCATCTAACTAACTCTTGCCTAAAATGCCTTTAGGGTCATCTTAGAATAACTGTTTTACATAATGTGTTATAATTATGCTTTAGTTTTGCCCAATATTAATAGTTGTGATTTGACATGACAGTTTCAAATTAAACTTTTTTTAGTGTTAGATTTCTTTAAAGTGGTTTTGATTCAGCCAATAAGTGGTTTTTAAAAATATTTTTATTAACCACCCATGGTGGTATACACCTTTAATACCATCAGTTGGGAGGCAGAGGTCGGTGGATCTCTTGTGAGTTCTAGAACGGCCTGATCTACACAGTGAGTACCAGGTCAAGCAAATCTAATAGTGACAACTTGTTTCAAGCAAACATTTTTTTTTTATTAAAGTTAGACATAGTGGTGCAAACATATAATCCAGGAACCTTTGGGGGGTAAAGACGGAAGAATCCTTTTGCCTCTGCCTTTCCTTACATTCTTCGTGACATTGGTGGATTGGTAAGGTCATCTCTTATGTTCTGGAACTGAACATTCCACTTCAGATACTTGAGAATTAAATGGCTTCTGCTAGCTCTGTGACAGCAGCACAAAGCCACCCAAGTGGGCTTTGCTCAGGTAGAATGTGTATTTTAAACTCCACCGGGACGCTTACGTTTTCCCATTGCAGTTAGCTGAATGGTATTTTGTGTCTTTCCACTATTTAAATGACTCACTTGATCATCTCCGCTATTCTTTATAGACAAAACAGATGTTTTCCCTTAATTCCAAAGAATGTCCTGTACTTTAGATTAGGGGACTAACATTAGAATTAAGCAAATCTTCAGTTCCTGTTAAGAAATAGTGTATGGTGGTTAACATTCTCCGAGTTGAATTCTCAGAATTCTTTTTCTAAATGTAAATCCAGATTTGACATACCCTCAATACACCTGCAAAATTAGATTTCTCACTAATCCTACTTCTGTACATTTTGTGCCCAAGTGAATTTCCTCAAACTGGAGAACTTCCCCACATGAATTATAGGCAACATCATTTAAATCACTCACAAATACCAGAATTTATATTGTTTGTGAGAAAGATAGGGTTTTTTTCTCCAAAGCAGTTTTCTTCCTGCTAGTTATTAAATACATTCATGCATGCATGCATACATACATACATACACACACACACACACACACACACACACACACACACACTGGAACCTCATGATAATGCTGTTTTGGAGTCCATGCTCAACAGACAACTCAAATATGAAATAACCTGATGGCTTTTCTTCAGTGGAGCGTCCCGTATAGTATTCGGAAAGACAGTCCTCAGGTTAAGCATGCCAGTGTTTGAAGAAACAACAAACACCATTATGGTGCTAGTAATAGCTCAGCACAGTGCTTATTTTGTTTTAATTTTACTTTTGAGACATGGTCTCACTTTGTAGCTCAGGCTGCCTTTGAATTCATGGTGGTCCTCCTGCCTCAGCCTCTTAAGTGCTGGGACTACAAGTCTTCCACCATGCTTAGCTCAGGGCTTAGTTTAGCTGTTTTTAAATTGCTATTATTAATTTGGAGGGCCTCTGTATATTCCACAGTGACTCTGTGAAATTCAAAGGACAACTTGTGGGAGGAAGTCAGCTCTCTCTGGGAATCTAAATTATGTCATTAGTCTTGGTGGCAAGTTCTTTGTATCTGCCAAGCCATCTTGCTGGCCCAACATTTAGTCTATTTTAATTACTATGTATCCATTATACATATCAATGAAGTTCAGTGTGATATTTCAATATATGCATGCATTATGCACTGTTTATTCCAAAAGTTCACAGCATCTGACAAGCAGGTACAGTAATAGGAAAAGCACTGTTAGAGAAGAGTCGACTATACAGGCCCAACCATGAATCCACATAAGCTTTGGCTTCTGAGAAGTTATTTAAACATTCCTACATTTTTATTTACCATCACAGAATATTATGGGACTCGAAATAGCATCCCCGAGCATTGGAAACCTCCCATGCTGGGGCTGGGAGATGATTCGGTGGGTAAGCGTGTTTGCTGTGCCATCTTGTGGACCTGAGTTCCAATTCCCAGCACTGATACAAAAAGCTGGGTTCAATGCAGTTCTTGCTGGAGAGGTGAGGGACAAAGACTGCTGGGCCTTGCTGGCTGCTCGCCTGGCTCCTGATTAAGTAAAGGATCCCGTCTCAGCGGAATAAGGCAAAGAGTGGCACACAGACACCTGACGTCCTCCACATGCACCCACACGCACACTCATGCACATATTCCACATATGCAGACGATGCACACTGCACTGTGTAGACACACACCACACACATGAACAAAAAATAAAAACTAAAGTGCTGGGTGATTGGATACTGTGATTTTAGATGTTATTTCGACATCGAACAAAACACCTATGTGTCACGGCCCTGCTAGTCTGCAGCAGGCAGCGATGGCCATGTTATCTCTGCCTTCAACAGGTACAAAGGGAGGAGATAAGGTGTGATAAAGAAATAACAGCAGGGTGGGCAGAAGGGCACACGCAGCACGGTGGCTGTCACTGCTGCTACTGCTGTTTTAGTTTTCCGAGAGAGTATAATTGCAGTGAGACTTGTCTAATAATGAGTAATATTTTAATACTTTTGATAACTGACAATGTGAGGACCACATAACAATGTAAAGAGAATTCTGCTGCCTGGGCTCCCCACACCTCTGACTGCAACAATTCAGGACCCCTTTGCCATCGGCTCTTTTCTTTTTCTAAATCCCTCATTGAACTGTAGTTTTCCATCAGTTGCGGAGTGAAGAGCAGCACTATACCAAGCATAGAGTCTTCTCGTCGCTTTAATTATAGCAGTGAGAGCAGATACGTTCTAGTGGGGTGGGGGTGGGGGACTTGTACTTCGAGAAATACTTTTTCTATCCAAAAGTATATACCAAGAACAGAAGTAGAGTCGGCTGTTACTTGAATTTTAGTAAAGTGAATGTCTTGAAAGTAGCTATGACTAGTCAGAGGGTAATGTCATAGCCTCTTTCCTCTCCTCCACCCTATTCTCTTCACTTTCCTTTTCTAAATTACAAAGAAAGATTATATTAATTTTTAAAATGTCAAAGTCATTGTTAAAAGCAACCTAACCGCATCTATAGGATATGTTCTGCAATACCGAAAACCTTCACATGTGGCAGACCTAGGGAGGCTAAAGTAGGAGAGCTGGAGCTGTAGCCTGAGCTTCTGAGCGAGTTCCCCAGGCCAGCTTCAATTATAGAGAAAAAAACCTGTTTCAACAGCAATAACAAAATAGCCTACGCATGTGTGTTGGGCTTTTTGTTATGGAAATTGGTTTGAGGTCAGCTCAGATTCACAGAGTTATAAGAAATAATATAGAAACCCTACTTATTATTATCTTATTTTTCTTATTACCTTATTTTCCTCATTACCTTATTTTTCTCAGTTATAACATCTTACAAAACTGTAGTATAATGATACCGTAATCAGGATACTGACATTTGACCCAGCCTGTCACAGATTTTGATGATAGGCAATTTGTCATTGTTTGGTTTTGCTTTTATTATTCCAAAGATTTTTCTCTCATTTTTTTTCTAAAAGTTTTATCTTTTTACATTTTATATTTTAAGGTTGTGATGCATTTTGGTTTTGTTTTGTAAACTAGGTTTAGGTCAATGACTTTTTGTTTGTTGGTTTTTGCCTGCACTCCATTCAGTTGAAAAATTGAATTTCCAACACCATTGAAAAAGCTATCCTTGGTGAAATGAGTTTATTTTCTTTTTCATTATGTTTGTTTGTTAATATTGTGTGTGTGTTCACACACAAACACAGGACACAATACACATGTCAAAGTCAAAAAGCCAACATGCTGGAGTCAGTTCTCTCTACCATGGTGGTTCGGTGAGTCATCTTGTAGTCCAAATGTCTTTCCTTTGGAAAGACAGGCTGACACTGTAACCCAAGTTCATCTATAACTCACAGCAATCCCCCTGCTTCAGCCTCCTGAAACCTGGAATTACAGACATGAACCACCGCATTTGGCTCTTAAATTTACTTTTGAGCCTTATCAAAAATCAGTTTGAGGTAAGCTTGAATTACTTTTCCTGAGGACTTTATTTTGTGAATTTTTGTGTCTTTCCCCTTAAATATCACACAGCGCTAAGTTTATTTAGTGCTTTCATTTCTGATCATACATGCAAAGTGCTCAGTCTTTCATCTGAAGATGTGAGCTGTAGGTTTTTGGTGGGTGCTCTTTCTCAAGCTCATGTAACTCTCATCTGTTCCTAATTAGCTTATATTTACACCATAAGCAGGTACTGGATTTTATCAAATGCCTTTTTGGTAGCAATTGTTACAAGAGCTTTGTATTTAATTTGTTTACTCATTGTTATTTTTTAAGTACAGAGTCAGCCATACATATGTGGAATAAAAATCAACCCTTTTTGGATCTATTCTTCTAATACTCTGCTACAAGCTTATATATATTTATGAGATATTTGGGTGGTCTGCAGATTGATTGGTCTGCAGTTTTCTCTTGATATTGTACTGTCTTTGCCTGGTTTTGGTATCAACCCTGTCTTCTAGCTCTTAGGATTCTTCTTTGAATGTTTGATAGATAGATCTTCAGTGAAACTGTTTGGGCCTGGGTATTCTTGTAGGGAAGAAGTTTCATTTGTTTCTAAAACTATTCTGATTGTATATTTTGTCTTGGTTACATTTTAAACACTTTCTGTTTCTCAAAGAATCAGTGTATTTCTTTTAAGCTGTTGAGTTGTATGTACAAAGTAGTCTTGTAGATTTTTTTTTTTTTGCACTGGTATGTCCTGTTTCTTTTGTGATCCTGGTGATTTGTGGTTTCTGTGCTTAAATTTCTCCCTGTTGCCTGAAGTTTATTAATTTTATTGACTTCTTTTTCTCTCGAAGAATTAGCTTTTTAGCTCATTGATTTTTCTCTATGGTGATTCGGTTTGCAGTTCTACTGCTCTTAGCGCTTGTCTTTATTACTTCCTCCCTTTGCTTGCTTTCGGTTGACTTTGTCCCTTTTCTGTTTTTCTAAAGTAGGTACTTAGAATATTGACTTGAGACGTCTCCTTGATCTGAACGGTATTCTTTTCAAAGGGCATTTCTCTTAACCAGCAAGGACGCTTGGCCCTAGTTGTCATCTCCAGCCATAATTTCACAAATAGTTATTTTTATTTTCACTGTCCAAAAAATTCTGCATTAAGAAACATTCGCACACAGACAAAATTAAATTAATTTTGTCAAAAACTATTTATGTCTTAGTTTTCTTATATTAAGTCTCGCTACCACCTTGCAATGCACAAATATCATAAATTTCACTCTGACCATTATTATTTTAATTATGGTCATGCTGGTGCTGTTCGAAGCCTAGCGCACTCTATTTTCTTTCTTTTTGCAAGTTTTTTGTTTACTTTTGAATTTTATTTTTTTTCCACTTAGTTTTCTGTATACTTATCAGTAAAGTCATTACCTGAATCTGTCTTTAATTTAAATTATCTAGTTCAACTTCCAAGACTTGGCTCTTCCATAGTCTCGTAATGACTACTCTTTGTTTTCTGTGCTATTTGGTTGTTGGTGGTGGTGGTGGTGGTGGTTCCTGGGATTGGGACTAGAACCTATGCATGATGAGAAGATGCTCTACCCCTGAGCTACACCTTCAGCCCTCCTCTTGTATCTTCTGAAATTGTTGCTGACTTGACTTCAAGTAAGCCCCCCTTTTTAGGACTGTCATCAGCAAGTCTGTGGCTCTTATTTCCAATCCCTTGATTCATTCCCTTGGTTCCAATATAGCGCCTCTCTCTCTCTCTCTCTCTCTCTCTCTCTCTCTCTCTCTCTCTCTCTCACACACACACACACACACACACACACACACACTCACACAGCCTCCAGAGAATATACAGCATATATTTTGATATCTTGCATCTCTGAAAAGATATGCATTCCACCAGCTTACTTGGTTGATATTAGGTATTGAATGGTAACTTGGAAATAAATTTTCCTTGGACTTTTGAAGAAGCTATTCTGTGGTCTTCCAACTCTGAGGGCCATTGTGATTCTGAACCTTTTCTGAAGTTCTTCATTTTGTTTTGTTTTTTTCCCTATTGAAAATTTTAAGCTCTCCCTCAGAATACTTAAATTTAGGATGATATGCTTTGATGTGAATCTGTTTTATCTACTGAGCTTAATATTAATGAGTCAAGAAACTCAGTTCTTTGTTTGAGGCTGTGCTCTTAAATGAGCTTTCTGCTAATTTCTTTGCTTATGTTATCTCTGTTCCACTTTCTGGAAATATGCTTAATCTAATGCTTGCTTCCCTGAACTGATCTACATTTTTATTCTTTCCTAGTGTCTCTATGGTTTTTGTTAATTTTTCTGAATCTGCACTCTACTTCTTATTCCAAACTTTTGTTGATCTTTACTTTCTGCAAATAACCTTTATGTTGCCAGAGCTTGCTGTCGTAGGACAAGCAGACCTGCGCGAAGTTAGGAGCATTCATTCATGTTTTTAGATTCAGTACCATCCCTGAGTGGGTTAAATATTTTTTTAAAAAATATTTTGCTCTTCCTAATTTGTTGCTTTCATCTTTCCATTTTGTTTCAATCTCTCTCAGATTGTTTTTTTCTAAATATTCTTATACTTAAGAAAGTGACATGAAACATCTTGTAGCTGGGTTTGCTAACTTGCTGTGAGATAGATAATATGATTAGATTCCTCTCTTTTCCCGTCACTGAAGGACTTCTAGCCACTATCTTTAGACTTTCTGTCTAGGGGGTCAAAGTCTCTGGAGAAGAATTTTGCAGTCCCTGGTTGTAGATTAGTTAGGCCAGTGCTAAGCCAGCGTTCTCAGCCTTAGAGCAGGAAGTCGGCACCCCATGCTCTTTTGTGTGTGCACACTTAAGCTCTTGGAAAGGTCTGTTTAATCCTTAGTTTTAATACAGAATGCCTGTCCTTGACTTGATCTGATATCTCTGATCTAGAGCTTAGCTTGTTCAGTTGTCAAAGGCAAATCTTCTGCAGAGCTTGAATAGGGAACATTACCCAGAGGTAAAGATATAGAGGAGAGGAAGGGTCAGCTTCTGAGTCATACATCCTGTTTTCTGCTCCACTTTGAACACCATTTGGAAGGATCTAGTCCTACCAAGTCCATATTTGGCACAAAACTCATTGGAATGTTTAAAGTATTTCAATCCTTTTGTCATACACTTAATCTTTTGGTGCTTTACCCTTCTACCTCTTTACAACTATTTTGCAGATGTGGGAGTTTAGTCTGCAGAAACCTTAGTGATGCTCTCCCCCTTTCTCTTCTCACCCTCCTTCGGTTTGGTGAGAATGAGCCTCATGAAATTATTATGCCTTTATTACAAACCCTTTACTTCTGATTTTTCAGTAAGAGCATTTCTTGGCATGATAGACAAAGTACAGTTTTTAACTTCTTCCTAGAGATTATGTGTTAATTTTTCTGTATTTTCAAAACGTAGCTCTGATCTTAGGTTTTAATTTAGTTTATAGGGTTTAGTAGACAGTTACAGTTTATTTGTCCCCTGATATGTACCCAGCACAGTATATTCAACTTTTTGTTATTGTTTCGGAGGTGAGTGTGTGTGTGTGTGTGTGTGTGTGTGTGTGTATTAAAGGAGTAAGACACAAAGATCCATAAAATAAAGACCTCAGGAACAAAAATTCAAGCTTACCCCAAACTGATTTTTGATAAGGCACAAAAGTAAATTCAAGGGTCAAATGTGGTGGTTCATGTCTGCAATCCCAGGTTTACAGGAGGCTGAAGCAGGAGGATGGCTGTGTTTATGAAAATAGATCGTTGTGATTTCGTTACTAAATACATAGTCATTGCCATTGACTATTTAGATACATCTGTAGAACTGTACAAACACCAATAGTTTTTCAATATTTGAACATTTCCTCAGCTCCCGAGTTTCCTATTGGCCTGCTAGTAGTTACCATCCATTCCTATCCCAAGCAAGTCTCAGGAAACCTTGAATCTACTTGTTTCTGTAGCTCACATTTTGTTTAGTGATAGAATTTTTATTTTCGTATGTAGTGTCTTTTTAAGAATGCAAAACGATAAATGGCATATTTCCTTCCAAGCGACTACTACTGAAATTCTACTTCTACTATGATGTATTAACTTAATATATTGACAGAAACCAATCAATGATGCTGGTTTTAGGACCAGAATTCTGAGCAGTAAGTACCATGTGCAGTGTTTGCTCTTAATGAATGAAGGATCTCAAACATTTAAAGTGAGTTAATTCAGAAATAGTCCTGGGAATTCAATTAGAAGACATGACAAACTGTTTATAGTAAGCCTCTCATAATAATGCTGACTTGTGTTTTTTGACATTTTATTGATTTTTAAGATTGTTATAAATGTACTCCTTTGCAAATTAGTAAATTGTGCTTGTGTTGACATAGTCTCTCATCTGAAGTTAATGGTTCGGACTGCTCATTTAGGCTTCCATCACATTAAAACAGCTATTTAAAGGGGAAATCTGCACCCTGCAGTTTGTTATTACAACAAAAAGAAGAGATTTATTTTGTCAAGCTCGTTATTCATTGTTGTTCTAGCCCTTCAGCAGATAACCATGATTTAAATTACCCACTCTTAAAGTGTGATCTTGCAGAATGTATGTATTTTATATGATCAAATGAGGCATTATGCTTTTTTAAAAAAATAACTGGGTAAACATTTAGACTGTTCTGGATTGCTAAAAGAAATAAAGTAGACCAATTAAGTTTTAGCTTTTATTTTGCAAAACTTTCCTCTCCTTTGGGGGTACCAACTACTATTTATCCACTACTAAACACTAATGAACAGTTCTATTTGTGCATTTTTTTGTAGAAAATCTCTGATTAACATACTTCCCTCAACAGTTTATTTTGCCTGGCAGAAAAGTACTATTTGATGTGGTAACTATTAATGACATTTTGCAGTATACTGCCCCTGAGCAAACTTTAAGAACCACCAAGGTAAATAATCAGGAAACAACAGAAATGTAAATATTCTCCAAGACTTGTGCCTTATAGGTAGCCCAGACCTACCAAAATCTATGCGTTCAATGTATTGACCACCCCGAATTGTCCTTTTGGGCATTAATGAGTAAAAACAGTTAATACTCTTTGCAATAAAAAACAAATTTAAGGCAGACTGTTATTGCTCCAAAGTTAAGGACAACAAATAAAGATTATTCTCATCCACATTTTCATAGTTTCCAAACTGATGAATTTTCGCTTTTGGATTTTGCAAAACTTAACCCTATTAAAATTATGATTTCAGGTTCCATATGTCATACATGAGGGGAGGGTGTGTTATGGCGTCCATGGAATGTGACTTTGACTGATGATTGGGTGCTTTTCCTTCTCTAGGCATGATGCAGAAGAAGGTAGAAGAGGTTGCATACGCGTTTGAGCAGTTCCGTCGCAGGGAACAAGGTGCCCCAAAGTTTGCCTTTGAATAACCATCACTCCAAATTGCTCCTTTCGAGGATTCTTCATTAACCCTGGATTCTGAGGATATTAAATAGAGTAGTATTTTCTGTTACTACTTCATCTTTAATTGCAGTGATTGGTGCATGTGTTTACTTTTCATTTAAATACCGTGAAGAGAAGTATACACTTTTTTCTTTCAGAATGGAATAGAATCTGGACACAATGATAGTGATGCTTACCCAGAAATCAAGTAACCACCTTGCCCAGGTGGCTGCTCACTGGTGTTGATTTTGTGTGTATAATCTCTGTCTTACTTAGATTCTACATACTGTCACCAGTACATACCAACTTCTTACTGCAGTTTAATCATGGTCAGTTGTTTGCCAAAATGCACGTCACCCTGTCCTTACTGGGTGTTTGTGGCCGTTCACAGAAAGTGCTGGATCCTGTAAAGTCTCGAGTGAAATTGGCTATCTACTCTGAGATATAATTTTACCTGTTAAGGGCAAGATGGGCAATGAAAAGAACGTGTATCATAAATTACAGCAAGTGTCTGTCAGGAAATCACAGACTGTAATATGGTTTTGAAGGATTAGAGATTTAATTAGGGCTTTTATTTTTCTTATGGTACTAGAGATCAAACCATGTGCCACACTTGTGGATACCCAGCACTGAATTATGGATAAGTTTCAGTAATTTACTTACTTTTGATAATATACAGATACCTCAGTACATTTGTTTTTAAATCAAAACCTCACTGTAGCCTTCGCTGGCTTGGAACTTGCAATTCTCCTGCCTCAATTTTCCAAGTGTCACCATATCTATGTGTCCTGATGATTTTTATCATTTGTTTTGTTTTAGCCTATGATTTAGATCTGTTTGGTGTAGTTTTCTGTCTTTCAAGAAAAAAAAAAGCATTCTTAGCTCTAAAACATCTTTATCTCTTGTATTTCTCCCCACTTGCTAATAATTTGATGTCCTAAAAAATAAAAATAAAACTGATTAAAAGATTTTAAGTGACTGACCTGAGATTTTGTTCTCTAGCTCACTCATAAATGCATTGAAGGTTTCATGTTACAGAAAAATAAATGCATTCTAAATGATTACTAAATGGTACTAAGTTTTATGAGTAGAATAAATACTAGAACTTAATAGATTCACTTCCTATACAAATGTTTCCATGAAATAGAAAGCTGTTTCAGTATGTTTCTGTCAACACTCAGAATTATACAATGTGATCTGGAAATGGTAGCACAGGCCTATAATCTCAGCCATCTGGAAGGCTGAGGTAGAGGGATCACAGACTCAAAGCCAGCCTGAATTCAACTAAATTAAGACCTTGTCTCAAAGAATAAAACAATGTCAGCCTGCAGTTTTGAGATAGAATGCTGGCCTAGCATGCACAAGCTTCAGTCTTTAATACTGAAGTGTGTGGGGGAGGGTAATGAGAGAATAATGCAGACTACTAAACCTGGAGACTCTTCAAGGTAAGCATGACTTTTGAGTAGAATCTTGAGTAGTCCCTAATTTTTAGAGTTCAGTATTATTACCAGTATATCCTAAATGAGGACAAAAATCCTTATTATTTTGTGGGGTTTTTTTCTGATAAAACTCTCATACGGTAGGTAGCTCATATGTAAGTGAGATTCCACATTCAGTCAACAGAATGTTTTATATGAGTTTCTGGCTATTAAACTTCTGTTTATCTAATTCACTGCAGAGAAAAAAATCATCCTGGGCAACATTGGATTTTGCCAGCCATTTTGTGGGAATAAAACTGCTTTTCAAGTCTGCATAGTTTTCTGCTTTTCTTATTCCTTTTTGAACACTAGCAGAGAATGGTTTTTATTTTTTTGTTTTTCGGTTTGTTTTTTTTTTTTTTTGCAAATTTTCTGAAGAGGAAGCTAAAGTCCTGTTTACTCTGTCCGTTTGCACTATCTTTACTGGAATTTGTAGTATTTTGACCCTCAGTCCTTAAAAGTGGCCAGAGGCGCCCAGATTAATCCAGTAAGCCCAGTGCGGGATCTGGAGCCTTACACTAAATAGCCCCTAAAGAACATTTGATTCTGGCTCTAACTTGTCTAAAAGACATGACATTGCTCGAACCAATGTTAATTTTAAAGATCAGAAATAACCCATTTTGCTAATAATTCTAAGACAACCATTGTTACCTAGCTTAACTATTAACTGAAGGAAACTTCTTAAATTTCTAATGTCATGGCCTTTTTTCAATACATAGCCGTTTTTCTTCTTTAAGAAGGAATTTGAAAGCCACAGACAGTTTTGTTTCCTTTTAATATTAGGTGGTCAGTAGATTCAAGAGAAGAATTTGATTTTTTTTAAACATAACTTGGACCCCTGGGAGCTTCTAGAGGCTGAGCCACCAACCAGGTAGCATACAGGCCCCTGGCACATATACAGCAGAGGACTGCTTGGTCTGGCCTCAGTGGGGATGTGCCTAATCCTGTAAAGACTTGAGGCCTCAGGGAAGGGGGCTGTCTGGAAGGGGGGTCACCCTCTTGAAGGCAAGGGGGGAGGAGGACTGGGATGAGGAACTGTAGGAGGGGGTACTGGGGGACAACGGCCGGAAAGTAAATAAAACATTTATTTAAAAATCAATTTCCATATGGCAGAATTAAAATCGCTTCCTGATGTATTTACCAGAAGCATGCAGCAAACAAAGCACCTTCAGAAACACCCTGAAAACATGTCTTATGTGTTAAAGAGGAACTTTTGGCTCAGTTAAACTAATCTTGTAGATTGGTGTCTTGGGGTTTTACTGCTGTGAACAGACATGACGACCAAGGCGACTTTTTTTTTCCCCCTGCGACAGGGTTTCTCTGTGTAGTCCTGGCTGTCCTGGAACTCACTCTGTAGACCAGGCTGGCCTCGAACTCAGAAATCCACCTGCCTCTGCCTCCCAAGCGCTGGGATTAAAGGCATGTGCCACCACCCCCGCCCGGCCCCCAAGTCGATTCTTATAAAAGACATTTAATTGGGGCTGGCTTACAGGTTCAGAGGTTTAGTCCGTTATCCTCAAGGCAGGAACATAGCAGCGTCTAGGCAGGCATGGTGCTGGAGGAGCCGAGAGCTCAATATCTCCATCTGAAGGCTGCTAGTGGAAGCTGGCTTCCAGGCGGCTAAGATGAGGATCTTAGAGCCCGCTCCCGCAGTGACACACCTCCTAATAGTGCCACTCCATGGGCCGAACATATACAAACCATCACATTTGGCATAAAACCATTACCTTGTAGATACTTTTCAGTTTGTCATAAATTTGAGAGGTGGATTTTAAAAATTAACTCATGATAAGGTGTATAACACCAAAGGTCTTTTTACAGACTGTCTGATACACTTTTAAGATAGGACAAGGGACACATGGCCGCTAGAAGTACAATGGCATTTCTTCTAGTGAAATTCCCTAGACATCCTTTGGTACCTACCACTTGGGTTGTCTGCAGTTTTTTTTTTTTTTTAAATGATGTCTTTTCCGTACTGTTAGAAAGCAAGTATGTGCCGGGAGGTGGTGGCACACGCTTTTAATCCCAGCGCTTGGGAGGCAGAGGCAGGTGGATTTCTGAGTTCGAGGCCAGCCTGGTCTACAGAGTGAATTCCAGAACAGCCAGGGCTACACAGAGAAACCCTGTCTCGAAAAAACCCCAAAAGAAAAAAAAAGAAAAAAGAAAAAGAAAGCAAGTATGTGCTTGGCAGGGGAGCACACGCCTTTAATCCAGCACTCTTTTTTTTTTAAGATTTAGTTATCTTAAAACTTCACTCACCAGAAGAGGGCGTCAGACCTCATTACTGATGGTCGAGAGCCACCATGTGGTTGCTGGGATTTGAACTCAGGACCTTCAGAAGAGCAGTCAGTGCTCTTAACCGCTGAGCCATCTCTCCAACCTGTCTGCAGTTATATACAGATACATAGAGCTCTTTGCACGACCTTCCACAGCCGTGTAACTGTCTTTCAGCTATCCATTCTCCAATCATTCCCACCTAGGAGATTTGTTATGTAGTGTGTATATCACTCCAGTATCAATAGACTGTTTTATTAGAACTAGACAAATTTACTATGATGATGAAATGCTCCATCCTTCCAAGAAGTCAAGCACACGATCAACCTTGGTATGTGTTCCATTTCCCTATTCACAAATTTTGTCAGGCGTACAGTTTAGCTGAGCACCCACGTTAAGCCCCAGCTCCTTAAAAAAATATGCCTAACAGACTGATAGGGCCCACGATTTGTTTATACTTAAACTCAATCTTATTCTACATCAGAACTACAACGCAAATGTTTGCATGTATTTACTAGCGTGCTTCTAGAGCTCTGACATTTGCATTTGGTAGATTGCAGATAACTTTAATACGTGTCATGTTATTCTAAATGTACTAGCCTAGAAGTTCTCGGGAAGTACAAATGTATAAAGCTTCTGTTTTGTTCCAGGAGCTGCAATTTGGTCTTTTGCTGACTTGAACGGGACAGTATCAAAGAGTTTGAGCAAGTCTGAACTTACTGGATAACCTTGGACTATTTAAACATCTTTGCTAAGGAAAAGCTTTAAAACTCATACAGCTTAACGCTTCCCTAGTCTTCTGAAGCAGTGATTCACAACCTTCCTAAGGCTGTGACCTTTTATCACAATTTCTCATCTTGTGGTGATCCTCAACCGCAAATGTGGGAAAATCCTGCTAACTAAGGTTGAAGTCTACCATTGTCTGAATACTTTCTGAGCGAGGCTTAAAGGGTTGGAATCCTTTCTTTAGCAGGGCTTCACCTTCTCTGACCTTGTCCCCACCCCTTGTCTCTACCTGTAGAATGTCCTGTGGCCTTCCTTAAGATTATGGATTCAACTTCCTTTCTCCGGATAAGAAACAAGTGATTTAGCACCTGAGATTCCTGAATGCTAATGAGGCATCTTGTTACCTTAACAGCCAGTGTCCTCTGACCTTCCCGGATACTTGTACGCCTGTCCCCATAACCATATAAGCCTTCCAAGTAACGTTGATCTGCGCCCCTCTCTCTGACCCTGCACAGCTGATCCATATGTCATCTCCATATATACTCACAGGGCTTCCAAACCCTCGGGACATTCTCTGTTC
Source organism: Apodemus agrarius (assembly GCA_964023405.1). Taxonomy (NCBI): domain Eukaryota; kingdom Metazoa; phylum Chordata; class Mammalia; order Rodentia; family Muridae; genus Apodemus; species Apodemus agrarius. The sequence continues at coordinate 100,212,431 of OZ030010.1, read as the reverse complement.
CCTTTGCCCTTGTGGACTGATATTGGCCCAAGATCCCCAGAGGCAGAGAGGGTCACCCATAAAATTATTTTCATTGTTACTTCATAACTGTAAATTTGCTACTGTTACGAACTGTAATGCAAATATTTGATATGCAGAGTGTCTGCTATGCAAACCTGGTAAAAGGGTCGTTCTAACCACTGGAGGTAGTGACCCACAGGTGAAAGGGTCGTTCTAACCACTGGAGGTAGTGACCCACAGGTTTAAAACTCAGTATCCTCATTTTACATAAGAGGAAGTTGAATTAAACTAGTTAAAGAAATTTACTGAAATTCACAGTCCATAAACTTACCAAAACAAAATTTTAACATCCAGATTGGTACAAAACCCTAAACCCTATTATGTTATGTCAGTAACTGAGAACTAAAATCTAAACCCAAGTCTTAGGGACCCTAAAGTCTACAAGATATTTTTCTTACGTGGCCCCTGACACAAGAACGGTGCTATTTAATTAAAAAATAATCAATTAGGTGAGAGAGTAACGCAGTTTAAAAGTCAAAGGGCATAAAGGTGTGTTTGGCACACACCGGCAATCCCAGTACGTGGGAGGCTCAGGCAAGAATATCACAAGTTTAAAAAGGCCAGTCTGAGCTTCGTACAAAACCCTATCTCAACAATTTCAATAGGGACAAAACATATAAAGAGCTGTATTTTTTTCTTATTCTTGTACCTCAACCATTGAATTCTGTTAGTTGGAGACACTCAATGTCTTTTGTTCTCATAGAAATATCACATGCATACACAGGCACCTTATATACAAATGCAAATATACTATATGTTATTCCGAAACTTGCTATTTACTAGGTATATTTTCAAAATTGTAATGCAGAGGACTTTACCACCTTTTCATCATTATATAGACTTAATTAAATGTATTTGGGTAATTAAGCTTTACCCTCCCCCCACCCCAGTATTCTGTTATAGACAGTAATTGAATAATAACATACATTGATTAAGGATTTGTTGTATTGTGGATATTATTTGTAGATATGTTCAATTTCAATAATGACATCAAGTTGCACTTATTAGAGGTTGTACCAATTTATCCTCCTACCAGCAATATTGAGAGTGACTATTTCACCAGAAGGTCAACAAACGTATTGTCATTTTGGTAACCTTTCTGAAGATCTAAAAAAAAATATATATGCTATTTAGAGTACTTTTTAAAAAATCGTAAGTTTTTTAAAATTATATTTAATCTTTTTCTTACAGTCCAAATTTTATCCTTTCCCTGGTCCACCCTCTGACTATTCCACATCCCATACACCCCTGCTCTGTCTCCAAGAGGATATCCCCAACACCCCCAGCCCCCTTGGGGCCTCAAGTCTCTTGGGTGTTAGATGAATCTCCTCTGATTGAGCCCAGACCTGGCAGTCTTCTGCTGCATATGTGTTGGGGGCCTCATATCAGCTGGTGTATGCTGCCTGGTTGGTGGCTCAGTGTCTGAGAGATCCCAGGTCCACGTTAGTTGAGACTGCTGGTCCTCCTACAGGGTCACCCTCCTCCTCAGCTTCTTCCAGCTTTCCCTAATTCAACCACAGGGGTCAGCTGCTTCTGTCCATTGGTTGGGTGCAAATATTTGCATCTGACTCTTTCAGCTGCTTGTTGGGTCTTTTGGAGGGCAGTCACACTAGGTCCCTTTGTGTGAGCGCTCCATAGCCTCAGTAATAGTGTCAGGTGTTGGGGCCCCTTGAGCTGGATCCCACTTTGGGCCTGACCCTGGACCTTCTTTTCCTCAGGCTCCTCTCCATTTTTGTCCCTGCAGTTCTTTCAGAGAGGAACAATTCTGGGTCAGAGGTTTTGACTGTGGGATGGCAACCCCATCCCTCACTTGATGCCCTATTTTTCTGATGGAGGTGGGCTCTACAAGTTTCCTCTCCCCATTGTAGGGCATTTCATCTAAGGTCCCTCCTTTTGAGTCCTGAGAGTCTCTCACCTCCCAGGTCTCTGGTACATTCTGGAGGGTCCCCCCAACCTCCTATCTCCTGAGATTGTGTTTTTGTTTTTTGTTTTGTTTTGTTTTGTTTTTGCAGGCAAATGGATGTAACTAGAAAATATCACCCTGAGTGAGCTAACTCAGACCCAAAAGGACATGTATGGTATGTACTCACTAGTAAGTATATATTAGCAAAAAAAAAAAATACACAATACCCCAATGCAAATGCAATCCACAGATCTCAAAAATCATAATTTTATTTTAACGTAGTTTTAGATTTGCATTAAAGCTTCATACTCTAGTGTCCCATATATATTCCACTGTTTCTCTTAGTTTTCATATCTTACACAACAGTATATTTGTCATGTACAATGAAACTTATTAAATAAAACATATACTTTATTCACACTTACTTAGTTTTTACCGTGTGTCCTCTATCTATTTCAGGATTCTATAATACATTTAGAAATCATATTTCTCTTGTTTCCTCATAAATGTGACAGAATCTCAGAATTTTCTGCTTAACCTTTAGAGTTTGGAGGAGTGATAGTAGTCCTCCTTGGTTTTATATTTTTGGTTTCTTTTTGTTATTTATTTTTTCTTTCTAGAGACTCTCTATGCAGACCTGGCTTGCTTTGAACTATGTAATTAAATGAACTTTGCAGGCTGAAATTTCCATCTTATAAATTAATGAATTTTCCTAACTTTAGACATACTTCCATTTGGGGCCATTAAGAACACATACCTTTTTTTTCGGTTTTGTTATCCATGTTGTTGTTATTGCTGGAATTATGCCTCATGTAGTCCAGGCTGGCTTTGAACTCTTGTGTTTCGCCGAACATGAATTCTACTCCAGTTTGTGTGGTGTTGAGGATCCAACAGGGGCTTTGTGCATGTCAAGTCAACACCCTACAGATTGAGCTACACCCCCTAAACCCAAGAACCAATGCTTTTACACACTTTTATATATGAAGCTTTTTAAAAATAAGTTCTGTTCTGCGTCTGAGTATTTTGCCTGCATGTTTGTACGTGTGTGCTTGGTGTCCCAGAAGCATGTCGGGTGTTCAGACCTGGAGCTACAGACAATTGTGAGCAGCTATATGGGAACTGAACTCTGGTTCCCTGAAAGAAAAAAGTGCCATCTCTCTCCAACTCCTATCATATCTGACTCTTGCTTCGATAAATATTTTATAAGACATTCAAAAGCCTGGGTTCGCATTCCTTCTGTCTTAGTTTGGGTTTCACTGCTGTGAACAGACACCATGACCAATGCAAGTTTTATAAAAGACAACATTTAATTGGGGTTGGCTTACAGGCTCAGAGGTTCAGTCCATTGTCATCAAGGCGGAAACATGGCAGCATCCAGGCAGGCATGGTGCAGGAGGAGCTGAGAGTTCTACATCTTCATCTGAAGGCTGCTAGTAGAAGACTGACTTCCAGGCAGCCAGGGTGAGGGTCTTAAGCCCACACCCACAGTGACACACCTACTCCAACAAGGCCACACCTCCTAATAGGGTCGCTTCCTGGGCCAATCATATACAAACCATCACACCTTCTGAATTTAAACTAAGGGAACCCAGAAGGATCTGTTACAACTAAGAGAGAAACATCAGTGCAAGCAATGTGGTCAGACCAGAGGCTTGACTGGAAACAAATAGTTTCCAACAGACAGGTCTGATAAATTCTTAAAAGAGAAGCCTTGGGGCTGGTGAGCTGGCTCAGCAATTAAGAGCAGGGGTCCTGAGTTCAAATCCCAGCAACCATCCATAATGAGAACAGGTTTCTTTTCTTTTTCTTTCTGTTTTCTTTTCTTTTCTTTTTTTTTTCAAGACAGGGTTTCTCTGTGTAGTCCTGGCTGTCCTGGAACTCACTCTGTAGACCAGACTGGCCTCAAACTCAGAAATCCACTTGCCTCTGCCTCCCAAGTGCTGGGATTAAAGGTGTGTGCCGCCACCACCCAGCCAACCATTCATAATGAAATCTGACACTCTCTTCTTGTGCATCTGAAGACAGCTACAGCTACAGCTACAGTGTGATCACATATAAAAATAAATAAATCAAAAAAAAAAAAAGAGAGTAGCCTTGCTGACAAGAACAAAGATGATTAGGAACAATCTAGGATTTAATGATACTTGGAGAAAAAGCCAAGAAGCCAAAAGTGAATTCTAGGTTTATGAGCTCTATATTTTGGATGCTATCTTTAATTTGGGCCAAAAATTTTTGATTTCTAATATACTCATCACCCAATACCTGCTTTCTCTTCCCATTACCACCCAGTTCTGTGTTACTACAATTCCCAGAGTTCCATGCGCCACTTTCCATCACTTTCCAGTCTGCCGCACAGATTTCTGGGAGTTGAGGTCTGGTTCCTATTTACTCAAGTTAGAGATAGGGGCCTGCGGAAACATGAAGAGGTAAGGCCATATCCGGGTTGCAGAAGGCAACTTTTATCGTTTACTTTGACATTTTTGTTTTTTTCCCTTTTGTTCGGGATGTGTCACGTTCTTGAGGGGCGGGTTCTCTCCAGCTGGGAAGACAAAGGAGAAAGGAGGAGGGAAGGCCAGCCGGATCAGTATGCCGGGGTGAAGTTCTAGAAGGGCCGCAGCCTAGCCGGTTTCCTCAGGAATGTCTCCCTCCCTCGGGGCAGAGACCTCTGGAGCTGCCTGGCCTCTCACATTCCTAAGTCTCCGGATGCACGAGCCAGCCCCTCCCTGGCCCGCCCGTCCGGCTGGCTCTCACTCGCCACAGGGTCACAGGGTGGGCACTTTGTCTAGATTTTAAAGACACAATGGGCCCACCGCCCCAGGTAGTGCTTTCAGAACGTAAAGTTGGAGAGTGATAATTTGCTTCCCCAAACTGAGCACGGAAGTGGCTCCACGTGTTAGGGGAGAGGAAAGGTTATTGCTTCTGGGCAGTTTCCCCTCCTGGTTCTGTAGCAAATGGCCCTTTGAGACTGGGACGGTCCTCCTTGAGACCAGAGCATTGAGTCACAGTTACTGACAGGACCGGAAACCTTCAGAAAGGATGCAGTTAGTTTTGTCTTCACTCTGCTGGAGAAGAGTCACTCGAGAACAGAGGCACAAAGAATTGGTTTAGGAATACTTTCTCCTACTTTCTTAGTTGCCTGAATTTTGTTTTTTGTTTTTTTGTTTTTGTTTTTTGGTTTTTGGTTTTGTTTTTTTTCGAGACAGGGTTTCTCTGTGTAGCCCTGGCTGTCTTGGAACTCACTCTGTAGACCAGGCTGGCCTCGAACTCAGAAATCCGCCTGCCTCTGCCTCTCAGAGTGCTGGGATTACAGGCGTGCGCCACAACACCCGGCACTGCCTGAATTTTTTTTTTTTTTAGAAAGGTTTTTGTTTGGTTTTTGTTGTGTTTGTCTTGTTTTTATGTTTCTTCTGCCCTAATTATTTTAATTATCCTATGATGAGATACCTCATACATGAAAAATGAATCTAGTGTATAGCTTGGATGATCATAAAGAGCTGTATGCTCTACAGGTTAAGAGGTAGGACATGATTCACATACATGCCTTAGAAGCCCCCTTGGCTCTCTGATTGCTTCTCCACCCCTTTTATCTAGGCATTTGCACCAATTATTCCTTTGCCTTTTGTTTGTTTGGTATTTTTTTTTGTTTCTTACTTAATTTTCCACATACGAGTTTAATCCCTGAACAAAATATTCCTAGTTTCATCTATTTTTTTATATAAATGGGACTATATTGTCCTTCTCTGTGATAAGTCGTCCCCCCAGACAAGGGTTTCTCCGTGTAGTCCTGGCTGTCCTGGAACTCACTGTGTAGACCAGGCTGGCCTCGAACTCAGAAATCCGCTTGCCTCTTTTTTTTTTTTTTTTTTTTTTTTGAGATAGGGTTTCTCTATATAGCCCTGGCTGTCCTGAACTCACTCTGTAGACCAAGCTGGCCTCGAACTCAGAAATCTGCTTGCCTCTGCTTCCCAGAGTGCTGGGATTACAGATGTGCACCACCACTGCCTGGCTGTGATAAACATTTTTAAAAAAGAACCACAGTATTTATAGAGTCATGTGTGTTGACATGCTTACTCATTTTTAACAAATTAAACTTAGCAGTAATTTTTGAGATTGTAAATAAAGATAGAGCGACTTACAAGGTTTTTAAAAGCTGAGTTCCAAAGTTATTTTAGAATATTTCAATATAGGTGCAGCTCTTTTTTAGAAGTCTTATAATTACAGGGATTTTCTATGCTTTATTATAAACCCCAGTATACACGTTCTGTTTTGTAAGAAATGTGCTATTTATTTTTCTCACAGATTTAACTCATCTTTGTGTTCGTTCATTTGTCTCCACTGTGTTCTTGCATGGTTAAACGGTTGTGTTATTTCTTGGGACTTAAGTAAGTGTTCTTAGTCCTCTGAGGTCGGCTCACAGCCATGATCCAGTTTTCTCCACCACAGTGTCTAGGCTACAAGTTGGTAAGACAAGACATTCTGCATATTGTCTGCTCTTCTTCAGAATTTCTTCTCTAATGGCTTCAGATTCCTCTGTGTTGAGCCTCAGATTGTCTTCCTGGTAAGAATCGTAGCCAGCCACATGTGCTGTTGCTTCAGCCCAGTGCTTTGGACATGCACTTCCTGCAAGGGTTTCAGAGTTCTAAGAGCTGCTCCCCTCAGTGTAGGTGTTAGTGACACTGACTTTCCGTTTCCTAGGCATTTATTCCATCTGGAACCATTTTCCTTCCTTCATACCCATATTCTGTCAAGCTGTACCAACAGTTCGAAATTTGAGTTTTTATTTATGTGTCTGCCTCTTTTTTCTTTCTTTCGTCCTTCCTTCCTTCCTTCCTTCCTTCCTTCCTTCCTTCCTTCCTTTCTTTGTTTTTCGAGACAGGGTTTCTCTGTTTAGTCCTGGCTGTCCTAGAACTCACTCTGTAGACCAGGCTGGCCTCAAATTCAGAAATCCTCCTGCCTCTGCTTCCCAAGTGCTGGGATTACAGGCGTGCGCCACCACGCCCAGCTCCTCTTTTTGCTTTCTTAACATAATTCTCCTTTTTTTTTTTTTTTTTTTGGTTTTTTGAGACAGGGTTTTTCTGTGTAGCCCTAGCTGTTCTGGAACTCACTGTGTAGACCAGGCTGGCCTCGAACTCCCAAATCCGCCTGCCTCTGCCTCCCAAGTGGTCAGATTAAAGGCGTGCTAGTATTGCCCTAGTCTGGACCTTCATTGCCATATACATCAATAGTTTCCTAACTAGTTGCTCTAGTTATCTTCTAATCCAAATGGCCTTAAACACTGTTACTCTTTCATACCTAGTGGACTGATAAATTGCGTCCTGGATGCTCAGGTCTGGTCCCAAATCCCTTAGTTCATTCATGTATTTAAGGCTATTCAAAGTGAGACTCTAATTAGAGGTTCCAGTTATCCCTCAATACATGGCATGTCTCCTTATATTTCCTTTCCCATTTCTCCTTTTCTTTGTCACACCCAATCTGTCCCATACCAGTTTAAGAAGACCATTTTGAAATCATCTTTACTGCTTTAGCTCCCAGGTTACCCCTTTCTTCTGCAAACTTTTACAAATTTGAGCACGTTTCTCTATGTTTATTTATTTAAATTCCCTCACTTTATAGGCACTTGTACACAGCACAAGAGGATATATGTCTTCCTAAATATATTACAAATTCTGTGATAAAAACTATACCTAAAATATCTTTAATTTCTACAAGTCGTATCTTATTAACTTTTCTCCTGTTGTAAAAAGACCCCATGACCATAAACAACTCGGGGAAGAAAGGGTTCATTCTAGCTTACAGCTCTCAGGTCACACTCCATCACAGAGGGAAGTCAGGACAGGAACTCAGAACAGTAACCTGGAGGCAGAAACTGATGCACAGGCCAAGAAGGGGTGTTGCTGTGCTGCTTACCAGCTTGCTGCTCATGGCTTGCTCAGCCTGCCTGCCTTTTTTTTGTTTTGTTTTGTTTTGTTTTTTGTTTTTTGTTTTTTGAGACAGGGTTTCTCTGTGTAGCCCTGGCTGTTCTGGAACTCACTCTGTAGACCAGGCTGGCCTTGAACTCAGAAATCCACCTGCCTCTGCCTCCCAGAGTGCTGGGATCACAGGCATGCGCCACCACTTCCGGCTAGCCTGCCTTTTTTTGTTTGTTTTGGGTTTGGTTTTTCGAGACAGAGTTTCTCTGTATATCCCTGGCTGTCCTGGAACTCAATATGTAGACTAGTCTGGCATCCGCTTGCTTCTGCCTCCCAAGTGCTGGGATTAAAGGCGTGCACCACCACCACCACCACCACCACCACCACCACCAGGCCAGCCTGCTTTTTTATGGCACTCAGGACCACCAGCCCAGGTGTGGCACTGAACACTGTGAGTGTGGCCCTCCCGTATCAATTATCAGTCAAGAGAGTACACCATAGGCTCAGTACAGGTAGCTAATACAGTGCCTGTTATGTACATAGCTAGCTAACACAGTGCTGATTGTGTACATAGGTATTGAGTGAATGTATAATGAAATACTCGGGGCAGTAGACTATTGAAGACATGCCTTTGACCAAATGGAGCGCTAATGCTCCAGGTAATATGCATAGGTAATATAGATGGGGAATATATTTTCCGATTTGATGTGTCTTCTACTTTCCCTATGGATTTTGTTTTTGTTTTTCCATCTGTTGCAGAGTAAATAGCTGTGTGAAGGATGAAGAGCATGCCCTGGAGGAACTGGAAACAGAAGGTGAGAGGCAGCTGAAGAGCCTCCTTCAACACCAACTCGATACCTCTGTCTCCATTGAAGAGTGGGTATTGATTTGTAAACAGATTCTAATAGACCCTCTCCTGTGGGTTATCTGTCCCTCTTAAAGCTTGATGGGAGCACTCTTCTCTCATCCAACCGCGTTCTTCAGAAGACCTCCTCAGACAAAATCAGAGTTTGCTTTTATGTCTTTCTGTAGGAAGTTTAAGTATATATCGTACTCAGCTCGGGTTAACTACTTTTACTCTGTCCTACTATAGCACCCTGCATTTCCCCTAACGTGGCATTTATAATTCTATACAGTTATTTCTTATTTAGTTGCTTCCTTTCTACTATGCTTCATATAGGTGGCAGCTCTTTTGATATTGTTATAGATTTATTTTGTATGTTTGTATGGGGGGCGGAGAAGGAGAGAGAGGGAGGGAGAGGAATTAGTTTATGTGAACCCGGTGTGTACCAGTGCCTACAGAGGCCAAAGGGGTTTGGATCCCCTGGAACTGGAGTTTTAGGTGCTAGTTAGAGCCCTTAACTGTTATGCCATCTCTCTAGCCCCTTGAGTTTTTTCCTTTAAACTGTGAACTCTGAGAAGAGAACAGAGCATCTGATGTATAGCATGTTATCATTTATTATAACAAAGTTACCATTTGTTATAGTTCTGGATGTGTGGGGGTTTTCCATTTGTGGCCATGGTGCTTCCACCTAGGTGATAAAATGGAAGAGAGACTTTGCCTGTGAGCTTCATTGGACTTGTTTTAATAGGAGGCCCCATCACTGTGAATTCAACCACAAGATGTTCTTATTCTCTTCTTTTGTGTTTTGCAGATGTGTCTCTAAGAAAAAGAGCTTTGCCCCTGGGACTATGTACAAGCCCTTTGGAAAGGAAGTCGCTGGGACAATGACTTTGTCCCAGTTCCAGACACTACATGAAAAAGACCAGGAAACTGCTTCTCTCAGGGAACTAGGGCTCAATGAAACTGAAATATTGATCTGGAAAAGCCATGTTTCTGGTGAAAAGGTAAATGGGCTCTTTTCATGAAAATATTTCTTTCTTTTCATTTATGCCAGTTGGTAGGGAGCAGCAGGATACTCAGGAGAAAAGTCTCATGCCCAAGTCTGTGCCTCTATGCTGGGGTGTGGGAACCATCAACAAGCTGGAACAGCCGAACTCCCCAACACAGCAGTTGCTTCATTTTGTCCTTCAGAACCTTCCCCCCCACACACACACCCACCCCCGCCGAGACAGGGTTTCTCTGTGTAGCCCTGGCTGTCCTGGAACTCACTCTGTAGACCAGGCTGGCCTCGAACTCAGAAATCCACCTGCCTCTGCCTCCCAAGTGCTGGGATTAAAGGTGTGCGCCACCACTGCCGCATTCAGAACCTTTTTCTGAGCTTTTATAAAACTGAGTGTTTAGTCTGAATCTTCTTTGGTTTTTAAGATAGAAACATTGGCTGAAGAGAAGCTGTTGATTAGCCCTGTCTAAAACTTTCCTGAACACTTCCAATTTCTGTGCCTTTCTCATCTTCTTTCTTATGTAAGGTCTCAGATTCACATTTGTGTTGTGTCCTTTTTGATATAAAGCACTTTATTTCCCTGCTTTCAGAGGACAAAGCTGGGGGCAACTCCCGAAGCAATACAGAAACGGCTTGAAGATATTAAAGAAAGGATCTCTGAGCGCCAGCGCATCCTTTGCCTGCCACAGAGGTTTTCAAAGAGCAAACAGCTGACCCGAAGAGAAATGGAAATTGAAAAGTCCTTATTTCAGGGAACTGACCGTCACTCCTTCCTTAAAGCTCTTTATTACCAAGGTATGGGATCCTCACTGACTCTGAAATCTTCTTTAACTGGAAGAAAGGCTTACCATCAGACCATTAGATATGGGGAATTAGTGAAAGACAAGGTGTCTTGAGAAATATACAGTCCCACAAGAGATACAAATATGTGTATAGTTACTAGCATGAAAAGTGTTATTATAGAGGGTTTGATCAAATGCCAAGGTGGCATAGCACACAAATGATGGACTATCTTAACGGGGCAATGGGCATTTTTTTTAATGTAAAGGGGAAAGAACATTACCACTATGAGTAGATAGGAGCCACACCATGAAAGGACCCATTACATGTAGGGAACAGCGAGAAGTTCAGTGTGGCACTGAAACAGGTGATGGTCAGGAATGACGTCTGATACAAGAAAGGGAAATACGTCTAGACTGTGATGAGTCTTTAGGCTGAACTGTAAAACTGCAAAATCTGTCCATACACATTATGTGTCTTAACCTAACCATAAAGAATTTGTTTAGCAGGTAATTTTACTCTGCATGGTAGAAGGTACCCAGAAAGTGTTTAAGAAGTCAGCTTAGAGGTGCCCACATGTACCCTTTAGGAGTAATGATAGATACATGGCTCAGTGCCACAGAAGTTCAGAGTTTTATTGGTGTGACAGAAGAGGGCCTCTCAGAAGAGGTAAGATCTAAATACTCTTTTAAGCTTCTATTAGAGAGGAACTAGCATTTCCATTGCAGTAATTGGTTGTGAGCACTGTTAATTAGGTGAATTTTAAGAGATCCAGTTAAAAAGGTAGCTCAGAATACTTGGCTCTGAATTGTCTGATAATACAAAGGTATATGGAGTTAGTTTCTTCAATTAATGCATTTGAATACAGTAAGATGATAAAAACTGGATTTGGAAATGATGAATGTGGTGGCCAGCAAAGGGAATTAGAGATAGGAAAGAAAAAGTGTCATTAAAGTCATTGAGTTATCAACTTGTCACCTGGAATGCTGACAGTGGACTTGAGAGGTGGAGCTAGTCGTAGGTGATATAACTGAGGATGCAGGAGGAGACTCCTTGACTAAGGACGGAGTGGACAGGAATATGGCAAGATACCTCCTCACACATTTCAAGGCTGTGTAACTGAACACTTGGTAAAATTAAGTCTTTAGTGGACATTTTGAGGAAGGGTGGTGTGTTTCATTTAAACTGGTTGAGTTTGTGAGGATGGTGGGATGAGGATATGCAGATTCTGGTGCATCACTGAAGCTGGGACACTGAGGAGAGAAGTCAGAAGTGGGTCCCGGGGACAAGCGCTCATCTGCTTTCTGATATGCTCAGTGATGAGGTGGGATGGTGAAGATAGGCTCTGCGGGTGGCAGAGCTTTGGTGAAGAGAGGAAGGAGCCAGTGAACGGCTTTCTGTGAAGAGACACGGCATACTGAATGTGAGCATGGGTTCTGGAAGCAGACTGCCTGGGGCAAACCTGAGTCCCCCACTTACTAGCTGTGCAGTGGCGATCACATTACCTCTCTTTACTTTAGTGGCTTGCTCTGGGAAATGAGAGTATCAGTCGTAGCCATGCTGTGGAGTTATTAGGATGAAGTGAGGGAACACATCAGCAGGACCTGGTAGTGGGGTTGGGGGGTGGGAGTGTGTGTGTGTGTCTCTGTTCTCTTTCCTATCTTTGAAACTCCTTGCTTTAAACCTTCACAGCATACCACAAAAAGACAAGTGCAGACAAGTACATGACCTCAATGAAGAGGAAGATAAAATTAGGCACAAAAGGCAAGTCGAGAGTTTTCTTACAGTGTTAGATTTAGGACTGTAAACTAGGGTCCCAGACTTCTAAGTTGAGCACTTATTTAATTCCATATTCACTATATGACAATGTTTATAGGAAATGATCCAGAGAGAACATACTGTCCTGATATGAAATATTAAAGAGTTAGTTAAAGTTGTCAAGATTTTACATTTAGTTTTGTTTTTACTTCTGTAGCTTTATTGTACCAGACATTACTGACCTTGCTGGTTTTTAGATCCCGTTGCACAAATATTTTTGAATATCATTAATCAATGTAACTATTGATGATGGTGGTAATAATTATATCATAAGTAGAATTTTATTTTGAGTTGAGCTTACAGTAAAATTGCATGGGGCCTTCTTTGGTGTACAATTCTGTGAACTGTAAATCATGTAGCTTTCTCGTGTATCCACCACCACAGTCAAGAGAGGGACGGGCTCCATCTCTCAAGCTTTCCTCACACTACCCTCGTTACAGTCACCCCCATTGCTCACCCCAATCCCTGACTCTCACTTATCTCCATGACTTCTGCTTTACTTTTTAGAGATTCATATAAATGGAACCATGCAGTGTGTGACATTGTGAGGCTGGCTTCTTTCACCCAGCATATTGCTTCTGAGACTCATCCAAGTTGTTGTTCGTATCAATAACTCATTCATTTTTGTGAAGTTCCATTTCATTGTGTGGATATTCCATATCCATTCATGTACTGAAGTGGATTTGGGTTGTCCAGGTTGTGGTCTTTATGAATGATATTGATATTAACATTCTTGTGCAGGTTTTTGTGTGAACATAAGTTTTTATTTCTCTAAGGTAAATATCTAGAAGTGGGATTACTGGGTCATATGGTAAGTGCACATTTAACTTTATATGAAACTGCCAAACCATTTTCCAGAGTGGCTGTACCATTTTGCATTCCCACCAGTGGTGTGTGAGAGTTCACTTGCTCTACATCTTTGTCAGCATTTCCTGTGATTGTTCCGGTAGGTGTTGTTTTAATGTGCCTTTTCCTAATGGCTAATGATGCCCAGCGTCTCTCCATCTGCTTGTCTGCCATCATTAGACTGTTTGGTAAGGTTTCCATCATGTCTCTGTCATTTTCTCTTTGGCTTGTTTTTCCTTCCTATTGACTTTTGAGATTACTCTTTATATGCTAAACACAGTCCTCCACAGGATTTATGCTTTATAATTTTTTTAACAGTCTGGAGCTTGTAGTTTTATTCTCTTAGTAGTATGTTTTTAATTGTGCTAAAATATACATAATCTAAAATTTACTAATGTAACCATTTTTAAATATTTACTTCTGGGGTGTTAAGTATGTCCATTATTCTGTAACTATTACCAACATCCATCTCCAGATCTTTTAAAGTTACACACATTAAATTTACTTTATCTTACCTCACACGCTCTGCCTTCTGGCAACCTCTGTTCTACTTTTTGTGAATTTGAGTACTCTATGTACCTCACATAAATAGACTCATGCAATATTTATCCTTTATGATTAGGTTATTTTACTTAGCGTAAATGTCTTCATTGCTGACTCATGTTGTCGCATGTATCAGAATCCCATTCCTTTTTAAAGGCTGCATAGTATTCCATTGTGTGTGTGTGTGTGTATACATATGTATGTATGTATATATATATATATATATATATATATATATATATATACTGCTTTGTTTAATCAATTCATTCATCTGTGGGACACTTCAGTTACTTCCATTGTGACTAATGCTGATGTGAATATTGGTGAACAAATGTTTGATATCTGCTTTCAGTTCTTTTGTACATATATAGAAATGGAATTGTTGGATCTTATAATTCTGTTTCCTTTTTGATGAACCTCCCTACTGCTCTCTATATACACTGTCATTTTGCATTCCTACCAACAATGCACAGAAATTCCAGTTCCTCCAAATTCTCAGGAGCACAAATTATTTTTGGTCTTTTCTCTTTTTGGATAATTAGTACTTTAAAAGGTATGACTTATCTCATTGCAGTTTTGATTTGCGTTTTTCTACCTAATGCTGCTGTGTATTTTTTCATATACTATTTGACCATGAATAGTCAAATAGATATTTGACTATTTTATTTCTATGAATAGATATCCATTCAAGTATGTAGATATTAATCACTTCTCAGATACATGATTTGTAGATATTTTTTTCTTGTTTTGTGTCTGCTTTTAGCTTTTCATACTATCCTTTAATGTGCAGAGTTCTCTCATTTTTCTTCCTATATTTAGATTTTCTGAGACAGGGTTTTTCTGTATAGCCCTGGCCATCATGGAACACACTGTGCAGACCACACTGGCCTCAAACTCAGAGATCTACCTGCCTCTGCATCCTGCATGCTGGGATCAAAGGTACAACTGCCCAGCTATTTTCCTTCCTTTATCTAATCTATGCTTCTGTTAGCATATCTAAGAAGTCAGCACCAAATCCAGTATCAAGGAGTCATTTTGCCTATGCTACCTTCCAAGCCGATATATTTCTGGGTTGCTGTTTAGGTCTTTGATCCATTTTGAGTAAAATTTGCATATGGCATAAGACAAGACTTCAGTTTCAGTAATACTTACTACTATTGAGTTTTCCCAGGACCATTTTTTGAAGGCTGTTCTTTCTGCACTGAATAATCTTAGTACTCTGTTCAAAGATCATTTACCATATGGATGAGAGTTTATTTCCAGGCTCTTTGGTGGTATATGTGTCTGGCTTTATAACAGTAGCATGCTATTTTGTCTTGTTTTGTTTCATTTCTTTTCATTTGAGACAGGGTCTCTCTACAAAACTTCAGTTCATTTAATGTCGCAAACATTGGCATGTCAGCTGGTGGTTTTATCATACAGGTCTTGTTTAGGCAACCATATAATTGAGACTTTATGAACGCAGCTTCTCATACTTTTTGAGGTTTTTTTGTTTGCTTATTTTAAAGTATTAGCTTATGTTGATAGGATAGGATTTGCATTTATTAGTTTGTTCACTTATGGAATTAGTTTTATCTAGTATGTCATTTTAATTAACTTGATGAAGGATGAAGTTCTTTCCACCTGTGTGTGTGTGTGTGTGTGTGTGTGTGTGTGTGTGTCTTGGTGTGTGTGTATGTCTTTTATTCCCTACCTGGTTATCTTATGGATTACAATTAACATCTTAGATTAAAAAAAATTAGTTCACATTCATGGCAACCTAATTTTAATCATATCTAAACTGTGGTTATATTTCTGTTCTCTTATACCCTTATGCAGATTACATCTGGATAGATTTTCAAGTACAATAGCAGTTTTGTAATTAGTGCTTTACATCAGATCAGATGAAGAATAATTAGAAGGGAAAGGACACTTATACCATGTTTTTTTGTGTATCTATATAGTCAACTTTATGACTACTATTCCTCCCTGCATCAGAGCTACTGTGCATTCTTTATTCACTTTGACTTAAAGAATTTATATTCTTGTAGGGTAGGTCTTCTGGTAATTAATTTTTTATCTGATAATTTCTAAAGTTAATTATAGTTTTTTAATAAAAAGAACACTATTAGCATACATTAATTATTACAAAATAATGGATTTCATTATGATATTGTCTTATATGCATATAACATACTTCAATTGTAGTGATCCTCCTTTATTTACTAGTTCTTCATTTGCTCCTCTCTGGAGATGTTTTGATGGATGAGAACTTTTGGTGCATAGCCTTTCTCTTGGAGCACATTGAACATGCTATCTTATTGCCTTTGGCTTCAGTGGTCTCTGAGTCAGTTGTTGTTTTTACTAGGACCCCTTTCCATGAGTTGCTGTTTTAACAATTCATTTTTGGACTGGAGAGAGAGAGCTTAGCCAATAAGGTGCTTGCCATATAACCATGAGAATTTGATTTCAAACTCCAGAACCCACAAAAAAGCTGAGAATAGTGATAGGTACTTGCAATCCTGGGGCTAAAGAGGCAAAGATAGGTGGATCCCTGAGCCTTACTGCTTGGGCAGCTCCAGCCAATGAGAGATCCTGTTTCAAACAGCAAAGTGGATGGATGGCTCCTGAGGAACCAGTGAGGTTGTCCTGTGTCCTATTACATACGCATTTACCTATGTACATGTCAAGCCTCTGTAACATGTGAGTTACCCCCCAAAATGCACACATACAAACCCATTTGTGTACATGCGGGCACACACACACACACACACACACACACACAAATATTGACTCTTCATTCCCCTTTGGAGTTTGGATGTATATACGTAGGACTATTTTTCTTTGAGTCTATTCTTTGATTGTGTTGAGCTTCTTCGGTGTGTAGGTACTGTTTTCCATCAGCTTGGAGATGTTACTAGCCATTGCTTCTTGAATTTTTTTCCTGCCCCCTCTTTCAGCTTCTGAGAGTCGTGTGATCTGCGTGTGCTTCGGAGCTGGTTAATCATTTGCCTCATCCTCTGAGGCTGTTACTGTTTCCTTGTCCTTATTTGTTTGTCTTTCCTGGACTAGATTATTGTTCTCTGAGTAGATAGTGAGCTTATCTTCAAGTTTGTGGGGTCTTTTTTCTGCTAGCTCAAATCTGTTAAGTTCTATTCATTAAGTGGTCACATCAGTTACTCTGCACACAACTCTAGAGTTTCTGCTCTGGTCTTCATTTTCATGTCCTCTGCTTACTTTTAGTTTCTATTTTATCACATAGTCTGGTTTTTTTCCCTTTAGTTGTTTAAGGAACTTAGAATAACTGTTTTAAATTTTTGTCTAGTTAGCCTAACATGATTCTATTGATTTTTTTTCTCTTCCTGTGTATGAGTCATACTTTCCTCTTTCATTATAATATGTTATATATCTTGTTGAAAATTAAGAGATTTTTAAATAGTATAATGTAGTAAATCTAAAAATCAGTACACCATCACCACTACCTCATGGATTTGTTGATGCCATTGCTTAGTAAATTTCCTTTGCATTTAATTCTAAGAATGTTGTCTTCTCTCTGCTTCCTTAGCAAAGTAGTCTTCTAAGGACTGAAGAGAGTTTCCATAAAGGTCTTTAACCAGAATGCTGGTCATCATTTGCTTAAGGATCTATGTAAAAGCTCAGAACACTCTTTCAATACTCAAAGGCTTGCCGCCTCTGCCTTTGACGTCACTTACTACTCAAGCTAAGCCTCACTGTCAGCCCAGAGTAAGATAATAGGGTCTTCTCGGATCCCAGCTGTCCCGGGCAGACACAGCTTTCTTTATGTTCATTGCCTCCCAGATTCTTGGGAACATCTCTGAATCTCTGAAAGCCTGCTTTTCCTTTTAAGTTTCTACATGGATTCAGTATCTTTTGATCATCCTTGCCCTTCGTTCCCTCCCCTCCTTCCTGTACTCTTCCTCCACATCTCACCCTCCCCATCTTCATGCACTCTTATTTTTTAAATAACTGCAACGGACACACTTTCCCGTTGTCCATATGTACACACACAAGAGCAGCATATAGAGTATAGGGCAGTCCACTAGAGCATAGGCAACCTACCAGTGGCCGTACCCTTTCAGAAAAGCGACTCTGCCTTCCCTAACAACCACTAACTGCCAAGAACTCAGCTCGGGCCGGACTCTAGTTTCCCTGACCCCCCTCCCGCCCCCCATCCTGCTTGCATGCTGGAATGTTGGCTGTCTTGATCCTGTGTGTGTTCTTTTGGTTGGCCCCTTTTTAGTCTCCAATGTTAATTTCATGTCAAGCAGATGTACTGTATACAACCTCCACCAATTAATTTTGACAAATGCCATAGGGCTAGGCTCTTTATGGGAAGGGATATCAGTCAGATCAAGAACAGACAGATCCTAAGAATGTAGCTTTCCCACGGGGTGCCAGGCATAGGAGATAGTACAGAGTTTCTGAGGGTGGGCTTTTTTTTGTAATGTTTTAGAACTGTGCTGCCTTCTAAGTTCAGCTATGCTGCTGGGTTACAGCTTCTATAATGACAATAATGTTGAATTTTTTAGGGCTTTGAAGCTATAGAGAAAGGGATGATATTATGGGAAGTTGAAATGCTACAAACCTTACTAATCTTACTTTTTCTTGAAACACTGTTCCATGTTTTATTGTAAGCATTTAATTTTCTTCCAAAATTAATTTTGACTTTTTTTTTTTTTTTTGCCAGTGTTCTTTTTGCTTTTAGGACCCAGATCTTTAAGGGTTTTCATTCTATTATCCCAGAATTGCCTTCTCACCATCAGTTTACCTCTCCATATTAATATTATTGCATTTGGGGAAGAGTAGGCTTTTATAGCATGGAGTTGGCTCATTTTTTTTTCTACTTTATTGAGTTAGCATTTACTGCATACCATAAAACTCGTTCCTTAAGCGCGCAATTCAGTGATTTGTAGTAAATTTATAGAATTCATCAACCATAACAACAATCTAGTTTTAGGATATTGCCATCACTTCAAGGACTGCTATTAGTTTTTGTTTATACTTGCGTCTTGGGCAGCCACTGAGAAAATATCCATCCCTATGGATTTACCTATTTCGGACATTTTATATAAACGATTCATATAATATTTGGTGCTCTCAACTTCAGTATAATGTTTTCATTGAATCTAGAACATTATGTCTAGAACTAGTATTTTTCCAGTGTTTTTTGAGTGATTCTGTGTGCATGCCGAGAATATCTTCAACCCTTACCTATGTTCTTTGCAATCTCAGCTTCCCTTTCTTGTTTGCACAAAGCCTCATGGTTAATCAAAAGTGACATCTTGTGACTTTTTCAGGTCTTTTCTGAGCATGCACAAACCTGAGTCTGTCTGTCAGTCTCTCTCTCTCTCTCTCTCTCTATATATATATATATATATATATATATATATACACACACACATATATATATATAAAGTATATGCATATATAATGTATATGTATATATTATGTATATATGTGTGTATACGGGTAGAGCTGTATATATGCTAGATGTTTTTAGAGCCTCACAAACATTTCCTAGATTTTGCCTTTTGAAACCTTTTACTATCTTGTGTTTTCTCCAACTGTTATCTTCACCTCTGTGAAATTCAACAATTGCCTATGAACATTTTTTGCCAAAAGCTTCTAGAAGAAAAGATTGTAATCATTTTCTGAGCTTTGAGTTTGTTCAGCTAAAGGGAGTGCCCCTTGAATTTCTTGAAGGTGTAGTAGTTCCAAGGGGCTGCTGCCTCACTCTTTGCCCTGTACTGGTGGCCCTGATGCTGCTTTTGTTTGTTTGTTTTCTATGATTTCGAATAGAGGCTTTCAAGGTTAACCACCAAAATAGGAGATGGAATGGAAGTAGGGTAGATTAAAGCCCTGAGTCTTGCAGAGATCCAGCTATTCTTCCTAAGAGATCTTTCCTAGTGTGTTGGACTATTTTCTAGAATTTAAGAGTTGGTTCTGACGATTTTCTTATTGCCTTTTTGGAAGAGATGTTTCAAAGGTTTCTACTCTACTGTTTTTTCTGACCTCGTTTTAATGGCATATAGTTCAAAGCTCTGAAGCTTGTGATTTTGATGCCATGTAAGCTACTGCTTTTTGAGACTTCTTTTTTTGATCTTATGATGAAGATTTCTTTCTAACTCAGGAGCATATCAATTTTCTCCTCTCATCTAAAAGACCACAGTTTCAACTCACACATTTAAGTCTATGAATCATTTTGAGTTATTTGGCATTTGATAGAGATTTATATTCATCTGGTTGTATATAAATGTATATATATACACACACATATATATACACATACATAGAGATTATATATAGATTATATGTACAATTGACATTGCATATGAAAACACTGCCATTTCACGTTAAAATTGTCTTGACACCATTGTAGAAAGTCAATTTACCATAAATATCAACTTTTCTTTCTGTTTATTTCTTACTGTTGTATTTGACAAGGGTCTCATGCAGTTCAGGCTGATCCTGAACTTACTATGTAGCTGAGGATAATCTTGACCATCTGATCTTCTTATTTCCACCTTCCAAGTATTGGGATTAAGCTGCTAAGTCTAGCTGTCTTTCTATTTTCAGCAGCTTAATGAGTTCTGAGCATGAGTTCCTTAGTTTAGTTTCTAGGTCTTTAACCACTTAGCTGTCTGCTACTGTTTATTATCCACACACTTCAAATGGACCATATATTCTCACCATATTTTGTAACTCTTCTTTGTGGGTTAGAATAGGTGAGCTTTATAACTGTACTTCCTGGGATAGACAGAGTGAAGGGAGTTTATTTTGTCTTACCTAGAAACAGAAGCTCTAGCAGCTGATACTTTTTGAAGGCTTATTTATGCCAGTCATTGTGCTAAATACTTTTTTTTTCAAACTGATGCATTTACATCTGGCAACATCTCTATAAGATGTGACATTATTACACATATTTTACAGATAACAAAACTGAGCTTCTGAGGAGAATCAGTAACTTTCACCAAACCAGTTGTTAATTACTATGCTGAAATATAGCACCTTTAGAAAAATCAGTGATGTGTTGACCATGGCACTTGTGTATATGATTTCAAAAGCCTCTATCTTGAAACAGCCTTCTTTTCCTTTGCAGTATGGGACATTGAACTTTTGCCTCCTTGTATACCAGCAAATGCTCTCTGCCACTGAGCTAGATCTCCAGCTGTTGAGACAAACTCTCTTCTGAATTATGCAATATCATTTACAAATGAAATTCATGGAAAAACCGAGATATATTATTTATAGAAATATTCTCCTGAAAATAAATCTAAAATATACTCTTTGGCCATGATTTTTCTCTTTTTGGTTAATTTTTGTTAGTTTGTGTTTTGAAAGTCATGCTGTGTATTGCTGACAGGCCTGGTACTTGCTGTGTAGCCCATTGAGCTGTTGGCAATCAACTGATCTCAGCCTCTCAAGTATGGATATTACAGTCATGCACCACCATGCCCGGCTGCAGTTCTTTGCTTTCCTTACTAGCTCTTGGAAGGCTCTCGTACCTGTTATGCCCTGTCTTCAATACTATTGAGATCTCTACTTCTTTGACCTTTTTCTTTGTAATCTCTCTTCTCTTGTCTGGTTCCTCTTCCTTCTTAGTCTCATTCAGATTCAACATCAGGAAACCATCTATCTATCTATCTATCTATCTATCTATCTATCTATCTATCTATCTATCTTTGCTTTCTTGTCTCTATTTCATGCCTCCTTAGACAAGCCTCAGCTAATTGTCTTCCTTTAGCCTGCCTTGGGAACTCTCCTGGAGAAAAATCACATCACTTTTGGGTCATTAGTACTTCACTAAATTCTCATCTCTGGCGCCATCTAAAGCTCCCTCACCCCCTCTGTCAGTATCTCCTAGTCCCCAGTCAGCTCTGTTTCACTCCTTATCAGGACTATTGGAGATGCTCATTCCTTTCCCTATCCTACCCCTTCATTATTTGCAACAGATAGCTTTCTGTCCAGTTTCAAAGCAGCAAGAACTCCATCTGCTTGGTCCTCCAGCACTCTGCGAGCTTTTGCTTTCTCATTCTCCCTTTCTTCCCACTTCACACAGAGATAGGGGACTCCTTGGTGCTTAGTGCTAATCTTTATACTCCAGTGCTGGATTCCATCCTTATCTCCCAAGGGTCTGCAGCTGGCCCTCTTTTCCTTTGAGGACTTTAATTGGGTCGTTCGCCAGTTTTCCCTGAGTATATATTCCTTCTATCTAAAGAACTTGCAAACTGGGGGCAGAGGGATGTCCTTCAGCATTTTAAGTTCTTGAAAATACAAAACACTTGGATTTTCTTCTTTCACTGTATACCATAAGTAGCAGTTAGAGAGCCAGAATTATATGCATCTGTTAATATTTTTGATATCTTAAGTAGGGAGTTATTTCTGATTTTTTTCAATTTCAAACATCCAGAAAAGTAAAAAATATTTCCCACAAACACACATTACATCACAATCTATATTGTATCCTTGATAAGTACTTTATCACATATCTAATTTGTACTTCTAAATACATATCAATACATTTTGCTTATACATGCATTTTAAAAGTTGATATAAATGTATAGTCCCAAACACATCAGCATTCATATTGTTAGCTATAGTTAAATATTTATTTTGCTGCGGGGCGTTGGTGGCGCACGCCTTTAATCCCAGCACTTGGGAGGCAGAGGCAGGTGGATTTCTGAGTTCGAGGCCAGCCTGGTCTACAGAGTGAGTTCCAGGACAGCCAGAACTATACAGAGAAACCCTGTCTCGAAAAACCAAAAAAAAAAAAAGAAAAAAAAATATTTATTTTGATTCTATCTTCATACAATTTTCGTGTTGCTAAATATATAAACCTTAAGTGTTCACCTGCCCATTTATAGACAGTGTATGGTTCTGAATGATAATATACTAGTAAGAAAATGCATCAGCTCTTCAGGCACTGGTTTGTATCATTTACCAGTTCCCATGGTCTACATATTTCCACTGCGGACAGTTGCAGGCTATACCAATCTGTCATCACTCAGCATGAAAATGGGTGCACACAGTCGTTAGGCCCTCTGCAGCACATCGTTACATGTGCATAACCCAACACTTATCAAATCGTATAGATTACCATCATTCCAGAAATTCCAATACTTCTTTCCAGTAACTCCCATCCTATTCACCCAGAGGTGAATTATACTTTGATTTTTTTCCCCAGTGTAGATTAGTTTCTACACTGTCTAAATAATTCTGTTCTATTTTAGAACTTTTTATAAGTAAAACAATACAGTAACTATTCTTTGCATAAAGCTTACCTAATTCAGCATAACATTTTTGAAGTATACTCTTATGTATACCAATAGTTTATGCCTTTCTCTAACATAATTTGTAGAAGAATTTTCAATAATCATTCTGGTTTTGTATAACATAAATTTATCTTCTTCACAGTTTTGGAGGCAAATCAAAGTGTTGATGGACCAGTCTTTCTGTTGGCTTTAAGAGCATATCCATCCTAGCCTTTTCTAGCCTACACTACTTGCCAGTACTCCTTGATATTCTGTGATATGTACAGATACATTATTCTAATTTTTACCTCTGACTACAAAATGGCATTCTCTTTGTATGTTTCTGTATCTTCATTTTACCTTTTGATATTGTATTCATTAAGTTTTGAATGCACTCTAACCCAATATTAGCTTATAGTAGTTTAGCAACAGATTTAAATATTATCAAATACTACCAGTTTGAGGTTCCAAGTAGAGATAAATTTAGAAATATTCTGTGCAACATAGTACATTCTGTCCTCTGTCTTCTAAAAATCCAGATTCTTCTCAGTACATTCAATATACATGTAACCCATTGCAAACCTCATTTACATGTAAACTTAGAAAGTCTCACATTTCATTATTTAAATCATTTAAGCAGGCAGTGGTGGTGGGGGCATGCCTTTAATCTAGCACTCAGGAAGCAGAAGCAGGTAAAATCTCTGAGTGTGAGTCCAGCCTGGTCTACAGAGCAAGTTCCAGGATGGCTGGGACTACATAAACAGAGAAACCCTGTCTTAAAACACCCCTCTCCAAATAATCTAAGTCAGCTGTAGATGAGGTTCAGGATATAGTACATCTGGAAACAAATTTTTTTTCTTCCTACACAGTGACTTGTGTAACTGAAAAAGAAATCATGCTATTGTAATATATAATGGTGAGGCAGGCATATGATAGACAGCCCCACTCTGTAAAGACACAAAAAAGGGAATAAAGGGATTACTAAACAAGTTAATCACCCAACAGAGCAAGTTTCATTCCTTAGTGTGCTCTGAGCTCCTTTTCTGGCCTCTGTAACTGGGTTTTTGCTTAGTCATTCTCTTCATTTTGTCCCAGGTCTGTCTCCCACCAGGCTGCAGCTGGTTCTGGTGCAGAATTATCAGGTACCTTATCAGCCTGAGGAAGTCAAGAGATCCATGCAGTTAGACGCGAGGCTCTCTGCAGATCCTTCTCAGATAATCTTGTCTCTTTCTCTGACTTCTGGTGATGACTGAAATCATGAGTCATTCCCAGTATCTTCAGTAAAAGTTTATGTGGTCACAGACCTGGTCCCTTTTCCAGAACATACTGTCTGGATAGGTTTAGAATTTTTCAGATTATCCAATGCTGGTTCCTTTCTCCCTAATAATTAGATTTTCAATTTATAACTTTTACATTACAATTTTATTGTGAGCATCAAGAAGAAACAGCCCTTGTCTTTCACACTTTGGCTGTCTCAGCTACATATCTAAATTTGTTACTTACAAGGTAGCTTTTTTACCCCCAATAGCATGAAACCACTTCAGCCAAGTTGCTGCCACTGTATAACAAACATCACCTTTCTTCCAGTGTCAGTTATCATTCACTATTTTTTCCAAAGGCCTCTCTAGAAATTCTGCTAATATTTATATCTGTAGCAATATTGTATTCATGATGAGTAATGTACACATGCGGTTATACATGCATATGCATAGTGTCTAGGGTTACATGAGCTTTGTTTACTGTTCCTTGTTTTCTAAGCCTTTACCATGACCGCCTTTAAGATCCGTGTTTCTGCCAGTGGACTCCTAAAGAAAATTTGGGCTTATGATATCAACAAATGTCAAAATTCTTCCAGCATGATTCCATTTCCCAGTCCAAAATATATATTGGCTTCCTAGGGTTACCATAACAAAACAACAGGAATATAGTGGATCATGATTATGGAAGTACAAAGGCAAGATGTTGGCTAAATTGCTTCCCTCTTAAAGTTGGGGGGGGGGGGGCGATCTTGCATGCCTTTTTCCTAACTCCTAGTCACAAGCCTTGGCTTGTCATAATATTCCCATCACTGTTTCTGTTATCACATGTATTTTCTTTCTGGAAGTATGCTACTGTGTCTTCATTTGCATCCTCATAAAAACACCAGTCTTTGGACTTAGGCCCTCCCCTGCTCTATATGATTTCTTCTTTTTTTTTTTTTTAATTTATTTATTTTATGTATATGAGTACAATGTAGCCGTCTTCAGACACTCCAGAAGAGGGCATCAGATCCCATTACAGATGTTTGTGAGCCACCATGTGGTTGCTGGGAATTGAAATCAGGACCTCTGTATGAGCAGTCAGTGCTCTTAACTGCAGAGCCATCTCTCCAGTCAGTATGATTTCATCTTGATTTATTGTATCTGCAAAGACCTCTTTTTCCTTTGAAATGAAATTCTGAGGCTTTGGAATATTCTTCAGCCCAGTGTGTTTATTACTGCCTCTTCCTTGTCTTTCATTCATATTTGTACAAACTGTATTTTTTAAATGATAAGATTGATCATTCTGAAGAGTAATTCAGACATTTATGTTCAATGAGATTAATAAATAGAGCAGCGGAAAACTGTAAAAGCCCTTGTATGTCCCTCACAAACCATAGCCCCCTTCTGCTCAGGTGGAATTACTGTCCTGACTTGTGATAATAATTTTCTTTCTTTTTTTTTTTTTTAGCAACTAACTTTTTTTAAGTTGAGTTTTTCAGTCATAATTTGCGAGCTTTCTAAGCATTTGTCACTTTACACAGAATCAAGCCCCACAAGAACTCCAGTTCCCACATTAGATGTTAAGTAGGTATCACGTGGGGCATGGATCCGACTCTCCGGGTTGGTTGGCAAGCATGTAGAAGTTAAGCTCATTTTAGCCTCTGTGTGGTGCTCAGCACTCACACTTGGAAGTTGGCAAGTGGCGGCTAAGAACCTTGGTAAATCTTTGTCAAAGACGCCCTGCACTGAGGAAGGCAGAGCTCAGAGCACCTTGACCCTGTGAGAGGATGCAATCCTTAGTTCATTGTGGCAACACCTCCAAGGGAAACTGTTCGCCCCACCCCTAAAGCTTTCTTTAAGGCTTCCACTTTTTACTAAAAGAATTTAGTTACAGAGGCTTACAGAAAAGTTACATTAAACTTACTGCCACTCATATCCTATGTTATAACCTGATGCTTATAGTAGGTGTAGGCAAACTGTGCCCACTCTATCATCTCTGCTCCACCCTTCTCACCAGCTCCCCAATTTAAGTTTAACTGTACCAGCCAAATCTCATCTGGCCTTTTATACTTTCCCTGTCTTCCCCTCCTTATCATGATGTTCACAGCAGTTGGAGTTCTGACCAGACAAATTGCACAGAGTTTAGATAGGTGCTGAGGATTTTACATAAGTATTTTTCATGTTTTTACAGCAATCCTTGGCTGAATGAGCCATCTCTCTAGCCTTTCTGCTATTCTTTTCTTTTCTTTATTAAACTAATAAAATTTAATTTAAAATATACAACTCAGTATTGACTTTTTTTTATGTCATTCAAATCATTTATAATAGTTAAATGCCTCTGAAATATACATGGTATCTTCTGAAGCTAAAAGTAATATGCACTCAATCAGTTTTTAAAATCTATCTGGAACATTAAACATGATAGAAATAGAAAAGAATCTCTTATGAAGATCTCTATGAAAGGAAATTGTGACAAGTTCCTGATTAGACAGAAGCCATTCAGTCTCCAAGGTAGAATGCTCAATGTAACTCTGGCTTCGTAGAATGAGTTGGGCAGTGTTCCTTCTGTTTTTATTTTGTGAAATAGTTTGAAGAGTATTGGTGTTAGGTCTTCTTTGAAGGTCTGATAGAATTCTGCACTAAAACCATCTGATCCTGGGCTTCTTTTGGTTGGGAGACTTGATGACTGCTTCTGTTTCTTTAGGGGTTATAGGGCCATTTAGATGGTTTATCTGATCTTTATTTAACTTTGGTACGCAGTATCTGTCTATAAAACTGACCATTTCATCCAGATTTTCCAGTTTTGTTGAATATAGGTTTTTGTAGTAGGATCTAATGATTTTTTTGGATTTCCTCAGTTTCTGATGCTATATCTCCCTTTTCATTTCTGAGTTTGTTAGTTTGGATACTGTCTCTGTGCCCTCTGGTTAGTCTAGCTAAGGGTTTATCTATCTTGTTGATTTTCTCAAAGAACCAGCTCCTTTGTATAGTTCTTTTTTGTTTCTACTTGGGTGATTTCAGCTCTGAGTTGGATTATTTCTTGCTGTCTACTCTTCTTTGGTGTATTTGCTTCCTTTTGTTCTAGAGCTTTCAGATGTGCTATTAAGCTGCTAGTGTATGCTCTCTCCAGTTTCTTTTTGGAGCTTCTGAGAGCTATGAGTTTTCCTCTTAGCACTACCTTCATTGTGTCCCATAAGTTTGGATATTTTGTGCCTTCATTTTCATTAAGTTTAAAAAGTCCTTAATTTCTTTATTTCTTCCTTGACCAAGATAGCATTAACTTGGGCATTGTTCAGCTTTCATGTGTATGTTGACTTTCTGTTGTTTTTGTTGCTATTGAAGACTAGCCGTAGTCCATGGTGATCTGATGGGATGCATGGGATTATTTCAATCTTCTTGTATCTGTTGAGGCCTGCTGGAGAAGGTACCATGAAGTGCTAAGAAGAAGGTATATTCTTTTGTTTTAGGATGAAATGTTTTATAGATATCTGTAAAAATCCATTTGTTCCATAACTTCTGTTACTTTTAATGTGTCTCTGTTTAGTTTGTGTTTCCATGATCTGTCCACTGAGGAGAGTGGGGTGTTGAAGTCTTCCACTATTATTGTGTGAGGTGCAATGTGTGCTTTGAGCTTTAGTAAAGTTCCTTTTTGAATGAGGGTGCCCTTGCATTTGGAGCATAGATGTTCAGAATTGAGAGTTCTTCTTGGTAGATTTGTCCTTTGATGAGTATGAAGTATCCTTCCTTATCCACTTTGATAACTTTTGGTTGAAAGTTGCTTTTATTTGATATTATAATGGCTACTCCAGCTTGTTTCTTGGGACCATTTGTTTGGAAAATTGTTTTCTAGCCCTTTACTCCAAGGTAGTATCTTTCATTGACACTGAGGTGTGTTTCCTATATGCACCAAAATGTTGGGTCCTGTTTTCCTATCCAGTCTGTTAGCCTATGTCTTTTTATTGGGGAGTTGAGTCCATTTGATGTTAAGTGATATTAAGGAATAGTGATTGTTGCTTCCTGTTATTTTTGATGTTATTTTCATGTTTGTGTGGCATCTTTTGGGTTTGTTGAAAGATCACTTTCTTGCTTTTTCTTGCTAGGGTGTAGTTTCCTTCCTTGTGCTGGTAGTTTCCATCTATTATCCTTTGTAGGGATGGACTTGTGGAAAGATACTGTGTGAATTTGGTTTTGGCATGGTATATCTTGGTTTATCCATCTATGATTATTGAGAGTTTTGCTGGGTATAGCAGCGTGGGTTGGCATGTTGTTCTCTAAGGGTCTGTATGAGGTCTTCCCAGGATCTTCTAACTTTCATAGTCTCTGGTGAGAAGTCTGATGTGATTCTGATAGGTCTGCCTTTATATGTTGCTTGATCTTTTTCCTTTACTGCTTTTAATATTCTTTCTTTGTTTAGTGCATTTGGTGTTTTGATTATTATGTGATGGGAGGAATTTCTGTTCTGGTCCAGTCTGTTTGGAGTTCTGAAGGCTTCTTGTATGTTCATGGGCATCTCTTTCTCTAGGTTAGGGAAGTTTTCTTCTATAACTTTGTTGAAGATACTTACTGGCCCTTTAAGTTGGGAATTTTCACTCTCTTCTATATCTATTATTCTTAGGTTTGTTCTTCTCATTGTGTCCTTGATTTCCTGGATGTTTTTGTTTAGGAGCTTTTTGCTTTTTGCAGCTTCTTTGACTGTTGAGTCAATGTTTTCTATGGCATCTACTGCACCTGAGATTCTCTCTTCACTCTCTTGTATTCTGTTGGTGATACTTGCATCTATAACTCCTGATCTCTTTCCTCAGTTTTCTATCTCAGGAGTTGTCTCCCTTTGTGATTTCTTAATTGTTTCTATTTCCATTTTTAGATCCTAGATGGTTTTGTTCAATTCCTTTACCTGTTTGTGTTTTCTTGTAGTTTTTAAGGGTTTTTTGTGTTTCCTTTTTAAGAGCTTCTACCTGTTTACCTGTTTTCTCCTGTATTTCTTTAAGGGAGTTATTTATGTCCTTCTTAAAGTCCTCTATCATCACCATGAGATGTGGTTTTATATCAAAGTCTTGCTTTTCCAGTATGTTTGGGTATCCAAGAGTCACTTTGGTGAGAGAACTGGGTTCTGATGATGCCAAGTAGCCTTGGTTTCTGTTGCTTATGTTCTTGCCCTTGCCTCTTGCCATTTAGTTATCTCTGTAGCTGGTCTTGACATCTCTGACTATGGCTTGTCCCTCCTGCATGCCTGTGTGTCAGAACTCCTGGGAGACCAGCTCTTTCTGGGAGGAATTTGGGTATGGACAGCTGTGGCAAAGGGTCAGCTCCAGAATGCAGATGGAAACCAGAAGGATCCTGTCCCCAGCTTTTCCTTGGTTCCTGTGTCCTGATGGTTCAGGGTGGGTCCATCTTGGCCAGGAATTTGAGCAGAAGTGGTGGTCTTCCCTGTGCTCACAGGTAAGTCAGCACTGCTGGGAGACCAGCTCTCTCCCAATGGTATTTGTGTATGGAGTGCTGTGGCATATGATCAGCTCCCGAGCAGACAGATACCGGAAGGATCCTGTCCCAGGCTGCTCCTTGGTTCCTGTGTCCTTAGGATTCTGAGTGGGTCCCTCTGAGCAGAAGTGGTGGTCTTACCTTTGTTCACAGGCATGTTCATACTCCTGAGAGACCATCTCTTACCCAGTGGTGCTTGGGTATGGAGCTCTGTGACACAGGATCAACTCCAGGCAGAGATAGAAACTCAATTTTCTTTTTTTTTTTTAACTATTTATATATCTATCAGTAGACAGTGTTTCATTTTTCCTATGATTAAACACTACTAGTCAACTGAACTGCACATATACTGGGCCTTTCTTTTTTACTTAATATTATATTTGTGAGATTAATCCACATTACAGTTTGGAGCTATAATAAGTTCATTTTCACTGAAATAGAGTATTCATTTTTTATGAACACTGATTTTTTTTTTGTTCTGTTACAATGGGACATTTGGCGTGTTTTCATTTGGATTTAGCATCATTATCAGTCCTGCTACATGATGCTTCTTGTACAGAAATCCTGGGAAATAATGTACGTTCTCAAGATTTATACCTTGAGTACAATTGAGAGCTGACGAGTTCACAAATCCTCCACTTTAATAACTATTAACTAATATCTGAAGGGATTTCCCCCAAGTTAACATCTCACCAGTCATGGAAGGATGTTCATGTTGCTCCATATCCTCATCCACACTAGGTCTTGTCAGACTCCAGTCTAATAGATGTTCACTTATGTTTCCTTGTCTTATTTATAACCTGTATTAAGAGTCAACATTATTAGTGTTATGCTTTACACTTTAGCCCTTATTCAAGTTTTATTTAACCTATTATTTTGACAGTTTTTCAGTATGGAGAATACCTGCTAAACTATTTCAAATGACTGTCAGATGAAAATAGGATTTATTCTTTTAAATTTTTATGTATGTCACTGGTTCACTTATTTGTATGCATTTGTACTATGTGCTTGCCTGACACCCATGGAGACAAGAAGACATCTAATTTCCTGGAACTGTATGGGCAGTTTTGAGCTGTGATGTGTATGCTGGGAAACAAATATCTTCCAATACAACTATAATATTATGATCATCCTTGAGAAACTATTGCATTACGACTGTAATTTTCTCTAATATACATTTTGTAATCCAATTTCTTTTTTTAAGATTTATTTATATATCTAAATACACTGTAGCTGTCTTCAGACACACTAGAAGAGGGTGTCAGACCTCGTTACAATGGTTGCTAGCCACCATATGAACTCATGACCTTTGGAAGATCAGTCAGTGCTCTTAACTGCTGAGCCATCTCTCCAGTGTTTTTTTTTGTTTGTTTGTTTTTTTGTTTTTTTTCTTTTTTGGTTTTCAAGATAGGATTTCTCTGTATAGCCCTGGCTGTCCTGGAACTCACTCTGTAGACCAGGCTGGCCTCGAACTCAGAAATCCGCCTGCCTCTGCCTCCCAGAGTGCTGGGATTACAGGTGTGCGCCACCACCGCCTGGCTTGTTCCCCATTTTTTTTAATAGGGTAATTTGGTTCTCTGGAGTCTAATTTCTTGAGTTCTTTGTATATATTGGATATTAGCCCTCTATCAGATGTAGGATTGGTGACGATCTTTTCTCTATCTATTGGTTGCTGTTTTGTACAATTGAGAGTGTCCTTTGTCTTACAGAAGCTTTGTGATTTTATGAGGTCCCATTTGTCAATTCTTGATCTTAGAGCATAAGCCATTGATGCTCTGTTCAGTAAAATTTCCCCTGTGCCCATGTGCTCAAGGGTCTTCCCCAGTTTCTTTTCTATTAGTTTCAGTGTGTCTGGTTTTATGTGGAGGTCCTTGATCCACTTGGACTTTGTACAAGGAGAAAAGAATGGATCAATGTGCATTCTTCTACATGCTCACTGCCAGTTGACCCAGCAACATTTATTGACAATGCTGTCTTTTTTTCTACTGGATGGTTTTAGCTCCTTGTGATCAAGTGACCATAGTAGGTGTGTGGGTTTATTTCTGGGTCTTCAATTCTATTCCATTGATCTACCTGCCTGTGTCTGTATCATTACCATGCATTTTTAATCACTATTGCTCTGTAGTGCTGCTTGAGGTCAGGGATGGTGATTCCTCTAGAAGTTCTTTTATTGTAGAGAATAGTTTTTGATGTCCTGGATTTTTTGTTATTCCAAATAAATTCGAGAATTGCTTTTTCTAACTCTATGAAGAATTGAGTTAGGATTTTTATGGGGATTGCATTGAATCTGGAGATTGTTTTAGACAAGATGGCCATTTTTATTATATTTATCCTGCCAATCCATGAGCATGGGAGATCTCTCTATCCTCACTTGGGCCCTTTGGCTTGTTAACCTTTTTGAGTTCTGTGGATTGTATCTTGGGTATTCTGTACTGTTTTTGGCTAACATCCACTTATTAGTGAGTACATACCATGCATGTTCTTTTGGGTCTGAGTTACCTCACCCAGGATGATATTTTCTAGTTCCATCCATTTGCCTGCAAAACTCAGGATGTCCTGGTTCTTAATAGCTGAGTAGTATTCCATTGTGTCAATGAACCACATTTTCTGTATCTATTCTTCTGTCATGGGATATCTGAGTGGTTTCCAGCTTTTGGCCACAAACAAGGCCACTATGAACATAGTGGAGCACATGCCCCTGTGGCCTGGTGGGGCATCTTTTGGGTATATTCCCAAGAGTGGTATAGCTGGCTCTTATGATAGATCCTTTTCCAGTTTCCTGAAGAACCACCAGATGGATTTCCAGCATGCTTTTACCAGCTTGCAACCCCACCAGCAAAGGAGGAGTGTTCCTCTTTCTCCACATCCTCGCCAACACCTGCTGTCTCTTGAGTTTTTAACCTTAGCCATTCTGACTGGTGTGAGGTGAAATCTCAGGGTTGTTTTGATTTGCATTTCCCTGATGACTAAGGACTTTGAACATTTCTTTAGGTGCTTCTCAGTCATTTGAGATTCCTCTGTTGTGAATTCTTTGTTTAGTTCTATACCCCATTTTTAATTTTTTTTTTTTTTTTTGTGGTTAGCTTCTTGAGTTATTTATGTATTTTGGATATTAGCCCTATACCAGATATGGAGTTAGTGAAGTTTTTTTTCCAATCTGTAGCTTGCTGATTTGTCCTGTTGACTATATCCTTTGCCTTACATAATAAAAATTTTCATCTTCATGGAATAAAGTATTTTAATATTTTCTTTATGCTTAAGGCTTTTGGGGTTTTAATTAATCAGTCCTCCCTAGTGTGAATGTAGGAAGGTATTGTTCTTTGTTCTAAGTGTTTACTTTTTTGTCCTTCACATTTAAGTTTTTAATCTCCCTGGAACTGATTTATGCTTGCATTATAAAATGGGAGTCCGTTTACATTTTTATCCTCAAATAGATAATGTCTAACCAACACCCAGAGTCTATACATCTTAGCAAACTTGTCTACAGTGAGAACAGGCATTCTGAAGCTGGGACATTCACAGGGATTCTATACTCTCACTGCCAAGCATATTTTTATGCACTTACCCAGTAAGAAGAAGAAATTCTTTAGTGGAGCGTTTATTTGAGACTTTTGTCAAGTTTTAAATTGGTGGAGTATCAGTAGTTTTAGTATTACATTCTAAGATTTCTTTGTGTATTTTGAAGGCAGGTCTTTTATCAGCATGATGCTTTCTTCTGATCTATAGTCTATATTTTCTTATGTTCTTAATCGTGTCTTAAAGCACAAATGTTTTAATGAAGTCCAATGTAGAAATTTATTCTGTTATTATTTAAGCTTTTTGGTATCTTACCTAAGAAATCTTTCCTGGAATCAAAGTAAAAAAAAAAAAAAATAGTCCCATGTCTTCTAGAATACCTACTGTCTTCATTCTTATATTTAGATCTGTTTATTATGCATGGAAATTTGTGTTCATAAGGTATGATCTAAGTACTTAATTTTATATGAAGAGCTCCTGTTGATTAACACTGCATCTTAAATATCCTTGTACGGTTTTATTGCTTTGATCTATATTTATGTCTTTATGTTTCAAATCCCTGTTGGGCCTTTATAGTGAGTTTGACAATCAAGAGTAACTCTTCCAACTTTATTTCTTTTATCCTAGGTCTTATATATCCATACAAATTTTGTCAACACTGTTGATTTTTCTACATAAATGCAGAAATTTAATGGAGATTGGATTGAGTCTGTCATTTAATTTAGTGACAGTTTTTCCTAGTACATTAACACATAATTTCTCTTCCTTTATCCAGATCAGCTATAATTTCTTTCTGTATTATTTTATATATAATTATATATTTATATTTTATATATCATTATATTGTATAATTATATATATTATAATGTATCAAATCTATACTTCTATGAATTTTTTTCTAAACATTTTATTGATTTTGACACTCTTATAAATAAAATTGTTCTGTTTTATTTTTTTTCTTGTCTGCAAGTATATAAATATATGTTGGGTTTTGTTTTCATCTTGTCTAACATGATCTAATTAAATGTTCTATTGATTATTTTATTCTAGTGGTTTTAGTGTGGGTAGCTTAGAATCTTTTTTTAAAAAAGAATTATTTATTTTATGTATGTGAGTACACTGTAGCTGTCTTCAGACACACCAGAAGAGGCATCGGATCTCGTTACAGATGGTTTTGAGCCGCCATGTGGTTGCTGGGAATTGAACTCAGGACCTCTGGAAATGCAGTCAGTGCTCTTAACCTCTGAGCCATCTCTACAGCCTCCTTGGAATCTTCTACACAGAAAAAATAATGTTTCCTATGAATAAAGACAGTTGTGCTTGTGTTTTCCTGTCTGGAAACTTATTGTTTACTTGGTTTTTCCTTCTTCTATTTTCCAGAACCTTTAGTACATTGTTGAATGGAAGTAATGTGAGCTAGTGTTTTTGCTAATTTTCTTTTAATGTAATATTTTTTATTAATTCTTTGCTATAAATCAAACTCAACTTCTCTGGAAGAGCAGCAAGTCTCTTCAGGGGGAAACATCTCTTTTTAATCCCTTAATCTTAGCTCTAGGTTTTCTATACCAGCTCTGTCGCAGTACATTACTTTCTTATGGTTATTATAATTAATTACTATACATCCGATAGCCTAAAGCCACATAGGTTTCTTCTGGTATAGATCTAGAGGTCAGAAGTCCGAAGATGAAGTTGTTAAAATGGTTCTGAAGATTAGGTGAATGTTTGGTATAATTCACCAATGAGTCCCATTGAACCTGGGTGTTTCTTTGGGATAGCTAGCTGATTACTAATTCAGCCTCTTGTTACAGTTTAGTAAGTAATTCTCTTTTGGAATTGTGTTGATAATTGTTATGTTTATGAATTTGTCAATCAATATAAATTTTCTCCCTCATTGACTTAAAGTTCTTCACAGTATTCCTTTGTAATCACTCTCGTTTCCATGAATGCTGATGCTTCCTCTTTACTTTTTCATTTCAATCTTTTTTTCTTCTCTTCAGTTTTTTGCAGACAGCAGACAGACTTGGATATGGGGTTGGTAGCATCTAATTTGTGTGGTATTTTATGTGCCTAGCACTAAGTGAGCTCAACAGGTTTTTGTTTATTTGTTTGGTCTGGGTTGTTTGTTTTGTTTTATTTCAGATGTCTTATTCTGAAGCCTTGGCTAGTCTGAAACTCACTGTATAAATCAGGCTGGCCTCAAACTCACATAAATCTCTGTCACTCTACTTCCTGATGCTGTGCTCCCTTACTGTTTCCAGCCATTTTTACGTTCCTAGGGTCTTTGCTCATTGATATCACCTGAGAAACCAAAAGAGTGCCTGCTATAAGTAGTTTTGATTATCTACTTTATAATGCTCATGCAGTTATATATTTTCAAACATCAGGTTTTTTTTCCCATGGATCTCCCTTCTCATCTGACTTGCATTTCGCCAAACTCTAATGTGATTAAACACTTTTAATATATCTATTAGTTATATATTTCCCTCTTTTATGGAAGGTTCATCATTCTTTTCCTCAATTTCCCCTTGGTTGCCTACCTCTGTTTCTTATAGATATATGGAATTTCATACATTCAGTATTTGTAGTCTCCAATGATCTGTGTAGTAAATATCTTATCCTATGGATTTTCTATCTACTGATGATTATTTATTGTATGCCTGTGCCAAAGCATATGTGTAGAAGTCAGAGTCTTTGGAGGAATTAGTTTTCTCCTTCCACACGTGGGCTACAGGGTTGAACTCCAGTCCCAGGTTTTGTGGCAGCTGTCTTTACCCACTGAGCCGTGTTGTTGATGCATTGTATGACACGTTTGATGATCAGGAAATTTTTTATTGTAATGCAGCTGCATTCGGGAATCGACTCATCATTTTCTAAATGACTATACCTTTTGTACCCTTTTAAAAATAAAATATTTTCGTTTTGAAATTAAAATATATATTTTCCCCTTCCCTTTCTTTCTTCCAGTCCCTCCCATGTATTTCCACTGTGCGCTCACTCGCGCGCCTGCTCTCTCTTTCTCTCTAATTCGTGGCTTCTTTATCTTGAATTTACTTTTTGTATCTTAGGAGATAACTATTATTATACATTGCTGGTAGAAATACAGAAAAGTACAATTACCTTAGGGTGGAATTTGTATATTAGAAGTACATCAACATTTACTCTTTGTCTCAGCAATTCCACCTTTTAGAATTTATTTGAAAGAAATGCTTGAAAAAATACCAAATCGTGTGTGTGTGTGTGTGTGTGTGTGTGTGTGTGTAAGTAACATACACACAAACAAAATACACAAGGCTAATTTTCAGGGCATAGTTTAAAACTACATAAGACTTCAGTTATAAAACCAATATTTCAGGATTTGTTCATAGGAAAATATCCAGATAACTATTGTACATATACACACAGTATTGTGTAACTGTAAGAAGGCAAAAGAATAGTTTTTATATCAATATAGAATTATTTATAGGGCATATTGTTAAAATCAAAAAAAGCAAACTCTAGACCAGTTTTTATATAGGAAAAGAATATAACTAATGAATTTCATGTAAGTATAC
Organism: Apodemus agrarius; assembly: GCA_964023405.1. Taxonomy (NCBI): domain Eukaryota; kingdom Metazoa; phylum Chordata; class Mammalia; order Rodentia; family Muridae; genus Apodemus; species Apodemus agrarius. The sequence goes on along the minus strand of OZ030010.1, from coordinate 100,175,691 downwards.
ATATAGTTTCAAAAAAGAAAGGAAACATTGAAACCATAGGTCAAACTGAATAAGAAATGGTATTTACAGGGAACACAGGGAATGAAATGAAGGGATCAGAGATAGAATGATAAAGGTACAGTATCATCCTTTTCAATTTAGAGCCATATAAAGGTTTTGCATGATTACAAATATAATAAAAATTTCAATCAAAACCAGAAAAGGGCTGGGGGACTGTACTTCACAGTGCGTGCTGTGCTGGCTTACCATTCACTAAGCCCTGAGTTCAGTCTGCAGTGTCACATGGCACTGAAACCTCAAGAAAGAAGAAATCTAGAAAAGTTAAAAAAAAAAAACCTGAAGCAAATAAAACAAATGAGAAACATAACTGATAGCATAACAACCCAGAGAAAATACTGTAGCGACTTTAAAATAATACATGTCTATTACTAACAACATATTCCCTAAGGACTGCAAATATAAAAGTATACCCAATAATTTATTGTTGTTTTATTAGTATTTTATTTTGTTTTTGTTTTGTATCTTTATTGTTGTTTATTAGTATTGCTTTGAAATTTTTCAATTATGTGAGTATATTGTTAGTGAAAGCTAATAATCCAATTTGGTAATATTATTAGAATCTGAGAAACTGGAAATAAAATCTCAGTGATAGAGTACTTGCCTAGAAGGCAAGCAGTCCTGGATTTGATCCTCAAGATTACCAAAAACAGCCCTTCAAACAAAAGAAAAGAAAAGAGATACAAGTCTAAAATCAGAGTTTAAGAATAAACCTTGTCATATTGAATTTGAATTGGAAATTCTGTTTTAAATATAAGATCTATTTTCTTCCTATAAACTATCCCAGCTTTGTCTACTGCAGAAGCTTAGAAGCAACGACAATGCACACTCCGAATAACAGTAGTTTCCAAGTACTTTTCATTAAAAGAAACCAGGGATCCTTGGGGAAATAGTCCAATTTCAGGTTAGAAAATGTGCAAGATCAGCTCTGGACTCCTATAGGTCCTAAGTGGGACAGTTTGCCCACTATCACAGATAATTATTATATTTAATTAAAACATAACCAATCATAAAATACATAATTTCATAATTATAGTGAAAAATAGCCACTCTGCATTAGGTATTTCCTTACTCTCATGAATAATGAAAAACAGATAGAATCAAGCATTTATCCTGCTTTTCTTATACAAACTATATTCAGGAAAACTAAAGAGTTGATGATTACTGATTCCAGATTTAAAAATTCAAAGGAAATAACAGAGTCAGGGAATCCCCATTTTGTAATTTATAAGTTGATAGATCTGAACAGTAATCACTAAAGATTTAAAGCCTAAAAGGTAAAAGTTGTGTGTGAGTACATAGTAATCGAGGGATGTACAAATAGCACTTCAATTCACAAATTAATTTTAACATCACTGAAAATGTGCTCAGTGAATATTATGTGCCTTTGGACATGGTATAATAGGAAATACACAACTATATATGAATTGTTTTACCTTAAATATTGACCATGGATCAAATTAAATTTTACAGAAACCATGTTTATTGTAGCTTTCTAGAACAGGTTAATGGTCTCTATCTGTTCTTGATAATCTGGTATGTAAGAGCAATTATATATCTGTTGAGAATTTGAAATGCACTAAATTTGACCCAAATTGATAGTTAAAAAAAAAATAGTAAATACAAGTAACAAATGACTACTGAATTAGACTAGATTTAACTGTCAAGAAATCCAAGAAATTAGGAAGAAGTTATCACCAGAAAATACTTCATTAAACCAATTTCTTCATAGAATAGATAATGGTTCTATAATATCAATGGATGGAGGAGAAAAGTTGATGAACAACTTCAGAACAATCATGTAAAAGCCGTAATAGTCAAAAACTGATTCAGATCTTGATTATGGAACCAAGTACCTTTTTTTTAAAAAAAAAAAAGTCACAGAAATAATCAGGATATTTCAAATATAACCTTGGAATCAAGTAATATGTAGGAATTATTAATTATTAAATTCATGAATATGAAAATGCCATTCTGGTTCTGTTCTTCAAATATCGTTGTGAGTTAGAGGTATGTATACTTGCATGAGCATGAGGTTTCTGGGGGTCTTACTTACTCTGCGATGTATTGGCTGTGCTTGTGCTGGACAGTCTTAAGATACATATACATGCACACTCACATGCTCACACACATGCACACACATACATACATGCACGTGTATTTGCTACATGTTATAAAGACCTTTCCTAAAAGAGATTCTGTATCTGAGATCCAGAATTTAATTTTTATTAATTTTTAAAAAGTTGTACTGGGGAGGCTTTGTAGAACTTCCATATCTCTTTGTCTTGATCCAGATGAACCCCCAAAGAAGAACAAAGGTGATCCCATGAACAACCTGGAAAATTTTTACCACGAGACTATAATGAAAAAACGTCTTGAAGAGTTCCAACTTTTGAGAGGTGAACCCTTTGCTTCCCACTCACTGCTCTCAGCTGAGAACCCATCTCTCCTCCAGGACAAGGGAAAGCAGGCAGCACAGGGTAAAGGCCCCAGTCTCCATGTGGCAAAAGTTATTGAGTTTCCACCTGAGCAATGTTGGACTGGGCCTAAGAAGCTGAAGCAACCAATAGAATTTATCCCAGAAGATGAGATCCAGAGAAATCGTTTGTCAGAGGAGGAGATCCGAAACATTCCTATGTTTTCTTCATATAATCCAGGGGAACCAAACAAGGTATAGGCCATGGCAAGGAAACAACCTGGGTTGTTTTCGCTTTCATTTACCTCTACTTAATGCAGCATTTTAAAAATACCTTTACTTATGCCAAAGATTCTGACATAGGTACAGTGAGTGATTCTGTTTGTCCTTGACCTTAACTGTTACTCTCTGCATACTATTTAAGTAGTTTATCTCCTAGTGTGTTCTATGTGCCTTTCATAGCTCCTTAGATATTTTAAAATATCCTAATGAGATTTACTCATATCCACTAGTATCTCTGAATTATAGGAAATGTAACCACAGAGTGCTTACTGATTAACCAGCTGGTTGTGGATAGTGTTAACAGCACAAATCCTTAAAGCATTAATTTTAGGAAACAGTAAAAAATAACAATCTCTAATTTAAAAAACATGGATAAAGGGCTGCTGAAGTACTTTGGCTTTCTGTTATGTTACTCCTGTTCTAAGAGTAGGTAGGTAGCTTGATGTTCATCTACTTTTTCCATGAGCTATTACTGACTATCTCATGGATAAATTAGGAAATATCCATATACTTAGCTAGCTATATTTACAAAGATTTAATAACTTTTCATATTTGCTTAGTTTTAAAAATGAGTAGTGCATTATGGATATGCCTGAAGAATCTCATGCATTTATTCATCAATCCCATTCTTCCTTCTTTCTACATTTAACTATTATATATATATATATATACACACACACACACACACACACACACACACACATATATATATATATATATATATATACACATACATACACATACATACATACACACACACACACTATTTTGAATTTTGCTAGTTCTGTTCCTGTGGGTATTTTTATGTATTAACTATCTAAAACTGTATACAACTGTTCCTACTGGATGATAGTTAAATTTACTTTGCTTTTCCTTATGGTTTGAGAACAATGTGCAGACCAAATATGCATACCAAATAGAGACCCTGAACTCTATATTTTGAACTTTTTTTTTGTCAAGCTAGCATTATGCATTATGGTGCTATGGTACTTTATTGAGATTCTGAGCAGTACAGTGACCTACAGCTCACAGTCAGCTACATACTGTGAGGGGAAAGCGCTGACACTCCAGAGTCCTAGGTCAAGCGGCAGTGCTCCACAGATTATATATATCGTCTGTTTCTAACTTAGGATGTTTTCAGCTTAAATAAGATTTATCAAGAAATGACCCTATCTTGTTTTTTATAAATGTATTTATTTATTCACTTTATATCTCAATATCAGTCCTACTCCTCCAAAACCCCTCCCCCACCTCCTCCTTCCATTCCCACCCCCTCTCCTTTGAGAAGGGGAAGGCCCTACCCTGGCACATCAAGGACATGACCCTACCTTAACTGAAGGTATGTCTTACCTACTCATAAATATTCATAGATATTCATAAATATCGGTTTTATACATTTTGAAACTATATGTCATACTTTATATATTTTTCTTACTTTTTGACTCAATGTACCCAATATTTTAAAATTTTATTTCTAATGATACAAGGAATTATTTAGTATTCCATTATAGAAATATGTTATAATTTATTTCTCCATTTTCTTGATTTGTTTCCTCCCATTATTTTACTACTACAGATCAAGTTGTAACATTGCTGTGCATATCTTTTTCTCAGTACTGGAGATTGAACCTAAAACCTCAAGAAAACTAGGCAAACTCTACTGTTGAACTATATCCATAGATTTCTTTTTCATGTTTTATGTTGAGACAGATTTCATTAATTGCACGAGCTAATGCTAAACTCATTCTCTAGCCCAAATAAGCATGAACTTGTAATCTTTTTGCATTGGCTTCTTAAATAATTGATATTCTAAGCTTAAATCACAAGGCCTGGCTTATGTACATCTCTTATTGCCTGTGTACAAACATTCCTCCTAGACAATATTTTTCAAACTTAAGTCACAATTAATAGTTGACACCAGTAGGGTTTTATTTGTAAGGAAACAAATAGAAGAATAGATTAGAATAACAGATCAAAGTGTATCCCATAGAATTATATTTCACACAGTTAAGTCATTTTTTAAACTGTATTTTGTGCATGCATATATGTTGGGATGAAGGAGTAATATATGTGGGCTACAGTATTCAAGAGAGTTCTTCCTGTAGTTCTTAGATAAAATATTGGGAAATATATCACTCTCTTGTAATGTTTACACATTTTAATATACATGAAAATCATGTGAAGACATTATTAAAACATAGATTGCTGGGCTTCCCCACCAGATTTTTGACTTAGTGGATCTGGAAAAAGGTATGAATATTTGCATTTCCAACATGTTCCAGGAAATGTTGACCCTATTGGCCTAAGAGTGGAATTTCTAGACTTGATTTCCTAGGGTGTCATGGCATAGGATAGCTGTATCTTCCACCACCAGCAGCACTGTTACTACTACTGTTCCCTCTCCTCCTCTTTTTTCTTTTTTTTCCCTTTCCTTCCTTCCTTCCTTCCTTCCTTCCTTCCTTCCTTCCTTCCTTCCTTCCTTTCTTTTGAGACAAAGTTTCTCTGTGTCATCCTGGCTGTTCTGTAGACCAGGCTAGCCTCAAACTCACAGACTTACACCTGCCTTTGCCTCCCTAGTGCTAGGATAAAGTATGCACCACCACCACCTGGCTGACAGGTATGTCAGAGATTCCCCTCACAGCTTTTTTTTTTTTTTTTTTTTTTTTTTTTGTTTGTTTTTCGAGACAGGGTTTCTCTGTGTAGCCCTGGCTGTCCTGGAACTCACTCTGTAGACCAGGCTGGCCTCGAACTCAGAAATCCGCCTGCCTCTGTCTCCCAAGTGCTGGGATCCCCTCACATCTTAACCAAGATTTTATATTATACTTTAATAGTTTGGAAAGGTCATTTATTTTTATATTTGCAAATTCCACATTTCCAGTAAAGATACACATGTATTTTTATATTTATTAGCCTTTTGCCTACCCTCTGCGAGCTTGCTTTCTGTTTCTTTACCCATCATTTGATATTTCTGTCTTCTGTACTTATTTATAAGGATTATTTTTCATTGTTTGAAGAGTTATATTTATTTTTAATTGTGAATGTGTGAGAGAGAAGGACAGATAGGAAGATAGGAAGAGGCGGGAGAAGGGGAAGGGAGGTCCAAGAACAAGGCTAGAGCAGCTCAGACTACTAAGTTGTGAATATTTGTTTAACTTAACAGCAGACTTCGAGCCACACATCCAGGAACCGAAGAGAACAGTAAGCAAGATGAATAGCAAAAACTACACTTAAGCATAATACAGTCAAACTACAGAAATACAAGACAAGGATAAAAAGGAATACTTTATATAGGATCAAAGAAAATTACATCAGACTTACCATAAGCAAGAAGAAAATGTAATGAAATATTCATGTTTAGAGAGAAAAACTCCACCCACATAGAAGTTTATCCAGGAAACTTATCCTTTTACAACAGTTGTAGCAAAGTAACAGTTTCTCAGACAAACAAGAATCTAGACAATTTGTCACAAAGTTGTGCTCCAATGTCTAAGAAAATCAGATGGATTAGTAATCTAGATCTATGTAAAGGAAGAACACAGAAAAGGGAAAACACGAAGATAAGATAAAATGATTTTCTTATTCTGTAAAACAGAAAGAACACATTTTGTGAGATGAGACTTAGCTTATTATAGAAACCAGTTAAAAACATTACAATAAAAGAAAAAAACTGCAACTTCCTATCTTATGGGTAAAGCAAAATTCCTAAATCAAAACATTTGAGTGTCATAATGAAACTCATTATTATATATAACTAATATATGCTAATAAAGCATTAATATGTTTTCTTAAGTGTTTTTATTTAACTCAAAATATTAGAAAATGAAATTTCATAATGTATAGAGATAATTACATAAAGAAAAATCATGTGTTCATTTCATGTGATGTAGAAACAACATTTGAAAAATTCCTTAACATTCATTCATGAACATTTGTTCAAATTTCAAAGTTTTCTGTGAGAGACATGTTAAAGTATGCAAAAAGACATACCATAGATTAGGAAAAAGTAGTTCAAAGCACAGCCATATTTAACAAAGGACTTATATCTAGACTATACAAAGAAGTCCTAAAACTTGACAATAATAAAATGAACATCTCACTTTAAAAAGTGGTCAGAGATGGTTCATCAGAGAAGATCATAATGTGACAGCCCTGTAAATTCAATCCTACCATTGTTACCAAAGTAGTGTAACATGAAACAATGAGCTACAATTAAACTCCCACTTAAGTAAAATCCATAAAACTGACAATACCAAATGCTTTTGATGATTTAGAGCAACAGGAATACTTTACTCATTGCTGGTGGGAATATAAAATGAGACAACCGCTTTAGATTCCAGTTTGAAAGACTCTTAAACAAAGCAAAACATTGTTTTCCCCTATGACGTAGAATTTACTCGGTTATTTATCCAACTGATTGAAAAGCCTGTGTATATATATGCATACATACATACATACATACATACAAAATGTGGATATTTGTAATAACTGTATTCATAATTGCCAAAAGTAGAACTAATCAAAATGCCCTCCAAGTAGATGGATTTGGCAAATTGGTTCAATGAAATATAATTTAGCAGCAAAAAGATTTGAGCTATCAAACCATATAAAGACATATACAAACTTTAGATTCATACTAGTAAGCAAAAGATGCTACTATGAAAATAAAACATTCTATTATTTCATTCTGCAATAGTCTAGGAAACTCAGAATGATAGGCATCAAAATGATAGTTGATTATCAAAAGTTTAAGGGAAAGGAGAGTAAGCAAAGCATAGGGCATTTTTAGGAGAATAAAATTATTCTACGTGATACTGAAATGCTGAGGCTAGCTGGATGTTTAACAGAATATATATAACTAAGAGATTCTTAATGTATACAAATATTTAAAATCATTTAAGAGATTAGCGATTTTTAGGAAAGAATAAAGATTATAAAGGGAGAATCTTATTGCATTACATTTGTATATGATAATCTCACTAAAGGGATAGGAGAAAGAGTACTGACCTAAATGGTTTTGAAATGTGTAATGTGTAAAACTAACAGCAAATGGGAAGTGCATATAAGCACCATGCCCTAGTGGCTAAGGCCGGGTGTCCTGGTTAACAGTACTGATCCTGCATCATTAAGTAAATGGTTGACAGGTAGTCGAAGCTCAGGTTCTCCTTGGCAGAATTTGTAGTTAAATAAAAGGGAGGAAGTTAAAATGATCCATGTGGTAATAGCTTAAATTTGGGAGCATCACTGTGAATTCATATTTCACTTAATACAGAAACGGATAGCTCACATGTAGAAGAAGTATTTATCTATGTTTATACATAGGTTAGTATGAACATGTTTTTTCCTGAGTTGAGCAAGCCCCAATGAAACAAACCCCATCTTGCTCAGAATGGATTACTTCTAATACCATTCTCTACTAAATGTAACAATAGATTTTTGGAAAAATAAATGGCTGCCCCTATTACTCAGGCAGGAAATATACAAGATTATTAGCCTTGTACATCTTTCTGTACGAAAAGTAAAATAACAGCATAAAACACAGGGACTGAAGGAGAACTCCAATAATTTAAGCAAGAACTATCTCTGCAATAAACTAAATAAATTAACTTTGAGTAGTGATTTAAAATATAGAATATTCCTATCTGTATACAGGCAGTAAGAATTAAAAAGTCGAGGAAGTAGAGAAGAGATAAATCTTAGGAACATAATTCCCTAATGCTTAGTTGTAAGCACCTTGTGTTGTTTTGTTTCCCAATATGGAAAGGAAGATGTAACTTTATTTTTTCAACACCTATTTTTATTGATGGTTCTTAAATGCTTTAACTTCTCTTTTAGCCCACCACCCACCAGAGGGAGTAGAAAAAAGAAAGGCTATGGGCTAAGAAGGCCTATTTAGAAAGGTTCTTTGGAGCAAATATTTTTTGTATTGTCTGAAATAGTTCAGTTCACAGGAGTCAGCAGCGGCAGTTTGATCAAATCGCAAACACTTCATGGATATACTAGCAGTCCCGTTCAGTAGAGTCAGGATGGCAAACAGGAATTAGCAGGAATGGCACTACCTAGGAGACACAGCCAGGCCTCAGCCTCAGCATAAGTCAGAAGGTAGGACCAGGGAAGAATGCCAGAAGTTCTTGACTGCTTCTCTCAGAGAAGTGAAGATGAGCAAAAATACAAGACTAACAAGCACTGCACAGCTAGCAGTACTAGCAGGCCAAGCTCAGCCTGTCACTGTCCGTGGAGTCCTATTTATGCCCTCCAAACTTCACGTGTTCTCCACGGGTCTTGCCTCAGCACTGGTCCTGCCTCAACCTGGGCATCTGTCTCAGCTGACATCTCTCTGCCAACCAGCCTGAGTCTGCTGAAGTGGCAAGAATCCATGGCACACCGCCACAAGTTTTTTTGCTGTGTTTCTTTCTATGGAGTCCCAACAAATGGAGCTCAACTACTCAGTGTAAGACAGACCAATACATGGGTGTCGTTAGCAATGGATCCATCATGTGTCCTTTAATGTGCTTGCTTTAGTAGAACATCCTCTCTCCTGTGTCTGCTTCAGCCAAATGTTCCTTCAAGAGTCTGCCTTAGTCTTTCATCTGTGCCCATTTCATGTGTTTGCCCCAGCAAAACATTATCCAACACAACTGATTTTCCAAAGAACCCTTAACTTTCCACTTCAGGAAGACAAGCAAGTAATGGAGAAGCTGACCACCACTACCTCAGTCAGGTGATAAAAGCCAGCCATCAATCAATGCTGTTAGTATTTCTGCTTGATACAGTGTGACCAAAGCCAAACTCTTCTGGTATAGTTTTCTTCCCAATAATTCATTGTTGCAGTCTAACATTTTTAAAAAAATCAACAGAAAAATGATAGTATTGAGGTATCCTTAAAAAAAAAAATCTGACCAGTATTCCTAAACTTTTCAAGGTAAAAAAATGAGGACAATCTAAAAAATTGTCAAAAGGAGCTTAAGTAACCTAGATGGTGTCTTAAACAGAAAAATAAGAGATAGTAACTTAGGAAATCTAAATAAACAATGGACTCCTGTTAATAATAATAATGTAACAGTAATTTATTAATTATAATGAAGATAATATGCTAATGTAAGATCATTTAAGTCAGAAACTAGATATGGAGCATAAAGACATTACTCTCCATTTTTCTGTAAATCTAAAATTGTTCTAAAAAATAAAGTCAAATTTACAAGGCTTTTTAAAGGATGGCTACAAGTGAATGCAGAGAATATAAACTATAGAAAGTTCAACATGTGCAATCAAAACTACATATTACACAGTGAGCAGGAGAGTCTAGTTTTCTGTTTCATAAGAATGTTTATCTTGTTTTAGGGATTCTCTATATATGCATATGGTATAAATACATATGTTGTATGTTTTAGATATATACATGCATATATTTGTACATATATGCAGAGAACATGGAACCAAGAAAACCTAAGACAACTTCTTGTCCAGAAGTCCTTTTTCTTCTTATATAATAGTTTTATTATAAGACTGGGGAGATGGCTCAGCAGTTAGCACTGGCTCTTCTTTCAGAGGACCTAGATTTGATTCCTAGTCTCCACATGATAAGCAATCTATAACTCCAGCTCCAGGAGATCTTATGCCCTCTTCAGAGTCCTGCAGGCACTGCATACACATGGCACACAGACTTCCATTCAGACAAAACACTCATACACATAAAATAATATATTTTTTAATACTGAAAACTAAAAATATTTTTATCAAATGGAGCAGTCATTATGGGTCTTTTCTAATTACTAAGAAACTTGGCCTTTGCTCTCACACTTCTTTTAAAGTCTGTTAAATTTATTTTTTATTGAAAATATTTTTTCATATAATACATTTTGATCACTTTTTTCCATTACTCATCTCTTCCCAGATCTTCCCCCACCCATCTAACTCCACTGTTTCTTTCTTTCTCTCTTTAGAAAACAAACAGGCAAATAAACCAGAGTAAGAAAAAGAAAGGAAAAAGCACAAGAAACATGCACACAGAGACACACACCAAACAAAACCCATAAGAACACAAAGTCAGAAACCATAATATATAATAAGCAAAAGACTAGCAAATTTTTTAGAAAATGTCCAAACAAACAAAATTTACAAAAATACCATTGAGTTTGTTTTAAAAATAGTTTTATTTAAAAATATTTTAAATGGTTTTTTTTCCTCTCCCATTCTTTCAGTATTATGTTTAAATAATACATTGGATCTTCCTTCCTAAGGAAAAAAATTTAAGCATCCAAAGCACTACTGTAGGCTTTATCATGGTGGTGTATACCGGGCTTGTAGGGCTTTCTCATCTTCCGTGGCCAAAGCAACTCCCCTGTTTTCCCTTTCCAGCTCCAACAATTTTCTACCATTATACTTTTAGCTTCAATGATTTGGACTACTTGAATGTTTGTCTAAGTAAAATAAGGTATTATTTACCCTCCTGTCATTTAACATATGCTCCTAGAATTTGATCTGTGTCATAGCATATAATAGTGTTAATGAAAAAATATATACAATTTTTACCTCAAAAAAGAATAAGACACTTTATTCTTGAGCCAAATATCAGTGACTATGGCCTGGTGACACAGATTCCGGTTCCCCCACAATCCATGTTGTGACATGGTAACAGTTTCATGAAATAACAGAAAAACCAAGAAACTCATAAATTAAGGTCATTTCAAGTGCACTGGTGGAGCCATCAGGTAGGTGGACTACCGCAAACTGGAGCTATTGCTGCTCTAGGCTTCATATGTTGTCTGAGTTTTGGAGGGTGGAAGCTAGTGGTCTCTTGATATATTTCAAAGATTTCGCTTGTTAATCACAAGTATGTTGGGTTAGACAGTGGTGGGCAAGCAAGGAATGGATATTTGGGGTGGCTAAAGATACCCCAAGGTAATTAATTATAATTAGGCCCCAAGCTGTGTTATCCTGAACTCTCCACAAGTCGTTGAAGTTCTAATTAGTTTCCAGCCTTTTACAGGGTTCAGTATAATGCATGGTTTCTTTCCAGAAAATCTCTTTGACAATAGGAATTTTCCTTTGACAGATGAACACTCTAGTCTCTCTATGCTACCTTTCCTCCACTCACTTGTCACTCTCCTGATTTTTCATTTTCCGGTATGTATTTTCTTTGTGATTACTATAAATAGAATGATGTTTTAAGCTGATGATGTATAAATTAAATAACATAGGATATTATTTTGTTGTATTAAAATTTCAATAGCATTCTTTTACTAACTGATAGAGTATTTTCCTGAAAGTGTTAGTTACAGGTTGGTTTTTGTTGTTTTTTAATTGTTTTCTTCCTGGTCTCTGTCTTCTCTCATTTGCCTTTTTGCCTCTGTTTTCTATCTTTCACATTAGAAACCTTTCTCCTGTGCCTGATTATTCCTGTCCTTATTTCTGAGTAAAGAATGCAAAGTTGTTCCAAAGCCCTGAAATCATGGCTTTTGTGTACTTTGAATCCAGTGTGTTGTTTTAGAATCCCAGCATTTAAAAGGCTGAAGCAGGAGGTTTTTGAGTTCTAGGCCAGGCTGTGGTATATGTCTCCAAATGACCATAAGAAAACAGTAAAAACAAGGAACCAGGTTATCTGACTAGGTCATTTGTTGGAGAACTTCTGTACTTAGTTCCCCTAGAGAAGACTCCTTTATGCTTTCTTACAAAGAAACAACCAGGATTCTAGTGGAGGAATGGTAGTCTGATCAAGAGTGTCCCCAGTATTTAACATGCATTCTTTCAGTGTCGTTGCTTTCAAAAAGAATACTCTTGACCTCAGCTACATAAGGCATTCCGCATTTTCTGACAGTTCACCTTCATATTCTACCAGGATTGCTGAGTTGCCCTCACCCAATACTATAATTGTAGAGGGGTTAAAAATATAATTAATTTTTCAACTGCTTTCAACTTGGAATCTTCATTTCAACATTATCTAATCACATCTACTTCCAGAGCCCCCCCAAAGCTAGCAGTTCTTGAGCAGTTTATGTATGTATTCTTTCTTTCTTGTTTTTGTATTTTATATATTTATTTAATTTTTAGACAATATATCACTACGTTGCCCAGACTAGACTCTTGTCCCAACTTCACCTTCCTATTTGGTAGAGTTACAGGTTTTCACCACTGTTCTGACTTCTGAAATTTTATTTGTTTGTTTGTTTATTTCTTTAGTGTGTGTGTGTGTGTGTGTGTGTGTGTGTGTGTACATTCATAGAGGCCAAAGGTCAATGTCATGTGTCTTTCTCTGCTGCTCTCCACCTTTTACTTTTTAAAATAGGCTCTCCCCGAGTTCAGAAATCCTCAGCTGGCTAGCCTGGCTGGCCAGCAAGCTCTGGGGATCCAGCTAGCTTTTTACACGGGTTAGCAGCAGTTGAAACATCAAGCCTTCATGTTTGTGCAGCAAGCACTTTTACCCACAGGGCCGCCTCCCTAGCCCGCTCCTTCCTTAGGGAGACTTTAAAGAAGACTGCACGCGTTCTTGACGGTTCCATCCTGGGGATTTGCTGTGGAGCCTTCTTTGGTGTGTGTTTAGTTCCCACTCATCTATTGATTTTTGTATCTTCCAGAATATTGTTGCTATTGCCTTCTTTCTCAGTTCTTTCTAACCTTGTTGGTTTTAGGCCTTGTAGCTTTAGAGTTTTCTGGAAAGAATAGCATTAGGTTCAGTCTCCCATCTTTATCTAAAAGTAATTCAAGCCATAATGAAAGAGTTGCTTTCCTCATGTGATTATTTTTGTCACTTCTCAATTTGTATTAGGTGCTATATCTGAAGAACCTTAGTCCTCGGGTGAAAGAAAGAGACCTTATCTCCTTATTCGCTCGATTCCAGGAGAAAAAAGGACCACCCATTCAGTTCCAAATGATGACTGGACGCATGAGGGGACAGGCTTTCATCACCTTTCCCAGTGAGTAACTTCACCTAGGTAGCCACTCTATTGTAGCATCAGAACATGAGAGACTACTTGTTACCTCACCGAATTAAATAGATAGAGCCTTAGCACATGGAAGGCGGCCCGCGGGAAATACATTTCCAGTATCCCTTGGTCCTCCTTCCTATCCCTGCTTCCTCTTTCCTATGGATGCTACACAACCACCTTACCCTGGTGTTCTCCATTTTCCCATTGTTGACATTTCCTTCCTACCCTACCAATATTTCTTTCTTTCTGATGACAGTACTACTTCTACACTGTATTACAATAGAATTATTCAGTTAGTGTGTTGTATTGTGATAAGAAGACATATCTTTGTCCCATGCCCAATTTCTTTAGGACTAAGTGATTTTAAGCTAGTTAATTAACTCATTGCCAATTCATAATTATTGGAAGATGATACATTCTTCCAAATATCATTGTATGTCATTGCATGGCCTGTATATTAATGCAAGTGCAAGAAAGATACGGTAATTTTGATCTTACTAGTAAGCTAGCTAGTATGTCTTTTGTGTGGAGAAGCCAGATAGGATCTATACCTTCCATTGCCTCTAAACTGTCATTGTAATAATACTTGGCCAACTTTTATGTGGGCAAGTGATTTTACACATGAGAATTGCTGGTCTCCTTCCCCTTGCTTTCAAATAACCTTGTACTGTCTTTTCTGTCTCCTTGAAGATTTGTAGATCCTTTGTACCAGTGGTTTTCACTCTTTTGAAGGGAGAATTCCTATTGCATTTGAAAACAAATTTCATGTATTTTCACAAAATATATAACCTTCTAATTGAAAGATATGCAATACAAAGACTTTAAATTTCTATATGTACGTTTGTAAAGTGTATGTGTGTATGAGTTCATGTGTGTGTTCACGTGTGTATGCACATGTGTGTGCATGCATGGGGTGATTTGAAGCTAACCTAGTGTCTTCTTCAGCTGCTCTTCCACCTTAATTTTCTCACTAAACTTAATGCTCCTGAATGTGTCTCGGCTGGCTAGTCAGTGAGCTCCAGGAGCTCTCTCCCTAGCTCTAGAGTCACCAATGCCTGCTTCCTGACCTGGGATTGGAGATGGGTACCAGGGATCAAGGTCTCATGCTCACATAGCAAGCCTTTTACCTAGAGAACCACCTCCCGGTCCCAGCTGTGTACTTCTTAGGTTGTAGCTCTTTTACTAATCCTAAGAGCTATAGTACACACTTGAAAATTTGGTATATATCTGAGACAAAGTGCTCTCAGGCTAATGGCACTCTCTACTTATAATTCCACAGACTCTAGTCTACCCCTCCTCATTTCTTACATATAGTCTCTGAGACCCATATGTTGAATATTCCAGCTATATACTATATATTCTCATACACACATTTTTTTATATACAAAAAAAAGTTCATTATCCCCATACGGGTCCCACAACTACTTTCTTTCTAAAAGAAAAAAAGTAGCTAAGTGTGTTCAATAGTGTGTTAACTTCTTTTATTTGTGTAACAATTTTGCAAACTTTGCTTCTTGTATCTATAAGCTATCGAAGGGAAAGGCATGTGCATAGTTAGATTTAACTTACATGTTTTAAATTTACTACCTATGTATCCTTATATCTTCTATATCTTTGAATCAAATATATATTTTGAGGGTCTTTTGTCACTATTATTACCCATTAGTTTAATTTTGCTTACTTATACAAATTGGGGATTGTAGACAAGACAGAAACATCAAACATCAGTATGATTTTTATAGCAAACAAATGCAAATTAAACCTATAATATAATTGAGTGATTAAGCTCTATATAATTTGATGCATTTTTCTTATTTTTTCCAGATAAAGACATAGCATGGCAAGCACTGCACCAAATTAATGGATATAAACTCTATGGGAAAATATTGGTAATAGAGTTTTCAAAGAGCAAAAAGCAAAAGTCAGCTGTTCGGCGGGCTTCCCTTATAGCATCTGCTACAGATGGCAGGACAGACATCAGTGGCAGCTAGAAATCTCTCTCCGCACACATGTCCATGCACATCTGGATATATGTATGTATGTATGTAAATATATATTCAGATGAGTTTTCTTTTATCATATCTTAGGTCAAGAATATGTATATTCATAGAAATTTGTTGAAAATTGAAGAGGAAATATAAGAAAGACAGAAATTAGGGCAATGGCTCTCAGCATTTGGAGAGAATTGATAAAAGTATTTTCTATGATTAAATACTGTATAGTATTGGAAAAGATTATATAAAATTGATAATATCCTGAGTGTTAAAGATAATAATGAAACACTATTTATGGCAGATAATACCCTGAGGATTAAGATCGTGTGAAAACCTTTAATTCTCAGGATATATTGCATAGGACTGTTATTAAAAATTCCAAAAATTCTTTAATAATTTTGTAGTCTTCAGTGTTTAGTCCTAGAGACAATACACATTAAACATGGAGTATTTGCCTAATGTGTGAACTTTCAAGAGGAATGAACTAGCATCTATATTAAAGGGACAAGGAAAGAAAGTTCCTTAGAAAAAAGGCTGCCTGCCTCAAATCTCCTAGTGATTCGTTTACAGTTGTTGAAGAATAGGAACCTAATATGGTTTACACAGTAGAACCAGCTTTGGAGTCAGACCTGTGACCCTCAAAGTCACCCATGTTTACCACCCTAAGCTTAGAAAGTCACTTAATCTGAGCCTCATTTATCTCATCCAGAAACAGTAATGTTGCATCATACCTTCCTGAGTAAGGGTTAAATGAGATTATATTATCTAAGGTAAGGAACAAAATGAAAAAAATGAAGGAACTGTAGGGAACTCCACTAAGTACATCCAACAACCTAAATAAGAATTCCATTCAGAAAGGGAGAAAGAAGCATAAAAAATACTGCAAAACGTTGAGTAAAATGGCTCAGTGAGTAAAGGCATTTGCCATCAAACAGGAAGACCTGAGTTTAAACCCTAGGACCTGCCAATAACAGGACTAAAAAGCTAGGAAATAATGCTATAGTTTCTTTAAAAATACTATAAATCCATAGGAACAAATAAAACAAAAGGGAAATAAGGTGGCTAAATTTTACAAGGCTGTAAACCTAATTCAGCTTCCTAAAAGTCACAGAATTATATTGCTCATTACACTGTACTGTTAGCCCTGAAATGTGTAGAAAGAGTCTGCATGGCTGTCATACTCCAAAGCATGAGGAAAAGGAAACAAAAATACTAGAGATAAAGAAGCACTTTGTGTTTACAAGGTCAGTGTTTTATGATGTAAGAATTTTAATCACATATTTTCATAACTACAGAGCCCTCAGATAATCTGAAACAAGGTAGCAAAGTAAAGAATGAGAGGAAAAACAGGCATGTCTTCAAACTGTGGATACTCAGTGTTTCCTTCCTAATGCAAGTAGTGCTCACGGTTGATAAACAAGGAAGTAGCCAGCTTCAACACTGGACCCTAGATAAATCTGAAAGACAGCTATAGAGTATCGCTACACTAATATATATATACATATATGTGTGTGTGTGTACATATACATATATATAATTTTATTTATTTATTTGTTTTGTTTTGTTTTTCGAGACAAAGTTTCTCTGTGTAGCCTTGGCTGTCCTGGAACTCACTCTGTAGACCAGGCTGGCTTCGAACTCAGAAATCCGCCTGCCTCTGCCTCCCAAGCAGTGGGATTAAAGGCGTGTGCCACCACTGCCTGGCTAGAATATATATTTTTATCCCATGTATATGAAACATCTTTAGGCTAGATCATGAGCTGAACCACAAAACAGGCCTTAATAAATACAAATAGACTAAAGTAATGTCAAACATGTCCTCTTCCACATGGAAGCAGGTCACAAATCAGTAACAGTAATCGGGAAACTCACAAATATGTAAAAATTGGTGATACTTAAATACCAGGTACTTCAGTAAAAAAGTAGAGAAGCCGGAGAAATGGCTCATGCATAAGAATACTCAGTGCTCTTGCAGAGGACCTGAATTTGATCCGCAGCATCCACACTGGGTGGGTTCCAGCTACCTCTGTCTATATGGGACATGATTAGAGATAAGGCTCTTAAATGAGAAGAAAAACCATGGAACAGTAATTCAGTTTATATCTTATGCCATAGGAAAACAATATCAAACTACACCTAGAACAAGCAAAAAATGGGAATACATGCAAGATGCATGGGGGTAGAGTACAAGAGAGGAAATGCAATGAATCCAAGCAGGAAACTGGCAAATCTTTGCTACATGTAGCAGGAAAAGGTAGACTGTAATCATTACTTTGAGAAATAAAGGCGGGAATGTGGCTACTGACCCTTGAAAACTAAAAGGTGTGGGAGGGAATACTATTATGCTCATGTGTCAATAAATTCACCTACTAAAAGTGAACAAGAACCAAATATAGGAAGCCAGAATAGACCTAATAACAAATAGGTTAAATACGTAGCAAGACAGATAGGCCACAACGATACCCATACTTAAGTTGCTTTTAAGTTGAATTCTAGAATTCTACTAAATGTTTAATAAAATAGTAATCCGATTACTCTACAAGCTGTTTATTAAAAAATAGGGAATACTTCTGAGATATAGTAATACCACATGGGAGAACCCTGAGAGTATGTTCAGGGACAGAAACCAGTCACTGATGATAACAAATTGTATAATTCCACATATATGTCGAATACAGAGTTGGTTTAAAAATTTTATATATATATATATATATATATATATATATATATATATATATAGTGGTAAATGATAGGCAGGAAAAACTAGAGTCTATAGGACTTCTTAGCAAGTAGATATAAATGTTCATAAATTGCATCAGTGATTGTATGATGGTGAATATACCAAGTGGGTGAATGTTGTGGTATGTGAATTAAATCTCAATGAAACTCAAAAACATAGGAAGTTGGACATTATCCACATGTCCACCTGTCAACATGAGTGACTTATATATAACTTATGGCACATCCATTCAGTAGGGTATTATGAAGCCATTAAAACAGTAGACTAGATCTATGAATATATTGTTACCTGTACTCATATCCAAAATTTTATATTAAGTTATAAACTAAAATACATGTATGTATGTATAAGATGTATGTAACATTTTTAAGCAAATAGTTCATGTGTATACTTTATAGAGTTAATTTCAAAACAAATATAGGAATGAAATAAGAAATATATATAACAGGCTGTAAACCTTCTGCAAGTGGCTCTCTGTACACGCTGAAAAAAACACCTCCACCTTGTAAACATTTTTAGGTGGTATGATTTGGAGTGATTTTTACCTTTTTCACTAGTTTTTAATTAAAGTAATTTTTAACTATTCTTACAAACACTTGGCTTCCAAAATATTCGTCAGATCTACTCTGAGGATTTCTGACTTTACTCAGGACAAACTTCTATTCATTTGCTCTATTGCTGACATAATTAATGCTCCAATTTTTCATAACGTTTAAGGGATGGGAAGTGAAGGCTCCATCCTGCTTACAGCTTCTTGCACATGTTACCCTGGGATACACTTCTCAGCCAGGTTTCCCAGAAGGGACTGCTTCCTCTCAGGGGGGAAACCTTACCTCCTCCTTATTAGACCTGCAGATCACTTAAAAATGGAGAAACTTTACTAGAGGATACCTTTCAACTGGTGCAGAGATGTAGATACTGGTGTATCCAGACAACAAAATTCTACTCAGCAATAAAAAACAAAGGAACCATATATGCAACAACTTGGATAAATCTTAAATGTATTTTGCTAAGTAGAAGAAGCCAGACTCAAACGGCTGCTTACTGTTATATTTTATTTGTGTGTTTTCTGGAAAGGATGAAGCAATAAGGCAGAAAAGCAGTAGACACCAAGGATTGGCACAAGGGATTTCTTTTCAATAATAGGAACTTTCTGTGTGTTATTTATAGTTACAATGTGTATGTGTTTGTTAAAACTCAGAGAATTATACACCAAAAGAATGAATTTTAATGTGTGAATTTTTTAAAATAAAAGTAATTTTCAATGAAATAGAGATTTGGAAAGTGTATCATTTCATTAGTGTAAGTATTGTGTGGTCTCTAATTGCTGCTGAAAACCTAAAGCCACTGTAATTCTCTTTTGCTTCTCATAGGTGAGCCCAAGCCACTAAATTAAAATCTCTTTATTAGTTACTTTTCTATTGCTATGGTAAACACCAGAAACAAGGTATCCTGTAGAAGGAAATGGTCTGTTTGGGGCTCACAGCTGTAGAAAGATACAAGTCCCTTGTCATTGTGGCAGCGATCATGACAGCAGGCAGGCAGGTTTGGCACTGAAGAAGTAGCTGAGATCTCACATCCCAGTTCGTAAACAGGAAGCAAAGAGGCACACATTGGACAGGATGAGTCTTTTTGAAACCTCAAAGCCCATCCCCACTGAAGCGCATCCTCCAATAAAGCCACACCTCATATTCCTTTGCAAATAGGTTCACCAAGTAGGGATAAAGTATTCAAACCTATGAGCCTATGGCGGCTAACCTTATTCAAACTACTAATCTCTACAGCTGAAGATAACTCAGGAGGAATACACTTGTTGAACATGCATGAGGTCCTTGGTTTAATCCCCAGTACTTCCTAAAATTTAAATTTCAAAAATCTGATCCAGATAAGTGGTGTATGGACTCAGGACCAGACAGCGGGAAGCTTGAACTATGTGGTGAGTTACAAGCCTGCCTATCCTCCAAATTAGAACTTTTCTCAAATCTGTATATGCATACTCAGTTTTTCCATTAAAAGGCTAGGAAATATATTTATTGCCCAAAGAACTGATATCCTTTGTGTACAATGTTTATTTTAGGAAAATAGTCACTGGATAGTACCAATCCCTTCTCTACTACATTTTGATTCTGTTTTTCTCCTGTATATCCTGAACCATTGCCGTACACTACCAACATGTGCCTCTGTAGTTTAGGGACTGGAATTTGGAGCCATTATTATATAAGGTAAAGCTTACTTAAGCATGAGTACTATGACAAGCTGCTAGCTGAGATGACTACTAAGTGAATAGCTGGTAGGTAGCATATATATTGATGTCCTGGACAAAGGATTAATTCATATCCCTTGATGATGTGGGAAGTATGGAGTGGATTCTGCTCAGTAGACTATCGTGAGATCTCATCACAATATTCAGAAGAGGATATAGTTTAAATGTATGAGTCACTTATTTTCAGGATTTTCCATCTAATATTTTTGGACTTTGTTGATTGCTGATAACTGCAACGAAACTGAAACTACCAAGAAGGGAGAACTGTATTAAGCAAAACCTTTTGTTTCTATAACAACAAATACCTAAGATAAACAGTTTAACTAAAGAAAGATTTATTGATCCTCACAATTTA
The DNA here is from genome assembly GCA_964023405.1 of Apodemus agrarius. Classification (NCBI taxonomy): domain Eukaryota; kingdom Metazoa; phylum Chordata; class Mammalia; order Rodentia; family Muridae; genus Apodemus; species Apodemus agrarius. The sequence goes on along the minus strand of OZ030010.1, from coordinate 100,154,662 downwards.
GTTTTTATTCCACGGTTGGCTGGTTCTGTTGCTTTTGGGCCCTAGGTAAAGCGGATGCTGGGATTCAGGGGGTGGAACAAAGCTGTTCACTTTGGAGTGGACAGGGTGCAGACAGGGAGAGCGCTGCTCCAGCATTCTTCCGCCTCTAGCAGTTGTTCAACCCAAGCTCTTTACGTTGTTGATGGTGCCAGTTTAAAGTTGGTCCTCCTTTCTTAGTTGTTTGACATGCTAATTGTCTCTAGAAATACCCTCATGGGAAATATCCCAAAAGTGGTCTTTAATAAACTCATAGAAGCATCCTTTTGGATGTAAGTGTGAGCCTCCGTGCCTTGACACTTGTGTAGAGGTCAAAGGACAACTTTTCAGAGTTGGTCCTTATGTTTCCCTCTTGTTCCCTCTTGTTGTCTGTGTACTTCTCCAGATTGTCCTGTGTCTGCATCCCATGTTGTAGAGAGACAACTGTACTACTGCAGCCATGGGTTCTAGGGGTCCTGGTGCAGGGATCTGGCTTGTGAGGCAAGTGCTTTTTATCTTCCCAGTTCCTATGAATGTGTCTTTATTCACCTGGCAACAAAATTCTTAGCAGAAACCTTATAAGCAATTAGAAGTAAATTAGGTTTTCACAATGCTAGAGAAAAAAAAAATCCAAACAATGGTCAAATGAAGGAGAGATGAAGATGGTCGCAGACAATGGCTGAACTAATGTATACCCACTGCATGTGCCCTACAAGAAGAGCTTCAAACTGAGAGATACTAGTATGTAAGAGGAAAACATGGGAAGGAATAGAGCTCTCTGGTAGGAGTGACTATCCAAATCGTGAGTGCGCTATTCTTATACGCATGGTGCATAAAGCAGTCATATTTTTTAAGATGATGAATAAAAAGCCAAGAAACTAGTAATTACAGTACTATATTAATAGACAGATAACATAAAGATACAAAGTGGAACATCAATTAAAATGTGGGAAAGACTGCAGTGTTCACTGTGGCACCTTTCACAAGAGCTAAGATGAAATCAAGAGAGGTAGATACTAGTTGATGTATAGATAAACATTGTAAAGGCCTATTGATGAGATGCTTCAAGGGATAAAGGATAAATACTGAGGGCTTCACTTTAATTCCTAGGACCCATGATAAAAGGAGAGAAATGACGCCCACATGTTGTCTCCATCCTTTACAAACAAACCATGTGATATTTGTTGTACATGTATAAACTTATCAGAGCAAGAAACATTTCTCCTATTGTTAGTTTGTAACATTCTGTTCTTCATGGGGGGAGGATTCAAGCCTGACTTATTATTAACACAATAAAAATCAGTTAATTGCACACTTAGTTATGTTGAGACTGAGAGTTTCATATCTTCTTCTTCAACTAAAAACTCCTGTGAGGTAGAAACAAATATCAAAACTGGTCAGTTATATGTCTGCATTATGAGATACTGACGGGTTTGTCATTCTGCTTGGAGCTGTGGGACCCCACAAATCCTTTGGAAATGAAAACATTGAGAGAAAGAGTTGCCATCAAAAACACTACTTCTTAAGGCTGAAGGAAAATGATACTGTTGGGAGAATAGGAGTATAGGAGGTGTTGAAGAGCACCAGAAAGACAAGGATGTGGGCAACTGTATAGGATGTTTGTTCTATTCTTTAAAGTTACTATAGCAATGATTCTGGGGTTGTGGGTAGAAATGAATAGGACACTGGACAGGAGCAGATACTGGGACTTATTGTTTTTTATTTATGAAATGGGGAGGTATGAATTTAATCATAATTTCTATCTAAATCAGGGTTTCTCAACATTATCACTATTAGCTATGATGGAAGATAATTCTTTGTTCTTAATGTCTGTTCTGAGTAGTTAGAAGTGTGCCTAACCTCTTTCTAGTAGATGTCAATAGTACTGCCTCATAAGAATACAAATGTGTGTGTAGATATTGCCAGAAGCCACATAGGGTGGCAAAATCAACCATGTCTGAGAACCAATGATATGACAGTATTTCTCACCCTATGGGTCACAATCCTTTTGGGGGTTGAATGACTTTTACAGGGGTCACCTAAAAACATTGGAAAACAGATATTTATATTATGATTCATAACAGTATAGCAAAGTCGAAGTTATGAAATAGCAACAAAAACAATTTTATGGTTGGGGGGATCACCACAACATGAGGAATTGTATTAAGGGTTGCAGCATTAGGAAGGTTGAGAACCACTGGTCTAGAATAACCACTAAAATCATTAAAACACAGTATAAAGTGTTTTAAAGAAACAAAATTTGTAGTAAAAATGAAAAACTTAGCCCTAAATAACATAGTATGGTGGAATAAGAGGAACAAAGGAATTATGGACAAAATACCCTAATATAAGCCCTGAAATGTGAAGTTGCTGGAGGAGAATGGGTAAAACACTTGAAGATACAGAAATAGGCAAGGGTTTTCTGGAAAGGATGCCAACAGCATGGGAAATAAGCCCAAGAATTGACATACAGGACTATATGAAATTAAAAAGCTTCTCTACAGCCAAGAGAACAATTCCCAAAGTGAAGAGAGAGAGAGCTCACAGAATGGAAAAGAATCTTTGCCAACCATACATCAGGTAGAATTATTGTCTGGAATATGTAAAGAACTGTAAAAATCAAACACCAAAGAAAACAAATCATTCTATCAATATATGGGCCAATTAACTAAGTGGACAGTCCTCCAAAGAAGAGTACAATGGCCAATGCATATATAAAGAAATATTCAATGTCTTCACCCATCAGAGAAAGGAAATTTAAATCTTCATTGAGTTTCTCATTCTAGTCAGAATGGTTATCATCAAGCAAAAAGGTAACAACAAATGAGGGGGCAGGGTATGAGGGGAAAGAGTCCTTAGTCACTGCTTCCGAGGATGTAAGCTTATACAGTCATTAGGTTTGGACACCTCTTAAAAATTAAAAATACAATGACCGTACGACCCAACTGTATTATTCTTGGAGCTATACCCAAGGACTCTAACTTACAAGAGAGCTGCTTGCATGTCTCTGTTTATTAATGCACTATTCCTAATAAGCAGCAAATTAGGGCAGGGAGTGAAGTGAACCATCAGGGCCGACAGAGCCATGGCAGAAGGCGAATGGGGAAGGGCATGAATTTGAACAGGGTGTAATGACCCATGTGTATGAAGACCGCATGATGAAACTCATTACTTTGTTGCAAATGATACTTTGTGAAGAGTGTCTATCTGCTTGGTTTCTCTAAAGGTTTACTGATTTCCAGAATTTTGATATTTCTGACAGATTTGTGTTGGATTGGTTATTTCTTTATTTCTTTCAATGTTTCCATGGAATTGGTTATTTAGAGTTACTTCTTCTGCCATTTTACTCACATCTGAAGGATTCCTCCTTGATATTTCTTGATTAGCTGAATGATAGGCGATACGTTTTTTGAGGTCTTTTTTTGTCTGCAAATATTTTTATTTCACACTCATTTTGAAAGATAATTTTCATAAGTATAGGCTAACATTCTATTTCTATGGGTTCTTTAAATATGTTGCCCCTCACTCTTGTAGCTTGTGTTGTTTTCCATGAAAAGATGTTCTGCTGTGCTTATCTTTGTTCTTCTGTTAGTAATGTGTCTCTGTATATAATGTGATCTCTGGCTGCTTTTATTTTGTTTCCATTTATTCCTGGATTTAAGCAGTTAAAAATATGCCTTGGTGTATTTTACTTCGTATTTCCTGTGCTTGTGATTCATTGAGCTTTTGAGATTTATAAATTTGTCATCATATTGTTTCTGTGATTATTTCCGCCAACATGTTTCTGATCTCACATTGGACTCTCTATTAGTCTGCTTTAAGTTGTCTTACAGAGCTCAATGATGCTTCATGAAATTTTTTCACCATGTTTTTCTTCTGTATTTCAGTAAGGATTTTTTTATTGCTGTCTTCAAATTTGCTAATCTTTCTGCTGCAATATATAATTAATTCATATATAGGGGTATATTTTATCTCACATTTTTTTAAAAATAATTTCCTTGAGTCTTCAACATTTCTTCTTAGGTTCACATGTTTCTCTACCTTTTGGAAAACAAAGAATAGCTGTATGTCTTAATGCTTATGCCTAATAATTGTCTTGTTGGCTTCTTTTGTGTCTTCTAATTTATTCACTTTTATCCTTGTCATGGATTTTATTTTCACACTCTCTTTAATGTCTCCTAGTTTTATTGGATACCAGCCATCGTGTCATTTCAGTGGTGAATGATGAATTTTTAAAATTTATTTAATTTTTAAAAGCTTTTTTTCCTAGGGTATTATTCAATTACTTTGATTTTGTATTATACTTCTGAGGCTTGCTTTTAAACTTTATTTGGTTCTAGCCTAGAGCTGTTTTTTTTTTTTCTTCTTCACTACTGAGCTAATATGTTTTTGGGCACTGAAACTTATAGCTTGGAATTATGGACTTCTCCCCTGTGCCTGGGAGAACTACACAGTATCCCTTAGCTCAAGAGTGCTAAAAGTTGCTCTTGATAGTTTTTTCTTTCCAACTCTACCATCTCCCAACTTAGGTAGTTCCATGGGTGGTTAAACAAAATAGCTGTGAGATACCTTTGCATGAGTTGTTGTCCCTGAAACAATACTAGCCCTTGCCATTTTTCTTGGTTGCCCTTATAGCTAATTAATAGACCCCCCTATTGCTGAAGACACGACTAGACAGGTTGATTGCTAGATATAAAGAAATCAAGTTGGAACTTAGCTGGAAACTTCCTCCTAAACTTTACAGTTGCCATAGGTATCATACAGGCTGCTGGGGATAAAAGGCATGACTCATCTTCACTACGAACCTTAGAAACTTATAATCATCTTGGCAGGCACTGTGTGCCCAGTACTGCAACAGTGGCACAACTGTTTTGTGGGTAACCAACAGCTCTTAGACTGCAGTTTAGACCGGCTGCATAGAAAACTATTCATGCGTGGTACTGTAAATCCTATTTAAAATTCACAGATGGGGAGGCCCTAGGCCCTAGGAAGTGAACTACTATTGTCTAACTAAATTGGCATGGCCCCAAACTACTTTCTGGATATCCATGTTTATACCCATAGGACAAACACTACTTTCAGCCTTCATCAGAGAAGCAAGCATGTCTTTGCATTGAACAGTGGGATGTAAATGTAGAGACTCTTGTCTGGCTTCTCAAGGTGCTGGAATGAGGGAAGAGTGCTCAGCCCTAAACATAGTATTTTTACCCTTCTTTCTGGGCAAAGGCTCAGAAAACATGGAGGAATAATGGACAGAAATGTTGTGAGGGCTAGAGGATAGGGAGAATGGCTATGAAATGTCGCAATGAGCAAGACACAGCCACTGCAACCATGAATTCACAGAAGCTATTGTTTGCTGCACTGGGCTTACACAAGACTGGGGCTGTCAACAGTCAGTTGTGGATGAAGGAGGGACTTATAGGGTTTGATCCTTCCCTGATGAACTATTGGTTCCTGATAGATTCTGGGAGAGGAAGCATAATTGTGTTCAATTGTGTATCCACTGATGAGCCCACCAGGCCCCATTTGATAGTTTCTAATGGTCATGTAGACAGCCCTGGTTAAACTCTGTGGACCATGAAACAACATCACAGACATGAACATAGGAAAGAGACCTGTACAGGGAATGGGGGTTTTATAGGTATTGTGTAGCAATTTCCCATGAAATAAGGGAATCTCATTAAGATTTTGGATGAAAGGTGAAATAACAGAATATTCTAAGGGGAGGTGAAACCCAAGAATGTTCTGTGGGGAGATGAAACATTTCATCTTGAAGGAAGCTCATTACCTTATGGAAGTAAATAATAGGTTCAGGAAGTCACAGCAACTGACCAGATTCAATGGATCCTTGCATCCCTAAGCACACACACACACACACACACACACACACACACACACACACACACACAGTATCAGCGAACTGCTGAGGGATACTTTGAAACCAGCTCAGATACCTGGAAGAGTTTCAATGGATCCTTGCATCCCTAAGCATACACACACACACACACACATACACACACACACACAGAGTATCAGCGAACTGCTGAGGGATACTTTGAAAGCAGCTCAGATACCTGGAAGAGTTTCAGACCAGCCAAACTTCCTGGAAGAGGCTCAGACCAACTGAGCTGCCTTATAAGGACATTTAGTAACCTGTTCAGATGTCAGCGCATTGTGCAATCCACTCCAGGTTTCTAGTTTTCAAGAGCTGTCATTCATGCTGGGGTGGGCTTTTGGTGATTCAGATGACTATGAGTCATTTCTGCTCCTGCAAGTAACCTCTCTCCCACATTCCTGTAAGTAGCCACACTAAAACTCATTGGTTCACCAAGCTGGACTTCAGAGGTATCCTTACTTAGGTTTATAGATGTTTGTTCATGTCCCCCCAGGAATAGTGCCACACAAAATGAAATATGTGTAAGATAAGAGAAGGGAGATAAAATAATCGGAATGAATTCTATACTATATATGAGACTGCTGAACAAATATAATTAATAAAAGGTGAAGAACATAAAATAATCAATACCAAAAGATTTGAAGAGTGTGGCTGAAGAGCACTGACCCACTCAGTGGGTCAGAGCACTGACTGCTTTTCTGAAGGTCCTGAGTTCAAATCCCAGCACCAGCCACAGTGTACTTACATATAATAAATAAATAAATCTTTAAAAAAAGATTTGAATATTGTCCCTCCCCTGCTCCCTTTCCACCCTCCACCCTCTCCCCTTCTCCATCTCTCTCCCTTTCTCCTTCCCTCCTTCCCTCTTCATTCCTTCCTCATTCTCCTCTGTGCCTCTCGCCTCTTGTTTTATTTCTCTAATTCTTTCTTCCCACCTACTTCCTCCTCCCCCTCATTTCCTCTCTACCCACTGCCTCCATCTCTCCTCATTACCTTTTTGCTTCTCTCATTTTCAAATTCTAGGCATCGTGATAGCCTTCAATCTTAGGTATCTCCAATTCAGGCATCTTATCAGGCAGGTGGTTAGGAAAAATATCAAGAACTCACTTCTTCGTTATTTTCTTTCTATGGGAGATAATATCCCTGTACTGCCCATTAAATAAAGAAAACCAATATTTTGTATTTTTTGTCTTGTTTCTGATTTTTTAGATGGATAGAAAAATCTGACTAACATCTCACCATGTGATCTTTTGTTTTTATACACACTCCACTTAGTATTGTCTATTTACTCCCATCTATTAAACTAGGAGAGGATTTTTTTTTTTTTTGGTTTTGTTTTACTGGGAGGAGGAAACAAAAGAGATGAAGCAAGAAGATGGGGTAATGATGATGTGTCCATAGCACTGTGGGCTGAGTGACCTCTTGTGGTCAGTGAATGGCAAGAGAGCCAGAAATCGCAAGAAACATTTATGAAAGGCTCTGAAATTGAGCATAAGCAGCTAGGCAGGAAGCTTTGTTGAGCACAGAGTAATAAGCCCCTTCTTTTTCCTTTTCATGCAACCCCAAACAAGTTTGATACCCGAAATATTGAACATTTCAAAGCCTGCAAAAATTGTCTATTTGTTACTGCAGGTGATGTCAATGCTGATGCTTTTTAGAGCAGTTTGGCAGGCAGCAGAAAGCAAATGGGATTCAGGAAATAAATCAAGGTGAGAGTAAATGCTAAGTAATAAGTGCAGCTAATTAATTAAATTGTAGTCATGCATGAGATTCCCTTGTGCTGTGTTTTCCCTACAGGCATTTTAAAAATCACATACATATACATTTATATACAACGGCATAGAATAATGCACAGTAGTTCCCTTTGATCTCAGGCCAGCTGTTATCTGAAAATATTACATGGAAAATTCCAGAAATAAATAATTTGTGAGTTGTAAACTACATGCCATTCTGTGTAGCACAGTAAAATCTTGTATAGTCCTGATCCTGCTTGTGATGTGGGTCCAGTGTATCTTGTGAATTTGTCACCTACTCTTAGCCACTGAGTAACCATATTAGTTATCAGATAGACTGTCATTTTCATAGTATTAACTGAATTAACCAATATTTTAATTAATAGTGGCCCCAAACAGAAGATCAGTGACCTCACCAAATCAATTGTACCAAAATTAGCTGCAAAATGATTTCTTCAGGTTAAAAGGCAAAAACTGTGGCTGGAGAGATCACTTAGCAAGTAGCAAAGCTGGCTGTGTAAGCCCAAGAAGGACTTGAGGTGAGATTTTACCACCCAAGTAGAAAAGCAGGAACGTAGGCCCAAGAGAATTGCTAGATTCATTGAGATACCTTGTCTTAAAAGAATGAACGGCATGGGGCATGTGTATATATATATATATATATATATATATATATATATATGTATGTGTGTGTGTGTGTGTGTGTGTGTGTGTGTGTGTGTGTGTGTATGCATGCCACCACTGCCCGGCTTTGTATAAAATAGTATTATAGAATTGGCATAGCAGTGCACACCTTTAATCTCAGCACTTGCAAGACAGAGGAAAGCAGATCCCTGTGAGTTCAAACTTAGCCTGGTCTACACAGTGAGTTCCAGGACAGACAGAGCTATATAGTGGGACCCTGTCTTGAAAAACAACAAACACACACACACACACACACACACACACACACACACCACAAATAAATGTTAAAAAATTAAAAAGAAACTACAAAATGTTAATGAGAAAAGTAGAATCAAACAAATTGAAAAATTAAGTTCATGGATATTAAAGATGGGATACAGTGAAGATCTCAAATGAAGTTTCTTATTTTGGTTGAAATTTTCAAGATGATTCAAAAATGCAGAAAGTAGAGCGAGGGCTCGAGTGATTAGATTTTTATCAGCTAGAGTCTCTGGGAAGAGAACCGCAACTGAGAAAATGCGTCCAATCAAACTCTTGATTGCTGATTGATGTGGAAGTGCCAGTTTCCTGGAACCCAGCTGGTAGTCCTGGGTTCTCTAAGAAAGCAGGCTATGCAAGCCATGGAAAGCAAACCAGTAAGGACCAAGCTTCCATGCTAGCCATGCTTCTTCCTCCGGGTGCCTGCTCTGCTAGCATTCCTGCTTCTGCTTCCCTCAATAAGAGACTGTAATCAGGATATGAAAGCAAAATAAACCATTTCCTGCCCAAGTTACTTTGGTCACAATGTCTCTATCACATTAGAAACAAATTAAGACACCAAGGATAGCAGAGCCAATTCTAAAGTAGAAGAACAAAAGGCAGAATAATGTCATCAGATAGAAATTATTTCATAAAATTACATTAACAACAGCAAAGTGATATCTTATAAAATCCCAGATAAACTATAAGAGAGTCCAGGAAAACATCCAGTGCTCACAGATATTGATTCATGACACTGACAGCACTGCAGAGAAGAAAGGGATTTATTGTGCTGGATCAATAGAAGGGATTTAAAAAGGAAATGAAGCTTGGCTCCAAATTCACACCTGTGAGAAACACTTCAGAGTGCTTTGTCGACAAAAAGTTTGGATGGTAAAACAAATGAGGAAAAGGGCTAATGAGTATGTGGAGAACTCTTATTTGCTGCTGGTAAGGATGTAAACTGGTTGGCCCCTCTGAAAAATCAGTACAGAGATTTCTCCAAAAAGAATCCCGAAAATGTTCTCCAGCTCCATCCATCATACTAAGTGAGGTAACCCAGTCTCAAAAGAATACCCATGGTATGCACTCACTGATGAGTGGATATTAGCCTAGAATCTTGGGACACCAAAGACACAATCCACATATCAAATGATGTCCGACAAGAAGGAAGGAGTAGACCCTGGATCTGGAAAGGCTCAAAGCATCAGTGTAGGGGAATACCAGAACAGGGAAGTGGGAAGGAGTGGATGGGGGAACGGGGTGGGGGTGAGGGAAAAGAGCATGTGGGACCTTTGTGGAGCAGGGAAACAGAAAAAAGGGAAATGAAATGTAAATACAGCATATATCCAATAAAGAATCCTGAAAATGTGACTATTATATGAACCATCTACCTATACCGCTCCAGATTATATACCTGATGGACTCTGTCAACATGCCGGAGAGATACTTGCATATGCATGTTTTTCATGGCGTTGTTCACAATAGGCCATGCTTGATTGTTAATCTTCAGTGTCAACGTGACTAGATTTGGAATCATTTAGGAGATGTAACTCAGGGGGTGTCTGTGAAGGTATTTCCTTAGAGATTTGAACTCCAACCTTGATGCAAAAAGTTATAACTCATTGGCTGGGGTCCAAGGATGAATACAAAAGGGAAGGGAGGCAGCTAGTTGATCATCAGTATCCATCTCTCTCTTTGCCTTCTCACTGCAGACACAATGTGACTCCATGTCTTGGGCATTGATCTATTGCTGTGAAGAGAAACCATGACCACAGTAACTCTTATAAAAAGAAACATTTAAGTGGGGCTGGCTTACAGTTTTAGGGGTTTAGTCCATTATCATCATGGCTGCCAGCATGGCAGCACACAGGCAGATACGATACTAGAGAAGGAGACGAGAGTTCTATGTCCAGATCCTCTGACCTGATTTGGCCTTTTGAAACCTCAAAGCCCAACCCCAGTGACACACTTCCTCCGACAAGACCACACCTACTCAAACAAGGTCACATTCCCTAATTCTTTTTAAGAAGCGCCACTCTCTGATGTCTAAGCATTATGTAAGCCACCACACTACATCATATTCCCACTACCACCTTCCCTCTGTAATCAATTTTATCCCTTCTTAAATATGAGCCAAAATAAATCCTCCTTTTCTTCTGTTGCTTTTCTTCTATCAGATATTTTGTTTTAGCAACAAAACACACAATATTGAACCAGCCTTCACGTCTACTGTCTTAGCTTCTCTTCCTGTTGCTGTGATAAAATACTTTGGCAAAAACAATGTTAAAAAGAAAAGATTTGCTGTGGCTCGCAATTACATGTATATTCCATCATGATGAAGAAGTCGGAATGGCAGGAGCTTGCGGGAGCTGGTCACACTGCATCCACAGTCAAGAGAAGAAAGCAAGAATTGGTGCATCCATGCTAGTGTCTGGCTCTTAGTGTCTGGCTCTTATTTTCTTTCCACCTGTACACAGTTCTAAATCCCTGAACAGGGAATAGTGCTCCCAATTGTGGGTGGGTCTTCCCACCTGAATTAAATTAGTCAAGATAATCTCCCACAGGGCAACCTGATCTAGTCAGCCTCTCACCGAATCTCTTTGCCCAAGTGAGTCTAGAGTGTATCAAGTTGGCAAACCTAACCATAATAGTAACTGTTCAGTAAAATGATGTTTGAACCATATAGGAATAATATTTCTTTGATAAAATACTTTTAAAGCCAGGAAGGTGAGAGAACTAGTCTCCTGAAACATGGCTTTTAAGAGATTGTTGGCTCTTGAATTTCTTGTGGGCCTTTCTTTTGACAAATGTGATGCCAAGTAGAAGGTGACAGATATTTGAATGATTGGTATGAAGAAGGGGAGAAATCATTGCTAATGAATGTGAAGAACTCGCCACTGAAAATAAGAGTTACCTGATAGCGAGCCCTTTTATATTGTATGGGACTTTTTTGTAGTGCTGAGGATTGGATCCAGGACGTGCGTATGATAGGTAGGCCTTCTGCCATTGATCAATGAGCTTGCCCTTGATCTTGGTAACTACATTTTATGAGTGTATATTTTTATATGTGATGGGTATCATAATGATAATTTCTCTGAATTGTATTTTACATAATTAAAATTTTATAAAGATGAAATGCGTAATGCTTTCTCTGGTGTGCATTTCTTTAGAGCACGCACCAATGTAGCAAGAGCAAGAGCTGCCCATGAAGTCTATGTCACAGTACTGGTGTCTATTACTATTATGCCTAGAATATTTTAACAATGACCATAACCCCTTGAAACCCATTTTGAAAAACAAAATGAACCTACCCCTTGGAAATGACCATTTTCCTCTTAAAGGGACTTGAAGGTATCTTGAAATTCTCAAGACCCCTTGAAGGTGCCTTAAGAAGACTCAGACCCTTGCACTCTCAGCATTCAGCTCATGGCCCTGAAAGCAGTTTTGGGGGATCAAGAAGGTTCTTATTAATAAAGATTAACAATGCAAGGGGAATAACTTTCAAAGCATCGGAAAGAATGTGCTGCTCGCTGAGGTGTAGATGCTATAAATTCAACCAACAAATGTTTTGATTGCAAGATTAATGATGAAAAATAACTGGCGTTAAACACAGGACAAATGGAGTAGAAAAAAAGAAACCAAGACAGTTTGACAACAGCATTTCACTTCATACTTGAAATCTAGGTACAAAGGAACTTGGGGAGAGGGTGTCAAATGTGGTTGAGGGTTATTGTAAGGTGTTAGCATCCCATGATGTGTGGTTGCAAAATGCTCAGAGGGCAATTACAAAGTATTAGAATGAAGTGGAGGACAAGGAGAGTCTGGAAGGGGGACATTGAGAAGGAAGAGATACTTGCCAACTTAACATCTCATAATAATGGAAATGTATGTATTCATTTTTTTAAGATAAGTCAAGTTAGTTCACATGTGTGGTATCATTTTAAAATGCTTATAAATAAAACTATTGTGGTGTTAGAGATGCAAATTGGAAGTAGAGCTATTGCCTGAACACACACACACACACACACACACACACACACACACACACACTGAGAAAATTGCCACATAATGGATGCATAATAAAGAAATAATACTTCTAGCCATTAAGAAATAATGAACAAGTTAAAGATTATTGAAATTGTTATTGTGGAAAAATAACAAGATGATAACATAGATTCCAAAGAAAATATGAGTGACTGAATTTGTTTATTTTGTTTATTATTACTTTTTTAATGATGTGTACATGTGGGTGGGTTGTGTGGGGGTCTGTGCAGGTGAGTGATTCCACACAGAGCTGGAGTTACGGGTGTCTGTGAACTGCCTAATAGGAATTATGGGAACAGAACTAGAGTTCTGTGGAGAGCAGTATATGCTCTTAAGCACTGAGCCACCTGTATGCAGTACCTCTGGGCTGCATTTGTTTTTATTTGTCTGTATTGTCTAGCTGCTTGTCTGCATGTACACCATGTGTGTGCAGTGTCCACAGATGCCAGAAAGGGCTATCAGAGCCTCTTGAACTGGAGTTGCAGGTAGTTTTGAGCCGCTTGGTATGGGTGTCAGGAACCAGTCCTCTGTAAGAACAGCAAGTGCTCTGAGTCACGGTCACTTCTGCCCCCTTGGAATGTCATTGCGAGTGAGATGTAAACCTGTCTAGGGGACACTTAGTACCTTGCACTTGCAACTTTGCCCTCAACAATTAGCACATGCCATACAAAATCTGGCCCCATACTGATAAGAACTAACGTATATTTTCTCTCGTTTGTGAGTTCTAGATTTCGTATGGATATAGCAAAGTCAGAAATGTAAACATGGAATCAAAGTAAAAGTAAAACTATCTAGCGGGACAAGGGAAGCTAGCAGGAGAGGAAGGAGCAAGAAAATGGAGAGTGTGGGGGATTATATGCAATATAAACATATAAATGTGCGAAAACTTAGAAAATAATTGTGTAAGTAATTCAAAATAAGCAGCAATAAAATTAATTTCCCAAGAGAATAAAAAACTAAGCACTACATCTAATTGTATTTTTCTAGACCAGATGAGTCTTAAGAAGGGTCAGTAGACAATGTTCTAGAGTCAGCAGACAGGGTCAGATGCATAGTAAGTTTTTATTACTGAATACTAGAATTTTGCACATGAATATCTCCCTGTCCTAGCACCATTTGTTGTAAATACCATTTTTTTTTTTGCCATTGAATTCACTTGGTCCTCTTGTCAAAATCAATTGTAAGTATTTATTGATTCATGGCTTAGAAAGGACAAGATTGATTTTGTTACTAAAGCCCTGGTTTTGATTCCCAGTGCAGCAAAAGGGTAACAAAATAAGCTTCTATTGAATATAAAAAATGTCATGTCTTTTGAACTTGAAATTCGATTAAGCTAACTTCATTGTTTTTGGATCTCTTTGGTTGGAGAGGCTTTGCCATACTGGGGATTAAAACTAGGGCGTTTGGGTATTCCAGGAAAGCATGCTTTCTCTGAGCTCTTGCTTTGTTACTTTCAACTTAGTATGTCTCCTCACTAAACGCAATTGTAAATATAGACAATTAATTTTTTTCTCAAACAAGACCAAAAAGTCTGTCTCAATAAAGTAGGTCAGCCTTCACTAACCAATCTGCAGATGAGATATTTCCTCAAGGTGGATCTTAATATTCATACACTCATGTTATCTATTGGATAGTTCTGTGATACCCCTCATTGAAACCAATTAGAGTCAAAATGTTACTGTTAATCCATTCCCTCTCTTTCACCAATAAGCTGACATCTATTTGGGTAGTCTAAGATTTGCAAGAGGATCAGGAGAAAAACCTATGGCAGTCAAAGCTGGGCACAGATAGAGGGACTCCTTTACTGGATAATGTCATAAGTGTATTTTGTTGTTTCACCCAGAAGGAAAAAAATATGCCATCTTGGAGCTTTTATAACTACATAAAAATCACTCAAAACCATGATGCTTGCTAGGGCTGGATATGGTGGCCCATGTCTTTAATGCTATCACTTTAGAGGCAGAGGTAGGTGAGTCCCTGTGAGGTTGAAGCCATCATAAGGTCTACATATGAGTTCTAGGCCAGCCAGTGCTACACAATAAGAAATTGTCTCAGCCGGGCGTTGGTGGCGCACGCCTTTAATCCCAGCACTTGGGAGGCAGAGGCAGGCGGATTTCTGAGTTCGAGGCCAGCCTGGTCTTCAGAGTGAGCTCCAGGACAGCCAGGACTACACAGAGAAACCCTGTCTCGAAAAAACAAAACAAAAAAAAAAAAAAAAAGAAATTGTCTCAAAAAATAAAATGCCATGATGTTGCACTAACATAAATTGTTCCTCTGTTGCTATGGCTTTCTAATTTAACAAACATATAGAATGTCAACAGCATGTTTCAAAAAATATTGAGATATTAAAAATTTCAATTGATTCACAAGGAGGATTTTGTTGCACTAAATAGTCCATTTTAAAAGTATTATCTTTAAGCTGTCAGGAGTTAGGCTTAAAGAAGATAAAACTAGCTGAATTATTTCTATGAAAGTTCCAATAAAAATATTTATTGAATTTTTATTAATTTATTTATGAATATTTATTTTCCAATCCTTGTTGACTGAGGTTGAAATAAGGAAGGAATATTATTATGCATACACAAAAATTAAGGAGTCAAGGAGATATGAGTCTCCACCCTGATAACCGCAAGCAGTTCTGCCAGCTTTGATTTTTTTCATTGATTTCTTAGAGACAATGCATTCTTTTAAAGGCTCAGAAGTGATGCCGGGCAGTGGTGGTGCACGCCTTTAATCCCAGCACTTGGGAGGCAGAGGCAGGAGGATTTCTGAGTTCGAGGCCAGCCTGGTCTACAGAGTGAGTTCCAGGACAGCCAGGGCTACACAGAGAAACCCTGTCTCGAAAAAAACAAACAAACAAACAAACAAAAACAAACCAAAACAATAAAGGCTCATAAGTGAAAAACACAAATAAATGAGAAGGATCTGTTAGGTTAGTTGTTCAACAGTTCTTCCCAAGTTTAATTTTGAAGGCTACTCTTGGTTAGGTGGCTGAGACACAAAGATTGCCTGTCCTCAAAGTCATCCGTAGTCGTTATAGAGACAAACTTAAAAAGCAATTTTAACATGGCATTATCATTACAAAAAATAGAGGGACAGAAAATGAGAACAAAAATCGTCTGTGTGTTGACTGGACATGAGCTATCTGGATCTCTTTTGCTTTCCTAAAATGACTTCATATTGTCACAGTAGCCCTCTGGGTCTTTAGATTGTGAGATTCCGGCACTACTAGCAACTCTGAGGATATTGACACCAAGTAGTTTGCATTTCTTTACTATCAAAATGAAGGCTCCATTTTGTTTGTTTTGTTCTGCTTTGCTTTTTGGAGACAGGTTTTCTCTGTGTGATTTCTAGGTGTCCTGGAACTCATTATGTAGACCAGGCTGCTTCGAACTCACAGAGATCTGCCTGCCTCTGCCTCCCAAATGCTGAGATTAACAGTATATGCAATCATGCCTGGCTAAAATGTGAACACGTTTTTTTCTCTTCTGATAAAGCTATGGTCACTTGTTCTTAAAGAGCGCGAGATGCAGCTGACTCCCACTTAAGCACAGACACCTGGGCCGTATACAATTTTCCCATGTTGTCTACATCTATTATCCATTCAATGACTATGGATAATATTTAAGGATGCTATGGAAGCGCATAGAAGAAATGGGGGGGGGGGGAAAGCCTGTTAGGATCATAGAGTGCTTCTTAGAGTCAATGATCTGAAGACTACCACATCAGGATAGCAAGAAGTTTATTAAGTGAGAAGGTGGGGGCAGGAGATGAGAAGACTCCCTTCAGAGATACGCCAGATTTGGAAGCCTGGAAATGAGTTAGGATAGTGTGTTAGGAAATTGGTACTAGTTTGGAATGGCTGAAGCATCCTACAAAGAGGAAAACTGGGGCAGATGAGGCCTTAGAGATGAGTAACATCCTTATAAAGACCAGGAAAATTTAAAGTAATACTTGAAGTATTTTAAGAAAGGGCTAGCCTTGATCAAATTTATACTCTTGGATCACCAATACTCATATATTAGAAGAACAAATGTATTGAAGATTGCTATTTTACAGAAACCAGTCTCCATTAAAGTTCCAGAAACAGTAAAGACAGTCTCAAAATTCATTTGGAGGCAAGAAATCCTTAGGTAACCAAAATAATCCTAAGCAAATAAGTAAGACTGAGTGAATAAGTAAATAAGTATCTGCATATTTAATTTAAAGTTTTAGTACAGAGCCATAGTAACAAAACGGCATATTACAAACACAGAACCGCAGTGGGAGAGAGGCCAGTATCTAGATATAAACCCATGTGGCTACAACTAGCCACCTGATGTCTGACAACTGCATCAAAAATACACATGGAAGAGATTAGTTTCTTCAGCAAATACTACTAGGAAAATGGGAAATCTACATGTGAAAGACTGAAACCTGGTTTTTAATCTCTCACCATAGACAAATATCAATTCGATATGGATCAAAGACATAGGTTTTAGCTCTAAAACTCTGAAGCCGCTACATTATAAGGTAGCTGGAAGGTGCTACGAATGCTACCAGCAGAACAAAGTAACCAACAATCTTGTCCAGCTGTGAACCCTGTGCCCTACAATAATGACCTGCCTGGAAGATATTCCCACTAATGCAAATGTGGCATGGAAGGTCATGGAAGAAACCAGCTATTTTCTTTATATATATTGTTTTCTATATTCTTTGTTTACATTCCAAAGGCTTTCCACTTTCCAGTTCCCCCTCTCACCAGATGTCCCATAAGTCCTCTTCCCCCCCAACTATTCCCCAATCACTCCCCCCCCACCATTTCTCTGTTCTGGTACTCTCCTACAAAACTGGATCCAGTCCTTTCAGGACCAGGGTCCTCTCCATCCCTTTTCTTGGGAATCTTTTGCTTAGCTAATTGTGCCTTGAGTATTCAGAGCTTCTGGGCTCATTAATATCCACTTATCAGTGATTGCAATTCATGTGAATTCCTTTGGGATTGGGTTGACTCACTTAGGATGATATTTTCCAGATCCAACCATTTACCTACAAATTGCATGAATTCATTATTTTTAATTGCTGAGTAGTATTCCATTGTATAAATATACCACATTTTCTGTATCCATTCCTCTGTTGAGGGACATCTGGGTTCTTTCCAGCTTCTGGCTATTATAAATAAGGCTGCTATTAACATAATGGAGCATGTGTCTTTATTGCATGCAAAGGAATCCTCTGGGTATATGCCCAGGAGTGGTATGCCAGGGTCCTCTGGAAGTGTCATGCCCAATTTTCTGAGGAACCGCCAAACTGATTTCCAGAGCGGTTTTACAATTTTGCAATCCCACCAACAATGGAGGAGTGATCCTCTTTCTCCACATCCTTGCCAGCACCTGTTGTCTCTTGAGGTTTTTTTTTTTAAGTTTTGTCAATCATACATCTATTCAAAAATGTTGAAGCACTAAGCACAGTCAAATATAGTTGCTTCTTGGGAAAACATGTAAGTCTACTATTAAGGCACAAAGAATGAGCAAGCGCCCTACCATGATTATCACATTTTCCAAGAGGAAAAATGAATACATGTATAGAAATTCCATGCATGACAAATATGAGAAATTGACACATACACCATTAATGTCATTTCAGGAATTGAAAATGAATATAATTCTAATTTAGCTGCACATGTTTTAGAACACTGAGAGGAATGTGCATCTTAAGTGGTTAATATGAACATGCTATCCTCAACACAGCCATAGCATCAAGGCAAATATTAATATGTCTCAGATGTTATCAGGAATGTGCCAACAATGAAATGATACAGGTGATAGACATGAGGCACAGAAGAAATAAAACTAACTGATTTTTTAATTCTAACTGATCTGGAGTTTTCACTTTTGGTGGTAGATAAGTATATGAAAAATACATTTGATAGTAAATTTGTCAAATTCAGGGTGAATGCCACAGCTCCCATTCCTGAATGGCTAATATAACATAGCAGTTTGGTGAGCTATATAGTTTTTTTTTTTGTCAAAAAAATTTTTATTGGATATATTCTATATTTACATTTCATTTCCCTTTTTTTGTTTCCCCACCCCCTTAAGGTCCCACATGCCCTTTTCGCTCCCCCTGCTCCCTCATCCACCCCTTCCCACTTCCCTGTTCTGGTATTCCCCTACACTGATGCTTTGATCCTTTCCAGCACTAGTGTCCACTCCTTTCTTCTTGTCAGACATCATTTGGTATGTGAATTGTGTCTTTGGTGTCCCAAGATTCTAGGCTAATATCCACTTATCAGTGACTGCATACCACGGGTATTCTTTTGAGACTGGGTTACCTCACTTAGTATGACATTCTCCAGCTCCATCCATTTCTCTAAGAATGTCATGAATTCATTGTTTCTAATGGCTGAATAGTATTCCATTGTGTATATATACCACATTTTTTGTATCCATTCCTCCGTTGAGGGACATCTGGGTTCTTTCCAGCTTCTGGCTATTATAAATAAGGCTGCTATGAACATAGTGGAGCATGTATCCTTATTGCATGTTGGGGAATCTTCTGGGTATATTCCCAGGAGTGGTATGGCTATATCCTCCGGAAGTATCATGTCCAGTTTTCTGAGGAACCACCAGACTGATTCCCAGAGTGGTTTTACCAGCTTGCAGTCCCACCAGCAGTGGAGGGGTGTCGTAGCCATTCTGACTGGTGTGAGGTGGAATCTCAGGGTTGTTTTGATTTGCATTTCCCTGATGACTAATGATGTTGAACATCTCTTAAGGTGTTTCTCAGCCATCCGAATTTCTTCTGGTGAAAATTCCCTGTTTAGCTCTGTACCCCATTTTTAATAGGGTTATTTGGTTCTTTGGGGTCTAACTTCTTGAGTTCTTTGTATTTATTGGATATTAGCTCTCTGTCAGATGTGGGGTTGGTGAAGATCTTTTCCCAATTTGTTGGTTGCTGTTTTGTCCTTCTGACAATGTCTTTTGCCTTACAGAAACTTTGTAATTTTAAGAGGTCCACAAACAATATAAAGTATCTTGGCATGACTCTAACCAAACAAGTAAAAGATCTGTATGACAGGAACTTCAAGTCCTTGAAGAAAGAAATCGAAGAAGACCTCAGAAGATGGAAAAATATTTCATGCTCTTGGATTGGCAAGATCAATATAGTAAAAATGGCCATCTTGCCAAAAGCAATCTACAGATTCAATGCAATCCCCATCAAAATCCCAGCTCAATTCTTCATAGATCTAGAATGAGCAATTCTCAAATTCATTTGGAGTAACAAAAAACCCAGGATAGCTAAAACTATTCTCAACAATAAAAGGACTTCTGGGGGAATCAATATTCCCGACCTCAAGCAGTACTACAGAGCAGTTGTGTTAAAAACTGCATGGTATTGGTACAGCAACAGGCAAGTAGATCAATGGAATAGGATTGAAGACCCAGAAATGAACCCACAGAGTTATGGTCACTTGATCTCTGATAAAGGAGCTACAACCATCCAGTGGAAAAAAGATAGCCTTTTCTACAAATGGTGCTGGTTCAACTGGAGGCCAACAAGCAGAAGAATGCGAATTGACCCACTCTTATCTCCTTGTACTAAGATCAACTCCAAGTGGATCAAGGACCTCCACATAAAACCAGACACACTGAAACTATTAGAAAAGAAACTGGGGAAGACCCTGGAGGACATGGGCACAGGGGGAAAGTTCCTGAACAGCTATTTTCTAGTTGGATTTAAGGCGCACTCCATAAGTAGAACCCATACCTGATACCATTTCTGGGGCCAAGAACATATGACTAGAGAGGTCACAGGCGCTAGACCAGAACTAGCTACTAATACTCTGCTATATGAGCACACCAAAACATACAACTGGTCACCGTGTAGGAAATAAGTGACTGTCATCAGTTCTAAATGGCACATTTGTATCACATTGCTTTCCGTCTAAAGTCTCAGGGACTATTTCCATATGGAAGACTATAAGAGCCAGAGACAGTGAAAACAGTGGTTTCCAGACACATTATAGAGCAGTTACACGTATGAACGCCCAGCAAGGGTAACAGCATGCACTGTACCTGCAACAAGCTCAAAGCCAACAGAAGCCTGGCATGGAGGTGGGAAGCAGACACAAAGTCCCATCTCTAGTTGAGGTGCTATTGGCAATTGGGGCTGCTGGGAGAGGAGTTAGATTGTTTGTTTGCTTTTTTGTTGGTTTGAGTATAGGCCCTGGTAGGTCTACCATGCTCCAGTGGATGGATGGCCACACACCTAAGAGTAAATAGGCAGCAATAATGAGACTCCATGGATTCAGATAAAATGAGGACACAAGGTTGAGTGGGTGTGGAAAGAAGAGGCGATAGAAAAGTGGGGTAAAAATGTTAAAAAAAAAAACACAATGTATGAAAATCTCAAAAAAAATCAATAAAAATAACTTTAAAAATAAAAACCCAAATGAAAAAGCCAAATAACCAAATTTAAAAATGAAGCAAGTCTCCATTGACTCTCCTGGCCCTGTCTCCAAGGCTCTCCCTATAACTGATCTCACCCATCCACTGATCTCCTCCCTGTCCTCCTCCCATCCAGTTCCCTCCCTCCATCTACCTCCTATGACTATTTCTTCTTCTCAGTAAGATTCAGGGATCCTCCCCTGGGGCCTCCTTGTTATTTAGCTTCTTTGGGTCTGTGGATTGTGGCATGGGTATCCTGTATTTTAAGGCTAATATTTACTTATGTGTGAGTACATACCATGCATGTCCTTTTGGGTCTGAGTTACCTGACTCAGGATGATATTTTCTAGTTCCATCCACTTGCCTGAAAAATTCATGGTGTCCTTGTTTTTAATAGCTGAGTAGTACTCCATGGTGTAAACAAGCCACATTGTCTTTACCCATTCTTCAAGGGACATCTGGGTTGTTTCCAGTTTCTGGCTATTATGAATAAAGCTGCTATGAACACAGTGGTACGGTGGAGCATATTTTTGGCATATTCCCAGAAGTGGTATAGCTGGCTCTTGAAGTAGAACTATTCCCAATTTTCCGAGAAACCGTCAAATTGATTTCTAGAGTGGTTGTACAAGTTTCCATTCCCACCAGCAAAGGAGCAATGTTAACCCTCGCTCCACATCCTAGCCGGTACTTGCTGTTCTGTGAGTTATTTATTTTAGCCATTCTGATTGGTGTAAGGTAGAATCTGAGTCATTTGGATTTGCATTTCCCTGATGACTAAGTAGATGACAGATACTTGCTAGGAGGAAGGCCCCCGGGAGTTAAGGGTGACTCTAGCTGAGGCTCCTAGCAGTGGGGAATATGCAGCCTGCAGTGGCCCCCTCCTGTAGCCAGGCAGGACTCTCAGTAGAGGGATAAGGACACCAACCTACACAAAAATCTTTGACCCAATATTTGTTCTGCAACTTTGGACCCCACATTTGTCCTGCCTACAAGAAGTGCAGGGACAAAGATAGAGCAGAGACTGAGGGAAAGGCCAACAAATGACTGACCCAACTTGAAATTCATCCCAAGGGCAAGCACCAGTTCCTGACACTATTAATGATACTCTGTTGTGCTTGCAGACAGGATCCCAGCATAGCTGTCCTTGGAGAGGCTCCACCCAACAGCTGACTGAAACAGATGCAGAGACCCACAGCCAAACATTAGAAAGAGCTCCAGGAGCCTTGTGGAAGAGTTGGGGGGAAGGATTGAGGAATCCGGAGAGGCTAGATACTCCACAAGAAGGCCTACAGAGTCAACTAGCCTGGACCTTTGGAGACTCCCAAAGACTGAACCACCAGCCAAAGAACAAGCAAGGGCACATCTGTAGCAGATGTGCAGCTTGGTCTCCATGCAGGTCCCCCAATAACCGGAGTGGGATCTTACCCTGACTCTGTTGCCTGACTGTGGATCCTGTGCCCGTATCTGGACTGTCTTGTCTGCCCTCAGTGGGAGAGGATGTGCCTGGTCTTGCAGTGACTTTTGGTACTGGGAGGGGGGGGGGAACCTCCTCCTTTTCAGAGGTGAAAGGGAGGGAGTATGTGGGAGGGGCCATGGGAAGGGGGACTGGGTATAGACAGGGACTGTGATCAGAATGTAAAGTGAATAAATTAATTCTAATTAAATTAATTACATTGAATTAATAACAAAGTTAATCAATTAATGGAGAAAAATAAAAATGAAGCAGGGAACCAAACAGAATGTTCTCTAAAGATGAAATAAAAATGCCTAAGAAACATTTTATTATAAATGTTCAACATCCTTAGCCACTAGGGAAGTATAAATTACTTTCAGATTCCATGGTGTCTAAGTCAGAACATCTGATTTAAAAAAAAATTCATAAATGCTGGTATAGTCGTGGGGAAAGGGAAACACTTATTTTCTGATGGCGGAAATGTAAACCCATGCAGCCCCTGTGGAAACCAGCGTGAAGAAGTAGATCTACCTCAGGATCTAGCAGTAGAATTTGGGGTATATATCCAAAGGATTCTATATCCTAGTATAAAGAAATTTTCTTATTCTCCTCTCATTTCACAAAAGGCAAGACATAGAAATTGCGTAGATAAGTGATAAAATGACCAGCCAGTGAATGGATAATGAAATGTGTTGTATTTACACAATGGAATAGTATTCAGCTGTTAAGAGGCATGAAGTTTGCTAGGAGTCTCGGAGCCTGAACCAGCCAGCGGCCATCTTCCAATGAAGGAACAGTGACAGCCAACCCAGCCACAAAACCTTAGACCCACTATTTGTCCTGCCTACAAGATGTGAAGGGTAAAAGATGGAGTAGAATTTGAGGGAAGGGCCATCCAATGAGTGGCCCAGCTTGAGACCCATGCCACGAGAGGGAGCCCACTGCTGACACTATTAATGATACTCTGCTCTGTTTGCAGATGGGAGCCTAGTGTGTCTGTCATCACAGAGGCTTCAAGCAGCAACAGATGGAAACTCATGCAGAGACCCACAGCTAAACATTGGACAGAGCTTGGGGAATCCTGTGAAAGAGATGGGAGGAAGGATTGAAGGAGCTAGAGGGGTCAAGGACACCACTAGAAAACCCACAGAATCGATTAAGATCGCAGGGCCTCATAGAGTTTGGACCACCAACCAGAGAGCATGCAGAGGCTGGACCTAGGCCATCTGCACATATGTAATAATCATGCAGCTAATCCTCATGTCCAACCCCTAACAACAGAAGCAGGGGCTGCCTCTGACTCTGTTGCCTGCCCTTGGATCCCTTTCCCCTAACTTGCTGCCTTGTTTGGCCTCAATAGAAGATGCACCTAGTCCTACTGCAACTTGATATGCCAAGGTGGGTTGATAGCCATGGGAGGCCTGCCCTTTTCTGATGAGAAAGGGAGGGCAGGAGAGTGTGGGGAGGGGAGGGAAGGGGAGGGGAGGGACTTGGAATAGAGGAAGGGGGAAACTGCAGTAGGGATATAAAGTAAATAAATGACTTAATTTTTACAAAGAAAGAAAGAAAAAGAAGCTCGAAATTTCCAGGTAAATATGTGCATCTGGAAGCAATCATTCTGAGGGCTTCTTTTCATTTGTGGGGACTAGTTTTGAGTCTGTAGCTATATTTGTTTCACTTGGAATACACACAGAGGTTAGAAAACTATCTCGTTGTTTTTAACGTCATCTCTTCATTTCTAGTCTGTGAAATGAAAATATTTTCATGTAGGCTTTTCCTTGATGTAATCCCCTACCTACTGTACCGAAAATTAGGAACTGTCTTAGGGTTGCTATTGCTGTGATGGAACACCATGACCAAAAGGCAACTTGAGGAGGAAAAGGTTAACTTGACTTACACTTCCACAGCACTGTTCATCATCGAAGGGAATTATGATGGGAACTCAAACAGGGCCGGAGCTGGCGCAGAAGACAGGGTTACCACCTAAGGCATGGCCCCACCTACAATGGGCTGGTCCTTCCCCACTAATCACTGATTATGAAAATGCCTTAGAGGCTTGCCTACAGCCTGATCTTATACAGACATTTTCTTAACTGCCCTCCTCTCTGATGACTTGGTTCATGTCTCATTGACATAAAACTATCCATCACAATAACATTAGCTTCTATTTCATTACTAAGTAAAACTTTCAATTTCTCTGAGACTGAGTCTTACTATTTAGACCTGGCTTGCCTGGAACTCACTATGTAGACTAGGTTAGCCTCAAACTCAGTGATTTGCTTGTTTCTGCCTTTCAAGTAATGCGATTAAAGATGTGCACCACCATACCTGACAAGGTTTTATTATTATTATTATTATTATTATTATTAGTATTAGTATTATCTAAGTTGATTCTTACATTCAGAAAACAAGACCTAAAAGCTGAGTGCGTGCTTATAATCCCAGCCACTTGATGACTCAGGATCAAAATTACTGTATCCATATTAACATATCTGTATAAAAAATGGGTATGATACCTGGAACATCTGTGTCCTTAGAATTAAATATGAACTTGATTGCTTTGACTTGTCCCCTAATCAAATCTTTCCTAGGGAGATGAAGACTACTTCATGTTAGCATTCTATGAGAGGTGTCAGCAGAATTTATAGTTTGAAATTTTGTGAATATTGTTAGAATTAACATTCTCAGAAGGCTGGAGACCAATCAAAGATGTTCAGCAATATGAGAAAGATTTTATTCAAGAAAAGCAGCTGAATCTGCGTAAGAACAGCGAGCTTTGTGGATTTTACTCCAGTTCCATCTTACACCCTCCAGCTCAGGCTCTCCTTGAAAACGGCCCATATTTTTGGTACCAGAGGGAGCTGAATGGATTGCATACACAAAGAATTGTCCTTATTTGATCTGTCTGGTGGCTGTCTGGAAGACCCACTGAAAAAGCTTGTCTTTATTTTGCTGCTTGGATTTAACCCAGTGCTAAAATTCCTGAGAGAAATTAGTCCAAAGCATGTGTGCTTTCAGTTACTGCCGCTTGAGGCAACAGGCAACAATTCAGAAGACAATAGACTAATCAAGAATCTTGGGAGGAAAGGCTTAGAAAGAAGATGCACATAAGGGTTTGTTTGCCTCCAAGAAAACCTAATGAATCTAGAGGAGCAGGCAGGTATGTGCAAGGCTGTGCATATTGTGTCCGAGTCCAAGGCATTTAACCGCAAGTTGGCGTTGAGGCTGTACAAAGTTCAGAGTTGAAACTACCACGCTGCATTAAAGGCAATACCATAGCAGACAC
The DNA here is from genome assembly GCA_964023405.1 of Apodemus agrarius. Classification (NCBI taxonomy): domain Eukaryota; kingdom Metazoa; phylum Chordata; class Mammalia; order Rodentia; family Muridae; genus Apodemus; species Apodemus agrarius. The sequence continues at coordinate 100,128,885 of OZ030010.1, read as the reverse complement.
TCAGAAGCCCTATGCAAATTTTAGATTCTTTGGGGTTTTTTTGTTTGTTTTTGGTTCAAATTACTGAATGAAATGTCTGTCTGTTAATTGAGCACTAAGTTAATGTGATAGAAGTTTCAGTGGCCACACAGGACAACAAATATAGATAATACTGAATTGAGAAAACTGCTAATAAAAACAAACAAGGAACAGAAACAACAACTCCACATGTAAATATTTAATGTATCTAGTTTTTGCCCAAAATGTATGCAGCATGAAAAGAAAACCAAAGAAAACCCTATACACATGAACAACAACAACAAAATCAATAGAAATTTTCCCAGAGGAAGAGGTTAGACTTTCTGGAGAATGAGTCTATAACAATTATTTTAAATATTTTCAAAAAGAAAAAAAGAAATGATTCCTAAAGAAAATACGAAGCTATGAATATAGGAAAAATAAGATCTCACTAAAGACACTATCAGCAGGCATAAATTATTTAAAAGGACCAAAAGAACTGTTAATTTAAAAAAAATCTAAAAACTAAAAATCACTATGGAGATTAATAACATATAATTAGGTAAAAATAACAACACACTTAAAGGCACAATTAGCAAGTCAAATGATTCCCAAGAAGAAGAAAGGAGAGGACCCTGGGCCTGAAAAGATTGGATCCAGTTTTGTAGACCCAGAACAGAGAAATCGTGGGGGGGGGGATGATTGGGGAATGGTTGGGGGGAGAGAACTTATGGGACATATGGTGGGGTGGAACTGGGAAAGGGGAAAGCCTTTGGAATGTAAACATAGAATATAGAAAATAAAAATTTAAATAAAAAAATAAAACAACAAAATTGCAGTGATCCAGGCTAAAGAATGAATTCGGATTCTCACTTCACAAGTTATTTAAAATTAAGTTAAAGCACATCAGAGTTATAGGTAAGATCTGAAACTGTAGTCTGTTGGAAGGAAAATAATCTCTAAGTCTTTATGATATTATATTATGCCATTGATTGGTGTAAATATTTGTGGCCTTGTATTAGCAAATGGTCCTCTTTTATCATTAATTTATTCACTTTATATCCCAATTGCATCCCTCCTGCCTTCCTCTCCTCCCAGTCCCATTCTTACAACTTCCTCCTCTCCCCATTACCCCTTCCTCTTCTCCTCAAAGAAGGGGAAGCCCCCTTGGGTACCATGCTGCATTGGGATATCAGGTTGCAGCAGCACTAAGCATCCTCTCCCTCTGAAGTCCAACCAAGCAGTCCAGTTAGGGGAAGGGGATCCAATGTCAGGGAACAGGGTCAGAGACAGCCCCCCTTCCACTTGTTAGGGGACCCACACAAAGACCAAGCTGCACATCTGCAACAAATGTGTAGCGGTCCTAGGTCCAGCCCCTGCATACTCTTTGGTTGGTAGTTTAGTCTCTGTGAATCTCTATGGGCCCAGGTTAGTTGACTCTGTTGGTCTTCTTGTGGAATCCCTATCCCCTCCTGCTCCCTCAATCCTATCACCCCCTCTTCCACAAGACTCCTCTAGCTCCATCTGTGGGTATCTGCGTATGTTTCATCTGCTGCTGGATGAAGCCTCTCAGGAGACAGTTATGCTATGTTCCTGTCAGCAAGCATAGGAGAGTATTAACAGCGTCAGAGGTTGGCTCTCTCCCATGGGGGTGGGTCTCAAGTTGGAGCAGTCATTAGTTGACTATTCCCTCAGTCTCTGTTCCATCTTTACCCCTGTACATATTGTAGGCAGGACAAATTTTGGTTCAAAGGTTTTGTGGGTGGGTTGGTGTCCCCTTCCCTTCACCGGAAGTCCTGTCTGGCTACAGGAGGTAGCCACTTCAGCAAATGGTTTCTTGCAAAAAGGAAACTGACATAAGGAAAAGGATAGGTCAGTTAGCTTTAATCTGATTTTATTGATCTATTCCCTTATGTATTTTTGTGCTTCAATGGGTACCATTTAGAAACTGAAAGTAAAAGAAAAAGAAGGAAAAAATGTCAGGTGGCACAGAGGCAGGTGGATTTCTGAGTTTGAGGCCAGCCTGGTCTACAGAGTGAGAGTTTCAGAACAGCCAGAACAGCCAGGGCTACACAGAGAAACTCTGTCATGGAAAAAAAGAAAGAAAGAGAGAGAGAGAGAGAGAGAGAGAGAGAGAGAGAGGGAGAGGGAGAGGGAGAGGGAGAGGGAGAGGGAGAGGGAGAGGGAGAGGGAGAGGGAGAGGGAGAGGGAGAGGGAGAGGGAGAGGGAGAGGGAGAGGGAGAGAGGGAGGGAGGGAGGGGGAGGGAGAGAGGGAGGGGGGGGAGGGAGGAAGGGGGAGGGAGGGAGGGCGGGAGGGGGGAGGGAGCGAGGGAGGAAGGGAGGGAGAATGAAAAAGGACTGAAAGTCGGCTGGTAGTGGTGGTCCATGTGGTGGTATATGCCTTCAATCCCAGAACTCTGGAGGCCTAGGTACGTGAGTATATATGAGTCTGAAGCCAGTCTGGTCTATATAAAGAGCTCTAGGCCAACCAAGTCTACATAGTGTGACATGTGACCCCGTCTTAAATAAAAAGCAAAGTGAAAATAAGAATAAAATTCACTGTCTCGAAAAACCAAAAAAAAAAAAAAAAAAAAAGAATAGAATTCACATAATAGGAAAAACTACTTACATATTTTATATCTGGCAAGGTATGGTATTCAAAGTGTAACTAACTTTTTAAAACTAAAAATGAAAAATGACAAAACTCAATCAAAACAAATCAGAGGATTTGAATAGGTGCTTTTCTTTTATGATATAACTCTTCACTAATATGCTATAACTCTTCTTCTATGATGTAACTCTTCAGGAAGGTCTTACAATGGATTCTGACCATGTTCCCTCCGCACTCCTCCCTCTAACTCCTCCAAGATGCACACCCTACTTCTTGACCCCCTTCCTAATTTTGTGTCTTTTGTTTTTGAAATAGCCCACTGAGTCTAATTTGCCTTGCCCATACAAGTGGGGCTATCCACTGCAGCATGGAGGACTCAGCAGGGGCCACAGCCTTAAAGAAAACTGTCTTGCCCTCTCAGAAACCACCAGCTGCCAGTAACTCCTCGGTGTCTCCATGGGGAAAACTGAAGCTGCCCAAGCTGGAAACCGAGTTTCAGGCACTTCGCAGCCACCAGCCACTTCTGACCCTGTGGGAACACAGCAACCCAGCAACACAGCTGGGGGGGAATTTGCCTAAACTACCCCCAGCCCACAGAACAGAGTCAAGAAAAACCCCACACACAAGCAAAGCCGAGAGTCTACAAGAGAATAATGGACCAGTACAAAGCGCACACAGCCCACGCTAGGGCCAGGGAGGCAAAGCAGCAGATATTTCAAGGAGATGAAATTGACATTTTTCTAAATAGATGCACAACAGCTTACCTGCCCTGTTGTTCTGGTTTTTTCCCCCCACAAGCTTTAATAAAATGGTTCTCGAGGGGGAAAAAGGATGTCCAAACTTTGTGAAAATATGGCTAACACCCTCTGTCATTAGAGAAATGCAAGTGAAATTGGCATTGCCAGACTCCTTTCCACCTAGTAGGATGGTTGTAAAATAAGATCAAAGTCCAAGAGTAGTAACATGTTTGGTTAAGAACAAAGAGATATTGGGAACCTCATCTACTCCTGGTAAGGATTAAAAATAGTATAACCACCGGGTGAAACAGTTTGGTAGGTCTCTTACAACTAAATGTAGATTTCCTTTGTGAACCAGCAAATCAAGAACACTGAAAGCATGTGTTTGTACAAAAGCCTATACATGGCCAGGCACGGTAGCTCCTGCCTTTCATCCCGGCACCCAGAAGGCAGAAATGAGCAGAGGATCTCTGTGAGTTCAAGGGCAGCTTGGTCTACAGAGTGAGTTCCAGGACAGCCAGGGCTACACAGAGAAACCCTGTTTCAAAAGACCAAATAACAAACAAATTAATTGATTCTAATTAATATTAAAATATAATATAATATAATCATAATAATATGAAAGGAGCCACATAAATCACTTTTGAAACATGGCTATAGGGATAGAAAGTAGGTTAGTGGTTTTCAAAGTGTGAGAGGATTGTGAAGCGACTAATAGGAAGAGGGCAGAAATGTCCTGGGATTAGCAGGGATGGTCATACAGCATGACAAATGCATGAAAACCTAGCCTGTCTATTTTTATTTATTTATTTATTTATTTATTTTTTGGATTTTTGGTTTTTTCGAGACAGGGTTTCTCTGTATAGCCTTGGCTGTCCTAGAACTCACTCTGTAGACCAGGCTGGCCTCGAACTCAGAAATCTACCTGCTTCTGCTTCCCAGAGTCTATTATTTGATTCTCAATTGTATTTTTGTATGTGTATATATACAACGTTTAAGGAGATGCCAAATTTAACTTTAGAGATAAGATGGGCTTCAGAATACCCACTAAAGTTGTAGTGATAAGGGACTTTGAGTCCGAATGTTAACTATGACGTTGGCATGTAGCAGTGAGGATTCCACATGGTCTACAATAGCTGATTTGGACTGACTGTGAATAACTTGAAACATTTATCTCTTGTAATGGGGACCTAAGGACAAGTTGATGAGTTGGCCATTCTTTGGATGTGTGTCAAAAAAAAAAAAATAGGGAAAAGGCCAACCAGTTTTGTGTTTTGTTAAAGAATAAAATCCATCTTGAATTTCTTTAAAAAACCACAAGACCCACATAAAGTCCTCTTGGTTTGTGGCCATAGCTGTGCAGAAGCATAAACTGGTACACCATGAGCTGGTTAGGTTTTTGTTAACTTGACACAGATTAGGGTTACCTTGGAAGATGGAACCTCTGTTGAAAAATTGCCTTCACTAGATTGGCCTGCGGGCATGTCTGTAGGGACATTTTCCTGATTAATGACTGATGTGGAAGGGGCCAGACCACCGTGGGCGATGCCACCCCTGAGTGGGTGGTCCTGAGGTATGTAAGAAAGCAAACTGAGCAAGCCATGGGGAACAAGCCAGTAATGAGCGTTCCTCCATGGTTCCTGCCTCTGCTCCCTCTTGAGTTCCTGCCCTGACTTCCCTCAATCATGGACTGTAAATGGGATGTGTAAGCCAAACAAACCCTTTCCTTCCCAAGTTGCTTTTGGTCATAGTGTTTATCAGAGCAATAGAAAGCAAATTTGGACACACCAGCAATTCTGGAAATTTTTACATGTTGGACCTTGGGGAGTGTTCTCTGACTTTCGGTATATATGAGAAAATATGATAGTTTTTTAAAATATGCTGAGAGTCAGTCTAAAAGAGATCAAGAAGAACCAAAATTGGACAAGAGAAATGTCCCTAAGCTTTTCCTCAACCCGCTGCCATGGGTTCCTGCCTGCTGGCCTAGTCAATCAGCCTCTCATGAGCATTGCATTGGATCGCTAGCATTTGTTGGAATTTGGACACCGAAGGAAGACATTCCCTTTGGGAACCTGGTTCTGCTCCTTTCAGTAGTACTGCACAGCTGCACTGAGAACACAGCCAACTTCTATGTAAAGGTCAGTTCCTTTGGTGAGCAGAAAACAAGCTAAGGCAGAGGCCCGCAAAGGGGATGGGGGCGAGCAATAGATTAAAAAAAAAAACTGCTCTGGGGGTGATGGAGAGCCAGGCATAATGGATGCCATAAACAAATAGCAGGTTTGGATGTAAGATACTTACATGAAACTCCAGAACAAAATTTCTAGTTTCTGTGCCTCGGGCTTTCCCCCCTGCCCTGAAGATTTGGTTTGAATCCCATGGTCCCACGTGTGCCAAGAGCTGGCCACTTTCTTCCACCACTAGTTTCAACCTTGGCTTTTAGGTTTCAAACAAACGAAATTTGCATGGACAACGTAAGTTCACAGTTGAAGCATTGAGTCTGCCGGTTATACACCTTAAGGCATCCATAGCTCTCTCAGTCTCCATATTTAAAGGCTTTCAAAACAAAACGAATGCCAGTAAACAGAACTACAAATGACCATAGGAATTATCAGTTCCAGAAAGGAAACAATCAAATTTTAGTTCCTGATTGCCTGAAGCCATAGATACCACTATATGATCGACTATGCTCGGGGGTCTCCCTTGAATTCCTACCACAGGACAACACTTAGGGACATCTGGAGTACTCCCCTTGGCAGAGGGGATAGAGTCCCGCATGGCTGTGTCCTTTAAGTCAGTTAAAGTTTGAAGACAGATTTCAGCAATAGAGCACCCACACAAACGCCATGGATTAAATTTGTAGAAAAAAAATGGCACACAGCAAAGAAGATGTAACTATAATTAATGAACTCATGATTCATGGGCTTTTTATTCATATTTTAAAATTGACATGCAAAGGACATCTTTCATTATGTCATTTTTTTTTGGTTCTTACTTTGTTCTTGATTGTCCACCTCCTGTTTTCCCTTCATCAAAGAGTAATAAAGGAAGAAATCAAGAGGAAGAGATTACAAAATAACCCAAACTGTCCACACGGATGTGAAGAGAATCATAAGTCACGGAAATGTGTCATAAATGGTACCTGAACGTGGCATGTAGGTCATAGCAGTCTAGACTGGAGCAATACATTTTGAGGTGATTTGCCAGTGCCTTGCAATTGATCGACAAGGTTAAATTACCTTCAGGGGTTCCTCAGGGAGGACTGGTATTTGTCTCCTGCGTGCCTCCCTACACTGTACGTTTTGTTGGCAAATGTAATCTCTCAACATAGGAAGTTCCATTGTTCCCTGAGGAACTCCATGTCAGCTCCCAGAATTGAAAGTCAAGTCCATGTCCTGTAATAACCTGCCATAGTGATGATACTTCTGGAATGGAACAGTTATTTAATAAAAACATGAAATCACTCAGACTAACACAGTTTAGTTATAAAGCACCAGCACACTCGTACTTGAGTGATGAATCTAGAAAAACGTAAGATGATATCGGTTTATTTTAAGAATCAAGGGTCCTGGTTAATGGGTGTCAATATGCCTGTTGCTTAAGCACATAGGACCACTTGGGGAAACAAAACTTGAGAATCACTTTGTCCCAACTACTGTGACCTTTCGCTTAGCTTTCAGTTTTTCCATCTGTAAGAATGGATTTAGCTTACTCTCTCAGAAATGACCAGTGGATCTTGCACTACCTTTGTCTTCACTTTCTATTGATCTCCCTTTCTGATGGATTATTCGTGTTTCTCACGAATCGATGAGTGCACGCCTGTGGCTTTTCCACTGTGCCATCCTTAGCATTGGGCAGAGTGCTTGCCATATTGTAAAGGTTACATAAATACCTAGCTTTGATTCGGTGGCCTGTAAAACACCCCACAATCAGGAAAAAGATATTTTAGGTGCTAGAGAGCTGTATTGTTGATGAGGAGCACACCATGCTCTCTCAGAAAACCCAGGTTCCAGTCCCAGCAACCACAATGGGTGGCCCACAAGCTCCTGTGGCATCAGCTCCCAGGGACCTGTGCCCCCTCTGGCTTCCGTGGGCACTTTGCACTCACATGCACAAACGCACACACAAATGCACACAATTATTTCTTGGTTCCAAAAAGACTGGATCCAGTTTTGTAGGAGAGTATCAGAACAGAGAAATGGTGTGGGGGAGGGGGGTGATTGGGGAATGGGCGGAGGGAAGAGGACTTATGGGACATATGGGGGGGGGAATTGGGAAAGGGGGAAGCCTTTGGAATGTAAACAAAGAGTAGAGAAAATAAAAAATTTAAAATCTACTAAAAAAAGAATATAGACAGGAGTTGGGAGGAAAGTGTTAATAATATAAAGATATATTGTATGGAATTCTCAAAGAACCAATAAAAAAAAGAGGTATATTGGGTAAAAGTGATGCAAATCTATATATTGACTAACATGTCAAACTGAAGTACAGGAATAAAGAAGAAATTTCCCTTGTACATTCAATGGAGGTAAGAGGATGAGAAGATAAAGTGAAGGAGATATAGAACATAACAAAGGCAGAAAATATAGTATGTGAAAGCAATGAGAGGCTAAATGAGACCAGTACAATGTTAAGTTGAACCTTACTTCGTCCATTCTGTATAATATCGTAATTAAAGGGAATGCGGTATATAAATGAAAAAAATTATCCAAATTGTATAACACATTAAATACAAAAATGGCAACAGAATAAACACTGTGGGGAATAGATAAGGTGTCTGCCACGCAAGCATGAGGTCCGGAGTTATATCCCCAGAAAGGCATTTTTTAATGCTGGGCATTTTGGTACACTAATGTAAAAGCCATGACCTTGCTCCCTTTGCACCCAATATAATGCTTGGAGGATTCATTCATTATGATATATGTAGAGCTAGTCTGCTCATTTTAATTCTGTTATGGCTGGATATAAAACAAATTATTGGTAATTAATAGCTACTGAAAGAGGAAGAATTTGTTCTGTGGATTCTTATTTGTAGTTGTGGTTTTTCCCCATTTTTTTTTACTATTAAAATGTGCTTCAGTGAACATCCTTAAGAGGTGTCTCTGTGGAGATTATATATGCTAGAGATTTTTCTCTAGGGCACATACTTCGAAGTGTAATTACTAAGCCACAGGGAGTGCTTACCCATACACAAGTGGAATTGTGAGTCTTAGGGAGTGCTTATCAGGTGTTCCCAAAGTGATTGAACCAATTTGCTCCTCCACTGTAGTAGGTGATGTTCTACTTCTCAACATTGGTTCAACACTTGATATAATCAGGCACTGATTTCTTGAAAATAAATATATAGGTGATTGTAAAATGAGCAATCATTTTGATACACATTTACCTGATTACTAGTGAGGTTGAGGCTTTCCCACTGATTCTTGTCCAGCTGGGTGTCTTCCTCCATGAAGTACCATTAACATCCTTGGCTCATTTTTTATCTCAGCGGCTGCCTGCCTTGCTGATTTGTTGTCATTCTTTAAATAGCCCATGTATAAATCTAGTCATGATTGTATACATCTTTAGTCTGTCTGTATATATTGCCTTTCATTTTTATAGCATATTTTGAATCATTCATGTGAATTATTTACCAATTAGTATTCCCTTTCATTGAGTATTGATGTACAAATCTAATAAATAAATGAGAAACGAATTTGAATATGAGTTGTAAGAAATGAAAGGTTCAGGATACTAGTAAAATGTGTGTGTGTGTGTGTGTGTGTGTGTGTGTGTGTGTGTGTGTTTCTATGTGTGTTTCTGAGCATTAAACCATACACGTACTTAGCACATACTACTACCTCAAATCTATACTCAAGGAATATCCTTATCTTCTCATCTTTCAATTTTGGGAGACAAAGTAAACATGGAATGGGACAGAATAGGGACCGTCAAACTAAACCTACGCTTACATAATCAATTGACATATGAGAAAGATTACAAGAATATGCAACATGTGGTGTTGGGAGAACTGGATATCCATATATGCAGAAGGAAAGTACACCTGCATCTTGCATAAAAATCAATAAAAGATGAACTATGGACTTAATGTTACACCCTGAAATTATGAAACAAGTAGAAGAAAACATAAGAGACATGCTTCATGACATTGAAGTAAGTGAGAATTTTGGAAGCATGGGGCGGGGGCAGGAGGAACTCCAAAAATACAGCAAACAAAAGCAAAAATGATACAGGGTTACATCAAACTGAAAAGCTTCTGCACAATGAGAAGAAAAAGTGAAAAGACAGATGCCAAAAGGAAAACTATTTTCAACCTGTATTTCTGGCAAGAGACTAATACTTGGAACGCATAGGAAACTCGAAAGACAGAACAATGCTTAGCAAAATAGCATACACCTGACCAAGTGCTACCTATTGTGCCAATGAGGCTCCAAGAGAACACAGCCCACAAAATCAACTCAGCAGGGCTCATAGAGTCTGAAGGGGCAATCACGGAGTCTACATGGATCTGTGCTAGGTCTTCTGCATATACGTGATGGTGACTTGTTAGCTTGGTGTCCTTGTGGGACAGGTAACAGTAAAAGTAGGGCTTGTCTCTGACTCTTGCCTGACTTTGGCACCTTTGTCCTACTGGTTTGCCTTATCCAGTCTTGATATTGGGGGAGGTTCTTAGCCTCATTGTAACTCATTATGCCATGTTTGGTTGATATCCTGAGAGGTCTGTTCTTTTCTGAAGGGAAACAGAGGAGGAGTGGAAAATGAAGAGCAGTTGATATAGGGTAGAGGGAAGGTGGATACATAAATAAAAGAGAAATAGCATAATAATAATCATCACATCATCTTAGAATGAACAATAGACCTAAGACGAGTTCTCTGAAAAGAAGACATACATGCTGCTGAAAGGGATATGAAAACAAGACAAGACAAAACAAAACAAAACAAAAGACAAAGTTACTCCTCACCAGGAAATGCAAATTAAAGACACAATGTAATAAATATCCCCTCACCCCAGCAAGAACGTCAATTAGCAAAAGGACAAAGACAAAAGATAGCAAGAATGTCTGAACGAAGGGGAAGCCTGACAAATTGTTGGGAGGAATAGAAAACCATGTGATGGGTCCTCAAAAAACTAAACACAGACTTAGCATATGATCGAATAATTCCCCTTCTGGGTATGTACCCGAAAAACTCAAGTCAGAATCTTTAGGGACATTATCATGCTCATATTCATTGCTGTATTATTACAATAGCTAAAATGGTGGAAACAGTCCAAATTTTCATAATGAATGAGTGGACTTTTTAAAAATATGTATAGTACAATATATAATTCAACAATAAAAAACAAAGAAACCACACAGTGAAACCCTGTCTTGAAAAAACAACAAAAGAAAACAAAAATAACTTTGAAGACATTATGGTAAGTGAAAAAAGTTAGTTACAAAAAAGGTATTATATTACTCTTAAAGTATGCAGGCTAGTCAAAAATCACATCAACATAAGCTAAAGGCCAGGGTCTAGGCACATAGGAGGAGACTGAAGATAATATTGTTTTTGTTTGTTTGTTTGTTTGCTTGCTTGGGTTTTTTGTTTGGTTGGTTTTTCGAGACAGGGCTTCCCTGTGTACCACTGGCTGTCCTGGAACTCACTCTGTAGACCATGTTGGCCTCGAAGTCAGAAATCTGCCAGCCTCTGCCTCCCAAGTGCTGGGATTAAAGGCGTGTACCACCACTGCCCGGCTAATATTGTTTAATGGACTTAGAATCTGTGCTTTACCTGATCAAAAGAGTTACCAAGATGGATGGTTGATAATGTCTGCACAAAAATCATGTACAAATTTAGCACCACTGAACTATATACATAAAATGCCAGAAATGCTACATTATGTTAGATGTGTGTTAGAACAAGAAACATTAGGGAAAAGGTATACAAATTCATATGCCTCTATTGCTAGATAGGGTCTGGGTTTATACTAGTTCCCTTGAATATAGCCTTACTTATTCATTCATTTAGATAAACTTCCCTGAAATATCCTTTGGTTCTTCATTTTAGCAGATAGAAAAAAAAAGACTTCTTTATTCAGTGATCTTTCTAAAAATGAACTTACCTGGCAGAAGAACTTTACACCTCACTGGTCTTTAACAGTTCTTTCATACGACACATATAAATGTATCCATGATTTTTATTGGAGATTTTAAACTTAAAAATTAAGTGAATAAAAGTTTACAGACTGATATATTTTTACTACACTTTTATTAGCCTGCACGGGGTGCCATACAAAATATAACAGATTGGGTTCGAACTGAAATTGATTTCTCACAATTATAGAAGCAAGAAATCCAAGATTAAGGTGTTCTAATGAGTTGTGTCTTCTGAGGACTCTCTTCCCAGCTTCTACATGGCTACCTTCCTACTGTGTGCTCACATGGCTTTTCCTCTGAGTGCATATGAAGGAGACACACAGCATATCATAGTCCTTGTTAAAACAAGCACACGAATCCTGTGTACTAAGTCTCTAGTCTCAGACTACATCTAACCTTTAGCTTCAACACAATTATAGGTCCTATTTCCAAACTCAGTAGTCACATATGGCTGGGGCCTTTAAATGAGTTCAAAGAAGACAAAAGTTAGTTCATAGAAATCTCCTAGAATTTCCTGAAACGTGATGGGTGAAAATGCTGTAATGCCTTCAGACCGCATCATCTATTTATAAGCAATCAGGTGGAGAAAGTTACCAGGGCTTTTGAGATTGGGCGTGGCTGCACAGGCACACTAGTTTTCCAACTCCGAGGGTCTTTCTTAATAAAACAAACTGAAATGTTTTCATCTTTCTGATCTCATAGATTCTGGCTTAAAAACTTCCTCTCATTTTCCAGAGAACTTCTTGCATAGGAGGTTTATTGTTATTGTTGTTGTTGTTGTTGTTATTATTATTATTATTATTATTATTATTATAAACCATGATATTCAATCCAAAGACCAATAAGGTTAAAAAATAACCCTCACAACCCTCACCCTCTAAAAATATCATTGAGTTCATCTTGAATTGGCTTCTACTGCTGGGCATGGGGCCTGACCTTAAGTGTAGTTTGTGAACTCAGTGACAGACACTCCATTGGAGAAAACTGATTGGTCCGTTGCAAGTGGGTGTCAGTTGGAGATAGCTTGTGGGTTAGGGATGAGAGGTCCTGTCCACTTCCCTCCTCTAAGTGTTGGGACTCCATCTAGCTTGAACCTGTGCAGGCCCTGTGCGTGCTGCCACCGTCTCTGTGAGTTCATATTGTTTCTGAAGGGCCTTGTTTCCTTTGTATCGTCTGTCCCATCTGGCTCCTTATGATCTTCCCACCTCCTCTTCCACAAGGTTTCCTGAGCCCGGAGGGGAGGGACTTGGTGAAGACATTTCACTTAGGGCTGAGTGTTCCAAGATCTCTCACATTCTGCACATCGTCCAGCTGTGTGTCTCTGTATCTGTTCCCATCTGCTGCAGGAGGCAGCTTCTCTGATGATGGCCGAGTGAGACACTGATGGAGTATAACTGAATGTCATTAGGAGGCATTTTATTATTATATTCTTTTAGCAGAACAATACTATGTGGGTTTCCCCTTGGCACTAGGCATATCTCTTCTCAGGTTCTTGACTGCCCAAGTAGTCCTTGGAGTAATTTTTTTTTAAATGAAAAATCAAAACAATAAACATTGTATCTTTCCCCAAAGCACCTGGCAGAAACAACAGAGATCTAAATCCTAGCTCATCCTGGGCTTGGCTGGACCCTGGTATCCTCCATGCCGAGACATACAGCTAATCCTGGCCCAGCATCAGTCTTTGGGCCTTAGGTCCACTGGTAAAATAGGGCTGTCTGTACTTCACTAGGTAAACAGCCTGACTGGCCATATAAAGCCCAAAGACCCCATAATGGGGAGTTGAGATTTACAATTCTGTGTCTCCTCCCTTTTGGGTGGGACTTTGTGCCCTACTTGTTCACTATAGCTGGCAATTAGCCTATTCTTGGGGTGGTAGGCTAAACTCAGCTTAAATGATCAGAGTCAGTCCTACTGTCTTTTAGGTCCCATTTGCTAAGACCTTGACTTACTTTGAATGTTCCAGAAAAAAAAACAAACCTACACTCACTAATATTTCTGCATGCATAATTATATTTCTTACTGAAATAAAATCAACACATTACAAACTTCATCCCTTAATAAAAGTAACAATTTGGTGGGCTTTCTACATTCAGGCTTATAGAGTTACCATCACGATTTTAAAACATTTTCCTTTCCCCCCAAAAGAAAGCCTGAACTGTTAGCATTCTTATCCTCAGGCCCAACTCTAAGCAATCACTAATTCACTCTGCCGTTATAGAGTTACTCACTGTGGCTATCTCATAAGTGGAATCATGAAATATGTGGTTTTTAAATCATTAGTCATTGGTTTCTTTCTCTTAGCACAGTGGTTTCAGGGTTTATCCTCCTTGTGGGTGTTAGTACTTCCTTCCATGGCTAACTATTATTCCATCAGATGAGTGTTACAGGTTGTATTTGAATCTTGATTAGTATATGGACACATGACCTTGTCTATTATAAATAAATCTGCTATGGACATTCATTATAAGGTTTTTCGAGACAGGGTTTATCTGTGTAGTCCTGGCTGTCCTGGAACTCACTCGGTAGACCAGGCTGGCCTCAAACTCAGAAATCTGCCTGCCTCTGCCTCCCAAGTGCTGGGATTAAAGGTGTGCGCCACCACTACCTGGCTCTTTATACGTTTTAATGTCGACAAATATTTTAATTTCTCTTGGTACACATATTTAGGGCCTGACTCACCGGACCACCAGGCTGCTCTGTAACCAACCTTTTGAGAAACTGAAAGAGGTTCCAGTTTTTTCCATGTCCTAATTAGTACTTGTTATTGCCTTTTTAATTGTAGTGATTCTAGCGGCTGGGGAGTGCCATTTCATTGTGGGTTTTTTTGTTTGTTTGCTTGGTTTGGGAGTTTTTGTTTTGTTTGTTTGGTTTGGGTTTTTCATTACAGAGTTTCTCTGTGTAGCCTTGGTTGTCCTGGATCTTTCTCTGTTGACCAGGTTGACCTTGAATTCATAGAAATCTTCCTCCCTCTGCCTCCCGAGTGCTGGGACTAAAGGCATGCACCACCACCAACCGGCTCAATGCAGTTTTTGATTCCCACCCCATAATGATTAATTAGTAGTGAAACAGTGAAATTTTGTCATGTATTTATGGCTCGCTTGTAAATTTTCTGCTGAGGAATATCTTTTCAATATTTTGCTCAGTTTTAAAATCAGGTTATTTGTCTTTTCATTGCCATTTTAAGACACAAACAAGCAACATTAAATAGATGCAGTATGTATAACATATATCATGTAATATATTATATAATATATACATATATTACATACATATACATATATGGATAGACAGGCAGATAAATAGATACACAACAAAATAAAGAAAAGAGACCATACATTTAAATTTTAACATATTTTTATTGATTCCTTATGAAATTCATATAATGTACCTGATCACCCTCACTTCCCAGTCCTCCCAGGTTACTGCCCCCACCCTTTTGTCCTCCCGCCAAAAAGACTTTTAAAAAGTCCAATTTATGTCGTCTGTATAGTCATGTGAGCATGGCCAAACTCCCTGTGGCCAGTCCCTTACAGAAATGTGAGTCCTTCCCCACCCTGACTCCCGCCCGTAGCCTTCCAGTGTGGAGAGCCACACTTCAGCATCCCCAGGACAATTTCTTTATGCTTACCATGCAACAAAACCTTTATTAACATTTTTAGCAGAGGCTCAGCTATTATTGAAGCTTGTAACTTCTAAACTTCAATTGGGGCAAATGGCTAGAGTGTGAGTCATGCCATCACTGCCCACCAGGAATGTAGACTGAATAATTACTAGCCACCCCTCAGATGGAGGACCAGGTGCAGGGTCGACTCTTTCTGGATGTTGTCATCAGAGAGACTGTGGCCATCTTCCAGCTGCTTACCTGCGAAGATGAGCCTCTGCTGGTCAAGGGGGATGCCCTCTTTATCCTGGAACTTGGCCTTCACGTTCTTGATGGTGTCACTGGGCTCCACCTCCAGGGTGACTGTCTTGCCGGTCAGGGTCTTCAAGAAGATCTGCATTTTGATCTGTTAGTGAATGTGATGCAAGCACAAACCGCCCCACACATCGAAACACCCTCACGGAAGGACCACTGAACCAGACAAAGCCTCTTGTCACTCCCTCATTACAATTTTTAAGAGTTCTCTTCAATGGCTCTCTGTCTAGGTTGTTACATTTTGTGGGGGCAGGAGAGTTGTCCCAGAAGCCTTGTATGTCTCTGTTAATTAATTATGAGTCTGCAGTCATCTATAACACTGTAGAAGAAGCTTCCTTTACAGTCAGCAGGAGCATGGATTCTGGACTTCTACATGGTATCTGGCTACAGCAGGGATCATGGACATCTGCCGGGCCTCCAGCATCAACATGTTCCATGGACCTCAGCATGCTCTCTGGTGGTAATACTGGCTGTGGACATGAACAGGGTCCCCAGCTCCAGCCTGGACCACAGACATCAACATGACTTCAGACAGCAGCACAGGCCACAGATATAGCCTTTGGTGGTAATGCACACCAGGGACATCAACACAGCCCCCAGCTCTTGCAGGCCTAGGGACCCAGACATGCCCCCCCCCCGGCAGCAGCATGGATCATGGACATCAGTAGAGCCTCAGGTCGAAGTGCAGACAACTGACATTTGCATGGTCCTAGGAGGCCTCGCAGCGCACGCGCACACACATCAACATAGCTTCAGGTGACAGCATGGACCACATACATCTGTCTGACCTTCCATAGGAACATAGGCTATGGAGAAAAAAGAGTGATTTGTTTGAGAGCAGATGGGAACAAAGCGAGTTGCAGGAGAGAAAGGAAGGGTTACAAATGATGCAACATAGTACTTACGAAATTCTAAAAATATATAATTTTAATTAATAAAGGCTTAATACTATATTATAGATACTAGAATTTTTTAAACAAAAATACAATTTTCAATTTTTTCTCCTATTTTGTGTGTTCTTTTCATTTTTGTTCTAGGAATGAAAATTAAATTTTTAATTCATAGCAAACTCATTTGTATTAACATCAATCCATAGTTTATTTTTTTAAGATACATCTATAAAGCTCCATTTTCTTCCTTTCATTCTGCTACCAAAGTGTATACAAAGTTTGCCTTAATTAGTCATATTCTTACTAACATGGATTTCTTACTTACTGGTTTATGCAGATAGATTTTAAATAAATGGGAAAAAAAGAAAACCAAAACCAAAACCAAATCTCTTCAAAATATTACTCAGTGTTTTGTCTCCATTTTAGTTTGAAGGATTCCCTTGACATTTAAGAACTTTTTGACATTTTTTTTTCTGTGTAAGCATGTTTTTCCTGGCGATATGTCTGTGCATCGAGTGAATGCAGTATCCACACAGGGCAGAAGTGCTGGATCCTCTAGAACTGAAGTTACAGATGGTTGTTGGCTACCGTGGAGGTGCTAGGAACCAAGTCGAGGTCATCGGCAAGAGGAGTGAGTGCATGTAGCTCTTCCGCCCACCTTAGTAGTTCTTACAGGGAAGATTCATTAGTCAAGAATGATGTCACTTTTTGTCAGTCTAAAAATGTACTCATTTCTTCTTTATTCTCCAAGGCTGCTTTTTGCTGGCCATATGATTGTTTATTTCGGTTTTGTGTTCTCAGTGATTTCATCTGGCATTCTATTGTCTTCTGCCTTCTGCAATTCTAGTGAGAAATGAAATATCTGTATTGCCTTTCTGCTTTCAAAAGTCCATCTTAGGTATTGACTACTAACAGTTTGTTTATTACATGTGGCTCCATCTGAATTCATTCTACTTTGAGACGGGTTTCTTCGATGTGTAGATGAAGTCAGTATTGGAGATGCCCACAAGTGATTGCTGACAGGAGCCTGATATGGCTGTCTCCTGAGAGGCTCTGCCAGAGCCTGACCAATACAGAGCGAGATGCTCACAGCCAACCATTGGACTGAGTACAGGGTCCCCAATGGAGGATTAGAGAAAGGACCCAAGGAGCTGAAAGGGTTTGCAGCCCCATAGGAGGAACAACAATATGAACCAACCAGTACCCCCAGAACTCCCAGGGACTAAACCACCAACCAAAGAGTACACATGGAGGGACCAGCCACATATGTAGCAGAGGATGGCCTTGTTGGACATCAATGGGAGGAGAGGTCCTTGGTCATGGGATGGTTTGTTGCTCCAATGTAGGGGAATGCCAGGACAGTGAGGTGGGAGTGGGGGGATTGGTGGGGGGCACCCACATAGAAGCAGGGGTAGGGGGGATGGGATAGGGGGGTTGTGGAGGGGAAATCAGGAAAGGTGATAACATTTGAAATGTAAATAAAGAAAATATCCAATAAAAAAATTTAAAAATATTTTTCATCACATTTGGGAATTTTAAGATGCTTTTCATGCATTTTTTGCCCTTTTCTTTCCCCTTTTTGGACTTGCATAAAGAACTTTAACACTGCCCACCTCCCTGAGGCTCTGTTAGATTTTCTTCAGGCTTTTGCCTTTTTGATCTTCACTTTTGATAATCTCAATTGCTCTATATTCAAGTTCACTGACTCTTCTATCATCTGTTTGCTCAAGTCTACTTTGAAGTTTTCTGTTCAGTTTTAAAGTTTTTCAGTTAGAGCTGTTTTATAATTTCCATCTGGTCCATCTTTCACTCTTTCTCCATCTTTACTGATATAGTTCATATCAGTATAGAAAGAAATATCATTCTCATACTTCTTACTTCTATAAACATAACTTCCATTCCTTTTTCTTGAAGTTATTAATATTATGAAGAAAATAATTGACACAGGTCATGAATAGCCTATGATAAACTGAAGCATAAATTCCCTGCCCCCAAGGACATAAAATTGATCTAACGTGGATCAATATGCATAACAAGTTTATATTAAAATCATTCATTATGCATACCTCTCGTATGCTCATAAAGCAATCATGTAAAACAAATGTAAAAACTTGTTTTATGCTTAAATTCAGTTAATGCCTTAGGAGTCACAAGTTTTAAGCACTTACCAGCACCGTTGTGTTTCAAAATTCTACAGTATTTTATATATTGATAATCAAAATAAAAACTGCATACATAAATTGCTCTGACTATCATTAATACATTTTTCTAACCTTTTACCATTTTTAATTTCAGACTTGCCAAATGTTTTCAGTGATTTGAATAAACAAATAGTAATATCTGTGGTATCAAAATAGTCATATTTATTCAGGTTTCAAACTAAAATTTCTATTTTCAAAATATGGAGGAACACGTGGAATGCATCTTAATGATTATTTTTTCCAACTTCCTATGCCCACAGTCTCATAGTCTACAGCATGACCTAATTATGTCATCATTGATGCACCCTCTTCACCAGTGGCATCTTGGGAAATCTAAGGGTTCTTTAGAATTTCAACCTGGCTTAACTCAAGGCATGTTTCCATGCTCTGTGTCACTCTCCACAGTGATGGCTGAATCTCTATAACTATTGACATTTTTTTCCTAATTGCCTCAACCTCATGATCCTCAAGGAAACCCTAGTTTATCTTTATTCATCTAGATCCATGTTTTCTCTATGTGTTGCAAGCTCTTTTAGTTTTCACTTCAGACAATGTTGGTCCAGTACAATTCTAGTTCTTGTTGATTAATACCTCATCTGAAACTGAATTCATTTCACTAATATGATCACCATTTAAGTTACAGTTCACCAAATCAAACCCCAGCCCTGGGACCCTAGGGTGTAAGAAGACTTCAATATTTTGTACTTATTTCAGATGCTTATTGTACCCAGACTTTCTCCATGTTATATTTCTAAGGCAGCATTCTGAAAGATACATTACATTTTAGATCTTGACTATACTGCATCCCTTCACAATAATTTTTTCCAGATGTTTGGGATGGCATGGGCTATTGACAAGATGACTCCAGAAATTACATCAATATCTGCAAGTTGTTGGGAACTATGAGATAAATGGTAACTCAAATGCTCATACATACTTTGTTCGTATTCCCCGGGCTTGGTGCCAGTGTGTGTGTGTGTGTGTGTGTGTGTGTGTGTGTGTGTGTGTGTTTCTTTTTTTTAAAGATTTATTTATTTATTATAGGTAAGTACACTGTAGCTATTTCAGACACTCCAGAAGAGGGCATCAGGTCTCATTAGGGGTGGTTGTGAGCCACCATGTGATTGCTGGGATTTGAACTCAGGACCATCAGATGACTATCTCTCCAGCCCCGTGTGTGTGTTTCGAATACAGACTGACATATTATCCTTGCATGTTAGATCAATTTCTACAGGAGGACAAGTGTTTTTGGAATTGTATGTATTGCTATGGATATCCTGAGAAATCAATCTTCAGGATGTTTGGCATCTAGAGGGAACTATACACTGGAGAAATTCTATCTTTAGAACATATTGTTTTGAGGAATAATAACAATCCAGCCCATCATGAATTTCTTTGATATGAAGTGTGTTTTGATGCATTCCAAATTCAGAATCAGCTGTTCTGGATAGTACAAACTCTTTCTTTTTGTGCCATCTTTTGCCTGACCTCAATCATAGCCTTCTAGTAATCCTTAGCTTTTGTTCTATGGCAGTCTCTAGCACAGAAATGACATAGTCCAGCACAGATACTTACTGAAGGATAACATCATTCACCACTTCTTTCTGAATAGCCAATTTAACTTCAAGTCTCATAGCATGGGCTCAACCCAAACAAATCCTGCACCCACAAGCTCTACTTTTCTCAGGGGAACTTGGATTTTTTTCCCCCAAACACAAAGCCATGAATTCGAAAGCACACTGTACCCAAGTTCCTGGTGACTGAAAATGTCTTTGACATTGTTTGCAGAAAGGAATTAAGAGCTGTTTCAGAATGCCTTAGCCGCTGACTACTTGCTTTGCAAACATACCACACAAATATTGACAGGAATTAAACTAATTGTGCTACCACACTCATAGCATAAAATCATGTCCAGAGCTACAATTAATGAATTCTGTCATATACTTCATTTTTCTATATGTGAGGTACCTCACATACATGTCTAAAAGCATAGTAATTCAGCAGCAAAATAACCTCCTGCTTCCTTTTCAGTAACCCTTTCATTATTAGGTCCCTTAATGTATTTCTTTTTTTTTTTAAAAAAAAAGATATATTTATTTATTTTAGGTATATGAGTATACTATAGTTGTCTTCAGACAAAGCAGAAGAGTTCATTGGATTCCATTGCAGATGGCTGTGAGCCACCATGTGGTTGCTGGGAATTGAACTCAGGACCTCTGGAAGAGCAATCAGTGCTTTTAACCTCTGAGCCGTCTCGCCACACACCCCCAACACCACCCATATATTTCAAATGGTATATTTGCAGTTCTTGTCTAACTTCAATGGCCTGGGCTTCTTTGAAGATAGCTTGTTTCACCACTTTTTTTCCTTTTTAGCCTATGTATTATTGGTCATAGTTTCTTTGTGGGCTATTTTATGTATCATATATTTTGTTGAAAAAGAAATATTTTGAAGAGTGTACTTTATAACTTTGGAAGTATTGTGACAACCTCCAAAAGGCTTGCTACCTATCGTTTATTTATTGACTTTTGTGACCTATATCTTTAGGGCTTTCTTCTTGGCAGTGTGAGGGCCAATGAAATATTTGTTCTTTCAACTTATTAGTCAGGTAGTTTTTGGAGAACTGCTTCCTTAAATGTCCCAAATCAACAACTCTCCTAGCCTTTGCAAGGGGCGTGTGTGGAGGTTGGGACCTGCATTGCCATTCAGAAAGACAGTTCTGTTTAGACATCACTCCCGACTTACGCAGAGCTAGGGTTGAAAAGTTAGACCACTCTTTGGGTTTCCCTGGGTAAATGTGTTATATAAACAATATGCCCTCCCAGGGAGAAATCACTCGGCACATGTAGAGATTAATAAAAGGAAAAGCTCTTTAATAATATTATATATCCAGCTTTGGCTAATGCTCAAAGAGGAGCCAGCATACAATCTATTTTGCTAACTTTTATACACTTTGCACAAATGTATTCCACAAACACTCTCATCCTTAATTCTCTTTCAGGTCCTGGTCCCACGTTAGAGTTTGAACAATTTAAACAGTGACAGGCGTCAGCAAGTCTGGTGACTACAGCAGACTGGAAACTTACACAGCAAAGATACTGACTACTGCCAGGATCATTTTAAGTACACCCAGCGTTGTTCTTTACAAGCACTTGCTACCCAATCTTATCTTGCCCACCTGGCTGAATTATCGTTTTCTCAAGAGAGATCTGGTTCTTTAGGCCACTTGATAGAAACATGTTCTTTGATATGGAGATGGACTTAATGGCTGGTTTTAAGACAGGGTTGTCTCCTATCTCATAGGAATGGGGCCTAAAGGTTATCAGTTTGGGTGAACAATCATTTACATGCTCACATCCTAAAGTCTCCCTTATCTCTAACAGGCCTGGTTAGCAAGTTACTTATCTTCCAGGGGCAGTGCTCCTTAAGTTTTGCTTGTGTGGCTTAAAGTTTCCTAAGCAAGTCTATTAGTAAATTCTTCTTAGCATCAATTCTATTACTTTGACTTTTTTTTAACATCAAAAATGCAGTTCTGAGCAGGCACACAGCCCTACACATACAAATGTTGATACTAAAAAAAAAAAAAAAAAAAAAAAGCAAAATCCCAAAACCAAACCAAACCAAACCAAAACAAAAACAAAACAAAAAACAAAAACTTTGAACATGTCATTGTCTGGCTTTTCATTTTAAGATTTTTGACAGCTTGTTTATGTCCCAAGTGTTTTGAACAGCCCCAGGCTGCTGCTGTGTTAGGTTATTCCGCTGATTGTTTTTGACAATGCTTCTAGGGAAAAATCTTTTCACACTGAATAAACTCAGAGTCTAGTCTACTAAAGATAGGCCTTGGGGAAGTAATTTTCCAGGGAACTTCCAGACATAATAATCATAGCAGTTAACTGAATTCGGAACTTTGCAGAAAGTGAAAATTTGTCCCCCTATCCCACTGGGGGATTGTTGGGGCTGTTGGGGTACTGCTTTTCACAGACATGTTAAGACACTCTGGTTTTAAGCCTACCATGGGATTGAGGAAAAGGGATGTGTCAAGCTCAAAGTGCAACTACACTCAGTGTTCTTAACAAAATTCAACATTTTTGTGACTATAAGCTCTTTGGATGATTACTTAGTCTTCGGTTAAATTCTGAAATAAAAAAAATGCAGCTGTGACCTCTTTTGATAGAATTCTCATTGATTTTATCAGGGAAGAATTTTCAGAAGGCTCTGCTATTTTCACTCAGAGTACCTGACAGTTTTCAATTCACTGACACTACCACAAATGGTTTTGAAGACAGCACCATCTCAACTTTTCAAGCAGCATGAGCTGAGCTTGGACTTCTAGCCATTATACTGCCTAAATGTGATATTTGTCTGCAGAAAAACTTTCATTTATGGTCTCCAATTGAAATGTGCCACAACCAAAATGATTATATTTAGAAATAAGCTCATAAGATGTACAGACAATATAGTAGAAATATACATAGTATATATAACAACTTTTGCTATTTAAATCTTCTGAGTGCAATTTAAGATCACAATTGTTCTCTGGTAATTTTACATAGTGATAGCTCATGCTGCAGTATCAGCATGATTAATTAAATACTGACACTGTGATATTTAAAAACGACTTTTAGGACTTGTAATAAAACAAATGTAATAAGTGTAATAATTGTTTAAATAACGATAACATTTAATCTTTAACCCAAAAGATGTTTGTCATAAAAGTTGAGGGGAGGATATTCAGATGTAGAATTACTAGCCTGTAATAGCATTCAGGAGCAAGAGGCAGGAAGCCTTTGATGCTAAGGCCAGCCTCTGCTGTATGACAAGACCTTGTCTACAAAACAACAGAAATGTTGGTAAGGCGCCTCACCTCTGTGATGACCGATCTGGACAAGAAAAGAACAACATAAGAATTATCACCTCCCCACTATTCTGTTCCACTCATGACATTCCTTCTCCCACAAAATTTTCTTGTTTTCCATTGTGAGATTATCTTCTGATTCTGATTTATATAGGTTCAAACTTCCGTGCTTGTAACATGTTGTATACATTTCATTGTGTCTACCTTCTTTCTCACCATAGATTTGAGGCATTTCTCTGTGCTGGTGTAGAAGTCTGTGACTGGTCCATTTTTATTGTTGTACAGTATTCTATTATATAATGTAGAACAATTTGTCATCTTAACTGTGATGGACATCCTGAGTGTTTCTAGTGTTTGACAGCTGTAGAGCAGTACTGCTGTGGATATGCTTAGACTTACCTCCTAGGGTCCATAGCACTTGAATTCTGTCTGACTTATTTAAGAAACTGTATATCAATAGTTTCGTACACCAATGTAACTAAGGGTTTGGTTTGTATTCAGACAGTAGAAAAGAGAATTTTCCATTGGACTCCTGACATGATGAGACTAGGGGTCAGAGGATGAGAGGTGAAGGCTCTTTGCTTCCCTCTACTCTGCCCACATCTTAACTATACCATGGTTAACTGTACCGTGAGAACTAGGATTAGCCACCTCTAATATATGAGATAATGCATACTGTGATGTGTGTGTGTACATGTGGGTGAGCACACACATGTGTGTATGCATTCATGTGTGTGTGTTAGATGTTTTTTGTCTCTGTGACAAAATGACTGAGGTAATAAAATAATAGAACACAGATCTGAGTTCCTTGCTTCAGAGATTTAAATCTGTGCTTGAGTACCCCCACTGCTTTTAAGTCTGTGTGGTAGGCAGAAGCATTGTCACAGAAAGGCAAGGAAGACAGAAGCCGCTTACCTTATAGGTAGGGAGCACAGAGTGGCAGGAAGAGGCCAGAGACAAGATAATGTTCTTCAAATACATGGTCTCAGCGGCCTACTTCGTGCATGTGACTCATAGCTGGACTAATGGATTGCATCACAATGTTCTCCACGCTACACTGAAAATGGCATTATTTATTTAAAGACAGTTGTTGAAGGGTTTGCTGAGTTGAATTTTTCATTTATGTAACAGAGTAATATACTGTTGTTAGAAGTCCTAATGAGGAGTAAACATAATTCACTGAACTGAGCATTTCAAAGAGTATTTTGAGATCTTCGATTTTGAAGTACATGTTTTTGATTACTTGGGGAAAGCGTAGAGTGGGCTGGAGAGATGACTCAGCAGTTAAAAAAGAGCCCTTGTTTCTCTCCGGAAGACAAGGGCTCAGCTCCTAACACCCGCGTGGTGACTCACCGTCATTCATAACTCCGATTCCAGACGATCCAATGACGTCTCCTGACCCCTGAGGGCAGTAGGTTTGTACCTGCTGCACAAACATACTGATGAGCAAAACCCTCGTGCACATATAACTTTAAACAATCTTTTTTTTAAAAAAAAAAAGCTTTAAAAAAATAAAAGCAGGGACAAGCAACTCTCTTTAGTTGTTGTCAGGGTCCTGCAGAGTGACAAAATAAAGTCCATTTGCTTATCTGGTGGTCCAGAAACTCAGACCATACACACTCTTTTACATAGAGTGCCGTCACCAGCTTCTTTGTTATTCACCCAAACTGAGACAATTTAAAAAAAAAAAAGCCTCACATTTGTCATCTGAGATTACAGGGGACAAAGTAGTATCATAAATGTCTTGCCTCTTGGTCCTGTTCATTGGACAACGTGTCTCAGTTTCCTCCCATGTAGCTGTTATTTCCATCAGGAAATTTGCACAGTGGTCCAACCCAAAAGCTCTCAGGGTCTTTTCAGATCTAGTCTCGGTTTATTCTTTGTTGCATCCAATCTGTCCAACCAATCCCAAGACTAGTCTACATCAAAAAGAGCCTCTTCTACTGGGTGTGGTGACTTACACCTTTCATCCCAGCACTTGAGAGAGAGAGAGAGGCAGGTGGATCTCTGTGAGTTAGAGGCCAGCTTGGTCTACAGAATGAGTTCAAGGACAGACAGGGCTACACAGAGAAACTCTGTCTCCAAAAAAGTTCAAATAAAAAAAAAAAAAAGGAAGGAAAGGAAAGAAAGAAAATGGCCTCTTCTACTTGAGGATGGGAAAACCCCAGTCACACTGAAAACAAGCCTGCAGGCTATCATATGTTGTTTTCTTCTTTTAGATGTAATCTAGAGTACCTAGACTGTGAGCCATTGGAATCAGAACCCATTTGTCTCAGTTGGAAAGGGACTTGCCTATGTCTCCACTACTAGTCTCAAGTGAGGAATAAGCCAAATATCAGCTTTGTTTGGGAGAGGGGTGTGTGAAAGAGATGAAGAAATTAGCCTTTTCTTTACAGAGTGTCTTGCCACCAGCTTTTTCATCCTCCAAAGTGACACATAAGAAAAAGCAAATGTAAGATTTCTTAGATCACTGGATCTGCCTCACAGCTCTGTTCCTCTTGAGTGTCATGGGAAATCTAAAGCGAAGAAGATAAAAATTTTAGGTTGGCAGTTCAATAAAGGCTTCGGCTTCTAGATAGTGCTTGTGGTTCTCTGAAATAACATGAACACAGTAAAGTCATCCATGGACAAACTCAGGGGAAGGGAGAAGGGCTCTGTTTGAATCTCTGGCTCCTGAAGTTTTCTTGGGATTCTGCATGTTGGGGCAGCATTCCATCAAAATGTGTGGGGTTTCTTGGGTCTTTAACGTCGTCGATTTTCCTTAGCACTGATTTTTGACTCCAAGTGATCGTGGGTGAGACTCTGTAGGAACTAACAAAAGCTGCACATAGGTCTCCTGACCGTTGGCTCCCCTTCACACTGCTGCTTGTCCCCTTTCTCCACATTCTTCAGCGGAAGGCCCCCAGGCAAAGCAATTCTTTTCCCTGTGCACAGGATCCTCACCAGCTTGTAACTTCTTCTTGTATCAAAGATCCTGACATTCCAATACTCATTTTTTTTTGTCCTCTTCCCTCATACCCATATTCCCTCAGCTACCATGTCTATCTGGGCCATGAAGACCTAGCCCCTCCTAGCCTTGCCTGCCTGACCTTCATTCTGCTCTTACAGTATGTAGCCGGAGAGCCGTGGTAACAGGGCTTTGGCCTGAGGTCTTCTCTAACCCTGGACCCAGTAGGGCTAACAGCTCCTGTTCATCCTTGCCTTTAAATAAGCCAGAGTGACACATTCTTACCAAGATACATTCACAAACACAAATATGCATACTATTTTAATATATTTATGTATGTACACAGTGTATCTTTATGTACATATAGACATAACAAGCCACACACATTTCCATAGACGAGCAGAGAGATGGGTAGACTTCAGTTGGCAGTATCATCCTACTCAGTCCAAAGAAAGTTCTCAGCTTTCAGTCTAGCTATATGCAGACACATGCACATATACACACACATACGTATCTTCAGATGCAGTTCAAGCGTATACACACAAATAAAGACCATGCTCAGACCCAGTGGAGGCAACAGCAGTCTCCAAAGGGATACATGGAAGTTATGAAGACATTGGCTACCATGACATCAGAGGTCGGATGCTGATTTGAAAGGCCATCTAGCCCATGATACCAGCTCACAGATAATCTCACCCCCACTAGGGCCCTTTCACAGTCAAGAGAAATTCAGGCTTCGTCCCAGGGGCCTTGGCAAGTGTTTGACATACATCAGGTTGTTTTAATCTCACAGTGACCCAGGAAAAGCAACCCTCAACACTATCTGTCTCTCCCAACACAGCACAGACGGCCTCCGCTCCCTTTGGTTTTGAGAAGACATTCACATTCATTACTTCCAGTTGATTTCAAGTGTTGTGATCACATTGTGAAGTAGGAAAGTTTGGCATTTGGCATCCTCGGTTTGCAGCTGAGACTCACAGAGGTTAAGGAACTGTCTCAAGCCTGTAACAGCTTTTTAAAAAACCTATAAGGCAGATCCAGTTTCAGTAGTTTTGTATATTTATTCCTTTGTTCAGTTCCCATGCACTTATTATGTTCCTTATAACTTTCCTGGACTGTCCTAGGTATTAAAAAACAAAAACAAAGACAAAAAAAAAAAAACTGGGTGAGACAGAGGCTTGACTTCAAAATAGTTGTCATTTTAGAGGAAAGAAAGACCAGTAATATCACGGTTTCACATGCCAGAGGCTGGGACAGAGATTTGGAAAAACTGGCTAGAGTAGCTGGTTCTGCGGAGGAAGTCAGCAGAACTGGGGGTGGGGGGGACGCTGTTAGAAAAACTGTTTTTCTATGTAGTGCTTTTATCTGTGGAAAGGCTGGTTGGCTTCTGTGAACGTGTAAAGTTAGTCACATTCACCTTTGTGTTCTGCAAGGGCTGGAAGGCGGTGGCAATTGACGACAGCACAATTTGGAAGTCGGTGCAACATGAGTTCTTCCATTATTTAGGAGTCAGTAGGATTTCTGCTTACCACAGCTAAATCATTATGGTCACAAAACCACATATTTTGAGTGTATCCTTTAAAAGTGGCTGGGCAGTTACCTAACTGCTTTAGAAAATGGGTTACAGGTGAAAAATTCTAACTTAAAAACCAAGTTAAATGTTATCTTTTCTGTGAGGAGCCTGTGGATTGTTTGGATTTGTTCTTTTCATTTTTACCTACAGTTTCCATAGTCTCGCTCTGTCTCCCTCACGGAGTCCCGCTCTTGACCTCTCTCACGCTGGCTCCCCCCCCCCATTTCATTCTTCATCTTATGGAGAATTCTGAGTATGCTCACACAGGGGTGGCAGAATCGCAGAGTGTAGAACCACTCCTCACTTTGAAAAGTAGCGACACTTCGCTAAGCCTTCCTTCCTGCTTTGTCTTCATATAGTCACACCTTTGGGCTAGAGTTGTTTTCAAACCCCCGAGAGCCTTTACTCTGTGAGGGAGCGAGAGCAGGACTATGGGAGGTATTGAAGACAGCAGGCACAGAAGGGGTTAGAGGAGGTAAGGGAAGGTGGAAGTGATGTGATTATATATTTAATTTTTAAATAAATAAAAACTACGGTCCTGCTATTTGCAAGGCTCTGGAGGAGTGTCACAGCACAATGGGAATATAGGTATCTTTCCAACCATCATCACTTTGGAGTCGGAAAGAGGCACATTCTTTAAATGAATAATAAAAAGTTTTAATAAGATGTTGCATGTGGCATTAGTTCATCTAGCAGAATGCAGCTCACCTGGACAAGGTATTTCTGGCAGCATTCAAGCAGAGTAAACAATATGTACATGCTTTTGACTGAACACCTCATATAAGAACAAAGCGCAATGCCAGAATAGCCACAGAAACATTTTCGCTTTATATAAAGATATCATTGTTGTCTCTGTTCTGGGAGCACATTCTATTTGGACTTTAGATTCGTCTTTTACTGTCACTGGAACTGTGACTTCATTTGTTTCCTTCTCCTCCATTTTCTGGAAGTCAGCCTCCTTAGGTGGGGGGTTCAAGATATCCTGGAACATACTATGCTAACTACATGCTAGGTCATGGAAATCTCTAATTACAGTACAACTGTGAGCCAATACCATCACCAGTGTTACGGATGGGCAACAGCTTCAATTAAAAGAGTTTATGACTTATTGTATTAATGTGTATGTCTGTGTGTGCACACCACATGTGTGCAGGTGTCTGCAGAGGCCAGAAGAAGACAAGCAATTCCCTGGGGCCGGAGTCAGAGGCAGCTGTGAGCTGCCTGATGTGGGTGTTAGGAAGCACACTCCAGTCCTCTGGAAGAGCAGAAAGTACTCATAACTGACAACCCTCATTTCATCCCCGCACATGTAGTTTTTTTATAGTTTGTATTTCTTTTTTTATATACTTTCTTTTTTTTTAAACAAGTTTTTATTTATTTATTATATGTGAGTACACTGTAGCTGTCTTCAGACACACCAGAAGAGGGCATCCGATCTCATTACAGATGGTTGTGAGCCACCATGTGGTTGCTGGGATTTGAACTCAGGACCTCCGGAAGAGCAGTCAGTGCTCTTAACTGCTGAGCCATCTCTCCAGCCCCCTCAGATGTAGTTTTACTCCCAGATGTATAAGTTGTGGTAGTATTTGCATAATAGGAACAATTTAATGTAAATAAAAAGGACATTGTAATATAAACTAGAGTTCATCTAAACAAGATGAGAGACATTATAAATGCATAACTTATTAGACATTGCTTATTTGTATGACATTGCATAATAAAGACAGTATATAAAATTCTATATCCAAAAATGAGCTCAACTCTATAAAAAGTGCCTGGAAATGATATTGGAAGGTAACGTGCCAAGAGGTTAATACTGGTTGCTTCTGAAAAGTAGGGTTATGACTGATTCTTATTTTATTTCCTTTTATACTTTTCTTTCTTTTTCAAATTTCCTACAGTAAGCATGTAATTACTTGCATAATCAGAAAAACATTTTTTTTCTAAATAAAAAGACAAGCAAGTCTCATAATCCCAATGCCTAGAAGCAGATCAGCCAATCTGTTTTGAATGTTTCCAAGGCAGTGAACCAGGCAAAAAAGTAAGAAGGATGATTTCAGAGTCCCCAGGGGAGACTTGTATAGTTAGTTCCTAGGAAACCAGAAGTTTTAGCCACTCAAAACACATGTAAGTGTTTTTGGTGTGAATCAAAACCTTCCATTAGACATAATTTCAACAGCAGCTGTTACACAACCTGTATAAACTATTTTTGGTGTGAACCAAAATTTAAACAACATAGAAAGTCTGTTAACTATTTCCTGGTCCCAGAGGTGCAAGCCTCATCTACCACTAACCCGGATTAGCTGCCTTTATTTAGGGGAAATTCCTGATGCTGTAGTGGGCCTGAGAAGAAAGGCTTGGGCAAGAATCAGGACAACCTTCCCAACTGTCCCTCTAACAGCTTTGTGTACTCCTGATTTTTTAAGGCTTTTGACATGGCTTTAAAAATCAACATATTAAAGGAAAGTCATAAGTAGTTCACACCCATTCTCATAAGAATAACAGAACTGTGTAAATAATGGCATTGCATTCTCCTTTTTTCTGGTTCCTTCCATCGGGAGTAAGCAATGTTAATCTCATGTATATCTTTATGCCTTTCTCTGTGATGCATAACATGTTTAAACACACATAGTGGATAAAGCACCTCTGCTACTGTCTTTTATTTGAAAAAAGACAAAATCCTGAGCCCCATCCTAGGAATTTTAAAAATGAACTTTGAAAAGAACCTTAGTGAGCCCTATAATAAAAGGGGCGAGGGAGGTAAATGTTCTCTCTCCATTATTTTGTAGTTTGCTTTTACCTTTTATTATATCATGAATCCTTTGAGGTTAATTTCTACGAGCAAGAGTCATTACTTTTTGGTAGATATCAGAGAAAATGAGATGTAGTTAAAAGTGAATTATTTCATTTGCAAAGGACATTAATTTTTCTTTATTCTTGACAATTTCATACATGTATACAATGAAATGTAATCATATTTACCACCATTGCTCCCTCTAACTCCCCTAATATCACCTTGCCTGAATGTCCCCCTCTAAACTCTATGGATTTTTTTTTATAGCCCACAAGTCTAATTAGTGTTTCCCATGTGTGTATGCGTTTCTGGTATTACCTAGATCACGGGGAATCTATCAGTGGATATAGCCTGGATAAAGAATGACTCTCCCTCCCCTAGCAACTATCCACTGACAACAGCTTGCTAGTAAGGAGTGGGGGTTAGAGATCATCCACCCCATCTATGCTGGAAATCCAGCTAGTTTGATCTTGTGCGGGTTGTCTGTAGGTAAGCACAACTGCTTTGAGCTCATGAATAGACATGTCATGACTAGAAGACAGTATTTTGTGACCTGCCTCCCCATCCTCCAGCTTACCAAAAAATATTTTAAGCAATGATTAAAAATAAAGGCTAGCCCTGACTCAACCCCCCAAAATAAAATAAAATAAAATAAAATAAAATAAAATAAAATAAAATAAAATAAAATAAAATAAAATAAAAGACTGGATTAGATGATGTCTAGAACACATACAGTAATAGCCCTAATGGTAAAAAGATCTTGCAAATTGAAAAGTGAAAGAAAAACAGATACTATCGCATTAAGAAACATTCTGAGATACTGTTCGCTACCAGGATGCAAGTTAAGAAATACTCTTTGAATCACCACCTATGATAGAGAGAGGAAAATGTAGATGAAAGAGAAGCTAATCTCTTACATAGGCCCAAAGATTGTGTTACCTGAACGGCCAGTCAGAATCCCTCATCACTGTCAAAGCCACCCTGAGTAATATGACTGTCATTCATTTTCAGCTTACACCTGCACATCATGGCAGTCCATCCATGGACCAAGCTCAGGGTATTTACCTCCTTTGTCTGCTGTCTAGAAGTAAATCATACCTATATACCGCAAGTTATGTGCTTTAGGAAGAGATGCTGGTAAAATCCGAGTGGATGACTTGTGTCTGGCCCACCTACTAAAACAGGTATGTGTGTCCCTTTGGTTGTTTGTTTGTTTGTTTTTGGTGCTGAACCACTTCTTTATAAAAGCTTATTGCTAGGCCCATCTGACATAGAACTTGGTGGGAATGACCAACCCCAGGTCATGATGAACAGTTGTAGCCACAAAGCATACTTGTTTCCCTATCATCCATTTGTTCCATTTATACCAGGGCCCAAAGCATACAGGTTCTTTCGTAAGTCCTTGAGGTCTACATTGTGATAATCTCCATAGGCTTGCTATACATTCCATCTAGTAGCCATTTCCCTGCTGCTATAGGATAGAATAGTCATGTGCTCCAAACAGCATTGTAGTGCCTAGATGCTGCAGCGTGCTTTCTTATTGTGGACTCTGCTCAAAGTATAGGGAATTTGTATCACCTAGCATATGGATCGGGACAGGCCTCTGGATGGAAAACCCTACCAGATCTTTTACTTCCTGTCTTTTACCTAGGTTGTAATTGCTTAGTCCCCCTACTCATGGGCACCTAGAACTCTATTGATGTGGTAGGGCCCTTTAATCTTCGCAGGAGTTAGCCTCCACACTGTGAGTGAGTAATTGTGTATTAAAAGCTCAAGCTTCTAGTGTGAAAGCAATTTCTTGTTTTGATTAAGTGGATCAATGGGATAGTCTGTGGGATAGCCAGCTTTCTTAAACCATTTTTCAGTGGAATCTTAGAGTTAACTGAGCTATATAGCACCATGACAGAGGTCTATTGTTGTGTGAGGGTGTGGCTCAGAGGCAGGCAGGGTGTTAACATGATATATACAATAGCACTGGAATCAATCTTCAGCACCAAAAAAGAAAGAATGAACTATCCCACAAATATGTATTCATGTCTCATTTATGTGGATCTGAATCTTCTTATATTTTCTAAACAGTATATAAGGTAGGACCTTAACATATTAAATACTCAAAGGCCACATATCAAATATCCAAAGATGTTGTCTTAGTTACACTTTTACTGCTGTGAACAGACACCATGACCAAGGCAAGTCTTATAAAGGACAACATTTCATCAGGGCTAGCTCAGAGGTTCAGTCCATTATCACCTAGACAGGAGCACGGCAGCATCTAGGCAGGCATGGGGCAGGAG
Organism: Apodemus agrarius; assembly: GCA_964023405.1. Classification (NCBI taxonomy): domain Eukaryota; kingdom Metazoa; phylum Chordata; class Mammalia; order Rodentia; family Muridae; genus Apodemus; species Apodemus agrarius. The sequence goes on along the minus strand of OZ030010.1, from coordinate 100,095,932 downwards.
GAGCTGAGAGTTCTACATCTCCATCTGAAGGTTCCACTAACAGAATACTGACTTCCAGGCTAGGACTAGGATACTAAAGCCCAAGCCCACAGTGATACACCAATCCCCGCAATGACACACCTACTCCAACAAGGCCACACCTCCAAATAGTGCCACTCCCTGGGCCAAGCATATACAAACTGTCAGAAATGTGTTCATCTTCTCTAACAAACATGCCACCTTTGACACAGAAATGGAAAGTAGGGCAATAATTTGATGCTATTACAAAATCTGGCATCTCCTAAAATCTTCCCCACTCTGGAAATCAGAATGGAGGAATTCAGCATAGATCTGATTCTTACACATTGGATCTTTAAGAATGATACTAATTTCAACATCTTCTTAATGAAAACAATATTACCTGTGCAATTCTTCATTTTCAAACTTTTAAAAAATTGACAGAACCATGCAGTGGATAAGCAAAAAATAAGTACTTTTAATTTACATTGAATTTATCATTTGTTTCTGTGTTCTATTCTTCTACCAACCCATCTAATTTTCCTATGCATTTCAAAGTTGCAGACAAAAGGCCATTCCCCTCAAAATACTGCTGCATGCATGTCTTTCTTTTTTGTTTTTATTTTTGTTTGTTTTAAAAGATTTATTTATTATATGTAAGTACACTGTAGTTGTCTTTAGACACTCCAGAAGAGGGTGTCAGATCTCATTACAGATGGTTGTGAGCCACCATGTGGTTGCTGGGATTTGAACTCAGGACCTTCGGAAGAGCAGTCAGTGCTCTTAACTGATGAGCTATCTTTCCAGCCCATGCATGCCTTTCAAGATCAATGCTCACTCCCAGTTTTGTTGTTGTTGTTGTTTTGGTTTGGGGACAGTTTCTTTGTTCATGGTTCCTTTCAGGTCAATTTTTCACATAATAACATAAAAAACTTTGATATTTTTGAAAATGCATATAGCCAGCTTATTCTACCATTTAAATGTGTCTCCCCAAACATACCTGTTCACCTGGAACAAGCCTTCCTGGGTGAAGCAACACACACAACACATACCTTAAATATTCCCCTGTACACCAGTTAGGCAAGTGTTTCTTCCTTTTGAATGCCATGTGGCCTGAAGAAAATCTCAATTGCCCACTGGAGAGTGTGCCTATGGCCAGCCGGCACTAAAAGTCACCAAGTTTCATAAAGACAGATTTTGCTGAACCAACAGGACACCCCTGCCTGATCTGAAGCGTCAGGAACTCCCTTTCCTGTCCCTTGAAATAGAGCATTCCTCTGATTTTCCCTAAAGTGCTCTAACACCCTGGTCATAATTTGTCACAATAAGAAAACAAAAACTCTAAGCGCACATGCGTCTATTCAAAGCCAATGACCAATTCCTTGGTCCCCAAATAAGTCCTAAGAGAAGTCAGGGAGTCACTTTAAACCCAAGTACAGCACAAGTGGGAGATTTCTTTGGGAAAAGTCTTATTTTAACTCGGCCTTGCTGCAGTTTCATGCCAACTGTGAAAAAGGAAGAGATGAGCCTCACTTAGGTTTAGTTAGGATGTAAGGGCATTGGGAGGAAGTGGAAGAGAAGCCTTCAGCCATTAAGTCTGGCTCTGAGAAAACAAACCAGCCATGGTGACCCGTGTCTGGAATCGTGGCACTCTAGAGGAGACTAGAAGATCCGTATACATTCAAGAGCATCTAGAACTACAAACAAAGCAGAAGGAAAGTGAGAACCAACTAACAGGGACCAGCTCAGGGAGAGCACTTGCTTAGCATATGAAAAGTTTGTTTGATAATTAAACATGTTTTTAATAAGACAATAAATGTAACATTTTGGGTCAAAACTAAGGAGAAAAAAAATCAAATCTCAATCTGTACACTTCTTACCCACATTAGTGCTACAATGTATACAAAAGGTGAAGCGAGGATCAGAAAATATGTGTGTAGAAATTTAGCTGTGAGCCCTAGATCCCTATCATGGGAGATAAGCCTTTCCCCTGGCTTAAGGGGTCAGAATAAGGAACATAATCGCGTTTAGCTCTCAGCGTGACATTTCTGGTAGAGAATTCTAATTCCATCACAATCGAGCATTTTCTTTTTGTCATCACACTAGGATTGGCAGGTACAGGGAAATCTTAGGGCTCCAGCCTCTCCCTCAGCAAGCCTTTTCTCTATTCAGAGCTGACTTGAGCCCACCTGCTATGCTGTCCCTCTTAACTTTCCACAGCACTAGCCCATAGGTCTGAGCTCCAAGCTCGGATGTGCTCTCCTGAGCTTCTCACATAATTTCCTCATGTCTCTTGTGCTTCCTCCCCAGGCTCGTAGCCAGCCCTACTGTGCCCCAGTGACCTCCTTCCCCAGGGAGGGTTCCAAGCTTAATTGTGCTCGTGTGCTGGCCCTTTACAGGCTTCTCTTCCTGTAACGTAGCCTCACTAATTTAGCTCCCTGGATCCGTTTAGATCTCTAATTGAGCTGTCTTTTGGAGAGCGTGTCTTGCCCAGCCCTGCCCTTGATTTTCTTTGTATTCTGTGATACAGAAGTCTGGGTGATCTGTTTGCTTTCCCCAGGTCTTTACTAGTTGAGTTAAAATCAAATCTGTGAAACATACCACATTAGTGGCTGTAATGAAATTGTTTTAAATCTCTGTTCAAAGTGTTTATTTATATTATATTCCAAATGTTCTGTTTGGGATGCCAAAGCTTTTCCAGTAGCAACAAGCCACTGGAGAAATAAGCATTAAGTACAAATCAAGCTACATCAGCCACCAGCCTGATACAGAACATAAATTTGAAATAAAGTGGAAAGGCATTGCTTTCTAATCAGGAACTGTGGCATTAGAAACCCTCTCCATCAGTGTGTTTCCATCTCCCATGATTTCTTCTGTGTAGTAGGGAAGAAGTTGTCAGAAAATGTGAAGATGGAGAGGCAAATTATAGCCTAACATGGTGGAAGTACATGGCTAACTATAGTTCCAGCTCCTGGAAGGTAGAGGCAGGGAGACCAGGAGTTCCGGGTCATCCTTGGTTGTATAGCAAACTTGGAGCCACCTTGGAGGTATGTGAGACCCTGCCTCAAGTGCCTTTCCTCTCCCTCCCCCAAAACAAGCAAATGACAACCACCCTGTGCTTGTAGGATGATTTGCGCAACTAGAGCCCGTGACCAGTCCTGAACTTAGACCCCATCAGAATCACATGAAGTGGTGTGGGGAGGGTCTGAGAATGTGCATTTGTGACATACTTCCCCAGGTGGTGCACGTGCTGTTTGACTAGTGTAAACATTGAAAACCTCAACTCTAGGGGCTGTGCTGAGGAGACAGGAAGGTCAAGGGACTCTGGACCCAGGGGGAACTCATGCAAGAGGCAAAGATTGCAATCACATGATCTGTTAAGAGGTTCTGGTGGCCACAGGCAGGGCTCAGCTGCCCGCTCCTGGGTCTCAGTAGTTGTAGAGTACAAGTTACATTCAAGGCCTCGTGGCAAAAGCCCGGCTCTTCGTAGAGTTGTTCTAACTCTCGCTGTCATGTCTTGTTCTTCCCACATGAAGAGGGAGGTGAAGGAAACGGTAGCACCAATCTTCCCTGGAGCCAGTGGCCCAGGATGAGCCCTGAGTTTCAGAGCAGAAGCCATTGAGAACTCCCTACAGTAACTCTCAGGCTGATGGCCCCATGTGGTGGTGGCTGAGAGCAGAGCGCACATCCTTCAAAAGCCCAACCAGTGCTGACTGGTGCTTCTTGACATAGGGGGATATGGAGTAATCTGTGTCCTTAGGACTGAGGGGCCTGTGAGGGTGAGAGACAGCCAGACCGCAGACCAGGAACAGTTTGAATGTATACTGAGGAACTGAGGATTTCATTGTCATGGGCCAGATTTTTCTAGAGTTATGAGTTTGAGAATTCTCTGCCAGTTTACATATAATTGCAAACTAGTCTTCAAACCCTTGTTTGGATTGCGTAGTTTGGGTTCAGAGAAGAGAACTAAGAGTGCCGAGTTCTACGAAGCTTTAGAGGTGGCATCCCCTCAGTGTTCCCTATTTGTTTCTCCCAACAAACATGCACTGCAGGCCAAGAATTCCATTTTTTTTTTCAATGAATAAATAGCTTCGGAGAGCATCCGTGACTTTCCTAATATTCTATAGCTTATGACACTTGGATTCCAACTGCAATCTAGCTCCAAAGCCCTTCCTCTATGTTGACAATTGCCTCGACTTTATTACTGAGACCCCCCCCCCTCAACCTTCAGCAACGCCAAGGCAATGCTGGCAGTCCCAGTACAAAGATTATTCCTTCTCTGGGAATGGCTTTGTGTGAAGAGAGCCTAAGCTGCCTAAGGTTCTACACCATCCCTGGGTGATGGCCTGGATCCAGGGACTACTCAAAGGTGGGCCATAAATATCTGGCTCCCTGTTGCAAATCACGACCTCTTAGAGATTCCATGGAGGCTCTTCGCAAGGCTCCCTGAAGCTCTTTTAGTTTTCACTTCCTTCTCTGGCCGCCACTGTTATCTCTTCCCTGAAGGTGTTTATCCCAAGAGCGTCCCTTATCCTTCTACCCAGATGCTCTGGCTCAGCCTGCTTCCTTGGGAAAGAGTATCTGTTTCTCAGACCACAGGCCAGTTCAGTGGATGAGTCAGGACAGGAACCAGTGCCTTCCTATGCTCAGCTTTAATTTTTTTTATTGAATAGAATCTTCATTTACATTGCCAATGCTAAAACCTTTCCCAGTTTTCTCCCTCCCCCCCCCAAAAATCCCCAACCCCTCCTCCCACCCCCTGCCTCCAAGTATATGCCCCTCCACCTGACCCACTCCCACTTCCCCGACCCTCGATTTCCTCCCATTGATGCCTGACAAGGCCTTCCTCTGCCACATTTCTGGCTGGAACCATGTGTACCCCTTGGTTGATGGTTTAGTCCCTGGGAGTCCTGGGGCGTCTGGGTGGCTGAAATCATTGTTCTTCCCATGGGGCTGTAAACCCCTTCAGCTCCTCCAGTCTGCCCTCCAGATCCTCCACTGGGGAGCCCACGCCCAGTCCAATAGTTAGTTGACTGCTAGCATCTGCTTCTGAATGTGTAAGGCTCTGACAGGGCCCCTCCGGAGACAACCATGGCATGCGCCTTTTGGTATGCACTTCTTGTGGTCCATAGCAGTGCCGGGGTTTTTTGACTGTATATGGGATGGATCCCCAGGTAGGGTAGTCTCTGGGTGGCCTTTACTTCAGTCTCTGCTCCACCCTTTGTCTCCCTTATTGCTCCTGTGAGTATTTTGTTCCCTTTCTCAGAGGAACCAAAGCACCCCCACTTCAGATCTCCTACCCTGATACTTTTTTGGGCTTCAGCACATCCATCCAGGCACTTGGGGTACATGACCTTGAGGAATAGGTCAGAATAGGACAGGAAAAACTCACACACACCCTGGATCCCGCAGTCTGATAAAGCCCAGTAATTCTGTGTGATTCCTCCAGGGCAAGGCATTTGACCCTGTCCAAGCGAACAGAGGGCACGGAATAACAAAGATCACGTAGTCAATTCAGAGCTTATTATCCAAAGGTCCTAGAGCAAAGGGGATCTGCCCTTTATTTCTACACCTCTGCCCCAGGACAGAAACTCACAGGAATGATAGAGATTTCTGGTATATCCTGCAGAAGCATTTCCTGGTTCTCTGTAACAAACCCCAGGGTTTCACAGCAGTCCAGTGCTCTGGAATTCATCTTCCTTCACCACTGTGTCAGCTGCTAACAAAAGCCTTGTTTGGAGGTGACACAGTAAAACTTTATGTCCTGGCCCTTTGATTGCCCCGTGGAGGAGCAATAATAGAATTTGCATAGAATCATTTACTGTTTTGTTTAGTTCAGCCTAGTGGCACCAAAGCTAGAGGAGGCCAAGCCCTGGACTCTTAGCAGCTCACTTGCCTCTGGGGAATCACTTCCGCCATAGAAAGCTGGAGAGGGTCTAAGGAATGCTTGGAACCCTAGCAACCAGTCATGCTAAATGCTTACAAGGCCACAACCTCCAAATCTCACAATGGTAAAAATACATCTACAGTGCCCAGAATCGAGCAGGACAGGAGGACCATACACGCACATCTTAGAAGAAGACAGTGAGCTTGTTGAGAGATGGCCAAGGCTTGAATATAAGACTCAAGGGAAGAACAAGACTTTCCAAATGATGTGCTATGTTTATGGAGGAAGAAATGGCAGTGGATCGTTCTGAGAGGGGGATTACATTTGTCAGGAGACATAAACATTCTTGTTAAAATTTCTTTAAAATAAATCTTTTTAAAGAATTATTTATTTTATTTACTAGTATGTGTTTGTAGCTGGGTTTAGTATATAAATAGTATATATATATATTTTATTATGTGTCTCCAGTCAGATTTTTTATCAATGGATTCTACATCTATACATATACTTACATATTTTATTTTATACATGTATTTATTATATATGTATCATTACTTATGCATATATACACATATTTATACTATTTAGTTAAATTTATATAATAAATATATTTAACCAACCCCCAGATTAAAAACATTTTGAACTGAACAGGTACACTTTTTAAAGAAAAATACAGCACAACATTGATTTACATATTATTTACATTTATTACACATTAAAGTAATCTAGAGATGATTTAAAGTATATGAGAGAATAAGAGTAGGTTATATGCAATTGCTACACCATTTTATGCAAGATATTAGAGAAATTACAAAATTCGATGTCTCAGGGGTTCCAAAACCCTGTGGACATTGAGCTGATTGGATGCATATTCTATATATGTATCAATGTTTGAATGCACATATATATACATATATGTATATATGTGTGTGTTTGTGTGTGTGTGTGTGTGTGTGTGTGTGTATACTTGATTTCCCAATAAAATGTACCACATTACAGTGTTTCATGTTTTGTGGAGTCTCTTTTGATTTGTGCCAGGTAAAGAGAGCAAGGGCAAATCACAGAAATTATTTCATTCAAACCCACTTGGATGAACCAATGATGGTTTTTTCGTGGTGGTGGGGGGAGTGCTTATTATGGGCCACAGGTAAAGGGCAATTCAGGCAACTGCTTTTCCAAAAAGCCTCACCTCAGCATGAGTTACTAGGCACCAAAAGCTGCATTACCAGAGGACCCTGGGCAACTTACACATTTCTATACCATGACAGAATTGCTTCTTCTCCACAATTGTTTCCTATCTTTATAACCCCTTACCCAGTTTCATGAGCCTTATGGGGAAAGTTAATTCCTCAAACAACAACAACAAAAGACATACAAAAAGCCAATACGTTCTTTCAACATGCTCATCGGGGCTTGATGACGCAGGCCTGTAACTTACTCGAGCTACTTGGAAGGCTGAACACACGTTCAACCTTCTTGGGCTACGAAGTAATTTCAAGACCAGCCAAGGAACCTCAATCAGAACCTATCACAAAATAAAAGGCAAAAAGTGAGCTGGAGAGGCATAGTTTGGTGGTGGTGGTGGAGGGACAACATCCTAGTACACATGTGCACAAAATTCTCAGTATGACAGAAACGAAAATCATAATGCGGCGACTCCTCACTCTGGTTAAAATGACAAAATGACAAAGAAAGCAATTGCTGGTGTGGATGTAGAAAAAAAGAAGCCTCCAGAAACTGTTGCTGCGGATGCAGATTAATGCATCCATTATGAAAACAATGTATGTGGCTTCCTCAAAACCTTTAAACAGAGAATTACTTCGAATCAAGCACAGAATTATCCAGAAATCCCCAAACTGGGTACATATCCAAAGGAAATGACATCACTGTAGAAGAGGAGACATCTTCCCTCGTGTTAGTTACAATAGTTACAACTTACATTTTCACACTTAACTTAGATGTCTACTAACGGGTTAACTGCTAAGTGACTGAGCCAGGCAGTCACCAGCAGAAGTTGGCCAGCAGGTAAGTTGCTAGAAGGAGTAAAGTCTGGCGCTTCACCCATCAATAAGGCGTCTATGGCATCTATGGTGAACAGTAAAGTCTTTTAAACTTCTAAATAGCTAGACTTTTTTTTTTTAAGATAAATGTAATGCTGGGCATGGAGGCTCTCCCCTATGTCCGAGTACATGCTGAGCAAGGAAGATATAGAGCCAGAGGCCTGCCTGAGCTAAGTAATAAGTGTCTCAAAAACAAAGGGGTCTGTCGAAATCGCTCAGTTAGGAAAGTGCTTGCTGTGCAAGGAAAAGGACCTAAGTTCAATCCCCCAGACCTCGTGTTCTTTAAAAAAAAAAAAAAGCCAGGGTTAGTGTCCCTTTGTAATCCTTACCGCCAGGAGACGGGAAACAAGCTGATTGCTGGCTGGCTAATCATCCTATGCTTACTTAGTGATTTCGAGGCTGTTGAAAGACCCTGTCTCAACAAACAAGGTGATGACCTTTGGCTTCCACGTACGAATGCACACACACGAACACCTCGCCACCCGTATGAACACGTATGCACATACACACACACAAAAGGAGGCCGGGGAAGTGGCTTAGTTGGACAAACGTTTGCCATATAGGTCTGAGAACCCGAGTTCACATCCCCAGCACCCACAGAAAAGTGACTGCAACCCCCCGTGTTCAGAGGGTTGGGAGTAGATCCCTGGAGAACCTGGTGAGCTCCAGATGTAAAAGATAATGGTGGGAGGGTGATTGCATAGTATGCCCTTCAAGGACCTGGGGTTGATGCCAACCAACACTGCATGATGGATCTACAGCATGTGTAAATGTAGACTCACCTACAACAGGCATGTCCTTTAAAAGTTGAATATTGGGGCAGGGGAAATGGCCCAGGGGTGAAGGTGCTAGCCTCCAGACCTGAGAACTTAAGTCCGAGCCACCAAATTTACTGAAGGTGGTGGAAGGTGAGAACTCACTCCCTCACATTGTGTGCTGGTCTCCATATGTGCACGCACACACACACAAACACACAAAATAAGTAAGTGCAATAATTTAAAAAAAACTGTTTAAAATTTAAAAATTCACACGACTTAGGGGCTAGCGTGAAGGCTCAGGGGGTAAAGCGCATATTGTACATGTGTGAGTATGATAGTGTGAATTTGTAAAGGCAGCCCCAGAGGCTGTGTTTGGCCTTCCAATGTAAATGGTGTGCGCGGAACGATGCGCTCCCAGGAGCACCAACACACAAAGCTGCATATTACTTTATGCGCATTCTATACCGTCATCAACCCACTATCTGCAGCAAGGAAATTCAGTTTCTCCTACTCTAAAGTCTCCCTGCCTGTTTGAAGGATCGGTAGGCAGCTAGCCAATTGCATTCTAGAAAGTTCCTGGGGCTTCCATTCACTTTCGAAGCAGCTAGTGGGAATAATTTCCCTTAGCTCCAGTCTACTGTCTTCCCAGATAGCAAAACTCCAGTCCTTCGAAATTGAAAGGCTTGTCTTATCCTGCCTGTTAGTCATGCAGCCTAAGTGGGACTCCAGAAATCCCATGCACGCTCTCCCTCCTCTTGCCACATTCCCGCCCCTCCCCACGCACCGCCATCCCCCCTCCCCTCGCGCTTTCCCGCTCGGCCGCCTGGCCTATGGCAAACGCCAAGAATTAATTAGGGGCGGGGATGGAGGAGCGTCTGTCAGGAGATCGCCATATTTCTGTACGGCCCAGGGGCAGCCCTGGCAGTCGGTGGGTCAGGAGAGGTGCTGACAAGGCGGGGCGGGCAGACGCTGGGTTCCTCCGGCTTCACCCCTCCCGCTGGGGACAGGTGGCTGCAGCGCGCCCCGCCTCCGCCAGCTGCGAGTGGGAACGAGAGAGGGCCAGTCCGGGACGGCCGCCGCCAGCTGCGAGTCGGGGGACAGCGCGATCTCGTGCGGGGACAGCCGGCCCAGGGGTCCGGCAGCAGCAAACCGGTATCCTGGCGGCCAAAAAAATGCTCCTGTACCGAGGGGCCCCCGCGGGCCCCAGAACGCCAGGAGGCGGACTGGTCCGGCCGGGCAGCGTCCCGCAGGCCTCTGGGATCCGCCTGAGCACGGTAGGTCTGGGGGGCCCCCCGAGGGGACGGACTCGCGCGAGCGCGCCCGGGTCCCAAGGCTGCGGGGGGCGCGCGGGGAGGGCCGGGCAAGCCGAGGCCTCACGCGGGACGGGACCTTCTCTCGCCCCCAGATGAGCCCCCGCTACCTCCAGAGCAACTCCAGCAGCCACACGCGACCCTTCAGTGCCATCGCGGAGCTGCTAGGTGAGTGACGAGGGCGGGCCGGGTGGCGGGTCGCAAGCCCAGGGCAGAGGTGCCAGCGTGGTGCGGTGGACGCGAGAGGAATGCACGAGGCGCATGGGGCGGGTCCGCCCCGGGGCGGGCTGGGGGCCCTCGGCCACGGCGTTCTCTTGGGGGGAGAAACAGGGAGGGGAGGGTCGGCTTGGGGTGTGGTAGGGGGGCGACGGGACTAGATCTAGATCGTGCCCGGAACGCCGAGGAAGCGAGGTGTGTGCTAAGAGTTTGGTAGGGTTCCCGCGCCGTTGTTCTGTCTGGTTCGTGATGTTCCAGTCACTTTAGGATTCTTAGTTAATAATCAAAGAGCAATGCATAAAAATATCGGCCCCGAGACGCCTGGATTCGACAGAGGCTGGCGACCGACAGAGGGCCCCAGGCTGGCAAAGGAACAGTGCGGAGGGCCGCGTAGAGTAGTTGGAGAGATCTGGAAACGACTTCTTTAACTTCAGAGACTAAAATCTAGGAATGATGGGCCATCTCTTAAGAGATGATGACACGAGTGCATTTGGCTCCGGGAGACTGCAGAGGGCTGGGTCCGTAGTCCACGAGCGCCCTCACACCGCTGGAATGAATACGGAGGCCTTAAGGACTTAACCTCTGGGTGCACCGGTGCTTGCTCAAAAAAAAAAAAAAAAAAAAAAAAAAAAAAAAAAAAAAAAAAATTCACGCGATTCCTTGTAGCTGAGTGTATCGCTTCTTCACTAATGTACTGTTCAAAAGGCAAAGATGAAAAGCAGTTCTGCGCAAAATGCAGCAGAGCAAGCACATGATAAATATTTCAAAAACTGAAAGAAGGGAGACAGATTTATGGGGCTAGTTAGCACAGAAAATGGTTTCAGAGCTCCATGAATGAACCCCGGTGGGGACATAAGCCACCGCTGCGGCCGTGCCAGGAGACTTGTTTTCGTAAAGATGTCGGTGAGCCACAGGAAGAGCCAGAAGAGTTATTTGGAAGGTGATGGAGAATTCTGATGATTGGTTTGGCTAGAACCCAAAATGGTAGAGAGGAGGTTGCTGATTGCTTTCTAGAAAGTTCAGGAGGAAAGTGGCATTGATGATACAGCTTGCATTTCCAGACTGAAGAGACTCTATCATTTAGGGTTTTCCCTGTGGTTTTGTTCTTTTTCTTTTTCTCCTTCCTTCCTTCCTTCCTTCCTTCCTTCCTTCCTTTCCTTCCTTCCTTCCTTCCTTCTTTCTTTCTTTCTTTCTTTCTTTCTTTCTTTCTTTTTATTTTGAGATAGTGTCACATTATATAGTCCACGTGGCCTGAAATCTGTTGTGCAGATCGGGTTGGCAGTCAGCACACAGAGATCTATCTGCCTGTGTCTGCCTCCCAGTGCTAGGATTCCGGGCTCGTGCCACGGCACTGGGCTGCTCACTGTGCGATATTTTTAAAGAGTTAAATTAAAAAAATATAGACCTGGTCTAAGATGACCATCATGGATGGGAATGTGTATACATTATGTACATACATATGTGTATACACAGATTTTTTTTTAAACCAAGTCTCAAATATTAACAGGGAAAAGGAATATCAGAGTGTCCTCTGATAATCTCAAACTTTCATTTTGCCTTTTTCTTCAAGTGTTTTCTCTACTTCCTCATTAACTTAATAATTTTTTTTTTGGGAAATCACTCATTTGATAAACCTTTATTAAACATCTACTATGCACAGGGTCACCGAGCTAGGTAGAAAAATGGATATGATCAAGATCGACTTTATTAACAGGTATGATGAAACATGTAAAAAGGGTTTTACCATTTCTGTAGCAACCAAGTTAAAAAAAAAAAAGACATGTGCAAAGAGATGCGCACACGTGCTGTAGGAGGACAGAGGAGGAGTGACTTAAGTTTGTCAGGACCAGAAGGGTCAGAAAGGCTTTGTGGGGGAGGGGACACTTGAGAAGGGATTCCAAGGGTTGGGACACGTGGATATGGTGAGTATAGGGACATTCCACTCACAAGGGACAAGCAAATGAGCGAAAGCATGAAGGACATCTTCTAGGTCTTTTAATTTAATTAGAGCACCGAGTTCACAAATAGGAAATTGTACACCGTTAAAGAGTTTACAACGAGCTTTCGAAAATAACTTTGTAGCTTTATCCTTGGAAGTGGGTGGCATATTTTTTTTTCTTTCCAAGTTGAGTAAACAAAGGTCTGGGAAATTAGTGTACTTTTCTAAGGTTACATGTCTAGTAAGTGGCACGTTTGGGCCGCAAACACAGGTCATTTTACTTCAAATTCCGAGTAGGAAATGAGGTTAGAAAGGTGAGCTGGAGCCAGGATGTGACTAGGAGGCTTGGCATTTGACCTGTTAGTCTGACAAGGAGAAGTCCTGATTAGATCTCTGCTTCGGGATGGTTGGCCTTACAGGAGTGTAGCTGGAGACGTGCATTTTAATGACTGGTTCTGAAGCAATTGCAATAATACAAATGAGAGGGAATCGACCTTGACATTAAGAAAAGGACTATAAGAGTAGAAAGAGCAAGGTGTAACAGAGCCTGAGGGCAGATAGAACAGAAAGACAGACGGATTAAAAATGACTTTTGGAAAAGATTTCTTTTTTTCTTTTTTATGAGTATGACTGTTTTACCATATACTTACGTGGACCACATGCACGAGTGCAGTACCCATAGAGGCTAGAAGGAGGCGTCGGGTCCCCTCGAACTGGAATTACAGACAGTTGTGAGCCACCATGTGGGTACTGGGGACCAAACCCAGATTCTCTGTTAAGAGCGGCAATTGATCTGAACCACTGAGCTGTCTTTTCAGCCCCACAAAAAAAAAATGACTTTTTAAATAGGAATCAAACTCACAGTTTCACACATACCAGGCAAGTATTCTACTGAGCTAAAACTCCAGTCCCTAAAGTGGTTTTTGAGATTCATGCTTGCCATTTGAATGTAGAATCTCTCCCTCTCCCTCTCCCTCTCTCCCTCCCCCTCCCTCTCCCTCCGCCTCCCACCTCTCTGTGTAAAAGTAGCCTTGTGACCAAAGATGATGACCTTACTGTTATACATCTAAGTATTTGCAAGCCTGTCCCTGGCAACCGTGCAAATATCCACGAACTGGAACAGGAACAGATAGCAGGCTTGTGAAATACCATTTCAAAGCAGTCTCCCATTCGTTATCTCTCTTGTCACTGAACAACTTGCTAAACATCTCCCCACCCCCACCCCCTGCCAGGTTCTGGTGAGGTATAAGTCTTCTGTTACAGAACTCTTTTTAGAAGACAAGGGATCCTGTGGACCGGGAGCATGTGCAACAGCTTAGGATATTATGGATTCTCATGTTCTTACTAAAGTAGTTTGGGGGTCAAAGGCAAGGTGGAGCTAGAGCCCTCTCACTAAGGGAGTGGCATGGACCAGGACAAGAGAGTTAAGACTCTGCTAGTCTATAGAACTGTGAAGCCAGACTAGACAGATGAAGATAGGGCAGCTCTCACCCAGCTACTAGGCAAAGGAGAAGATTAAGCGCTCTCTCATAATATCCGCTCATAGCCTAAATGGTCTGGGCTCAGGTAGTTCATAGAGTCCGTGGGATATGAGTCCCTACATGTTGGCTGATTCTCACAGAGCTGAACAGCATGGGGTAGGATGGAAACTGCCTGCCGTGTTAGTGCCTTGTAAGTTCATCCACTGAGGTGAGGCTGGTCAAGTAGTTATCCTTTCATTTGTTGACGAAAGGCCACATAGAACCAGAAAGTACGTGCAAAGCTCTGCCGTCAGCCCATGCCTGCTGATCTCTATTCCCCTCCTACTCCATCAGACCCTGACCTCTCTTGAGCCCCATACTTTCTATCCTTTATGAACCCTCAGCTCGTGTAGGGCGGCTCCAGATAGCTACCATGGAACTCATAAGCGGCCTCTGTGCAGATTCTTTGATACACTCCTGTAAAACAAGCAAACGAAAACAACCTAGTAACGTTTGGCCAAAACTTTCATTAGAGACAGAGAGGGGGAAAAAAAAAGAATCGATTTTATTGATTTTCTTAGAAACCCGCAAATTGATTCATTTCATGTCCCAGTGTGTAAGTGTGTAATTGGAGTCGATGTGTGTTATAGTGTTTGAATTGGGAATGATCACAAAGTATTAGGAAAAAGTCCTTGATATTCGTCATTTTCCATGTATAAATGATATCTAGCCAGTTGACAAGTTGTATTGGTCTCAATGGCTTTGGCTGTCTACCAGTAGGAGTGACTGATAAAAGCCTGTGTGCCAAGTAAAATTTCCAGAATGCTGACAGATATAAAATGTTAGGCTCTTCTGATGGTAAAGGAACAGAAAAACCTGTGGGGGAGCACCCTCATAGGAGCAGGGGGAGGGGAGGGTATAGGGGCTTTGTGGAGGGGAAACCAGGGAAGGGGATAACATTTGAAACATAGATAAATAAAATATCAAAACCCCCCTACATTTCTATTAATGCCACCCTTACGTACCAATATGTCACTTCACAAATATAATCTCAGTACCATTACCACATTTATATGGGGCTTAAGTCTTACTTGGGCCTTACAGATTGATTCCAGTAGAACTTGGAACCCTTCTAGAGCAGTCCAGATTTTTTTTTTCAGATTATAGCCAGTGACAATTTTATCAATGACTTTGACAGCACTGCACTGTTGTAGCACTTGAAATTAATCTGTGTCTCGTTTTATTTGGCAGACATTCCACACAGCCGAGTGGTTGTAACTGATACTGATAATTGTATTGTAAAAAAAAAAAAAAAAAAAAAAAAGCCTGTATACTTTGATTGTAAGAGGTGTTGCTGATGAAGAAAATGGCATGATTTGATCCACGGTATTAATGCAAAAATGCAATCATAATTCCACATGGCTATCTCAAACCAGCTATATGGTATCAGTAAAGTCATGTATAATATCTGCAAGAGAAAGATATAGATATATAGAGAAGGGAAGATATTGCTTAGAAAACTATTAGGAATAGAGATAACTTAGGTACCTAGCTGTGTAAGTCCACTTTGTGTCACTATAACAGAATTCCTAAGGATCAATACATTGGACCTAAGTTTATTTGGATCATGGTTCTGGTACCTAGAAGGTCCAAATGGCGTCATGCCAGCAGCCCTGAAAGGGTCCCCTAGCTGCACCACAAGGCATCACAATGTGCCAGAGAAGTCAAAACAGAGCTCAACATATACAGAAAGGAGCCAAACACACAGGGTGGCCTTGGACTAAAACAACCCATTTTAGTAGAAACTAATCTAGTCCTTTCTGATCTGACAGAATTACTCCCGTTCCAAGGTAGCAGCTTACTTACTGACCTAATTACCTTGTACTAGACCTTGCTTCTTAAAGGCTCTGCCATCTCATTACTACTCCAGCACAGAAGCCTTTAGGGGGCAAACCATATTCAAACAATAGTATACAACCTTTTGTATAGAATGTGCTTCAAACAGGGCAAGTGAACCCTAATGAGACTAGCAATGCACATATGTTAATGACTGTGTAAACCGGTGTCTGTGGCAATAGATGTGGCCTTTCGGATAGTGCCATTCATTCTCTAACATGGAGGACATGACACATTTAATCTGGTTAAGTTTGATGCCTTTGGAGTCATAAATAATTAGCTGTTTGGGAAAACGCCCTTCAGGGGGAACCATGCAAGATTCTAGGCAGTTTTCTACTTTAATTCAGTTTTCCATTTTGACGGGGTAGACAGCCTCACAACATTTAATACAGAGAAAAGCACCAGAGTCAGTCTTTCTCTCTAAAGAGACTCACTGCCATCACTGGGATTTAAGCAGTCAATTAATCTTAACCCCCGACTCCTTCAGGTCCTTGTAACTATAAAAAGGGATCGCAAAAATATCCACCTTCTCCTTTTTTTTGAGACAGGTTCTTACTATGTATATCTGCCTATCCTGGAACTACCAGAAATCCACCTGCCTCTGCTTTGACAGTGCTGGGATTAAAGGTGTATACCACCACACCAATACTCATGTTCTTTAATAGGGAAGATGATATTAAAAAGCAGGAGACAGCCACCACAGTGGTGGTGGCGCACGCCTGTAATCCCAGCACTCTGGGAGGCAGAGGCAGGTGGATTTCTGAGTTCGAGGCCAGCCTGGTCTACAGAGTGAGTTCCAGGACAGCCAGGGCTATACAGAGAAACCCTGTCTCGAAAAAAAAAATCCAAAAAACAAAACAAAAACAAAAACAAAGCAGGAGACACTTTTTGATAAAGGAACTGTAATGTGTATAGGATACATCCATTTTTACCCAACCTGCTGATTCAGCTTTTTCACTCTGGCCCCATTTTACTGTTCATGAGCTGTAAAGTGTCCTGAGAGGCAAGAAGTGGGAAAGCCAAACCAAAGCAAAATGCTTTGCCAACCCCACTTTTTCCATAGCCCCTGACTTTTGTAGGGAGAAAGTCAGATTGCAGTGTCATCCGTTACGTGAAATCTGGGAATCAGCTGCGTGGCTCCATCCGCCATCTTGTCTGCTGTCTTCCACAACTCAGTAAGCCGACCACAATCCCTGCCTCCTTAACTATAGGAATAATTTGTAGGAGGAAATTAAAGACAGATTTACATATCTTGATACTGAACTGGAGACTTTGATAGACTATTGAAAGGGGAGGTCTAATATTACAGCTGTCTACCTTTTGCAGATAATGCTGTAGATCCAGATGTATGTGCCAGGACGGTCTTTATAGATGTTGAGGAAGTCAAGAAGAAACCTTGTTTGACCTTTACTGATGACGGATGTGGCATGACACCTCACAAGCTCCACCGAATGCTCAGGTAAAAAAAAAATGTCCTTATTCTATTTTTTAATCTTGGCTTCACAGACTCTAAGGCCTGATAATTTTCCACAATATTTGAACTTACTTCTACTTAGCCTGTGAACATTTATTAAGCATATCTTAGTGTCAAGATATGGATCGTGAAGCAGACAATAATCTCTCCCTTCGTGGAACATAGAATCCAGCTGGCAGTTAAGATGATGAAAGCAAGTAACCACAATAAAATACTAAAAGCATAATAATAAGAAAGCATAAGATTCACAGGGTAAGTCCACAGAGGAGCCCTGTTTCACCACAGAGGTCTGTAAAAGTCTTCTAGTTAGCATGTCCTTCAAATGACCTTCTTAGCCAGGTAAGAAAGGGTAGGAATCACAGCGTGACAGTTCCAGAAAAGAAGAAAATGGTCTAGGTGACAACCTGAATTTCTTCATTTCTCTGAGGCCTTCCTTGGCTGCTCACCTAAACTCGTTCTTAAATCACAAGTGCTGGAGTTCGGACGACTCATGTGTTAGACCTGTGAAAGAGAACTGGACGGAATTCCCATGCGCAGTCTTAGGTTTTACAGTGCAGCCGTGGAGAAATGGTATTTTCTAGCTATTGATAAGCTGAAGATAAATTCACGTCGCAATACCGAGTTCATGTCATCATTTTTAAACATTCGTGGTTGAGAATGTTTGTGCTTGATTGTCTTCCCCTATCACTCTGCGCAAGATGGGTGTTTCTTCAACTCTTTCCTTCTTTATTTTTCCTTTCTAGCAGATGTGGTTGTTAACTCTCCATGTGCTTCCTGAGCTAGAGCGTGTAAAACGTGGGTAACAATGGAGCAGTGCTGAGGAGGAGGGAGGGGGGGCTCAGCATCCTAAAAAAAATGAAAAACAAGTTCATTGTGTGGTAGTTTTATGTGAAAGTTTTATGAATTAGCTGTTTATGGGCAAATCCCTTTGATCTTTCAAAGAAACACAAATAACATTTGGTCAGAGTAAGTGGTTATGTTTTACTACTAAGCAGTGTATATCTTTTGCCTTAGTCTCTGTTTTTTTTTTTTAAATATATTTTGTTTTATGTGTATGGCTATTTGCCTACATGCGTATATCTCAGATTCGCCAGAGCTGAACTTAACATTAACAGCTGTGCGAACTCCCATGTAGGTACTGGGAATTGCACTTGGGGTCTTTGGAAAAGCAGCTGGTGCTGTTAACCACTGGCCCATCTCTCCAGTCCTTCTTGTCTTAGTCTCTCTTAATTAGAAGACTATTTGAGTGCCAGGTATGGAAGTGCATGTCTGTAAGCCCAGCAGTTGGGATCCATCTTATTCCTTAAAATTAATAGTGCATGCTAAAAGAAAGACATGTTTGGTAGGCTAGAGCTATAATATCTATGTCTAATTCTGTATTACTATATTTTTCGTAAAATGGCTGGTAACCCAGCCACCTGTTTTTGTATGTGGTTACGTGTATGTGCATATTTGTGTATCTGGGTGCGTATACATGTCCATGTGTGGAGGCCAGAGGCTGATGTCACATGTCTTCCTAAATTACTCTCAACTTTTGTTTCTCACCCCGACAGTGTCTCTTAATGAACCTGAAATTTCTCTTCAGCTAGATTAGCTTGCCAGCCATCCTCATATACCCCTCTGCGTCCATGCCCTCGGTGATGGGATTACAGGCATGCTTTGTGGGGTGCAGATTTTTATGTGGGTGCTGGAGACCCAAACTCAGGTCCTCTTGCCTACCCAACATCAAACAGTCTACTCACCAAGCCATCTCCATAGCTTTGACTGAAGATCACCTGACTGAGCTCCTCCCACAGCATCTTGCCCCAGTTACATGGGCGATTGCAAACACCTTCCATTTTTTCCAGTGCAATTAGTTATATGAAAGTCGATGCAGTTATAAGATAAAAGAGGATAAGCCGGGCGGTGGTGGCGCACGCCTTTAATCCTAGCACTTGGGAGGCAGAGGCAGATGGATTTCTGAGTTCGAGGCCAGCCTGGTCTACAAAGTGAGTTCTAGGACAGCCAGAGCTACACAGAGAAACCCTGTCTCAAAAAAAATAAAAAAATAAAAAGATAAAAGAGGATAGTTTAAAAATGATTTCAGGGGCTTCAGAGATGGCTCAGTGTTTAAGAGCACTGGCTGCTCTTCCAGAAGACTTAGGGTTAGGTTCCAGCTTGGTGGAAATGCCTTTGCCTACTGAGATAACTTGATGGTTCACAAAATGACATTTGAGGCAAAATATGAAGGATCAGTATCATCCCATTCAAAATAGGGCTGGGGGTCAGGGTTAGAGCACTTGTACTTTATATTTAAGATTTAATTTTAGACAGCATTGTCAATGGATACTTAAAATACTGTATATCCTAGGTATACTTGTGATTGTATCTTAGAGTAAACGTGAATCAGCTAAAAGGTATCATTTATTTAAAGAAGATCCTTTAGTCCAATTCTAACATCTACCCCAAGACTCTACTTCCCATAATTGTTTTTCTAGCAGTGCCTTGCATGTGACCAGCAGATATTATTCTAACCAGTCTAGCTCACCATGATTTTTGAGGAAAAGAAAAACCATTTTACACTTTACAGGTAGTTTTGAATATTACTGTATCAATTATTTTTTTCTATTTTTCATCTTATGACATACTTACTTTGTATTTGGAAAAAATAATAGCCATTGTGCAGAGTGGGCAAAATCATTGCGCCTGTCACTGCAGGCTGACCTCTAACATTTATTGGTATCCTGTGCCTGTTTTCCTGACTCATTATGCTCCTCTTCCTGTTTTCTGGCTGATAAACCAGGGTGTGTAACTGAAGGAGCAGTTTCTTTCATAAACACAGAATCCCATGAAAATTTAACTCAAAAAGGAAAGTCTGGGCTGACTAGGTACTTCCCCTGAGTGACGCAACACTTGCCTGTGTATAGCCCTTCCTCAAGGGGGAAGAATGACACTAAATCAAAGACCTTTCATTCAGTTTCTTTAAGGCCTGCTGTCCTGTTTAGCTTCTTGGATAGTATGTGAATCTGGATAAGTATGTACCCTATATGGCCTTTCCCAGCAAGGTAGAAAGCCCCTTTGAAAGATCAAGGATTAAAAAGGAGCACAGAACCAGGGATTTGCTGCCTCTGTTCAGAATCACAGTAGGTCTGCTCCAAAACAGCTGCTGGAGAGTCACTGTATGTATGCTTGTCAGTCACAGCCACTTATATTACATGTTACATCACCACCATATCTAGGAAGCAAACGTGCAAATGCCTGCTCGTGGATTCCTGCTCATGGGTTTGTTGTTAAGGTTTTTTCCCCCATTGGTCAGCATCTCAATTTACATCTCTCCCTAGATTCTAGATTCCTGACATCTTCAGAGTCATTAAGAGGAAGTTTGCTATGTTCTTGTATTCCATCAAAAGTGCTAGGCTCCAAGTCCCTTGGCTTCTAAACAGTCTTACTTGTTACAAGAGAGGGTGGAACAAGATAGACTTAGTGAAGACTATCTAAGCCAAGATGGCGCTTTTGACATTATCTTAGCCACATAAAGCTATATAAACTTTGCATGTTTCTGTCATTAAGCATGGTGAGTGCTTTTGTATTAGGTTATTTGCCGTTAAACAGAATACTTAATGGTAGGACCTTTGGTGAAAATCAAAGAGCACATGGAAGAGGTGGTGAAGAGAGAAGAGTGAAGGGCTGCCATTCCTCTGCCCCTTGCTTTATCCCTTTCCATCTTGGTTTTGAGCCTGCCTTTCCACCTTTTATCGTCTGATCTCCTTAAAGTAACTAAGACAATGATTTATACACAAGCAGGAAAAAAAAATAGTTGACAAAAGATAGAAGAGACTAGAAAAATAAGAGACTGACCGTTTTCCTGTTGTACCACTTCTCCTTGTCTACTTAACTGAAAGCATTTTTGTGCTATTAGAAAAAAAAAACATTAAATCCAAATGACCATACAAATTCATTTCATGAGGCAGGTAAGAGGCCTGTTTATGAAGAGCTCTGAATTTTAGAGCTGTCATTAGATGTGGAGTACAGATAAGGAACAGTACACTCCAGTCAGAATGAATCCTAGAGTCGGTTTAAAATTGAAGATTGAATATTACTTTATAATTAATATTACATAGACTATAGCTTTATCTTCCTAATGACCTCATCTTTTCCAGCCATCCCTTCTACAAGAGGAATGAAAATATCAGAACCTTACCAGTTTATAGGCCTCGCTTCCTGGAATCATTAAGGCCCAAATGTAATGTTAACTCAGTGTTCCCTTTTCAGAGGACCACTTCCCTGGAAACTGTTTTCATCTCCTATTAGATTTATTCGTAGGATGTACAGAGACCTAGAGAACATCCGCACATTATTACATAATATTATGTAACAGAAAATGTGAAAGCTGGTCCCCTTTATTGGGTAGTACACACAAAAGCACAGTCTTCTGGAAATGGAAAACAGGTAGTTGAACCATCTTCCCCACCGGAAGGAGTAAGAGCAGAGCCAAGCTGCTCAGTTGCATTGTGTGGAGGCAGGGTCTCTTTCACTGCTATTGGAGAAGTAGTTAACCCATAAAACATGAAGCCCATCAACTATCAGTTTTGAGGACAAGAATATCAGTTTTATTAATATTTGTGTCTCCAGTACTTAGCATAATGCATAACTCATAGGGGTTCAATAAAAAAACAAACAAACAAACTAGTGACAGTGTACATCAGTGTGAAAATGGGCGATCTAGAGACATATGAGCCTGAGAACATATGTTATTTATGGTGGCAGAAGGTACAGGAGGAAGATCACTTTTGTGGGTGTCACGTGTCTAAATATTCTTCTACTCTGTTATTTGGATGTGTCTCAGAGTATTTAAATGGAAAACATAAGAAAGGGAAGGAATCTGACTCACAGAGTAAGCTGACGACAGAGTTTACTGAGGTGACTCAGTGAGAGGCCTTTAATAGAACAAGAGAGACTTTATACTGCAGCTGTCTGCAGATGGTCACGGGCACAACTACCTATTTTTATCCCTTGGCCTTATTCCAGTGACCTGTCCCGGCAGACGGAGCAGAGGCTTAAAATTGGGAGGGCTATCCTTTGGGTGGGGAGTTTGAATTGTCAAGATAAATGATCTCTTTGGATTCTCAGAGGGTGGTATGACCAGATGAAAAGGTGTTTAGACCAAGTACCTCCTTTAGTGCTGCGCTTCTATGACCCTCTCCAGGTAAACTGCACTTTTCTTATAGCTCTACCTACCAGGAGTCAGGGCCGAGTTACTGAAACAAGAAAAGCAGCGGCCCAAGACCTCCTTGGCTCCTCCCGTTCTGTTAGCCAGTAGGGAGGAGTGTTGCATTGACAAAGTGTGACTGGCATATAGAACTGTTTAATATTTAAGTACAAACAAGCCGCACTGGAAAATTGGTCTCATAGCCCAATGGTAATTTCCTATGTTTTGCCTGGAAGTACCAAATAGCGTGAAAAAGAGCTTGTTGCTAGTCTGCATGTGTTAGCCAAATTCTGTTAACTATTTTAGGACGCTTTTTACCTTTCTTATTTCTTTTTTTTTTTTCTGTAATTTCAGCTTTGGCTTTACAGATAAAGTAATAAAGAAAAGCCAGTGTCCCATCGGGGTCTTTGGTAATGGTTTCAAGTCAGGTTCCATGCGACTAGGAAAGGATGCTCTTGTCTTCACCAAGAATGGTACTACTCTCGCCGTTGGACTTCTGTCACAGAGCTACCTGGAGTGCATCCAGGCGCAAGCAGTTATCGTACCGATTGTTCCATTCAGCCAGCAAAGCAATATCCTTCCTAGAAATGGAGAGTGATTGGTTAAATCTTAGTCTGACTACTTTGGCAGAATCTCTTCTTCAGGCCAAATCCAGCTGTTACTTGATATTTCATATTTCAAATATGTTTTTTATATTTAAAGAGGTATTCAAATGTCTTAAACATAACTGAAATGTCCCTCTATTAATTTAAAAAAACAAATAGTGGACCATTAGCAGAAGTTGAAAGTTTCTCCCCTCTATTCAAATTCTCACTGTTTTAGTTTGATTTCTAAAAGTATCTTTTGGCTAGCCACTGTTCCATGGTAAAGTTCTCAGGGCCTTGGCCACTAAAGGCTCCTAGAAACGTCCGATTTACCAGCGCATCTGTTCGCAGAATGGTTCATTTGCATGTACCCAGATGGGCTCTCATTGCAGAAGGGAGCAATATAGCCAGAAAAATGAACTTACTGTTTAAAATTTTAAAACTTTGACTTTGAACCTTTAAAAAAAAAAAGAAGTACTTTTTTTTTTTTGTTTACGTTGCATCTTTGCAGCTATATTCTGCAAGTATAACTGATTTGACTGTTTGAATAAACAGCCTTTCCAACTTTCTACTTCCTTTTTTCTGGTAGCAATAATGCCCATCCTTTATGTGTAGATTTTGTGTCCATACGTAACCCCAAAGGCACTCTTTTGTTAATATTTACTAATTTATGTAACTGTATAATAATGTATTTCGTTATCACATTCTCATGTATATAATGTCTTTGGATTATACGTGCCTCGCCCTCGCTCGTCTCCTCCCACTGACCCTCTTCTGCTTCACAGCGAGGCCTTTGTGTTTCATGTCCTGTTCTGTGACCCAGTGAGTTTCATTATGACTCTTCTTGATAGCATCCTCAGAAGGTATTCATTTTCCTTGACTCATTTGTTTTTACAAAAAATGATTGTTACTGAGGATTCTCTGCCCAGCCTAGAAGCCATCTTGAACTATTCAGTTTTCAACAGTGAAAAAGACCTGCTGTCTCAATTTGATGCCATTCCAGGCAAAAAAGGCACCCGTGTTCTCATTTGGAACATCCGGAGGTATAGTATTACAAGGATGTTAAATTCTCATAAGCAAATGGAGTATGATACATTTTAATATTATTTTATTTTTTAAAGATTTATTTAGTTATTATATGTATGTGAGTACACTGTCTTCAGACACACCAGAAGAGGGCATCAGATCCCATTACAAATGGTTGTGAGCCACCATGTGGTTGCTGGGATTTGAACTCAGGACCTCTGGAAGATATCTTCCATATCTTAATATTATTAAGCCATATCATAATATTATTTTCTAGAGTTGAGTGGATGAACACTGAGACATATTTTTATCTTTTTGCATTTATCTCTGTAACTTTATTGATTTTATTGAAATAGTGGTTGTTGTTGATTAAATGCTTGTAAATAAGGTGAAAATATGCATATCCTGAGACTGTAGCTATAAATGATCATGATAATACAATGTAATATTATAGTGACATCCTCAGAATCTTTTATAATTTCTTTCATAGTACATAGTTTGAAGATTGGCAGATAATGGTTATTTTATACATTGGCCAGTTAAATGGATTACAAGAGAGATTGTAGTGAAATATACATGATAGTTTAAAAACAAGAATTTATTTATTTATTTATTTATTTATTTATTTATTTGGTTTTTTTAAGACAGGGTTTCTCTGTGTTATTTATTTATTTGTTTATTTATTTGTTTGTTTGTTTGTTTGGGTTTTTTTTTTCAAGACAGGGTTTCTCTGTGTAGCCCTGGCTGTCCTGGAACTCACTCTGTAGACCAGGCTGGCCTCGAACTTAGAAATGTGCCTGCCTCTGCCTCTGCCTCCCAAGTGCTGGGATTAAAGGTATGCACCACCACCACCAGCAAGAAATTATTTACTAATGTTCTTATAGTAGCTTAGAATAGAGAAAAATCTTTGAAGCAGATCAGTTTTAACTATAATGAATCTGAATTAAGATCATAACTTTAAAGCAAATATAGCAATCAGAGAAAGTCTATGATGCATCTTTTAATTTTGGCAAAGCACATAGAATACATTTAGGAGTGTATTAGAGTTTAAACACAAAAAAACGTAAAAACGTTTGATATAGCATAGAAGGATTACTTGTATGTTTAATAGAATAAACCACAAATATGCTCATCTTTTTTCCTATGGGTCAAATACTTATCTAATTTCTTGTTTTGTTTTGATTTTGGAGACAGGGTTTCTCTGTGTAGCCCTGGCTATCCTGGAACTCAGTCTGTAGACCAGGCTGGCCTCAAACTCAAAGAGATCTACCTGCCTCTGCCTCCTGAGTTCTGTGATTAAAGGGGTGCAACTACCACCACTATATATAATAGAATGCTAGTTTCTACAGACAGTGTACATTATAATTAAAAATAAGCAGTAAGGAGGGCTTACATACCCCTGTTGGGAAAATCTTGATGATATAGTTTGTATAACCAGGGAACATTTTTCTGTGGTTTCAAAGATTTGCACATATTAAACAGACTCTTCCCTTTAAACATTGTTTCTCAGTTATACTTAAAAGTTGTATGGTTAAATAATGTTAAGAAAAGCTGGCCAGGCGGTGGTGGCACACGCCTTTAATCCCAGCACTTGGGAGACAGAGGCAGGCGGATTTCTGTGTTCGAGGCCAGCCTGGTCTATAGAGTTCCAGGATAGCCAGAACTACAACCCTGTCTCGAAAAAAAGAAAGAAAGAAAAGAAAAGAGAAAGAAAGAAAGAAAGAAAAGAAAAGAAAAGCTGCCTTAAAGCTTACTGTGTTGCTTTGTTTAAAGACTTCTCAGTCATATGCCTGTACTAATATTTAAGAGAGTAATATAGTATTAATATATCCCAATTTAAAAAAAATTAAAAAAAAACATTTTTTTCCTGGCTTCTTTTTTTTTGGCTGGGGAAGGCGAGGGGTGGGGACGATAGGGACCTTCCTCAGAGTGTTTGTATTAGAGTGGACTAGAATAGTTAAGAATCACAGTTACCCTGAAAAAATCCAGAATGCACTTTTACTGTGGTGTGGGCTTTATACAGGCTGCATGCTACGGTGGTCCCTGGTCACCTGGAGCCTGGAGTATGAATGAGATTGACATTAGAGCTTGAGGTGACTCGCCAGGCTAAGAAGGCTTTCTCAATTTTACTTGATCATACAGCTTTTATTTCTCTTTTTCTTCTTATTTAAGAATATTTCCAGGGACTACTGTTCCATAGAGCAAATTTTGGAAACAATTGTTCTGGTATATATTGTCTTTGAAACCCATCTTTTAAAAAACAAATGTAAAGTTTGCTTTTTGATAAAAGTGAAAGTTTATGCTTTTTCCCCCTGATATTGGTTAATGAGGCTGCCCATGGCCTTGGAAGGAGCAAAGCTAAGTAGCCAAAAAATTTAATAAATAAGAAAGGTCCATATGAAAGAGATACCAGTTGTTCTATATATATGATAATTCTGTATTTTAGAGGGCGAGAAAATAAATGATGTTCTTTAGCCCTATAGCAGTGTATGTATTACTTTTTAACCATTTAAGAGCTAGTGCTAGGCCAGGAATGATGGTACATGCCTATAATCACAGTACTTCAGAGGCATATATATATATATATATATATATATATATATATATATATATATAGAGAGAGAGAGAGAGAGAGAGACAGAGAGAGACAGAGAGAGACAGAGAGACAGAGAGACAGAGAGACAGAGAGACAGAGAGACAGAGAGACAGAGAGACACAGAGAGAGACAGAGAGGGGGACAGAGAAAGAGAGACACAGAGAGAGACATAGTTGAGTTCTAGGTCAGTCTTGGATACACAGTATGCCCCTGCATTGTGGTGAGAAAAGACACAGGACTGGACGGATATGGGGAAATCTTGGTTTTCTGCTGCTGATGCCAGCAGAAGTTGATTTGGATTCATCTACTCATTCAGTTGGAAAAAAAATGGTACTTAGTGACTTCTCTAGCAGGACTCAGAGAGTTATTTAAGACCTTGGCATTGAGAACAGCTGGAATCCATTCAAGTGATCAAATCATAGATAGTCCACATTTCTTTTTGTCTTTCCTTATGAGCTTGCTATCACCAAGAGCAAGAAACATGGTAGATAGATTTATAATAGGAACAACTTAAATATTGTATGGTCCTCAAATTACATAGTTTGTAGTTCCTTTGGCGTGGTAGTCGGGGAAAGAAACATAGCTGAGTTTTGGCTTTTCTTTCATTTCTGTTAGGTTCCTAACACAAGCCCCACCCCTACACCCCATTGAAGCCAGTTTCCTTAGATTGGTACTTTTCTCTTTCAGGAACAAAGATGGAAAGTCTGAGCTGGACTTTGATACAGATCAATATGATATCCTGGTATCAGACTTCGATGCTGAAGAAAAAGTGATTGGTGGTGTTGCCTCTGAGCTGCCAGAAACAGAGTATTCCTTACGGGTAAGAACAGTCCATCAGCAACAGTGGGAAGTACAGGTTCCCACAGTGTGTAAACATTATAGAGCACAGCTGAAGTGCAGTTGTGTAGAGATGATTCTCTGCCGGGATTCCTTTTCACCATTTACACTGAAGCAGTTTAGTTACTGTAGCTACTTCCAATTCGAAATGATCGTTGAAATAGTGTAACAAGTATGGAAACTACGCCAAATAGTTGCCAAGCCTAGGCTTGGAAGGCTAGCGATGTTTTGAGGAGATAGCTGTAGAATTGGTAGGATGGATAACAATTTTCCTTTCACAAATCCATAGGCATTTTGTAGTATTCTATATCTGAAGCCCCGGATGAAGATTTTTCTGCGACAAAAGAAGGTGACTACCCAGATGATTGCTAAGAGCCTGGCCGATGTAGAATATGATATATATAAGCCTCCCTCCACGGTATCCTTACATAATTTCTATGTTGGTGCACAGCCAAAACACTGTCTGGTTCCAATTCAAAGTCGTGTGCTAAAACATGCCTCCCACTGGATCCTTGAAGAAAGAATTTTGTAAGTGTCTGCACCAGTTTTATCAGAAACTATCTGTGAACTGTTAAACGAAAGTCACATGTACTTGAAGATTGGAGCTCAGTAGATTTTAAAATCTAATATTTATTTATTTATTTATTTATTTATTTGTCTCAAGATGGGGCCTCCCACAATATTCCATGCTGGCCTGGAACTCACTCTTTAGTATAGACTAGCCTTAAACTTGAGGTGATCCTCCTGCCTCAGCCTCCTGAATGCGAAGAGTATAAGTATATGCTGCCTACCGTGCCTGGCTTTAAAATATTTTTATTAAAAATATTTATTTTTAAGTCTTCAGCATATACCAGTGAGCAGTCAGATTTGAGAATCGCATCCATAGATATCTACATTACATTTTTATTTATATTGGAATTTTGTCATATTTATATTGATTAAAATAAAATTTTAGTTGGACTCGTTAATCTTACAGTTTATGTTGTACTAGGTCCAGATTTGGACTTGGATGTGAATGAGTGAGTGGAAATTAAAGTTATTTCTAGGAGGAGATGAGTCATTAACAAGCTCAACATGGATTTCCTGGGAACTTCTCATAATGACAGCCACTCAGAAGAGCACTTGCTCATTTTCTACACCTCATTGCACTGTAAGTGGATTTCAGATACTAGGGACAATCTTAAGACGAACTATGCTAATTAACCATCTTCACTGGCGGTGTTTTGAGGAGAAATTAGTCTTCAGAAGATTCAGAACTCAAGTACTAATGTTTTTTTTTATTTTATAGTGATCAAGAATATAATTCTTGGACCTGGAGACCTGTTCTCTGCATTTTAAAAAATCAAAGACATTATTTTACATTGTCTTCTTTTTTTAAAACCTGTTTAAAATATACTGTGTAGTTATTAGTCACAGTGGATTCTCTGTTGGGAAACACATACCTTCTCTACGAGGAAATTTGCTTTTTGTAATTTTTATTTATTTATTTATTTATTTTTTGAGACAGGATTTCTCTGTGTAGCCCTGGCTGTCCTGGAACTCAGTCTGTAGACCAGGCTGGCCTCGAACTCAAAAAACCGCCTGCCTCTGCCTCCCAAGTGCTGGGATTAAAGGTGTGCACCACCACCGCCCAGCCAGGAAATTTGCTTTTAAAGGCCCAAACAAGTCCACCTTAGAATCAGAGCTAAAAAGTAAGAAATGTATTTATACGTTCACCTCATGTAGGTTAAGATCCTAGCACTGTGCGCTTAGCAGAGCCCCTCTAATGACATGCTTCCAACTCCTGGTTTTAGGATATGTACCTTTCCTGGGTCCAGCTTCTTAAGTTTGTGGGTTTCTATCAGACCAACTTAAATGCATGCATTTTATATTCATCACAGTCCCCCTTCCCATTAATCCAGTTACCTTCTCATGTTACAATTCTAATTAAATAGAGTCACTGTTGGCATGACTCAAATGAAACCCCAAACACTAGAATTATTTTCCTGAGATGACTGCAGAGCAAGGTAATTTATACTCATTTATTTATTCCTTAGTCATCAACTCAAAAGCCTCTTCACTCCTCTCTCTATGCTCTTCATACAAATTTGATGATGCATTTCCTCCCACAATGTACCGTCAGCCCATTACTTACAATTTTAAGAGTGTATAGCACAAACTATTTGACAATTACTATCTTTAAAATGTCAACTTTGTGGTATGTGAATTTTGATTAAGTTCAGAAATTTTTCTTTTTTCTTTTCATTTTCTTTCTTTTTTCCTTCCTTCCTTCCTTCCTACCTTCCTTCCTTCCTTCCTTCCTCCCTCCTTCCCTCCCTCTCTCTTTCTCTCTCTCTCTTTCCTTCCTTCCTTCCTTCCTTCCTTCCTTCCTTCCTTTCTTTCTTTCTTTCTTTCTTTCTTTCTTTCTTTCTTTCTTTCTTTCTTTCGGAATAGGTCTTATTTAAAGTTCCTCTTGAATTCTTTTTTTCTTTAGAGACCAGAAAACTTTATATGTTCTGAGTCAAATATTAGTGTACCAGGTTTACCATTTGCATCATGTTTTCCATGGTACCTGACCCATATCATGTGGTATTGATGTACACAGCTTGTCATTTACAAAGGCTGTCTAAGTTTTTTTTGTTTTTTTTTGTTTGTTTGTTTGTTTTTTTAGTATCTGTGGCAGATAGCAAGAGAAACAATGGGAAGAAGATTGACTTTAGCTTATGGTTTCAGAGGTTCGGTCCTCTGTGCAAGAAAGAGATAGTAGAGCAGAATAACTCACTTACTTTGTGGCAACCAAAATGTAGAGCCATGTGCGGTGGCACACAATTTTAATCCCAGCACAAGGGATGTAGAGGCAGGTGGATCTCTGAGTGCAAGGCTAGCCTGGTCCTCAGAGCGAGTTCCAGAATAGCCAGGGCTACACAGTGATACCCTGTCTCATCCCAGAATAAGAGAGTAGAGCAAGAGAATATGTTTTTAAATTTCTTCTTTATTATGTCAATTCATATGCACTGACGTTTGGTGGTTTGTTTGTTTGTTTGTTTGTTTGTTTGTTTGTTTCTATGATACAACATTTTTTTTCCTCCTTAAGCCTCTGGTGTTTGTCTCCTTAATGATTTTCTTCTTAGAATAAGCAGGTGAGAATCACGTTTGGATTCTCTTGCAAATACCATAACCAGTTTGGAATTATGATGTATCATAACAACCGCCTTATTAAGGCCTTTGAGAAGGTGGGCTGCCAGTTAAAGGTGAGTAATGTTTATCATGAGGGCCTGCAATGAATGGGAAGGGAAATCTTAAATCTTAATGGTTTTCAGCCCTTTCTCATGATAGCGCTTTGATTCTGATACTAAAATCCTTTAGCAGTAGGTGAGGTGTCCTATGTGGAGAAATTATTTCTTGGGTACTCATGCAGCAACTAGGTATGTGTTCATAAGTTGAGTACAGTGATAGTGCCTCGCCATGTGTATTGGCTTATTGTTGTTTAAAATTGCTCTTATCTTATGGAAACAATAAAGGTGTATTGGAAGCTTTATAAAATTTAGTGGTTGAAAACCAAGATTTGAGGCTGGAGAGATGGCCCAATGGTTAAGAGCACTGACTGCTCTTCCAGAGGTCCTGAGTTCAGTTCCCAGCAACCACATGGTGGCTCACAACCATCTGTAATGGGATCCGATGTCCTCTTTCAGTGTGCAGGTGTACATGCAGATAGAGCATACATACATAAAATAAAATCTTAAAAAAACAAACAAACAAGATTTGTGTCCAGGGTTTTCTATCTAAATGCCCTACCCCTGGGCTAATCAGTTCATTTCTTTGAGGTTCAATGTCTATGCTAGTAAAGTAGAAGCAATGTTTTCTTTATCTTCCTTTCAGCTTAAAGGGTTGAAAGATGTTAAGTATGATAAATGATATGAAATATTTCATAAGCCAAACTACGCAAATGTTACCATTATCTTTGATGTTTTAATGATCACTTAAAGTAGTAATTTCCACAAGTGAGTCTTCTGTTCCTGTTTTGAAGATTAGATGGCTAAGGCTCAGGGAATGACAGACTGCTTTGTATTACAGTTTACAGTATATCAATATTAATAGTAGGACAGTTATATAAGACCAGGATGTGGATAGCTGTCGCATCTTTTTAAACAATTCCTAGTTATGTGTCCTTGACTCTGGTAAAGAGTTAAAGCAAGCTTTAAAACCAAGTCCCTTGCACTTCATCTTTGACTCTGGTAGTTGTGTGGTGGCCTCTATGTGTGTGGGCATGCCTATAGTATGAGATTCAGTGTGGTCATTCTATTGCACCTCAAATTTTAAAATGCAATTTCTCTCCAGTTCTGCAGAACTTTAGTATATCATTTTGTTTTTTGAGCAGTGTAAATTCTTTATTCCAGTGAGTCTTTTGGAAATCCTAGAATATAAATCACATGAAAACGGAGTTGTATGGATAATGTGTGTGTGTGTGTGTGTGTGTATGTGTGTGTGTATGTATGTGTGTGTATATATATGTATATATATATATGTGTGTGTATATATATGTGTGTGTATATATATATATGTATATCTGCCAGAGCTGAGGGATTATAGTGAGCTGTGAATCACTGAACAATCTAAGAGACAGAAACAGGGAGAACTGAAGAACCAGTAGGAGTAAAGCAAAAGGAGACAATAATTGGGATATATTATATGAAAAAAATCTATTTTGAAAAATAAGGTGAAAGAGAGAGAGAGAGAGAGAAAAGAACTCGCCACTTTCCCATTTGTGAAAGTATATTCAAAGCGCTCCTCTAGATCACCATGGCCTTTCCTTACCCATGAATATTGTGTAATCATGTTCATTATTTTTTTGGAATCAAAAGCAAAATGCCTCCTGGCTGTCAGTAGTAATGTGTTGAAATTAACATTTTCTTCTAAGCCAACCTGTGGAGAAGGTGTGGGAGTAATTGGAGTCATTGAGTGCAATTTCCTAAAACCTGCCTACAACAAACAAGACTTTGAGTACACCAAAGATTACCGGTGAGTCACTTCCAACCTGAGCTGGTGCGCGTGGATTGCTCAGACGCCATTCTGCTCGCCAAAAGCTCTAACCCATCACTGAAAAGCCAGATGGTTAGGGGAAGTTAACTGATAATTACTTCAGATATATTTTCCAAGATTAGAGATGATTTTGCTCTTTTTTTTTTCAGTTTACCTTTAGAAATTATGGAATATGGAAGTATTTTGGTGCAATATTTCTGATGAAATAAAGGACCTTGTTTTTCATCTTGAAGCCAATGAATCTGGAAGTTACTGAGTACATTTTGGGGAGAGAAATTGAAATTTGCCCTTTAAATTTTCTTGAAGCCAGGGTGCACTTTTGGAAATGTCAGTACAACAGGAAGATATTTATGCTCTCACGGAAGCAAGTAGGGAAGATAAATAGCTAAGAACCAGAAAGGAACTTGGCTCTGAGGTTAAACCAATAGGGATATTTTTAGGAATTGATGAAAGGAGCTGTTAAAATGGGATTGAAGATAGGTTTGGGGCTTAGGATACAGGATAGATTACTTGCTTAGCATGCATAAGGCCCTGGATTTGTTGCCTCTTATGTCTTAGACAAAGGACATGGAATGAGAAAGTAGAATCCTTGATTGTTATGAAAAATGTGGTATATGAAAATATGAATTGTGTACGTCTAAAATCATTCATGTGCATATGCAAAATGGGACTTCATTTATTTATTGTTTTCTGAGCAAAGTTTCTCTTTGACAATGTGCCCTTTCTGGAGCTTCCTTTGTAGACCAGGCTGGCCTTGAACTCACAGAGATCAGCCCGCCTTCTGACCCCAAGTGCTGGGATCAAAGGTATGCACTCCCACTGCCCAGCTGAGGGGAACCTTTACATATGACCAAAGGAAATCAAGGAATACTTCGCAAAACCGTTCATATTTGAGCTTAAACTTAAAGGAAAATTAATGTCTTCTAGGTGAACTAATGGGAGGGGTATTTTAAGCAAAAGGAGACTAGGTAATGGCACAAAAAGGTAAGAAAGAGAAAATGTGAGAGCATTTGCTATTAATTTTTTTAAATCCCAGTAATATTTTTCTAAGAGTGGGAGGAAAAATAATCTCTCAGAAATGTTTTTTTTTTGTGCTCTAAGCTATGAAAAATTTAATGAAGTGTTCCTTCATTTATATGAGACCATAAGAACTTTAGGTGCAGGATTTGACAAAGAGATAGTTATTTGAATGGCAACCCTAAATTAATTTTTGCATAATTGGCTTTGAGTCACTCAGGCTTATCAGTAGTTATGGCAATGGTGTGCCCTGGATCTTAATAAATTGATCATTTTCAATGTGGGTCTGACCCATAATGAAGACCTTTGACCACGACTTGTCTCCTAAATGTAAAAACTTACAAGTGGCATTGCTTTAATGGAACTGAATATTGTTTCTTTTGAGAGAAAGTGGTGAATTTAGGATATTACCTAAATAATATTTGCGAAATCTAAATGTTAGTTATTAAAAATGGGTTTTATGACTTTCCACGTCTGTTGTTGCTAACATAAAAATCTGTACTTCTTTCCTTTGAATACATTAGACCTTGGATTTTTGATGCCTACTTTTGGTATGTTGAATTTGAGGTTATTGTAGAAGGTTCAAACAAGGGCATTTAGGCTTTTTACTTAAGTAGTTTAATAGATACTACATATTTTACTAAAAACAGAATGAGAATACTAACCTACGTAGAGTTTTGTGCATAACAAATTTGCTAATTATTACCCAGTTCAGGCATCATTGGCATTTTTTGTTTGTTTGTTTGTTTGTTTGTTTTCCGAGACAGGGTTTCTCTGTGTAGCCCTGGCTGTCCTGGAACTCACTCTGTAGACCAGGTTGGCCTCGAACTCAGAAATCCGCCTGCCTCTGCCTCCCAAGTGCTGGGATTAAAGGTGTGCGCCACCGCTGACGCCGCCGCCACCACCACCCGGCGGCATCTTTTTTTTTTTTTGAATATTTATTTTTATTTTATGTGTATGAGAATTTTTTTCTGCACGTGTCTCACATTAGTTCCTGTTGCTGGCAGATGACAGTAGAGGACATCAAATCCCCTGGAGCTGAAGTAACAGCCAGTTGTGGGTTGTTGTATAGGTGCTGAGAACTGAACTGCGGGTCCTTCTTCAAGGGCAGCAACTACATTTAGCCGTGAATTCATCTCTCCGGCTTCACTTTATTTTTAAAGACAGGGTCTCACACAGTTCGCACTTGCCTCAAGCTCACTATGTAGCTGAAGGAGTTTTGAATTCTTGTACTTCCTACCTGTATTCCACAAGTTCTAGGACAATAAGAATGAATCCATCATGCCCTAGGCCCTTATATTTCTTTGCTGGGGACTGAACCCAAGTCCTTGCCTGCATATGCAAGTGCAAGCAGTACTACTGAGCTATAATCCCAGCCCTTTGCGTAAACTTCATGCAAAGTGAGAGATTTTGGATAAAAATATAGGAATTTGAAACCAGACATAGGGGTCTAGATCTCTAATTCCAACACCCAGGAACTATGGTAATGGGGTTGTGAATTCAAGGCCAGACTCTGCTACATAACGGGGCAGCCTCATTTACATAGTACGACCCACCATTCCGTTTGCCCCTATCCAAAAATGGGAATTTGAGAAAAGGATTAGAGAACACTGTTTGCTCTCACAAAATCCTGTGAGTATTAGATTCGAAAGTACAAATGAAAAAAAGAGATGCAAGCTATCATACTACCAGAATATCTACAAATAAATCGTCTGTAATATATCACTTTGAACAATCTGTGGATATTAGACTTTAGCTGTAAATATTGTGATTCAAGCTTAAAACATTTTTAGAGTCAACTTAACCTTTAAAAATGCAACAGCCAGAGCATATTAACTGAGCAAGCCACTAACACATAACACAGTGACTAGGTTTTATGGAATCTTCCAAAGAAGTTCAAAATTGCTTACTTTAAGGACTTTATATTCTATTTGTGACATAGATTCTCACACATCTGAAAGCAGTTAAATAGCAGTAAATGGCTGATAGATCAATTGAAACCTTTTTGACACTACACAGGGAAATGTAAGATATGCTTTACACAGATCTCTGAGTTTGAGGCCAGCCTGGTCTACAGAGTGAGTTCCAGGACAGCCAGGACTACACAGAGAAACCCTGTCTCGGAAAAACAAAACAAAACAAAACAAAAAAACAAAAAACAGGCAAACAAACAAAAGATATGCTTTAAAAGGTACAAGATTGGAACTGGAGAGGGATGGGCTTCATGGTTCAGAACACTGGCTGCTCTTCCACATGACCCACATTCAATTCTTTAGCACCCACATGATGGTTCACAACTTCCTGCAACTCCAGCTCCTAAGGATCCAATTTCTAACTTCTGGCCTCCGTGGGCAGCAGGCACACATTGCATCCAGAGAAAAATACCCATATGTATAAAATGCATAATAAAAATTTAAAAGGACACAAGATGTCCAGGGGGGATTCCAGTGTGTAGTTGTGGCATGAGGTACAGCATTGACAAGCACTCCAAAGGGGAAATGAGATGGGGGATGTCCAAGAGTGAAGAGAAGAGCTGGAGGGATGGCTCAGTGGTTAAGAGACCTGACTGCTCTTCCAGAGGTCCTGAGTTCAATTCCCAGCAGCCAATGGTGACTCACAACCATCTGTAATGGGATCTGATGACTTCTTCTGGTGTGTCTGAAGACAGCTACAGTATACTCATATACATAAAATAAATAAATCCTAAAAAAATAAAAACAAAAATGAAACAATTTACTTAGAGAGAGAGAGAGAGAGAGAGAGAGAGAGAGAGAGAGAGAGAGAGAAATGAAGAGAAATCCAATGAAATTGACAGTACTGCTGGCCAGATCTTAGAACAGAGACAGGAAAATATTTTCTTTTTTTCCTTTTAAAAAACGTTATGCTGGGCGGCGGTGGTGCATGCCTTTAATCCCAGCACTTGGGAGGCAGAGACAGGCTGATTTCTGAGTTCAAGGCCAGCCTGGTCTACAGAGTGAGTTCCAGGACAGCCAGGGTTACACAGAGAAACCCTGTCTCGAAAAGACAACAACAACAAAAAATTACATCTTTTTTTAAAAAAGATGTATTTATTTATTTAATGTATGTGAGTACTCCATTGCTCTCTTCAGACACACCAGGAGAGGGCACCACATTCCCTCTGTGAGCCCCCATGTGGTTGCTGGGATTTGACCTCAGGACCTCTTGAAGTGCAGTCAGCACTCTTAACCACTGAGCCATCTCTCCAGCCCCAAATATTTTCTGAGATGGCAGTGTGGGATTTTGTAGCGCACCCAGTCTCTTGCCCACCTTCTCAATTCTGTCAGAGTATGAACGTGTGTATCTGCTGTAAGTGAAGGAGTAAGTACTGTGCACAGTTTGATTTTGTTCACGAAGTAGGCAGAGTGGGATTGACTTTCCAGACTTCAGTTTGCACACTGATTTCTTAGAACCCCTATTTCTGAACCGTGTTTCAGGTTATAACTAATGAATTCAGAGGACCCAGGTGATAATTTACATTTTATGGAAGAACAGTGGTATTCCACTTCGACTTATAAACAACAGAAAGTGTCTTCAGTTGTAACAATTTGCCATAAATTCAGTGGCTTAAAACGATACTAATTGTCTGTTCTAGAGGTCTATAGGTTAGATGTCTGACTCAGATCTTACTGGGCTAAATCAGGGTGTTGGCAGCCTATCTTCTTTTCTGGGGGCTCTAGGGGAGAATCCAATTCCTCTTTTTCTCCAGCGTTAGGGGCTGCCAGCATTCCTTGGCCCAAGGCCCTCTTTTCCCCAACTTCAAAGTCAGCAGTGATGAGTCGCATCCTCCTCACATTGCATCAGTCCAGGAAAGTTGCTTCCATAATCCCGTTTCCCCCTGGGATTCTGACTCCTCTCTCTGACTCTTCCACACTTAAAGGTTTACATCAGGATCGTTTGGAATAACACACACACACACACACACACACACACACACACACACACACACTTTATTGCTAAAATATAATAGCGTGAGAGGCACAGGACACCAGTTATTTAAAAGTTGTGTCAAGTGAAGTTGAAATTGAAAAAAACAAACAAAAAACAAAAAAAAACAAAAAACAAAAAGTTCCAGGGGCCAAGCAATTTTGCAAATCCAGCTAGGCAAGTGCCATGGAATATTTAAAGAGCAGGTAGAATGTTCTGGGGCTTGCAACACTGCCCTCCATCATCGAGGCTCTACTGTTCCGCCTTATGGCTCAGCTCTCAGAATTACCTGTTCATGAAGACTAGTATATTTTTTACAGCAGGGTAGTATCATCAACTTTTACCTGTACTAGAGTTTTGGAAGTATTTTATCTCTTGGGATGATAATATAATTACATCATTTCTCCTTTCCTTTTCCTCTCTCCAAATGCTCCTATAGCCTTGCTCCCTTTCAAATTCATTGCCTCTTTTTTCACTAGTTATTGTTGCATACATCTTACGTATGTGCCTATACATATATATTCCTAATTCCAACCTGCTCAGCCTTTAGAATGTTACTTGCATGCATGTTTTTAACAGTCCAATACGATTCTTTCATTATACATTCTCCCTGCCCCCATTTATTCCTGAAAGTCCAAGCTGAAAAAGTTTGTGTTCCTCATCTCAAAACCCTTGTAGATTTTCCACAAATGGGATGCATAGTCGTTCCGTTTAAGAAGAGGCTCTAGACTGATCTTCCTTAGATAATCTTTTTTCTTTTCTTGGCTTTGGCTAAGACAGCTGTAAAGGTCTATGAGTCACATGCTTAATATTGCCAAAAAACCTAAGATGCGACTGAGTATTTTGACCCTTCACAGAACTCATGTTCCTAACATGACCATTTTAACATCTTTTGTGATTTTTCACTAACTGAAATTTTTTTTGGTCCGGATCCTGCTTGCTTTCACCATTTTAACATCTTTTGTGATTTTTCACTAACTGAAATTTTTTTTGGTCCGGATCCTGCTTGCTTTCTGATAATCAGGTTCTTCTTTAAATTATCATTTCTTTCCTGTATTTTACATGAGCAGCCAGAGGACACAACTCCAGCAGTTTACCTGGAGAGCTCAGCCAAATGGCCAAATTCATCATTTGCGAGCTGTGCTTTCCATGGGACTAACTACAGGACATGTCTCTGCTAAGCTTTCTCTGACTGTGTAGCTCAGATCATATTTCAGCTTTTCCAGGAGTGTGTTGTTCATTTCACCTGAGCCTTGATTAGCCATGTCTGCAACGTTTGTATTCCTAACTCTGCTTCTGATAGATCTGGGCATTCTTTTTCTTTCTTTCTTTCTTTCTTTCTTTCTTTCTCTCTCTCTCTCTCTCTTTCTTTCTTTCTTTCTTTCTTTCTTTCTTTCTTTCTTTCTCTTTTTTGTTGGTTTTTCGAGACAGGGTTTCTCTGTGTAGTCCTGGCTGTCCTGGAACTCACTCTGTAGGCCAGGGTGGCCTCGAACTCAGAAATCCGCCTGCCTCTGACTCCCAAGTGCTGGGATTACAGGCGTGAGCCACCACGCCCCGGCAGATTTGGGCATTCTTAAAGATAGTCTCTGTTCTCTCCACCATGGTTCTCCGCTCCCTTCTGAACCCTCCGGTTTAATGAACACCCATCTCATATCTCTATCAGTAATCTGTCCATTGCAATTTATACTCTTGACATGTTTCTCAAAATTCTTCAAACTTTTCTTTTTATTTCCCTTTTTTTTCTTGTGTAATCTCAAGATCACTCTACAGTAAAGATGACTTTGAACTCCTCATCCTCCAAAATGGCCCAGACTGCCACATTTCAGTTTCAAAGCAACTTCCTCATATTTATGTGTTTTTTTAAATAGTAGTACTCTGTTTCTAGGCACCACAGTCTGCCATAATATTTTTATTAAATTTCTACATATTTAGGTGTGTGTGTGTGTGTGTGTGTGTGTGTGTGTGTGTGTTCAGGCTCAGGTCATGAATCTTCATGGCAAACTTCTTTACCCACTGAACCATCTCAAAGACGCTGTATTCTTTTTGTCACATCATATACTTGTGAATTTGGGTTGAATTCGTTTACGTTTAAAGCAATCGTTTGCAGGGGATGCTTTCTGTCATTTGGCAATAAAATAAAATAGCTTCTCTAATTTCCTATGTTGTGTTTTATGTTCAGGTGATGTTTTATAGTGGAATGTTTAAACTGTTTTCTCATTTCCTTGTATATATATTGTCTCACTATTTACCCTGTAGTTATAGAGAATGCATTTCACATGTCTCTGCCTATTTCTCTTCATGTTAGATCTCTACGATGCCTATTCTCCTCAGGCCTATATTTTATTTTGGTTTCTTTTTTGGGGGCTTTGTCTCCTTATTGCCATTTTCATTTTGTTCAAAAGTTGATTCTTGACTTCCTTCACATTTTTCTAGAGTTAGGTAAGCATCTTTAAGCCAGAACTTTCTCAGAGACAGTTTCTTTGGATTTCATTTTTTTAAAAAGCATACCATATTTTTATATTCCTTTGTATGCTTCATGACTTTCATGACATGATAATTCTGGAAATAAGATCCTCCTTACTGTCCTAGGATTTGCTATGTTGTTTTTCTGTATAGGATGTTGGTGGTGTGTTTTGTTGTAAGCTGTCTCTGTGCCAGGGACCAGGTAGAGTGTAAACTTAAGGTTTTCTCATTTGTGTTCTGACCTGTATCTTCCTCTGGAAATTCACTGGGGCTTTCTAATGTACATATGTGTGTGGTTATATGTATCTATGCATGCATATGTGTGTATATATGTATGTGCCTATGATTTTGAGTATCTTCATTTTTTAACATCTGGTTTGCTAAACAGAAAAAAAATATGAAGAGGTGAAAATAAAGTTCCATTGCTTTGAATTTTCTGGCCATTATTTCATCTAGAGGAGAAGCTTATAGTCATGGAGAAATGTATCCAAAAAGGCCACTTACCCATTGTGTGGCCAAAAGTAGCAATGAGAGCACTGATCACTATCTTTGAAGGAGAGCATCCTTCTTTCCTGTCATGGTTCTTATAAGTGGCTTATGGGACACATTCAGGAGTCTCTATCGAGGACCTAGAGGTGGAGAATGTATAACTATTACTCTGCTAAGAATAGAAACGGACCAAAATTAATCACAATTTACCATCTCCATGTTCCAAAATATTGTAGTTAAATGTTAAATGGATTAGATTCAGACTCCTATAGCAACTGTGCAGTAAAACATCAAAGGGACATTTTTCTTATTAGTACTATATCTCTGTGATCACGCAGATTTTGGTAAGGATATTGATTCCGCATGCCTATTTATCTTCCCAGGTATTCATCAAATTTTCTTTATCAAGTACATTTTGAAGAGGAAGCAAAGCATAATTCTGTGTTTAGGAAATTTATAACAGAGAGATGAGAGGAATGGTAATAGGAGAGAGGAGAGGGATACGTTAATACAGGAACCTGTC
The DNA here is from genome assembly GCA_964023405.1 of Apodemus agrarius. NCBI lineage: Eukaryota > Metazoa > Chordata > Mammalia > Rodentia > Muridae > Apodemus > Apodemus agrarius. The sequence continues at coordinate 100,055,248 of OZ030010.1, read as the reverse complement.
TATGGTTATTTAAATCTCATGTATGCAGTGGGAATCTAATTTAAAAAGAGTAAAGTGCAGGTAAGGAAGAGGTATACTCAAGAAGCATTCTACAAAAATAATGAATAATGACCCTGAGGGGGAAGAGAGGTTTGAAATTTCTCAAGTTTATAGTGTTCCAGGTACGTGCACATTTACATTAAGTTGCAATCCCTGGGGATAGAATTTGATAGGAATTATTCATTAGACAAGAGAGAAAACTCAAATACAGCTTCTAATAACAGTGTTGTAGAAAAATGTCGAAGAGATGTCTTTTGTATTAGTACTATGCTGCTATGATTAGTGTTTGGATGCAAGGGAACTATAAAGACAGATAAAGTTAGTATTTGATTGCTGTTAATAGATAAGGTTTTGTGTATGATCCTCTCATTTTTCTATTTGATTCTGAAAATGTAAAAATTCATCAGTGTTTATGCCTGTCCTCGTTCCAAAGTGGTGCCCTGTCATAGTCTCTAATGACACCTTTCTCATTCTGTGACTCTGTAAGCCTTGGAAAAACTAGACCATTTTACTTTGGGAGGTCTTAGAGCCATTTTAACTGCACAACCAAAGTGACCATCCAATATTATGATGTTAACATTGTGATTTTTTTTCTGTTATGTTTTTTCATTATGGTTTTACTATAGGACTTTTCAAAGGCAATTGAATCTTATTAGTTTTGTTTTACCTTGGAGGTATTCAAAACTATGTGGACTAGTTGAAAATGCTGGATTCTGTTAAACAGGAGCTTCTGAGAGATCAAAACTTATTCAAATGCTGAACCTTGACATACTTCTTGTATTTTCTTTCAGGTTGACAATAAATGCCCTTGCCCAGAAGCTCAATGCTTATTGGAAGGAAAAAATATCTCAAGAGAATTTTGAGACCTCACCTACTTCCAGGCTAGTACCATAAACAATAAAATATAGAATACAAACACATTAAGGGTGATGTCCTTCCATCACGTGGAAGAAAAGAGGATAAAATAGTGTTTTTCCCATCAGGGATGTTAGTTAACTAACAATATGAAGGCACATGTACTAATTACATTGTTTCATCTCTTCGTTCTGTTTTAAAATGTACGTGGTTTGGATCATAAATGTGAAGAGTTTAATGCTGTCACTTTAGGAGAGACTGTACTACACTGAGAGATTATGGCCATTTAAATCAAGTACTCCTGGATGAGAAGTGTAGACCTGCTTCTTGATAACTGAGCACTCTGGGTTTTGGTTGTTTTTTGTTTTTTCCTTTTATTTTATTTTCTATATTCTTTGTTTACATTCCAAAGGCTTTCCCCTTTCCCAGTTCCCCCCTCACCATATGTTCCATAAGTCCTCTCCCCCCCCCATTCCCCATTCACTCCCCAACCCTTTCTCTGTTCTGATACTCTCCTGCAAAACTGGAACCAGTCTTTTTGGGACCAGTGTCCTCTCCTTCCTTCTTCTTGGAATCTTTTGATTTGCTAATTGTGCCTTGAATATTCAGAGCTTCTGGGCTCATTAATATCCACTTATCAGTGATTGCAATTCATGTGTATTCTTTTGTGATTGGGTTAACTCACTTAGGATGATATTTGTAGCCCTGGCTGTCCTGGAACTCACTCTGTAGACCAGGCTGGCCTCGAACTCAGAAATTTGCCTTCCTCTGCCTCCCAAGTGTTGGGATTAAAGGCATGTGCCACAGGCCAGCTGAGCACTCTTTATTGAGTGAGTCACTTCCCCTCTCTGTGTTTATTAAGTTAGGCTTCACGCTTTTAGTGCAGTACATGGCATAGAGCGGTGTTCAGACATGTTAACAAATGTGCTACCTTTTTATTATTATTAGATATATTCTTTATTTACATCTCAAATGATTTCCCCTTTCCTGGATCCTCCCCTCCCCGAAAGTCCCATAAGCCCTCTTCCCTTCCCCTGTTCCCCCATCTACCCCTTCCTGCTACCTTTTTGTTCTTGCTAAATATTGGAACTGAACTGGTATTTCAGAGAAGAAATAGGGAACTAAACATATTAGAGAAAAAGTAGATGTTTCTGAATCTGTGCCTTACTAAGTAAGAAGAAATTATCAGCACAGAAGGCAGACAGCATAACAACATACATAGTTAGTTATGGCCTCAACAAGTTAAAGTGCTAAAGATTACACTGTGCCCCCTCTGTTTTAAATGAAAACTACTAGATCAAGTTATGTTACAGAATTTTGTTTCAGAATGCAATCGGAATGCTGTGCATGTTTCTTATTCTAAGATCTCAGCTCATGTTTATCCTCTATGTTTTGCCAAAAATTCGAATTCAAATGAGATGCCATTTTGCCTTTCAAAGTAGCAATGATAAATGTAGTGAGACAGATGTTCGTATATTACTAGAGCATGTAAGAGCTAGCAGTAGAATTTTAATAGAGACTGTTTATTGAGTGTTTATTTAAATTCTAGACATTGTTCTTAGTCCCTTACATGTAATAATTTATTTATTAATCCACAAAACTCTGAAGTATACAGATATTATTACTTATGAGATAGAAAGCCCAGTACACTAAGAACTTTCATCATTTATACAGGATTAGACAAGTAGAACACAGCAGAGTTAAGCTTCAAATTAAGCAACCATGTCCCTGAGGCTACAATCTTCTAGCAAGAGCAATATAGTATAGCACCTTTAGCTTCCTATCTACTACAAATAGAAATTCTAAGCCCTTTCTTTGTGCCTGGATTGAAGGACTCCGCATGGTCTGTTTGTAGCCCTTAGCAGAGTGTCGCCGCCTCTTAGTGTTCTTGTCATCAGAAATGATGCAGGAATCTGTCTACAAGACATTCTTCTGCGCAAATATGGCTACAACCAAAGCTAACGTGACCTTTCCTTTCTTCTTCCATTTGTGCTGAAATTGCTTTCTATGGGCTCTGGCTCTGTAGTTGTGTGGAAATATCAGACAGCAGAAGTCAGGCCTGAGCTTAGAGCAGATTGCAACTCTGGAGCAACCTAAAGCAATGGGGAGATCTATGGGGAAGCTTGGCTAAGTAGATAATTGAAAATGAGGACATTGGGTTGAGTGTCAGAAGTGCCTTTTAGTTTCTTCTTCATAAATTTCCCTATTTGTAATTTTCTACGATGAGGTTGTGTTATTTTACAACTAGTAATAAACAGGATTTAAAACAATGAAACATCACTGGAAGAAGTCATAAAAGAACCGTGCCACTTTATTGAATAGTCCAGTGGAAGAGCAGTAAAATACAACATACAAACAACTGCACCCTGGTAGTAAAGTGGACCTGAGGTATCTCTCCTCCTTGTGTGTTTTCATGGGTCTCTGTTCACTCTCCAACACAACTTTTCACACTATGTATTTGTCTGTCATATACATACTACCCTGTTACACAGGGAAGTGAATTCACTTTATAAGTGATTGGGTTACACAGTTCTGGAAGTGATGAGGGCAGATGCACATTTGAAGAGTTCATCTATGGATGCTTTTATCCTAGTAATTTCAACCAACTGTTAGAGCCATCATTTATAGTTAGGAAGTTTAATCAAGTTCTATTGCCCTATATGATGGGCATTGGGAATATGAACCTAATAAAAGTGTGAATGAAACAATATAAACAGAAGATGGTTTTGGGGCTGGAGAGCTGGCTCAGTGGTTAAGAGCACTGAGTGCTCTTCTGAAGGTCCTGAGTTCAATTCCCAGCAACCACATGATGGCTTACAACCATCCATAATGAGATCTGATGCCCTCTTCTGGTGTGTCTGAAGACAGCTATGGTGTACTTACATATAATAAATAAATAAATTTTTTAAAAAATAAAAGAAGATGTTTTTATGTGATACTGGAGTTTAAATTCAGAGCCTGTGCGTGCTAAGCAAGCTATATGCTGAGCAACATCCCTAAACCTAAAGGACTGTTTTTGAACAAAGAGAAATCAGAAGTGTACATGGAAGTAGGGGAGATATTTTGATGACAGTGCTTCTGTGTCTCTTGTAAATATAAAATGTGTTCAGTGATTGGACAAGGAAATAAGACACTTTGATGGATTTTATTTCTTTATAACAATGTATGATACATATACTACTTTTTCAAGTTAATACATCTCAGGGGTAAAATTATCTCATTATTTGCTTAAAAGTGATTCTAGAATAAATATTATTAGCCTCTTTAAATGATGATAGATCACTGGGGTATTTCTGTAGGCACATCTGATGTAGTTATCTATGTTGCTCAAAAACCACACATTTCAAACATCCAGACTATAATATTTCTATTATATTTCCCATATAAAAAGGTTTTTTTCATTCTTAGGACATACCTTTTAAATGCAGGACAAAGCACAGAGCTAGGATCTACGTAATAACATTTCTAGTTTTCTTCACCCAGGATGATTCCTGACCAGACATGGGTACAATGTGATGAATGTCTTAAGTGGAGGAAGCTTCCTGGAAAGGTGGATCCATCCACATTACCCTCAAGATGGTTTTGTTATTATAATCCCCATCCAAAATACAAGTAAGTGTGTAGGATTCATTATTCTTTCAATAACTCCTGATTTGTCTTCCTCTTTTACAGAACCACTTCATATCTAATCTGCATTCTTTAGCCTGGTATCAAGCCCCTTGTGCTGGTTGGCTATCTATCTATGTTAACTATCTAACTAACCTTATTTTTTTTTCATTATACATTACAAATAGTAAGGCACTATTCCCCACAGAGACCACGGTTACCCTCTCCTCTATGGCTTTGATAGTGTCATATTGACTGAAATCACTTCGTGGATCCTGTGCTCCTGTTCAAATCATAACAGCCTCAGGAACTGAAATCTTGGGTGGGAGCTTTTCATCTCAACAGCAATTTTCAATGATTTGTTTTTACCCTGGTCTCCTGCTCTTGCAGTATTTGATTCTTGACATTTGCTCATGTGGCATTTTTTTATTTGGAGGTATTTTTTCACGTGTGCGTTCTTTGATTCCACAAGCACTTTTCAATTCTCTAAGACTGAGCTCCTTGCATTCCACATTGAGTCAAGAGTTCCCGTGTCGCCTCTGGAGCATCAGTGTAAATAGAATCTGTTGCAGTCAATACTTTTGGTTTTCTTGGTTGTCTTCCTAACGTGCCATATGTTCCTTATAGCAGCCGCTATCTAAACAGTGCCTGGCATTAGTCAGTAGTTAGGTATGTTCATAAGAAAGCCATCTCCTTGGATCCAGCTGTGATCTTTTACATATTCTTCCTTTTCCAGACCACATGCTGGTAAAAATGAAGGTACTCCAACAGAGTTTGCTTTTATAAAAAAAATGTCCAAAATTGAAGCAAGGAAATGAATGAAGGCTAGGTCTGATTTGGAAGCGCCCCTCGGAGTCTCCACATGTGCCTAAGAACTTTCTATGCAGAGGAAATGAGATTGTGTGGTCAGGTTATGGGATGGACTAGTAGAAGTTCCTTGCTGAACACTTTCCTTTTTAGCCTATGTTGTCTCTTCTCTGTTTACACTATCCAGGAGAGAGCTTTCTAAGCTCCTTTACTCCCTTGGAAAGCAAATACAGCACAGTCCCCAATCGTTATTAGTTCTCCTTGGTCACTTTTCTCAGGTCTACTTTTGGCCAATGAATACACTTTTTTGCAGTTTTGACTTGTTCCCTTCTCTGTACTAAACATACAGCCAGTTTTTGCAGTGTGAACAGTATCCAAACTGTATAATCTTACACAATTGTAAAGCCGCTCTATAATAGTCATAAGGGAAATTAGGAATAAAAGCTAGGGCCATGTTTCAGTTCCGAAAGGTAATTTCCTTACTCTACTACAGGAGATGCTCTGTTCCAGAAGAACAAGAACGCATTGATGAAGACCTACAACAACGGAGCAAGGCTAAGCAACAGTTGAGTATCCATGAGGCGGTGTTCTCCATCCCAGAGGGAAGGGACCACACTCCCTGAGATAAGACAAGGGGTTTGCCCTCCTCACCTGTCTGTCCTGCCAGTTCTTCCTTCCGTCACGTAATCCAGAATGCCTCAGTTTATCATTTGCTCATTCTTCTCCCTGTTACACACACACACACACACACACACACACACACACACACACACAGAGAGAGAGAGAGAGAGAGAGAGAGACAGACAGACAGACAGACAGACAGACAGAGACAAAGACAGAAGAGAATGAGAATTTGAAAACTCTCCAGTAGCATAATGCAGGAACATGGCCCCAGTTTCTCAGTGAACTTCAGGAATGAACTAAATAGCACCTAATTCTGAGACCGAGTCTCAGCCCATAGCTTAGACTCTTGAGCTGCTACCCCCTCTAGACCAGGCTGACCTTAAGCTTGCCGTCCTCCCCCTTGGCCTCCAGAGTCTAAAGAGCACTTTTGTCTTCTAGAGTCGAGGCTGTGGAGAAGAAGCAGAAGCCTACGGAAAGTGACAAGTTCCAGGTGAGAGACAGGTCCACGTCGTCGTCTTCTCACACAGTTTTTCCCAGCAGAAGATGTAGGTTGAAGAACACTGCCTAGCAAGGCTGAGGGACTCTCCTCATGCTCATCTGATTGGATCGTTGCGTTGATCTTCTGTTGTTGATGTTCAGATCACTTAAAACAGAAGAGTCATGTCGTTTATCTTCCAGATTTGGATTCGTAGATATCGATTCTGGGCAGTGGGAATGACACATTTGGTGCCACATAACAGTTGTGTGCCATCTTCATAAGCTGCTCCTCTTGACTGTCTGGTTCTCCTGTCTCCTTTCCTTTGGGATTCAGGGATCACTCCTTCCTCTTTTCTCTTGGGAAGAAGGGTTGGTTCTTTGTGCCTCCCCGCCCCCCTCCCTCATCCCTGCTTTCAGGCTGGCTGGCTTTATAAAGATTCTGCTGTTTTGAATTTTCAGGAGCACTGTCTCTCGGACATGGTTGCCCAGCTCCGGACGCTGAAGGGTGCAATAAGGTTGGCCGTCCTTTGAGGGACACTCCTTTCCTGGCAGCCACCATAGCACCCATATCTTTCTCCCACCCCTCCTTGCCTTTCTGCATGATTTCCCTCTTGACCCTGGTTCCCAGAGATCTGCTAGTCGCATGGTAGAGTCACTTCCTTCCCGAGTCGGGCAGGTCAGACTAGTGAGGAGAGAGGCAGTTGAACACTAATGCTCCTTCATGTTCCCTGCTCACGCTGAGGCATATGAGAAATCACGTTTCATATTCTATGTCTATTCAGAGATTGGGTTTTCCAGGACTGCCTTGTCCTCATTCAGTTTGCCTTCCCTTTATTCTTCTACCCTAATTATTTATATTTTCTTCGTATGCTGGCTCTCCTACAAGATCCCAGGTGCATGTCTCTGTTGTGTGCACTGTGAACATGTGGTAGCCTCTGGCATGCGTCTCTCCTAAACCAGCGATACTTGCTGCAGTGCTTTTCCTTTCTACCCATATTTTCAACACAGAGCTCGAAAGGATGAATACCCAGCCTTCACCTGGGTCACAAGAGCAAAATAGACAGCGACTGGGGCTTGGGTTTGTGTCGTGGGTGGAATAGGTCTAGTAACCAATACAAGAATCGCTCGCGAGCAGTCTGTTGTATCTAGCTGATAAGGTTAGTGACTGAATGTGTTTGGGTCCGGTGTTCTAGTGTATATTACTGTGTCTGTTTGTTCTGTTTAGGAAACAGTTTCTTTTTATTTGTCCAAGCATTCCTTCCTAGCATCAGAAGAATTGACACATCTTTTAGGATTTCGTTCAAACTCTGGATTTTTATGAACTATTTCTTTCTTACTAGGTCTTCAGTAATCCACCAAAGATTCCTACTCCGAAAGATATGGCTGAACTAAATGACAAGACAATTGGATATGAGCAAATCAATAGCCCCAGCCTGCTTCCATCTGTTAGAGAAGAAAGTAGATCACCCCCTCGACTTAAATCTCTGGATTCCAGCGCTTTCCAGATTTCCAGGTGACTAAAACCATCACTTGTTTTTAATAATAAGCCTTGGAATCTGTTTTCCTGTAGAGTAATTTAATATGTCCTATATATTTTATGTAGTATGCATAGTATATATACATTGTGTGTGTGTGTGTGTATGTATGTGGCCTGACCTCATACTCACAAAGAGATCCACCTCTCTCTGCCTTCCAAGTGTTAATATTAAAGGCATATAGCACCATACCAGGCAAGCTTATGTTTTCCTTTAACACATTCTATTAGTTCACTAATAGAAATATAGTTTGGGACTGATAGAATTGTGTCTTGCGTGCACCTCCTAGTTTACAAGTGCTATGTCAAGCCTATATAATTTTGAAGTAATCACTGGCTTCTGAAATGTTCATGTCATGTTGGTTATTGTACAAATGAAGTGATGGGCATGCCGACTCTTTGAAAAATATAAAGTGTTACATAAGTGAGGTAGTTCTATGTAGAAATCATTCTTCCTATACTTAAATTTATGAATATTAAAGTATACCAAGGATTCATAAGCCTAGGCTATGTTGGTCCCGTATAAAATCAACTAGTAGACATGTGTCCAATTAAGTAAAAAAAAAAATTTCCTAGAAAAAAATTTATCATAGAAAGTTTGTTTCTGCCGGGCAGTGGTGGTGCACACCTTTAATCCCAGCACTTGGGAGGCAGAGGCAGGTGGGTTTCTGAGTTCAAGGCCAGCCTGGACTGCAGAGTGAGTTCCAGGACAGCCAGGGTTATACAGAGAAACCCTGTCTCAAAAAAACAAAAGAAAGAAAGAAAGAAAGAAAGAAAGAAAGGAAGGAAGGAAGGAAGGAAGGAAGGAAGGAAGGAAGGAAGGGAAAGGAAAGGAAAAGAGAAAAGAAAATAAAGGAAAGGAAAAGAAAAGAAAAGAAAAGAAAAGAAAAGAAAAGAAAAGTTTGTTTCTGGGGAACGTGGTGGGATGTCTTAATCTAATTACTCAGGAGGCACAGGCTCCTGTGTGTTTGATACTAGCCTTGTCTACATGGTGAATTCCAGGTCAGCCAAGTTTACACAATGAGATCCTATCTGAAAAATAAAAAGTTGGTGTTTATTTTCCTTCTCTCCTTTCATCTCCTATCATGTCATCAATGTTGTTAGTCCATATAGCAGGAAGGTGCATGGCTATTTATTTTTGTGGGTATTAGGTGTTTCTGAGGTACTAAAAGACATGACAGTCCTCATATTGCCACTCAAAGTGAACACAGTCCTTCTAATTGGCACACCTGGCATTTCTCTTCTCTGCTGTTTTCATTCTAGTCGGGTCACACTGTAGAATAGGCACGGGATTGTTCTCAAAAGTAGAAACATCTGAAGTTATCACAAACACGATTCTTTGATAATTGTCGTGAGTTTCTCCGCCCCCTTTTCTTGACATATCATAGGATAGAGGCCACAGACTATTTCATGGGTTCAGTTAACCCCTTCCTCCAATGACAATTGATTCTTTACTTACTTGGTTCTTCTTAGGTAAGTCTTCAGCCTTTGATAAACAAAGACTTGTACAGGTGTGCGAATCCCCTGTACTTCAATTGTTAAATAATTAAACCCTATGAATAATAGAGGGACCTGTAGATCCTCCTGAACATGAGCAGATGGCCTCAAGAGAAAGTACTTTTTTAGGAGTAAAACTATTAAAACTCTTAAAAGAAGTTAGTGACATTCTATGAAAGTGTGTACATCAATACTCAATAAGCAGTACTTAGAGCAGCTTAGAAAAATGAATTTTGTAGCAAAGAGTAAAGAGCCTGTAGTCCACCCTGCTCTCTGTAGTTTGATCCTAACTCCACCCTGTTGCTGTCAATAGATTTTTAACGGCTATTGGAGCTTTAAAAGGGCGTACGGGGAATGATTTTGGTTTTGAAGCACAATGTTACTTTCCCCTTCTGCTCTTCTGGCTAGTCCTTACACTTTTTAAAAATATTTATTTATTTATTATGAGTACATTATCCACTGTCTTCAGATGAGGGCATCAGATCCCATTATGGATGGATGGTTGTGAGCCACCATGTGCTTGCTGGGATTTGAACTCAGGACCTTCAGAAGAACAGTCAGTGCTCTTAACCCCTGAGCCATCTCTCTAGCCTACTCCTTACACTTTAATGATCACTTTCCCTTTTCTGTCTGCATTTGTAGGGAGATGGCATACTTTGTGAGTGCAGTACCACACTACATCCATTGGGTGGCACACCTCATCAGCTTTTAATTGGAGTTTTTGTCTGTGTCCTTGTGGAATATATAAGGCTTAAGCTGTGGAGGGCAAATGAAGTGCTTTGAAAATTCATGCGTAATTCTAATTTGTTGAGAGTAAAATTCTTTCAAGAGCTAAATGATACCTGATGCTGCTAGTAATATAGGTATATAAGATTAGCAAATAATAATTACATCATTTCAGGCTGCATGTATATGTAGTACTATTCAAATTTGTTGAGGCATTTCCAGCTACTTAGGAAGACTAAGACCCGAAGATCTGCTGAGTCCAAAGGTTGAAGACCAGCCTGGATAAGGTACCAAAATGCTGTCATTTTAAAATAATTATTAGCAGGTGATTCATTTGGAAGTGGAAAATAGGGGTGCTCAGAGGTCTAATAAATAAAATATACACTTTCTGATAAAAGAATATTGATGAAATAATTAATAGTTTAATCAAGAGTTACAAAGCTTTGCTTTGTTATCAAAACCTATAGCATAGCAAGAGTCTTTGAGTTATGTAGCCCTGCTTATTAACTGTACCAAATAAAGCCTAGTGTATTCAGGAGACCATTAATAACTCAGACCTGGGGCAGATTAGAAGGATCCTCCAGGAAGGTCATTAGGACTTTATGAGTCTTACTCATCTAAAAAGGGGATAAAAGGAATTACAATACAATAGATTCAGGCAGGATGTAAGCTGTAAGCCAGACTCTTTTATGGAAAAACAGCTTATTTCTGTTCGAGAAAGCAATTTACTTCTGTCCATTCATTCTGCATAACTTTGGGTGCTCTATGAAAGGTATTCGTTTGGGTAATAATGGGATCCAAGATGATGAAATAGTCAGTGTTAAATTCAAATATCTCCAGTACACGCAAGTTCCCTTACAAATGGTACAAACTAAGGTCTAAAATAGCTGTAAGTGTATCAGCAAAGGAAAGAAGCCATGATTGGAGTTTATTTATATATTTTGAATAAATTATACTGAAAGCTGATTAGTTTTGTATTTTAAAATAGTGCTTAAAAGGTACCTACGTTGCCTAGGAACACTGGGTTTTTTTTTGGGGGGGGAGGAGCATGCCTCTGACTGTTCTCATCTCCCCCAGCTTTGAATTGTGGAAGGTATATTTATGTAGAACCAAAAAGATTGACTCTCTTCTCCCACTTGAGGGTGGAGGTACTCACTCAGGCATAGCCTGCTGGCAAAACTAGGCTTTCATTGCACCAGCTGGAGCTTGCTCATAGATCAAAGGATCATTCCAGGTGCAACGAGTTCAGAATGACTCCAGCTGGCATTCATAATGCAGAGATTATGGAAGGAATAGGCTCTTGTCTTGTCTCTACTACTTTTTGCATAAGGCAGGCCTTAAGGTTGAACTCTGTGGCTCTACCTAAAGGAATTGACTTTATCTACAATAAAGTATCAAGAATTTCATGCCTGAGGACACTGCCAGAAATGAAATAGATCATGATAGATAATCGTTAAGGTGTTACTTATAATTCCATAATACAGCTTACAGAAATAAAATAGGTGGATATACAGAAGTTTAGTAATGGACCAGAGAAAGACAATTAAGAAGAGTTGGTTTGTTTTGTTTTGTTTTGTTTTGTTTTGTTTTGTTTTGTTTTGTTTTGTTTTTTGAGATGACAGTTAATTCTAGGTGTCAGTAAGGCTATGTATGCATAAGCACAAATTGGCACCCACTAAGAAACAAACAGAATACGAAGCCATAAGGTGAACTGGAAACCAGTACCCAAGCCACATTCAGAGAAAACAACAACAGGTAGCAAGCCCATTGGCATAGATTTAATACTTTGACCACCAATCACTAGCCAAAAAATGCTCTTATGCAGTGACAGTTCCCAAGAAGCCAGGTTTTAAGATAAAATCACAAACATCCCTGACAATTTGAACTCTGTGTGTGTGTGTGTGTGTGTGTGTGTGTGTGTGTGTGTGTGTGTGTTCAAGTCTCTGCTCTTGGAGTTGACTAAAGAGGGAAGATCTAAGCAATTACAAAGTGAGTATGTTGCAGAAACAAACTCCTTAAATTTTGGTGGCAGCCTCCAAGACACAAACAAATACAGTATAAAAGGATTAACACCTAACTGAAGAGGGCACTTAATCACAAACTGACCAGTAAGTGATGAGTGGTCTATGATGGACCAGGAGTGAGCCCTGGGTGGTCTGAGTTCAATCCAAGAGATACACAAAGGAAGGAGAGAGCCAACTCCCACAAGTTCTTCTTTGACTTCCACATGCATGCCATAGAATGTACATGTATTCAGACATAAAAAATAAAATGTAATAAAAGTATGCAAGGAACAACAATATAGAGCCCAAAACAGGGAGAATCATTGTCCAGAATTTTCATACTATATTTGCTAAAATGTTTAGATGTCAAGAACAAATTATAAGATATGCAAGGAAATATGAAAGCATAAGCTATACATAGGAAGCAAAAATGGGTCATTGAAAGTGCTCTTGAAGATCTCTCATGTTTAGTCTAGCAGATGGACTCCAAAGCAACCATTAATAATATGTTCAAAGACCTAAAGGAAATTATGGATGAAATACTAAGACATAGATAGATAGATAGATAGATAGATAGATAGATAGATAGATAGACAGATAGGTAAGTAGATAGATAGATAGATAGATAGATAGATAGGTAGGTAGATAGTGTTTCATCAAGTACAAAATAATAATAATAAAAGAACAGAAACTATTTTTAAAATAATCAAGTCAAAAATCTGTATATAAAATGTACAGGCATGAAAATTTTCCTAAAAAGACTCAAAAACACAATTAAAAGGAAGAATAATAATGACTTACCAAAATGGAACAGTCCAATTATAGATTATCTGATCAGAAGAACATAGACAGAAGTAAAGATGGAGATAAAATCACACACATACCTGACAAAACTTCAGAGACAAGTACACCAGCTCTACATAGTATTACATGAAGAAGAGACAGAGAGGGTAGAAACGGTATTTTAAAATAATAGCTAAAATCTTCCCAGATTCGATGAGTGGCATTAGCCCGTGCATTTAAGTGTAATAAACTCAAAACAGATAAACAACCAGTATAAGTGAATGGTCTTATACTAGCAAATCACATTAAGATTAATGGGTAATTTCGCATTAAAAATGAAGATCAGAAGATGATGGGATGGTACAATGAGTGGGATATGGTTGGTCCCCAGCAGAACTTAGGGTGACACTTAATTGCCAGTGTAATAGTATTCATCAGACCGTTAAGAGACATCAGATCTCCCATTGTGAAGGTCTCTGTCCTCTGAATGCTCTTCTACCTTCTACCATGAGTGAGGCTGTAGTGAGACTTTCTCCAGAAGCCAACGAGATCAGCATCCAGAACTGTGAACCAAAATAATTACCTCTTTCCTTAGAAGTTACCCAGCCAGGGTATTCTGTTAATAACAGTATGAGACAGATGTTAGAAAGATAAAATATTTCCAGTCTTAGAAAAAAAAACAGACTATCCAAAATGAGATAATTTTATTCCCACGTGTACCAGAGCTATAAAAATTTACAAGTCTAACTTGACTCTTGTTTGTGCAGCTAATTACTTCTTTTGCACATGTAAGAATGGCAATCGGAGGAGAACTCGAAGGAGTTGGTTCTCTTTCGTCATGCAGATTCCAGGGATCAAACTCAGACTGTCAGATGTGGTGTCAGGTGCCTTTACCTGCTGAATCATCTTGCTAGCACAGACTTATGTCAACAAGACTGTCTAAGATTATATGCTTTAAAACAAAAATGTTCTAGATATAAAAGGAGATATTTAATGATAAAGTCCATTGAGGAGGCATAATGAGAAAATCACTAAGCATAATCAGACAGAAGGAAGGAAAGGATTAAAGTGGAAATGAAACAGAGGCAAGCAAAACAATAGAGGAAATCAGCAAGACTAAAATCCACAATGTTTAAAGAACAACAGAATTTAAGGGAAAAAAGCCAAATGCAACTTTATTTACGATATCTTCAAAAATATCTAGAATAAATGTAAAAGAAGTGGTACAAACAATATCTGTGCACTAGAAAACAACAAAACATTGTTGAATTAAAGGCAGCCTAAATGAATAGGAAGGCATCTGTCATTTCTGTTATCAAAGAGTTTATTACTTTAAAAAAAACTCAGTAGTCTCCAACTGGTGTACAGATGCAGTATAATCTCTTTCAAAACACCAGATGTCTCTGTTGTAATATCAACAGACTCACTCTAATATTCATATGGAAATGCCAGGAACAGAAAATCAGTCCAAGAGTCTTGAAAAAGAAGAAAGTTTGCGAAATTAGCACTCAACTTTAATAATCTCCAGTAGTCAAGACAGTGTGATAGTGGTATAAGGTTTAGACACATATTTCAGTGGAAAAGAAAATAAAGACATACTTTTACGTTTATGGTTGGTAGATTTGAATGCAATATACATGGCCATCAACATAAATTTCCTGCTTCAGACTTTGGAGCAGCTAACAAGCCAGGCTTTTCATAATTGGTCCCTTCTTCTTCTTCTTCTTCTTCTTCTTCTTCTTCTTCTTCTTCTTCTTCTTCTTCTTCTTCTTCTCCTCCCCCTCCCGTCCGCCTCCCCCTTCCCCTCCCTCCCCTCCCCCTCCCTCTTTCTCTCCCACTGAGCCACCACTGCTCAGCTAATTGGTCTCTTTTATTTAGTGTGTTTCCAAGGTTTATCCAAGTTGTAGCTCACAACAGTATATTACTGCTGCTCTACTACTATGCATCCCAATAATTTACATGTAAAACCATAATCCCTACTGTTTGATATTCAATATGGAAACTTAATTCAAAGATGTTTGGAGGCTGGGTCTTTGGAAGGTGATTAGGGTTAGATAAAACCATTAGGAAACCCCCTCCCCCCCATGATTAAATGCTTGTGAGTCATCAAAAGGAGAGGGGGAAACAGAGTATCATGTGTGTGTGTGTGTGTGTGTGTGTGTGTGTGAGAGAGAGAGAGAGAGAGAGAGAGAGAGAGAGAGAGAGAGAGAGAGAGAGAGAGAGCGCAGTACAGAGGGAAAGAGACTGGCTGGAACTGGCAACATAGAGAATATAGACACAGACCCTGCTGTGTGCTCCCTGTCTGGTACCATGTGATGTCTTGCACCATCTCAGCACTCTGTACTCAAGTAGGATGAGCAGAAATACATACATATCCCATAGCTGGGAATACATGTTATAAAAGAATGTTAAAGTTTTTTTACAAGAGGACTGGGAGAGATAGATCAATTGATAAAGTGCTTACTACCAAGCCCAAAGACCCAAGTTTCATTCACAGCATCCACATAATAAAAGCCAGATTCAGCAGTGCGTGCTTGTAATCACAACACTGGGGAGACAGAAACAGAGAAAGAATTCCCCCTCAGGCTAACCTTGCCTAATCACGAGCTCCAGGCTCCAATGAGAGACCCTGTCTCAAAAGGCAAAGTGAGTGACTCTTAAGGAACTACACACCCAGTATTCACTGCTGACCTCCACATCCACATGTACCTGTGTGAATGAGTGCGTGCGCGCACACAGTGTTACAAAAATTCAGAAGTGGCACTCAAGCTAGACTTAGGCATAAAATGTTAGAAAAGAGAAGCTCATTCTGGTCTAATGAAGCACAATAAGACGTCAGCCAGCAATTCAATGTATCCAGTGTTTGTAAAGGGACAATGGAAGATACAGCTAAGGCCAGATCCATCCGCCACTTAGCATCAGCAGACAGTCGTTATAACCTCTTCCTGATTGTTCTTTACAGGCCGTTGAGATAATATTATCTTCCAGTTGAGAGACTTAGGTAAGGCTTCACACGTGCTGTTTTAGGTATGGCAAGGCTCGATTGTCCAGCTAAAACATTTAAATTGTATGTTATTGGAAGCAACACATAAACATTTAGAAATAAGCATTGCATAAGCTGAAGCAGTGCTTCGGGAGATTAATTTAGTGTGTGAGCTGAAGGGAAAACTGATCCCAGGAAGCCAGGCTTGTGGGAAGCCATTGCGGGAAGCCATTGTGGGAAGCCATTGTGGGAAGCCATTGCAGTAATCCGGAATAGCAACAGCAGCCTCGGCTAGCAATGTTTGTAGTGCAAGTTACCATATAAAACACCATAAAAAAAAAACAGTTTGCCAACAGTTTGATGTTGACACCAATAGAAACAGGAGAGACGAAACCTATTCGAAGGAAAAGGTGAAGAGTCGGTTTTATATACACTGAGATACCATTGGGACATCCAGGAAAAAAAAATGTGTGCTAAGAAGTTGCAAATACAGGATTTGGGTGTTAGGACTTGGGAGAATGTGGGAGATTTGCCCTCCCACAGGTTGGGGCCAACAGGTTGTCTGAGATTATGAGAAAGAAGGACCATTGTCAAAAGTGGAGCTAGGAACAGAGCATGAAAACCAGGCAGACATACAACTTTATTTACCTTTCTTAAAACTTGTTTTTTGTCTCTGTTTGTTTGTTTGTTTGTTTTAAAGACAGGTTCAGTCTATAACCCTCCCCGGCAGGACTGTAGTCTAGGCTGGCTTCAAAGTTACATCAGTTTTTCTGTCTTGTCAAGCTTCCCAAGTGCTGAAATTACAGGCAGGCATGCAGTACTAAGACCAGCTTTTCTTTCAGTATTATACAAACCTTTCCTCCATTCCTGCTAAAGGAATGTGTTACTGTCCTCAGCACCAGAGCTAAGCATGCCATAAGTAGCATCCTTTATACAGTCTTAGGGATGGAGATGTATGTTCCTTCATATCCTCAGAATCCTTCTTCATCTCCCTAAAGGGTACCAACAGATCTGTTGAGATGGCAGGCCAGTTTGAGTTCTGTAAAAACCCAGAGCATTATAAGAAGTTAAGACTGAGATGTCTCACACTCGTTCTCAGAAACCACAGACCTATGGGCAGTCTTGAGGTCCTCTGAGGCCAATTACATGCCTGATTCTTTTTCACCAAAAGCTCAACATTTTTTTTTTACCATGGAATTTCTTGGTCACCTAAAGAAAGGGCAATTACAAGAACGAAAATGGCATTCCAATCCTTCAGACTGTAGAAAATCTCCGTTGGATCTCTCTGACTTGGTCTGTTTTGATAGATTCTTCACCGAATTAGGACTTCTAGCAGCCAGAAAAGGAAAGTGACTTCAGACCATCTTCCTGGGTTTCTCTGAAAAACAAAGGGAACTCCAGTTTGTGCCTGACCAAATGAAGTTGTTTGTAATAATGGGGAAATGGCTTGAACTGACCGGTCTACTTTCTTGGTTTCTAACTAGGGCCTTGTGTTTTAATTAACTTTTACAGGGGAATAATGGGCAAGAGCCATAATCCACTTGGCTGGCAAGGAATTGTATGAGGTTCTGTTTCAATATAAAAATGTGCTAAGTCTTTGATACTGGAGGGTTTTGTGATACTTTAAAATTAATGAGCTGGCTTTATTCTCTGCATACGCTGCTAGGCTTTTGCATGACCTTTTATTCCATTCTATGTTAAGAGATTTTGTGTGTGTGTATGTGTGTGTGTGTGTGTGTGTGTGTGTGTGTGTGTGTTTAGTTTTTGTTTGTCTTCCACTGTTTGCTTTTAGGAAGCCTCACAGTCAGACTGGTTTAAACTTCATCTTTAAAATGTTTCACCAACGCAGGGCGGTGGTGGTGCACTCCTGTAATCCCAGCACTTGGGAGGCAGAGGCAGGCAGATTTCTGAGTTCAAGGCCAGCCTGTCTATAGAGTGAGTTCCAGGACAGCCAAAGCTACACAGAGAAACCCTGTATCAAAACAAAAACAAAAACAAAAAACAAACAAAAACAAAAAACAAAAACAAAAAAAACCTTTCACCTGTTTTATTATTTTTTTTATTTTTTATTTTTTTTTTGTTTTTCGAGACAGGGTTTCTCTGTGTAGCCCTGGCTGTCCTGGAACTCACTCTGTAGACCAGGCTGGCCTCGAACTCAGAAATCCGTCTGCCTCTGTCCTGTTTTATTCTTATGGCAACCCTTAAAACCCATTGACTTTATTTCTCCTTTAACACCATCTGCCAACTCCTCCAGTTGTATGAGTGAAGGGGCTGAGGCTTAGAGTTGTTATACTACTTTGTTAATGTAACAGAATATGCTAGACCAGGTAACTTTAAATGGAAAAACCATGTTGAGATTACAGGGGTAAACATTCGAGGGCATGGTATGGCAGTGCTGTCATCTTGGCTCTGGTGAAGGCCTTATGGTGTATGGTATCACAATGTTAGGATTGTGTGTGAGAGAAACGTTACCTCCAGTAACCGAACAACCTCCCACAAGGGTCTTTCTCTTAAAAGATCCCGTTACCTGTTAACACTGACACACTAGGGACAGTTTCTCTCATACTCTTAGGAAATAAACCGTACCTCAGCCATGGTTAGTAGTCCTAACATGAAAGAATATGTACCACAAGGAGGGACTTTGTAGAATACAAATATTCTTTACCTGTTCTGTGACAAGTTACAATTTTATGTCTTCTTTTTGTAGAAAGTACAAATTGATCCTAGGCGAGGAGCCTGTGGAGAAACGAAGGAAGATCCAAAATGAGATGACGCTCTCTCCTATAGATTACTCCATGTCTAGTTTTTACAGGAGGGTAGAATCAGCTTCTGCCGACCCAGAGGGAGAAAACAGCCCTGATAAATCCAGTTCTGAGAGAAGCACACCACCACACCTCATACCAGAATACCCAGAATCAAACAAGCATGCAGAAGAGAACAGGGAAGCTCCCGCACTTTGTCCAGGGTCCCAGGACCAAGATGAGGAGTTCCTGCTTTCTGAAGAATTAGAAGATCAGATGCCAAAACTAGTAGCAGAAGAGTCTAACAGAAGTAGTGAGAACGTAGACAAAGATATGAATAAAGGGCCTTTTGTAGCTGTGGTCGGTGTTGCTAAGGGAGTGGCAGATTCAGGAGCTCCTATCCAGCTAGTCCCCTTTAACAGGGAGGAGTTTGTAGGCAAAAGAAAGAGGGCAAATCCTTATTCTTCTGAGGCTCCTGCAGCCACTGCTGCAAAAGGAAAGGGCTGCCAGGACAGCAGGAGTCGGAACATGCCAAAGATAAAGAACCAGAAAGAGTCGGAAGAATTGAAGAGAACCACGGAAAAATTGGAACGTGTTTTGGCTGAAAGGAATTTGTTTCAGCAAAAGGTTTGGGCAACACTTTACCACTAGGGATAAGAAGAGGTCTTTGTAAGCAAAGCACTAGGACAGTGGTTCTTAGCCTTCCTAATGCTAGGACCCTTTCATCCAGTTTCCTCATGTTGTGGGAACCCCCAACCATAAAATTATTTTCCCTGCTACCTCATAACTAATTTTGGTACTGTTACAAATTGTAATATAAATATCCTTGTTTCCTGATGGTCTTAGGCAACCCCTTGTAAAAGGAGTCATTTGACTCCCCAAGAGGTCATGACCCACAGGTTGTGAACCACTGGACTGGGGTGTTGCTATTGGTGATTTCTTTCATACACTGAGGCTTTTAAACAAAATCCCCGCCAACTAGACTGTGGTATGTCTCATATTGAGTGGACCCTAGTGGGCTTTCCCTCTACCTTGTAGGTTTGACAAGAGCTTTGTGTAGGTACAAAAAGTATTATAAATAATGGAATCGAGGGGGAGATTAGGGCCGATTTGGGGTATTCTAGCTTTTGGTTGTATATTGGGTTCATTGAATTCCTCTTTCTTGTGCTACAGGTAGAGGAGCTGGAACAGGAGAAAAACCACTGGCATTCTGAATTTAAGAAAGCTCAACATGAATTGGTGACCTATAGTACCCAGGAGACAGAAGGCTTATATTGGAGCAAGAAGCACATGGGTTATCGCCAAGCTGAATTCCAGATTCTGAAAGCCGAGCTAGAAAGAACCAAAGAGGAGAAGCAAGAACTAACAGAGAAACTGAAAGAGACAGAGTCACACCTGGAAGTATTGCAGAAGGCCCAGGTCTCCTTCCGGAACCCAGAGGGAGATGACCTAGAAAGGTTAATTACTAGGGTTTAGTTATCAGCTTGTGAGTACTAATGGGAATTATCCGCTGAGACCCCCAGTTGCTGGGAGGAAGCCTTAATTCATAGGCCACCACGGATTGAGTAATTATTTCTTAGAAAGCCGCAGCCAGTCTCCCCATGTTTGATAGTGTGGTGCTTTCAGACTTCTTTCTACCTAGTGGAGACAGAATTGTTAAGAAATGTAGGCCCATTTTGAAGGGACCGCATTTTATTCTGTTGCCTAATGACTTCATGTCATCTCTTCTCCTTCTACCCCCTCACTCCATCATACAGGGCTTTGGCCAGGCTCACTCGGCTACGTGTCCACGTCAGCTATCTCCTTACTTCTGTTCTGCCTCACTTGGAGCTTCGTGAGATCGGGTATGACTCAGAACAAGTGGATGGGATCCTGTACACAGTGCTGGAGGCAAATCACATACTGGACTGAGCACCAGACTGCCCTCTCCTGGCTTCCTTTTCTCCCTTCTGCCTGTGTATTGAATGTCCTCCCTTGTCTTGTCTTGTCTCCCCTTTCTCCCCCTCTCCCTTCCCCCCTTCTCCCCAGACCCCAGCCTCTTTTTTTTTTTTTTCTCTTTCACCTTTATGCCTTATATGGAGAATCTTTGAATGAGTCCTGGCTCTTAATCAGCGTGCTTCACCTTTATGGTGGGTGTGAAGAAAGAGGCCCATTAAACAGCCTCTTAAGAGTTCAGGAACAGAAAAGCAATAGTCACCAAGTTAGGTGACCTGAAAGCTCTAATTTTGATGATCTAGTAGATACTTGGCCTGTTTCATATTCTTGATAATGGTTTGTATTAATTTAGGTTAAATCAGTCAGCAAATGTTGGGTCCAATGTACTTGGTGGGGTAAGTCATGATTTCAGCCCTACCGAGGTTCTAGCAGTCTAGTTGGAAGCGCAAAGCACACCAAGTTAACTTTACAGAGAAGGGTATGGTGTGTATGAGTGGTATACGCATGCCATGGAGATAGAGGAGAGTGGTTTAAAGGAAGGCAGTACACCGTAAGTGGGACCTAAATGAAGCTTCCAAGAGTGAACATGACAACACTCTTAGTGATGGTTGGTGCTTGGGTGGTAGGATTATGGTTGATTTTTTTTTCTTCCTATCTTCTTGCCCTATTCAAATTTTTCTCTAACATCCTTGTTGCTCTTCTTACATTGCAAAATAAATTGTTTTGAAAGCTAACAAGTAGGCTTGAATTTGGGTGTCAAATGAGACATTTATGAAAGTATGATGTAATTTTACATTTGTAATTAATGTTGAGTTTAATGTTACCTCTGGAGAGACAGCATAAACAAATGTGCCAAAAAAAATTCCAGAATGTGAAACATGTGTTTGGTAAGAGTGATGGGTTAAAGATAGGGAACCTGCCAGTCAACTCACTAGTTCTCCATGGTATTTTTTTTTATTGTAATAACAGATATGTAAAAATAAATATGTAGGATCTAAATCTTAAATTTCAGGTAGCAGGGGAAAATCTTTTAGGATAGAAAGATTTAGTTGACATCCCCACAATATGCCCACTTTCTAGGCTATACAGAGTGAGAAATAGATCTCAGAGTACAGAAGGAGAGCATCTTATGCACATGTAAAGAAGATGTTTTGTGAATCCATTGCTTTATTATATTTATATAGTATGTAGTCTCCAAAGAGCTAAGATACTCCTGTAGGGTCACTGAGAAGTGAACACCATATATAGATACCTATGTATATGTATATCTCAGCATTGAAAACCAGGAAGTAAAAGAGGAATAATCGAAGGTGGAATCCACCATCGGTAAGAGGATTCTCTAGTACAGACCAAACACGTTGGATAGTCATTCTGTTTTCCTCAGTAGATTAACGTCATAAGACTATCCTAAGGATACTTTACCTCCTTTGAAAGGAGGCCTAGCATGGATAGATATTCCTGTGAGTCTGTGGATAATACAGAGAGTCCAATAGCCAGGCTTCACCATCAGAATGGTACTTAGACATTGCTCTGCTCCACCACTCTACCTCACCCCAGCTTATAGCAAGCTGTATCATTAGCTTTCCTCGTAGCCATTTCATCGTTAACCATTTGCATCAGTATATTTGAGGCCTCAGTTGTCTAACTGGGATTGCTAGCAAGGGAAGGATAACACATGCCTTTATTTTCTCCGTGGTACTTGTCACATAGGGACTGGGGGAGGTGGGACTTTGCACAGATAAGAATAGTATGAATGGGAGCCCAGGAGAGGAGGAATATCGGTGAGTGGGAAGTTCAGCCAGGGTAGCTATTGGTTGGATGAGTGGGGGGGGGAGGGGAGGCAGATAATGCAGCTTTAACGGGGAAGAAAGGTGGAAAACTTGACTCATCCTTACCAGTGCATCCTGTTGGCACAAACTTTCCTGATCAAACCTGTCAGACCGTGCTTTTCGATCCAGGCTGCTTCTTCCCAGCAACACTCACCTGTGTGAGTCTGTCCACTCCAGTAACACAAGCTGTTGCTTGGTTACCGGTTTGCTGGCCGCCGCCACCGACACAGACACTCAAAGTTAAAATTCTAACCTTTTACAAACGTCCTACAAGACCAGCTGCCTACTTTGTCTCAGCAGCCCTTTGGCATTCGCCACGTTCTCTGGCATGCTTGAAGCCCTACCAGAAACACATCAGGCTGTCCCCTGGCCTCAGAGGCCTGCATTGGGATATCTGTTGTCTAACCCATCCTTTACCCTTACTGCAATGAAGGGACTCTCTAGTGTGGACAATACACTTTGAAAGGTGGCCCTTCACACATATTCGTGTGAGTCTTGAACACATGTGAATACCACTGTGGAAAGACCAAAGAGTGTTGCGCATCCTTACCAGAAGCCATGATTTAGTATGAAGATGGATACTGACATTAAAGCGAGTCCAGGTGCCTCCTCCTGCCTTTCCTCTTAGGTTATCCTTGACAATGAAATCGATTCTTAATTGGCCTCCCTTGTCTCCTACCCTCATCCCTCAATACACACTTCTTACTAGCATTAAATATCGATTAAAAAGCTCAACTGTATCAGGTTGTATCTCTGCTCAAAGACGTGCTATTGCTCACTATTGACCACAGGATGCTATGGAAATTCTTTAGCATGGTTCTCCAGCCCCATGGTGTCTGTCATACCCCTCCACCCTTTTTTCTGGTCACTCATCTTCCCACAAGCTATATTCCACGCACATGGAAACCTGTCCGTTTCTGAATGCACCTTGAGATTTGTCCCCTGCCTTTGCTATTCCATTTCTGGAATGTTCCCCATTGATCATCTGTCATTTGGTTCAGATGCCAACTTATTTTTGAAAATTCCTCTCACCCAGGAAGCCATGAAATGTTTCTCTGAACGTTTAAGCCTCGTGTCATTTATAAGACGTGTATCATAAAGTTCTTGATCCTATGTTCCCTATTAGAAAGCTCCAGATTGATATTCAACTGCCTACTTGATATCTACACTTACATATCTCACAGACATTTCAAGTAAATCGTGTTAAAAATAAACAGTGACATATCCCAGGACTATTCCTACCCCCAAAATGTTCTTCACGTTAGAAAATGGCACCTCCTCCCACCCAGTTGCTTCAGCCGGAAACCTGGGAGTCATCTTTAATTCCTCCTGTGCCCTTCTCCACATGCAGTCTGTCAACAAATATGTTGTTTCTAGTTCCAAAGCATGATCTTGACTTTACTTTTACCACAACAACCTTAGTCTAAACTCCCATCAGTTGTTTGCCTTGTATTGTAACAACTAATAGAGACGTCGGACCCTTCCTTGTTCTCAGAGCTGTCTTATCACTAGAAATAGTGTGGTTTTTCAAAATAAATTACAAGGCTGGACGGTGGTGGTGCACGCCTGTAGTCCCAGCACTTGGGAGCCAGAGGCAGGCAGATTTCTAAGTTCGAGGCCAGCCTGGTCTACAGGGTGAGTTCCAGGACAGCCAGGGCTACACAGAGAAACCCTGTCTCGAAAAACTCACCAAACAAACAAAAAAAACAAAATTAAAAAAAAAAACAAAATAAATTACAAATCAAATCATGTGACTCTCAGCTTAAAGACAATGACTCCTCGTTTTACTTAGAGCACCGTGCGCCCCTGCTAACAGTGTCCTAAGAGCCCTGCCTGCCTCGTACGTTTGCCTCAGTGGTCTTTTGTTTACCACTTTCCCCTGCACACTTGGCTTCCCCCTGAAGCACAGCAAGCTCTCACTTAAGCTCAGACCGTCACCTATCCTGTGCCTTCTCCTACGATGTCCTTTCCCCATTCCGTTCCTTCGGGAAGGCTGTGTCCAGTCTTGGCACAGTTCACTCTTCTTGCTTCGATCCTTCTTCCCAGAAAGGTCTTGCCTTTCCCCTTGTTTTGTTTCTAATTCCTAGCAAGCTTGTAGACGTGGCCATTTTCATCCAAGAAATATTCACTGGGCACCTAGTATGTGCTGTGTGATCCCCGGTGGTGAATATAACACACATTGTTCCTATATACCTGTCGATACGGTCCATACGGCCATGCTTGGTTTGCTAACCACTGTATCCTACTGCTTACCATAGTATCTGGGCTATAGGAAATGAGCAATAAATGATTGTTATGAATGGTTTAATGGTGTGTTTTGTTCATATCTCCGTCTCAGTGATCTAAACAATGTCCCCTTCATAGAAGATGGTGAATAAGTGACTATGAGTGAGGTCGCTAACAGCCCTGGGCATTAAGCTGTGAAACACAGTAGGTGCTGCGGAGTGAAGTTGCTGGGAGTAGCCTAGTAGTTACTGATTAGCAACTTCTCTGTACGAGACATCAGACTGTGAAAGACAAAGGGGAGCTGAGTGTTCTTCACACAAGCAACCCGAATCAATACTGAGAAGTACAAAATGTAACCAGGAGACTGCCGAACCCGCGGGCTCTTGAGAGGAAGAAGAAAACAGAAAAAATTACTAAGATCTCTTCAGTCTTTTTTTTTTCAAGAGCAATGGTGGTTCCTTGGAGCAATAAAAAGAAGAGCTATTCCCAAGCGGAGAACAGAGCAAGTCCGAAGGACAAAATGTTCTGGGCGTGGGTTAGGTCAGCACATTCTTGTTGTGTAAAGAGATGGGCACCAGGATGATGACCAGAGCAGCGACCCTGCAGCATCTGAGGTCAGGAGGGTGTGTTCGCCTGTGGCTGGTACTTGTGCATTATCTAGCTTAACAATTTAGAGGCACAGGCTGTGTTCTTAGTTCCCAGGGGGCAGTCTCAAGATAGAACATGTTTAAGAATTCTATACTGGCCGGGCGGTGGTGGCGCACGCCTGTAATTCCAGCACTCTGGGAGGCAGAGGCAGGCAGATTTCTGAGTTTGAGGCCAGCCTGGTCTACAGAGTGAGTTCCAGGACAGCCAGGGCTACATAGAGAAACCCTGTCTCGGAAAAACAAAAAAAAAAAATCCAAAAAAACAACCCCCCCCAAAAAAAAAGAATTCTATACTGTGAAGGAAAGCTACTTTGTGTAGCACTACCTTAGGAGTGAAGAATAGCAGCCTTCTCGAGAATTCTCGAGGAGTGGGGCAGGGTTAAGATCATGCTAAGGCAAGCATGATTTACCCTAAAGACTGGCATGTTCCATGACCACCTTACCATACAATTTATATTGGGAACCATCCAAATGCTCAAATTCAAAAGTCAGCCTGGGCTGGGGCGATGACTCAGTGATTTAAGAGAGCTTGTCGAGATCAAGTGCTCTTGTAGAGGTTCGGCTTCCAGAACCCATATTGGGGAGCTTGAAATTGCCCAGAATTCCAGCTTCAGAGGATTTGAACCCTCTTGTGTTCCCACAGGCACCCGTGTGTCCATATGCGCAGACACACGAATAGAAGAAATAAAACAGATCTTCTAAATAGTCAGTGTAAGCTCAGCATTCAAGAGGCTGAGACACAAAGATTTGCCTTGGCTGCATAGTAAGAACATGTCTCAAAAGTCGAAGCACGTGTGTGGATAATTAAATAAGTGTACGAACTGACCTGAGAGTCTTGGGCATACAAAAGTTAGTTCAGTGAGACATGACTAGCAATTTATTTTACTTATTGGTACTATTGAAGCAGGGCTTTGTATACATGCTAAATATACATGGCGCGAGTGAACTATAACCCCCTCCCATCCAGCTTTATAATGGAAAATAAAGTCTGGAGACCAAATTTTTGTTACTCGGCATCTTGCTGTGAATCACTATAAACTCCCAACCCACTTTTAGACAATGCAGTGCAAGTGCTTTGGCTGCTTTCTACATGCCAAACACATTCCATACATCTGCCCGTGCTGTTCTGAAGGACATAGAAAATTAAGAATCAGAAAAAAAGGGCCCAACGCCCCAAGTCAGATGGACCCTGAAGACCTAAAAGAGTTAAATGGTACAATCTAAAGAGAGTCCTTTCCAGTTATAGGGAATAGTATAATCACATGATAGTAACAGAAATTTAGGAACACACAGGTTAATCAGAAAGCTTAAAGTGAATATCCACTTGAAGAACGAGGAACAGAATGAATCAAGAACTTGGCGCTGCTTTAGGGGGCTCAGAATTAGAATCGTGGCCGTTGAAAGCTCCTAAACAGTCCCTAAGTTCAGGAAGTTAGCCCCTGTCGGCTGTGCCCTTGGACCGGGCTTTTCTCTAGCAGCTGGACCTGATGAATGATTAGTTTTCTTCCACAATTACAGGAATAGGTAAAAGAGCCATCTCACTCTCACTTTCTTTCCCAGCTTATTCTATTGATAGGACCACATGAATAGAAATTTATCCAAGATCTTCAGGGAAAGAATCTTGAAAAGCTTTGACCTGGAAGAGACAGCTGCCCGTCTAACTTCAATTCAGATCCGTGGTAGAACGTGCACTTCACGGGCCAGTGGCAGGGCTTAGCGGGGAAAGGCACTTGTCGCTCATTCTACCTTGTTCAGTTCCCAGAACCCACAAGGGGAAAACGAGCTCTCTTAAATTGTCCTCTGACCTCCATACGTCTACGGCATGCGTAGTCAAGTGGCATGTGTGCACTTGCTATCCTTTGACCTAAACACTTGGGAGGTAGAGGCAGAAAGATCAGAAGTTCAAGGCTAGCTGCAGCAGCAGCTACAGAACCAGATAAGGAGTTGAGGCCAGCCTGGACTAGACTGTGTGTGTGTGTGTGTGTGTGTGTGTGTGATTTGTTATCCCCATACAGCACAGACACAGTCCCCAGCATGTTTAGATATGAGTTAATGATTTCTAATTTGCTGTGTGCCAAGACTGCACAGGGATTCTCCCTATTTTACAGACAAGAAAGTCAAGTGTAGAGAATTGACAAGGCTCTCTCAAAATGTTAAGGAAAAAAAAAATCTAAATCCAGGTTTGTCTGACCCCAGAAACCGCACTCTCCGACCATTGCTCTCTCTATATAACCAGTCTAAGTCTTTCTCATTTCTGTAGGAAAAAAAATTATAAAAGGCAGCCCACTCTGACCGGAGTGGTCGCAAATCACACACAATGTTTAACTGCCCTCATGATCGGAAATCGTTTGCTTGTGTAACGAATATCTCTCCAAACAACCTGGAAATTCATTTCCTCTTGACTGGGTTTTTCACTTGGGCTGTTCCTTGGCAGCTTTCCTGACATCAAAACAGTTGTTGGGATCCTAGTCCTACACTCCGGGAGGTCTTGGACTTGCTGCCCCCTGCCTGGAGTGTTCTCTCTGGCTTCTTTGAACCCCCCTTCCCAGACTCTGCTGAGTTGGGCAAGTCTCAACTTGAGAACATACTAGTTTATTATTACACAGAGAAGAGTAAAATTAACCACACGAGATGTCCTGCAATTGCCAACAGGACGGGGGCACCCTCTTGCTTACCCTGTCTGCCTTTTTTTTTTCTTATTTCTCTACTGTCCTTGTCTTTGAGGCCGCTACTTGGATCACCTACTTGAAGGATGTGTGTGCCTTATTCCAAACAGAAGCTCCTGCTCCCCAGTGCTTCACAATTACCGCTGTAGTTTTATTTTATTTTATTTTATTTTATTTTATTTTATTTTATTTTATTTTATTTTTGAAAATTGGATTCTTCTGGCTCCATTCAGGACTAAATGGAAAAAAAACGAGTGTGAGTGCAGTTTCTG
This sequence comes from Apodemus agrarius, assembly GCA_964023405.1. NCBI lineage: Eukaryota > Metazoa > Chordata > Mammalia > Rodentia > Muridae > Apodemus > Apodemus agrarius. Next base: position 100,026,998 of record OZ030010.1, on the reverse strand, counting down.
TGGCAGGGGCTGATCTGTGGCTGAATACGTTTCTCTTCCCAGAAAAGGGTACTTGATTTTTAAGTCAAAGTCTTCAGTGCCTTTAAATCAAGGGATTAGGAAATTCCCAGAATCATCAGATAGTCCTTTGTGGAAACTGCTACTCTCTTCTCTCACACCCCACTGGCTAATTCCTGGAGCAAACTTAGGCAAAGAAGCTGCAAGGAGCTTTTTTTTTTTTTTTTTTTTTTTTTTTTTTTTTACGTTTAGAGCTCTGTCCTTTGCCTTTCTTTGCCTCCAGCATCTCCCACTGAGCTTTTCTCAAATAGTTCAGAGTGATAAGTGTGTAAAGATGGTGTGCCTGACACACCACTCATTTGCCATTTAGTGTGCCAGCTTGCTACCTATGCCGGTAAACGTATACAAGTATTCTCGGGGTTATCGCTCTACAAGATCATAAGTGTTTGCAAAGTTCTTCAAAGACCTCCTGGGTGACCCGTGAGGTGGTAGGAGGGTCATTCCAAAAAGACAGAGCCTCGGGGGCGCGACAAAGCAGCAACTCCTCACAAGGGCCGAGATGCCTGTCTGTGTGGTGTTTCCTGCTTTGTCAAGTGCTGCTTGTCTTCTTCTATCTTGGGACAGAACACTCTTTTGAGTGAGAGTTACGGTTCCCAGAAGTGTGGTAAGCTGCGGTTAGGAGAGGGCGTGGTCAGACCCTAGCCTCTGCAGCACAGTACCTGATAACCACCTGCTAATCTTTTATCAGTTATCACACCACAACATTCAATGATCGACCACATAGGGAAGAGGAGAGAGATAACCTGCCGGACTTCCTGTTTGAAGTTCTTTTCCTTCTTGAGATAGCAGTATTTCTTATCGAAGCCCCGCGGAGCCGCTCGGCCAGAGAAGGGAGGCTGAAAGAGGGCCCCGGCTTCAGCCAAGCTGAGGAGGAAGATACACACTTCACAGTCTGCGGCCTCTGGGGCCTAGAGCAGGAAGCTGCAGGCATGAAGAGAGCCTGTGTTCCCTGGCCAGAGAAGGAGCAGCTGCCCCTCACCGTGAAGCCTCCTTTGCCTTAGAACACGGAGGGCCTCCAGCACCCACTCCTCACACGTTTCTGTTTATACTCTAGTCCAGAGCAAAAAAAAAAAAAAAGTCCCAGGATGCCTGGATTGGCTCTGCTTCTTCTGCCCCAGCAATTTCTGAAGAACTACCTAAAGGAAGGGGATAAGGGAGGGAAGGCTGAGCTCACCCTAGGGTCGCTCCCTCTCTTGGAGCCTGTCCGGAGGTCTGGTGACACCGGCTTACCAATGCAGCAAGTCAAGCTCCTTACTAAGGCTCCCCATGCCGTCCCTGCTCCAGCCCCTGGAGGACTTCAGCTGGAAGAAACAGGGTTGTTCTTTCCGTCTTCCTCCTCCATTCTTCCCAAGCCCAAAGAGTGTTGGGTCCTGATTTCAAAGGGGTTGGCATTTAAGGGGATCTACACAAATATTTACCCCCAGACACCTTTAGGTACCGGGCCATCCCTTGAGCGGCAGCCTGGGTTCCACTTTGTGCTATAGTTGCTGACACGCGACTTGACGTTTCTTTCCACCTTAGCTGTCCACGCCCTCCAGCACAGACTTTACATTGTTCACTCCGGTCAGCCTCGCAGCCCCTAATTTGGCACATCTTATGTTGAGTAAGAGTTCAAGCCCTGTGGTTTGGCCTGACCGACTGGCTGGCTTATAAAAAGGCTGGTCAGTTGAAGGGCTGTTTGCATAAAGGGCTCAGAAAGTCGGGGTTTGCCTTTCCATCGAGAAGGCAGTTTCAGCCTCCCCACCTCCATTAATGATCACACAATAATGGGTCACTAGGGCCCCAAGACAGGAAAGCATGAGTCACACTAGTATCACAGGAAAGAAAGAGGCCAGAAACATCTCCCTTTGTGCAAGGGTCAGAGCCGCGCGAGGCGGGGGCATTAACACAATGGCCTTTACTATAGCCTCAGTCTACGGTTAATCTAAATTACTTTATGATGGGAAAGGCAATGAGGGAGCTGGAGACTGTTCAGTTTGGACCAGGACTCAGGAAATTTCTAGGAAACCGTTCAGAGCAAAGCTTTCCTTGCTCAACCGATCAAAGGGATCCTGGCTTTTTATCAGTTACGCTGTGATTTTTCGAACTCAGGGACCCAACTTCTAATTCCTCCCACTGAAACTTTCCCGATTAGGAAAAGCCTGTAGGAACCACCAGGACAGCCTCAGCCTAAGACAAAGGACAGGCACGAGGCTCACTTCCTTCATAAGCTCTTCTAGTCTGTGGCAGCTGGGGGTGGGGGTGGAGGGTGTTTGGGGGGGGGATTCTCAAATTGGAAGAGCCACGGGCCATCACATACCTTCTGAAATTCGAGCACAGAGCCACATTACCATGGTTTCCAAATTTATAACCCAGATTCTGACAGACTGTAACTTTAGGGATTGTATCCACTTCTTTAGTCCTCCATTTCGTCTCCCGTGAAATACCAACATGGTTGACGGATGGTGGGCAATCAGAGCCGGACTCGGGAGTGCTCAAGGCACAGTTATCAAAGCAAACCTGGCTTTCAGCCTCCAGTTATCCCCACTCAGGCACTAGGGAATCTGGTACCAGATAAGAGATGCCTTCTTCCCATGCAGTGTGGGCCCTTCTCCTTCCCTGCCCTTCCTTCTAAATGAACTTGGATACTGTCTTCAATCCTTTGCACCAACGAATGGCTACTTGGATACTCTCTTCAATCCTTTTGCACCAAAGAAGACCCACTTCAGAAGTGCAAGGCCAGTGTTTATAATAACCTGTTCCTATGTGCTACTGGCCCCTAAGTTCAAGAGCTGGTCAAGCTGAATCTCGTTGGGCCCCACTGCTGTTAGTTTTCTTTTAATACTCTTATTACTAGGCTTTGTTATTTGCGTTTGGAGTCAAATCATTGGCGTGTTGTCTCAAACTCCTCCAGAGTTAGAGGACTTTAGAACTGAGGTGTTGGGTCTTAGACGGCAACCTGGCGTGCCCCTAGTCGGACAGCTAGCATGGGAGGAATGGGCAGCGGTGGTGCTTGAGGGATCCCCACTTTCCCAGATCACCTCCTGGGTGACCAGCAGAGCCCATATGTCCCATTGGTATGTTGCTGGACCTAAGTACATTTTTTTAGACTGCCTGGGAACTTTTGGAATGCTGTTCTTACTAAATGTGACTATTATTGCATCCGCAAAATCCTGGTTTCATTGTCAAGAGACTAGGGCAGTAACTCCTGCTATGTAACCCTGGGAAAACCTTTACTTGTGTGAATCTTAGTTCTTGAATATGGCAAATATAGAATCAGATCAGAGATAGCTTCCTCCAATTAGTGGAATTAGTAGCCAACTAACCTCAATAATGTAATTTTCAAATATGTTTCTTCTGAAAAAGAATGAGCCCTGGGCAAGGTAAAGAACTTCCTCTGCCAGGCGTGCTGGCATATGCCTCGGGTATAGCACTCGGGAGTCAGAGGCAGGTGGATCTTTGTAATTTCTAGACCAAGGTGAGTCCAAGACAGCCAGGGCTCTGTTACACAGAGAAGTCATGTTTTGAAAAAAAAAAAACAAAACAGCAACAACAACAACAAAACAAAAACAAAAACTAAAACAGAACCCCTTCATCTCTTCTGTGAGGGGTGTTGTCATGTATCCTGATTGTATTCACAAACCCTAGAATTTTCTACTCACCCTTGTGCACAGGCTCCTACTCCCTGTCTTAACCCAGTTCCTTTCTTTCTATCACAAGTACCCTGTCTTAGTTGTTTTTTAATCAATACAACAATTACTTAATCAACATGCATTTATTGATCACCTTGTGTGTGCCCAGCAGTGTTACAGTCTTGGGTGTACATATAGACAGGTCTAAGATATAGCAATTGCCATCTAAGTACTTACAGTGAACTTTTGAGATCACACAGACAGACGGATAGACACACACACGCACACAAATGCACATACAAGATCTATAAACTAGCAATCAAAATTATAAATGATAAGGATTAAGCAATTTATATATTAGGAGTTGGAGGAGGAAGGAAAGAGCAGGAAGGAGTGGTCAGAGAAGGCTCAATGAAGGGGATGACACTAAGCAAGCATGGGGACTACTTGGTTAAGAGGAAATGGCTTCCGGGTCAGCATATCAGCTTGAACCCAAGCAATATGGTGGAAATAGAAAAGGCATATCAAAGGAAACCTCACATATGGGCCTCTCTTGCTGGTGCTGAAGTTTTGATGAGGTGTGCTGGGGACCTTCTGAAGCTGGTGGTTTTAAGCTGGTGGGAGGGGGGGGAGGAAATGTCTCTGGTTTCTGACCCCCATCTACCACAGAGGAAATGGAGCATCTTAAGAACGAGGAGGTGAAACTGTTGGACTGGGAACCGCTCTCCGTTCTCCCAGCTCAAGCACAATCCCAGGTAGAAGTTCACCAGTCACTCAGGTCATGAACACAACACCTTGCTCATCCGTGTTCCACACTGGAGACTTTGCATACCTATGAGACTATCTTCTGATGGTTAAAAGTGACAAAGGACCTCTCTGGTGCTCTGGTCTCTCAGAGGCTCTGTAATGCTGAGTATAGACCCCCGATGGGTTGTTTTTCCATCAAGTCTAAAGTATCTGGTAGGGCTGCCCCCCCGAAACAGTAGACAAACACAACAGCTACCATACATCTCTGTCCGGTTCTTTGATACTGAAGTCCTTATTCTTTCTTGGCCGGGGCTAAAGAGTAGTATCTTTTTAAGCCCCCTGCAGCTTCCATGTCAAAGTGCAGTTCTAGAAAACCTGGTTTATTGTCCCTAAGGAAACCCTTATCTAGGGCTCCAAGTCTTGTGGTTTAGCAGGAAGCTGGGTCAGACACCCCAGTGGGAGGCAGAGCTTCCAGTGGTAGTCGTTCACCTCAGCTTCTGGGCAATTCCTCGGTAGAGTCAGAGGGCTGCAGCCTTGCTTGTGCTTTCCGGTCGCTTCTCGTGCTTTCCCGTAGGAGTGCTTCCGTCCCTGACCCACAAATGTATGGGAATTAGAGGAGATGCCCTGAGGAGGGATTCTGGTGGGGTTTGCTGTTTGTTTTGTTTCTTTAGATCCCAGGTTGCCTCCCATCAGCTGCTTTCTGCTGGATGCCATGAGATAGCTTTCCTTCAATTCGTTCACAAACCAGTCTGGACATACTGCACTCATAGCAAAATTGGAAGAGAAGCTTCAGGGCCCGTTACCGACGAATCCGGTTCTTTGGCTGGAGATTTGAGAAGGGAGCTAGAAACATTCTCATAGAAGCCACCCCTCTTTCTTCTCTCTTTTCCCTAGTAATTGAGTTAAGAGCCAACCTCAGCCAGAGGGAGAGGGTCTTTTGATCACACATGGTTAGTTAATGGGACATGATTGGTTGGGGGAACAGATCTCCAAGTAAACCAAAGGGCAGAAGAGAGCCTCTGGGCAGAGCCAAAAGCGGCAGGGATGGGATTTGGACTTTGGGGTTGAGCATTCAAGGCACAGGAGGTACCTTAGTGAGGCCAAGCAAGGGAAATAGAAAAGGTAGCCTGGCAAGTGTCCTTGGCAATTCCATCTACATGCTGTCTCCCCTGTTCTCATGTCTGCCTTCACTCCATCCAATGGCCAAAGTCATTCCACCCTCAGCAGCACCTTACACATGATTCAGTGGCAATGTCCTTTGCCTGTGACCCGGGGGGCATTGTCCACTACTTTTTTTTTTTTAATAGTCCCAGCCACCACCCCACCCCACGCCCCAGCTCTGGCCCCTGGATCTTCACACATACCCAGTCAGGCTGTATGAGTTGAACTCACTCTTGGCTTTGGGCTGTTGAGCAGATCTTGGAGAGCTCCTAGTGGCAAGAGGCTGGGCCTGGTAGCCGTCATAGTAGTTGGTGCGATTTCCCTGGGGTGAGCAGGAAAAGCAGAGGATGACTCCGGCTACCAAAGAAAACAGGGCTGAAATGATGCCCAAGTACAGAGCCTCTCCAATCTCAAACTTCATGCTGTCAGGAACCAGCGGTGAGTAGAAGTCCCGAAGGATTCCATGAAGATTCCAAGCAACTGGGATAAAACCCAGGATGCCACCAAGGATGAAAAAGACTCCACCCACGACAGCCACTCTGTCCTTAGCTCGAGACTCCTGGCAGAACACGGTGCACCTCATGCCCACCACAGAGATAATGCAGGCGAGCGAGGACATTGCACTGGATGTCACCATCATGGCCTGGGCAGCCTGGATGTCAGCAGGCAGTCCTAAAAGGGTACTGTAGATATCACACTGCGTGATGCCTGTGCTGTGTGTCGCGCATTCCATCCAGAGGCCCTTGGAAAAGCCAACCGCCGTCACAATGCTGGCACCGACATAGGAACTTGTTCGCCAGTTGGGAAGCAGCATGGCGATCGATGTGCCTAAGAGCCCCAGAAGGCCCAGGATGTAGCCCACCAGTTGGACGCCAAGGGAGGCCATGGCAGACCTCTCAGTAGAAGGATCTTGGGAGTCTATCTGCTTGTCTTTTGGCTGCTGCTCTTGCTTCTTGGATCCCGGCCTCTAATCCCTCATTTCACGGTGTCTCTGGCAAGCTGACTTCGTTCCTCCTTACAAGTATCTGTGGGTGGCCACAAGCAGGCTCAAGAAGGCATCTAGAAAACCTTAAAAAAAAATCCATAAACCAGATTAAATATTGACCAGAAGCTTATGAGAAACCAGAAAACGCTGGATGCCTTTTGACCTTTGTTATCTTTAAAAATAACACACGAGAAAGAAAAAAAAAAAACCTTTGGAAGTAGAGCCAAAATGTCATCACCTCCTGCGTAGGCACATGCTTTAGGCTGGCAGTCAGACAAAGGCAGCGGCCAGACAGGTGACTGCTTTCCGAGAAGGCAGTCAAGGCAATACCAGTTGTGCTGTGCTAACTCAACTGCTAGTCTCCAAGGCCTGCTATTTAACATATTGCCAAGCAACCACACCACGGGGCCCCTTGCTTGCAGACTGAGGCCAAACTCCAGGAGACTGGATCATGTGGAACAAGTCTTAGAATGTGGCCTTGGACTCCCGTTTGTTAGAGGCTACTTGAATCTTCAAAGGGACTAAAAAGTAGTGGCTTAGCTCTGAATCAATTTATGCCTATGGCAATAATGTACTTCCCAAACAGACTGGAGTGAGTAACAAAGCTTTCTGCCCATGCTCTGAAAGAGAAGGTCTTTCTAGCCTTGACCAGATTCCTCCCTGCAAGGTAGCGTAAGGACCCTTAAAAGTATAACATACCAGGTATTTCCTGTCTCCTCTCCTAACAGAATCCCATAACCAGTCTCTCAAATGACATGTGAAACTCTAGGGAAAAGTTGTTCCAAGTCCTCAAGGCTTGTCAGAGATGGTAGAAAGGGTGAAAGGGAAGGGGAGCTGCTCTAGAAATAGGGGGCTTGATAAGACGTAGGCAGACATCTGCTGATAGATGGGATTTTGCACTGTTCAGGGATTGCTCACTCTTTCCAAGGCTCAAGACACAAAGGTCAAAGCTAGACACTGCCCCCACCTTCTGCAAGACTATCCAATCCACTAATTTTTAACCCAATTCAACATTGCAACTCCATCTTCTCTTCCCTCAAAATAAATTTCCTTTGGCAGAGAAAGAGAGAGAGAGAGAGAGGGGGGGGTTCAGAACACTTGTTTCTCTTCTAGAGGGCCAGGGTCATTTCCTAGCATCTACCCGGGGACTCCCAGCTGTCAGTAATTCCAGTTCTAGAACCTTTAAAAGAAAAAAAGCTCTGTGAGGACGGAGTTAGGATTTAGCTTGGGGTGAGCATGGGAAATGTCATGGAACCTTATGTTTGACATATTCAAGAGAATACAGCACCTCTTCTCCTGTATCTCCTGATCAGTTCTTGCCTAGAACTCATGTTGTCAGCAAATGAGGCCCCTTTCCATCCAGACTAATATCCCTGGGGTAATCCTTAACGCCCTGCTCCCATTCTTCCCGGCATCCCCTAACTAGGAAGTTCCACTTGTTGGTTCAGTGCGTTCTATCTCCTGAACTTACTTGAAATGTCTTACTCGTGTTTCTCATCTCTACCACGACTTTCTAATGCAGGGTTTCATCGCCCTTCCTTTCTTGCCTGGAGAAATAATAATTTATTAACTGCTCTTACTTCTAGTCTGCTCTTCCAATTCAGTCTCCAAAGTGTTGCCATGACGATCTTTCAACACATTAATCTGATGAAGTCGTTATTTGAATGTGTGTCTACATGTGGGGGATGTGGACACACACACACACACACACACACACACACACACACACAAATGTTCAACTTGGTACGTGAGCCTGTGGAGACCTGACTTTGGGTTATCTACCTCGACCTTTCTCCATTTTACCTTTTGAACTTTTTGGATGCTTTTTCTTTTATCATGCATCCGTGCCTACGTGTGTGTGTGCATGAGAAGGTCAGAGAGCAACCCGTAGGAGGTTGGTCCTCTCCTTCCACCATGTGAGTTCTGGTGATCAAATGTGGGTGGGTAGACTTGGCAGCGAGTGCCTGGACTCACGGAGCCACAGTATTCCCCTCCGCCTTTGTATTTTGGAATGGTCTCTCACTGCACCTGGAACTTGTTTTGGCTAACAAGTGAAGCCCTATGATCTGCCACCTTCTCTCCTACCCTGAGTGCACACGCCTCCACACCCACGTTTCTCTTTTTACATTGTTCTTGCAGATCTGAACTCTGATCGTCCCGCTTTCACAGCAGGTTGCTCCTCTAGGACATTCCAATGGCAAAGGATAAAGTCCAAGCTTGTTTGCACTCCAGGACCTTACAAGGTTCACCTCTTGCCATTCGCCTGCTCATACCCCATCCTCTGGCTACACTAAATTACTCTCGGCTCTTCAATCATGTCATGTGGTGTTTAACTTGTGGTACAGTCTGAGCACAGGCTGTACTGTAAGAAATGTCTTGACTTCCTTGGATATGTCTCATTCCAGACATGGTCCCGTGCCCCTATTAGTTTTTTTTTTCCTAAAGATGTATTGATTTTTATTTTTATGTGTGTACATACCTTGCCTGTCAGGATGTCTGTGTACCCATATGTGTAGGGTCCTTGGGTACCAAAGAGAGGGCATTGGATTCCCTGGGACTCGAGTTATAGCTGGTCGTGAGCCGCTATGTTGATGTGGAGATTTGAACCTGGGCCCTCAGGAAGAGCACCCAGTGCTGTTGGGCACTGAGAAATTGCTGCAGGATCGTCTACTATATTCTTATAGTGCCTTATATTCACTTACTTCTGTTATCACCATAACAACAATAATAATATACACTACACATACACACTAATGTTTTCTTCCTTTTGTTTTCTCTTTCATTTTGCTTAGAGACAGATTTCACTCCAGAGCTGGCTGGAACCCGTTGTGTAGCCAAACTAGCCTCAACCTTATGATCATCTTGACTCAGCCACTGTAGTGCTAGGAATACAGGCAGGCACCACTATACCAGACTAGATAGAGTTTCTTATGTACCTCTTATAAGCACTTTATATGTGTTAATGCATGTAATGATTAACTATTTCATGACAGATGTACTAATAATCTGTACTATATAATAAATGAGAAAACTAAGGTCATGATATACTTTGTTATATTGTAATTCCCTATTTAAACTCAGACTTTCTCTGCTGGTACATGGGCTGCTTCAAGGCAACATTGATATCTTATTTATGTTTATATCTCATGTACCTTACACAGTACCCTACCTTCAAGTAACCATTCAAACAACCTTTTGTTTAAAAAAAATGGAGACAGGGTCTTTCTTTCTTTCTATGTAGTTCTGACTGATCTGATACTTGCAATGTAATCCAGGTTTCCCTTGAATTCCTACTCCATTCTCCAAAACTGCTGAGATTACAAACATGCATCAACTCACCCACCCAGCTTCAAGTATATCTTCTTAATGAAATAATAAAAGCAGTTAACAGGGTTGAAGGGCCCCCAGGAGACTATAAGGATTCAGTAAACATTGCAGAGGAAGGGTTTCCAAAATGTTACCCATGGGCAGAATGAAGGGTATCAGAAAGGGGATTAACTAAAGGAGGAGTAACAGTTGCTCCCCTTCCTCCCTCCCCCCTCCTCCCCCTCCTTTTGTTGAATATCTTGCCTATTCAGTTGAAGGTAAAAAAAATGCTAATTTTGTGTTCTGCTTCCACAGCTTAAGACACGGTTGATAGCACTGTCATCAACCCTGCTATGACATGGTATGTGAATCAAGGCAGAACAGGTGCCAGGGCACATTTAGCAAACTCTGCCATGATCAGCTGTGGCCAGGGGCAAGTCCTTTTCTGCCACCATTTTTTCTTCTGCTCATCTGGACACATCTGTGCCTATCCAGGTCTCAAATGAACATCTCGGCAAGGCCTCCAGTACTGCTTGGCAACAATCCTGCTTCTCCGTGGTGAGCATCCTTCTGTCAAATCCTTCTCGTGTTGCCCACACTTTTTGAAGCTCCCCTCCCCAACGCGTCCTTGGTGTGCAGCTATTACTGCCCCTCTTGACCCTTCTGTTTTCAGCCAACCTCCTCAACCCGTTTAGTATGGCTAGCACTCTCGGCCTCTGTACACGCTGTTCTACTTGCTGCGGCCCTGCATCTGCCGTCCACTGAGAATGCTCTCCCCAAAGTTAATCATTTTCTTATTCTAACATCTAAGACTCATATAGCTGCCACCTGACCTTGCCGCCATTTGCTGACTTCTCCGCCATTTTCTATAGTGCCACTGCCGATGTTGCGATTCCTCTTTCTTCTTAGAGACCACCCTTTAAAACGTAGCTGTGACTGCCTTGCTCCTCACTATGTAGCCCAAAATGGCTTCCAACTTCCAGTACTCTTCTTGTCTTAGCTTGACAATGGCTGTTAAGCCCATACCTCTTTCATGTCAAATCCACACCAAAAGAGGTCTCCCTTGAACTCAAGGTTTGGATAGTCAACTGCATTCTCAATGGCCACCCATGAATGTATTAAGACATTAATGGCACCTCAAACTCAACATATACAAAGTGGAAGTCTCCTGCCCTCTTTTTGTCCCCCATCCTCAAACTACTCTTCATACAGTATATGCTATCTCAGTAGGAGAACCAGCCATCCTGTAACCCAAGTCAGTATTCCTTGATTCTCCAGCCTTTCTGTTTTCTAGATCTTTTCTTATTTTTGAGATAGGGTCTTGCTATATAGCCCAGGCTGACCTTGAACCTGTGACAACCCTTCCACTTCAGCCTCTGAATGCTGGCATCATAGGGATGAGCCACTGTAGCTGGCTTCCTCACATTTTCTTGCCTTATAATCATAATGCTCTTTTGCCAGATATATTTTCAAAATAAAACACAAATGGTATCTTTCTCTCCATCTCCACTGTCCAACCCCTTTCAGACAGTACAGTCAACATCACTTGTCTGTTGGAAATCACATAGGCCCCTCAGATTGGCCTCTCTAACCACTTCAGCCCTGTCCCTGGGACCAATCATTGAGATAGTCATGAAGGATCTTTCTAAAGTATAACTCCAGTCATAACGGTCATGCCACACTTTGCCCTGCTTAAAAGACTTTAGGAACGTTTGCTGCCTTTGATATATGAGGTTCAGTATCAAACCACGGGAAGCTCTCTGTTGTCTGAACTCATACTTCTGAGTTTCATCTCTAACCATTAAGCTCCCATTTTATGCCTTATGCCTTCTGGACTGACCCCCAACACATGCACATCCGACTGAGCTGTATCTGGGTAGGTGCACTTCCCTACACCTGCCTTGCCGGCCACCTTGGTCGTCCTTTAGCGTTATAATCATCCATTTTTTGAGAACTGTTCTTGGACCCTCCTCCACTCCTTGCCTGGGGGTGAGTTAAATACACTCAGAAAAAGCGGGGCACTCCCTTGAAGATTTTGCTAGCCAAGAGACCCTTGCTGCCAGAGAAGCACTGGGGCCCCTGCTTTCTTGGGATGGTGACAAGACAGAAGCTTGAGCCAGGCATGCTGGCACACAAACCTGGAATCCCAGCACTCAGGAGGTAGACACAAAACTGTGGTGAGGTAGACACGAGCTTGGGGCTACATGGGCGAATTCCGGGGAGTATTTAGCTACATAGAAGACTCTGTCTCAAAAAAAGCAAGCAAACAAAAACAAAACAGTAATCCTCAGTTTCCCCCAAGGGAATCAAAGGTTCTCCAGGAGGAAACCCTATCCAGAGAGCCAGGACTTACCTGGTAGTCATGAGAGAAAAGTATCTGGAGTCCAGTCCAGAAACTAGCCTTACTGAAGGCTGGAATCTTCAGAAAATGGGTCGCTATAGCTCAGCAGGAGGAAGGGACATGATCAGGGTGTATTCAAATGGAAGAAGCTACTCCCCGGAGGTTAATTCTCCCGTACGGTCAGGATGACAAGGTTGCCAACTGGCCAGTGACTTGCTGCTGAGGTGAGCCAGCCGGGATTGATTCATCTCTGGTGAGCAGCACCAGTTAAAGCAGACGCTAAAGCTAAAGGGGCCTGACTGAGTGTCCAAAGCTCTGGTTTCTTGTCTCAGTCGTGCCTAGAACCTGGTGAAGAAATAAATCAGTTCCTCACCCCTGCCTTTGCTCATCGATAAGGTTCTCTGGCAGGTGGTGGAGACAGGTGGCCATTTTAACAAACACAGAAGACTAGTGAGCGGCTATTTGGAGTAGAGACGGCCTTAAAAGAAACCTTTCTTTCAGGGCTTCTCCTAAAAGCCACCTCCAGAGACTTTGGGGGTCCAGAGACTCTAGGCCTTGCTCGCTGAAATTTGTCTCCTGGGAGTAAAGCCAATATCGTCCATAGCTCAAAACTAGCCAAGAAAGTTTCCCTCTGGACCCTTACCTAATCTTCCTTAGGGGAGGGATTGGAACTGCAGGACAGGATTAAGAGGAAAGACTGACAGCAGCTCCGGACTTAACTCCTTCTCACCAGGGCACTGTGCTCTGAGAGTCTTCCCATCTGTGCTATCTATCAGGTCTTACAGGACCATTAAAAGTCTCCAGCTCAAGGAAGGACATGATACATAAAGCCTTCTGTTATGAATGGGAAGCCATTAAAGCCCGTCTGCCGGCTGCCATCCTCATTTCCCAGCCCCTTGCTTCTAGAGCCCCTCAGAGGAATCGGAGAAGCTTGCTCCCTATCCTGGTAAGCTACTCCAACAAGCCAAGGGCTCCAGTAGGTGGCGAAGCCATCTCTTTGCAATCCACCTTTCTGCACCACTTGAGAGAGGAGGACTTGCACCTAGAGTGAGAGATTTTATAATTGCCTTTAAAAGGAAGCTTTTTTTTTTTTTTTTTTTTTTTTTTGTCATGGTCACCAAAGTAAAATCAAACATGCTTTAAAGCACCGGGAAACACAGAAAGGAAAGATGGAGGGTGGGGTAGGGGAGGGGAAGCGCCACTCTTTCTCTACCTTGAAGTGCCATGAATGGTTTGGTTCCGACTCCATTTTTTAAGAATGCTTGAAAAGGACAGTGTCTAAGGCAGGACCTTTATGGAGAACGATTGAGGGACTCAAAAAGAGCGTCCCAGGAGAAGCCACCCTCTGCCGCCCCCTGAACTCTAGTGTCCAGGAGAGTATTGGAGCTTCCCAGCCTGCTTAGACCCCTGTGCTTCAGCAAAAGGGAACAACTCTAGCTCCTTTCCTCCTGTATTCGCTCCCTGGCTCCTTCGTTTCAGATGATCTGATCTGATCTGAAGAAGGGATCTTCTGGCCCGTCAGACTGCAAATCTTGTCACAACTTGAAGAAAACACATAGCGCCATGCCATGCGCCCAATTCCATAAACCTTCCCTCAACAGCCCAAGCTAGCCCGCCCTGACTCCATCATGGGCTCCAGTAACAGCAGCTAGGTTTAAAAACCACCCGCCTAAGCCAGCCCGAAGGGTAGCGGCTGCATCGGGATACTCACGGAGCAGATACTCACGGAGCAGATACTCACGGAGCTGTCCTTTCGAAGAGCTCTGGAACAGATGCTCCTGAGCACAGACGACGAGGTCCAGAGAAAGGCGAACTGGGTCCAAGGGGCCACGGGCTGTGGTGATAAGGGGCTTCTAATTATTAGCCACAGCTTTGTAAAATCCACCTGTCACTCTGAGCCTTCTTACCGATGGGAATTAAACCCCTGGAGGCTGGAAAAGATTGAGGTACTCTTAAAAAAAAAATGTTTGGTGGGTTTTATATTTACCCTGTCAAAAACTCCAGCTGGGCTTTTGTGTGGTGAACCCCTGTGAGGCCAGGAAACCTTGTGGGGAGGGGGATTTGGGCCAAGGAGGAATTTAGAACATTCCTGCTCTGGGGGGAGGGGAGAGAAGGGTGTTCTGTTATGCCCATTAGGTGTTCCTGGCGCGCAGCCCCAAGGCTCAGCAGGAAGGAAGCCTTCATAAACACAGCCTGGGTGAAGCAGGGCCCAGGCAGCCTGGCACAGCAGTTCCTGGCCTCCAGGAACACTTTAACTCACTGTGGCTCTGTGGGTAAGGCCCGGGCCCTACTCTAGCTCCAAGACCAACTTCCCAAGGGAAAACATGTGTACCTTAGGTGATCAGAATTTTTAGGATGAAAACCTGGGCTCTGGCAGGCCCAACAATCTAGGTTTCACTATTGTCTCTAAGACACAGATTAAAAAGACTCAGGTTATAGCCAAAAAAACAGCGGGGGGGAAAAATATGTTTTCAATATGGCCACTCTGGGTAGAAGACGAAAGGGCTCAGGGTTTCTTCAAGTCTATCTTAGGGTGTTGACATGATGATTAGGCTTCGGTAGAAGGTATGCATGATTGAGCAAGCCTGGCCAAGGCGCAGCCCTGTCCATCTTTGGCTGTCTGTTGTTTCGAGCTCTTCTCCGTCCTGCTAGGTGGTCTGACAACTCACATGAAATCTCTTCCTGGGAAGCAAGTTCCCCCTGTGGCAGGCTTCAGCCTTCTCCTCTTCCCAGGCTTCGGACTTCCCCTTCTCCCAGCATGGGATCCCTGGGGGCATTTGAATTCTTTCTGGTTGATCATTTCAAAAGTCTGATAGCCAAAGGGAGAGGCATAAGTATCTTTCTTTAAAAACAAAATATCTTCTCTCTGGGCTAGGGAATGCAGCTCGGCTGCTGGAGAGCTTGCTTTGATTCCCATCACCCATAAAACTGGGCGCAGCATCCCATGCCTATAGATAGCCCCAGCACATGGGCCGTGGGGAGAGGGGGTACAGACGTTCAAAGTAAGTTTGAGACCTGCTGAACTAAATGAGACCTGGCTCAAAATAAAATAAAATAAAATAAAATAAAATAAAATAAAATAAAATAAAATAAAATAAAATAAAATAAAATAAAATAAAATAAAAAAAATAAAGTGGGCTATGAGTTCAGTCTCCCTCTCTCCCACCTCTCTCTTCCTTGCTTGCTTTCTTGCTTCCTTCCTTCCTTCTTCCCTTCCTTTCTTCCTTCCTTCCGTCCTTCCTTTCACACTCCCGTCTCTTCCTCCCACAAAAAGAGTATGTTTTCTCCAACCTAGAGAGATTACAGATTCAGTCCCTGTGGGTTCAAAGCAGGTTCTGCACAGTGAGACTGATGAGGCTTCTATACTAGGAGGCCTCTTCTCCCCACCACCAAACACAGAAAGAAGTACTATATGCTATGCCACTTAAGCCCCTTTGAAAGTTCTGTGTAAACCGGGCAGTGGCGGCGCACGCCTGCAATCCCAGCACTCTGGGAGGCAGAGGCAGGTGGATTTCTGAGTTCGAGGACAGCCTGGTCTACAGAGTGAGTTCCAGGACAGCCAGGGCTATACAGAGAAACCCTGTCTGATCTATAGAGTGAGTTCGAGGACAGCCAAGGCTATACAGAGAAACCCTGTCTCGAAAAAAAACCAATCCCCCCCCCAAAAGAAGAACGTTCTGTATAGGGTATTGATTAAGGCTCCTCACTAAGTAGCCCAGGCTAGCCTCAAATGTACCCCATGACCTATAACTTGAAGCAGTCAATCCTTTTGATTCTAAAGTACACACATGAACCACCTGTCTGGTTCTAATGAAAAGAATTCAGAGAATAAAATATAAAAGAAGGAAATGGAGAATGGAGGTTCCTCCCCTGCCCAATACTAGTGGCCAGCCATCAACCTTACTAACATTGGGAAAGCATTAATGGAAATGCATTTTACAAAACTGAAGCACACACTATCTACAATTTTGTAACTTATCATTTCTAAAGAATGTATCATGGAGCTGTTCCCACATGAGTTACAAACCAGAGCACCTATAGTGCATTCCATCATGTAAAATGATTTCTTTAGGCACAAACAGACATTTTGTCATATCTCACTTTTGCTGCTTAAAAAAACGAAACAAAAAATTAAAAATAAAATCTCATCTTTGCACACAACCCTGATAAATTCCTGGGCCAAGAATTGCTTGATTAGAGAATCTTTACTTATTTTTTTTCCTTTTGTGTAATTTTTTACACTCCAGATTTTATTCCCCTTCTGGTTCTAATCTTTACTTTTAAAGGCTAATACAATATTTTACAAAAATAAGATGGCTGCTGCTGCTTCTTTTTTATTTTGTGTTTGGTTTTTCGAGACAGGGTTTCTCTGTGTAGCCCCGGCTGTCCTGGAACTCACTCTGTAGACCAGGCTGGCCTCAAACTCAGAAATCCGCTTGCCTCTGCCTCCCAAGTGCTGGGATTAAAGGTGTGCGCCACCGCTGCTCTGACTGCTGCTGTCTCATTGAAGAACTTTAAGCACCAAAATATGGAAGAACAAATTACCTAGCAACTCAGGATGAGTTAGACCTGGCATCTGGATGTCTAGTTGAGTAAATTTTCAGGCAAATAGGCTGTGTCTCCCAAGGAATCTCAGGTAAAAGATGCTCAGGTCAGAGGCCTCTACGCAGTTGGGGGTGCTAGGCCTTGTGCCAAGTCTTTTCCCATGCATGGCTTTACTGAGCTAGAATCGAGCAGGGTACTAAACCTGGCCAACGTTGGTCTTGGACTCTGAATCCTTGTACTTTAGGTGTGTGGGGTGTTTTTTTTTTTTTAAATAGTATCAATGCAAACAGATTTGTTGCCTAGGGAGGATTCAGTGAAGCAAATCAGAATTCATCCACCTTCCCAAGATGGCCCATCCCTGCCTTGCAGGTATGAATGGGTCACTGATCCCCAAACAGTACTCCTGCACAAGAGACTCTTTAGGATTGTGCCCCTTGGCAGGCTGGGACAGGCTAAGGTCAGTGAGGCCTGAACTCAGGCCTGGGGCCTCAGCATGAAAGCGAGCAAGGCTACAGGGGCAAGAAGGATAACATGCTAATCCTCTAACCAGCTCTGTGACCTTGAGCAAATCTTTCCACCCTCTTTTTTTTTTTTCCAGGCTCCCCACAGCTGACTCTTCAAGCCTGTACTAATGAATCTGAAAATGCCTGGACACTTAGAAAATGCTGGCTGGAGGGCGGTATGTTTGGCTTTGTGGGGAGTGGGGCAGCTTTATCAGTTCTCGGTGATACTGTGCAACTGAGGATATAGGAAAAGGCAGGATCGCGGGGACAGGTGCCAGGGCGGATGAGGGCACCCTGTTCGAAGGATGTGGTTACCATGTTGGCAAGCACTCAAGGACTAGGCTCTAACAATGCTTCACACAGGTCCTTCAGACGGATCCTGGTGGCACCAGGCCAAAGTGTATTAGCCCTGGATATGCGGAGGGATCTTAGGAATCATTTCCCCGAGACCCCCTAGCTGAGAGCCAGCCAGCCTGCCTAGGTAGCCTAGCTGATGGAGAAGAGGAGAGGACAGGGTAGCAGTCTGGGGAGGGCAATGCCAGGTAAGGAGAAGAGCGAGTGGTGTGAGGTCAAAGGGAGGAAAATAAAGGTCTGGAAGGCTGCGGGGAGAAGAGCAGGAAAGATAAAGTGGGTGTTAACAGAGAGGGAAGGGATAGTGCAAGGGGAAGAGGAGTGTAGAGTCAGGAATATAGCTGAATAGGTACAGTGTCGGCCCAATATGCAGGAAGTTCACTATATAGCACTATATAGCATGGCCTAAAGCTGGGCCACAGTGTTTGCCTGGGATTCTTATACAACTAGAGGTTGAAGCACGATTGCCATGGATTTGTGGCTAACTTGAGTTTCAAGCTAACCTGGACTACAGAATGAGGTCATATCTCAAATAATAGCAATAATAGTAATCGGGACAAGGAGAAGGAAACAGAATTAAAGGAGAAGTCTAGAAGGAGAAACAGCAGCAACCCGAGAAAAGACTGGAAGGAAAGGACTCTGGAAGGAAGAATTGGGCATCTGTGGCAGAGAAAAGATCGGAAAGATGGCTGCCTTTCTGGCCTTAGCTTCCACTCCCCTCCTGATGTGTCTGTCCCTCTTGGCTTCTGACACAGCACTCCCCTGGCACTCTCACCCTACCTCTTGAACTCCTTTTTTCTCGACAAGTTCTCCTCTTTCAGATGGTACAGACTGGTGTTTTATGAATTCAGAGGAGAGAACAGTGATTACCAGAGCCTCAGAAGGAAAATGGAAGGTGGGCAACGGGGAGTCAATGGTTAATGGGGGTACATTGGTGCAACCGATTAGGGCATAGCTTCGAATGTTCTGTATCATCATAAACTACGGTTAAAAACAGTTAATAGTCTGTTTCAAAATAGCTAGCAAAGAGGATCTTGAATGTTCACCATATAAAGAAATAAGAATTGTTTGAGGTGGGACTGGAGAGGTGGCTCTGCTATTTAGAGCACTGACTGATTTTGCAGAAGACTTCAGTTTTATTCCCAATGCGCGCGTGCGTGCGCACGCGCACGCACACACACAGACACAGACACACACAGACACACACACAGACACACAAACACACACACACACACACAAACACACACACACACACACACACACACACACACACACACACGGCTGCTCACAACCATGTGTAACTCCAGGGGATCCATTTCGTCCTTCTGACCTCCAAGGTCACTATACACATGTGGTGTACAGAAAAAAAAAAAGCCATACACATGAAATAATAAGACAATTTTCAAAACTTGGTTTGGGTGATGATCGTATCAATCACCCGGATGTAAGGATTCCACACCATGCACCTGCATCCAAACATCACAGCCTGCTCCACATCACCGGCCCACTGAGCATTCCCAAAGATTTTAAGGGGCTGGGTTATAACTAAGTGGGAAAGTGTTTGCCTGGGATGCTTAGGGAGCAAGGTTCCTTTTCCAGCACCTCAAAAAAATTTGATTAAAAAGAAATGGGCGTTTCTAGCAAGAATAGGAGAGAAATAAGAGAAGGTGGAGGAAATAACCAGGATGCAGGACATCATCAAAGAAGACAATTTCTTGATAAAATGTGGGTGTTTCTCAGGAGCCTGGCTCAAGCTTTCTCTTTTCATTCTGCACTCTTACTCCAGTAAGTCTCCTGTGTCCTCGAAAGTTTCAATTGGCCTGTATAGTTGGGTGGCTTTCAAACCATCACCATCATCGTCAGCTCAGATTTTTCCGAGCCTTAGACCTCTCTGCACTGGCATCTCTTTGCTACCACACTGGGTCCCACATCACAGCCCTTTTTGTTGCGATGGAATCATACTGTGCATCCCCAAAAGACTCTAACTCACTGTTCATTGCCTCAAACCTCTCAAGTGGTGGGATTACACGTAAGTGCAACCACAGCGGGGGTGGGTGGGGGGTGGGGGGTGCGCAAATGCAAATGATGTCCTTAGTTCCTCTTTGAACTAAAACCAGTCCTCCTTCATGAGTCTGTATTTGGGAGAAACAAAACAAAACAAAACAAAACAAAACAAAACAAAACAAAAACAAAAAAAGCGTCTTAAGCCAGGAATCTCAAAGTTCGCTTTGATTTAATTTCTCAGCTCAGCTCACCTGGCTATCCTTCTGATCCTACCTCCCAAGTACGGCTTGGCTTTTTCAATTCCTCCAACTGGCTTCCGTCCACCTTTATTCCCAGTGTCTTCTGCCTAAATGAAGCTGCAGCTTCCCATCCCCCCACCCCCCCCCACTGCTTCTAGTATTGGCTTTCAGTCAGTTCTGCAATGCAATATCTCTGTGTGATCTAGCGCTCCTCCCTGATTTTCTCTCTCCCTCAAGACAACCCCCAAATGGCTTTCTTTTAGCTTCTTAATCCTGCCTTGCACTCCATCAGCTGAAGGTCTTTATAGTCCGCATTCATTGGGCCTGGAAGTCCTTCTTCTTTGTCTAGAATACATAGCCTTTAGTCTCAGTCTAGGTATCACTTACCTGACGCCTGGTGTCCCTTTGCTTCCCCTCTGCCCCCAAAGTACTTGGTTATGTTCTCTTCCTCCAGCCCCACCCCACCCCCATCCTCCTGAGCTGTAGTGACTGCTTCTTCCCCACTGGTTTATAAATGCCCAGAGAGCCTGTCTTCTCCTTATCATTTTCATTAAGCTGTTCTACTCAAGTGCAGTAAGTTTTCCTTACAATGGATTAAGCTGAATTGACAAGACAACATGGTAAGGAAAGAAATGGTAGCTACATCATGCATGGGGGAGCTATGGGAGAAGGGGGCGAAATAAGATTTTTGTAGTGGAAACACAGATGGAGAAGATGTCTTGAGGATGCAAGAGAAAGAACTACAAATATCTCTGGGAGGAAAGAGACAGTCATAGTTTTTGAGGACATGGATATGAAGATCTAGGCAAAGAGGTAGGGAGTAGACAGTTATGATGCACTGGATGGAGAAACAGGATGGAAATCTCACAAAGTCCCACCACTAGACAAAGAGCTCCATTTGATTACTAATATCTTATTTAATTAAGAGAAGGAGAATCAGTCTTCTCCAGGAAATTCATCCACTAGATGCAGTCCTGTGCTGGAGCCAACAGACTCCAGACAGGTATGCAAAGGTGTCTTTGGGAAACCCAAGAGCACAGTGGCTATGGTTCACCTTGGAAAACCATCATGTCCGTCTGCATTAAATTAAAGAATAAGAAACCTCTGGTGAATGAGGCATCATCATGAAAGGCCAAGTTCATGTTTCTTAACTGCCAGATGATCAATCCGTGTCTCAGAGTGGTGGGGTTCCACTAAATTTCATGCAGATGGGTTTTGTTAGTGGAAGGGTATTTGTTAGCTACGACTGATGGTATTTCTGATCTCTACAACTACACGAGTGAAGCTCAAATGTGTTTTTCTCGGCTAAAGAAGCCATACCTCAAAGGCTGCTTATAGTACAATTCCATTTGTACAACTTTGTCAGAACCATAAGATTATAGGGATGAGAAAGAGATTGTTACTTGTATGGGATGGGAATGGGGAAAGAGTTGAAAGAAGTGATTTGCATAGGAAATAAATTTGGTTATTGGACCTCTAATTGTTGCTCTATGCATTTGTGTGTGGATCCAGGCATGGTGGTGCATAATAGTAATTCTAGCAGGAGGATCAGGAGTTTGTTTGTTTGTTTGTTTGTTTTTGGTTTTGTTTTTTTTGGGGGGGGTTCGAGACAGGGTTTCTTTGTGTAGTCCTAGCTGTCCTGGAACTCACTCTGTATGTAGACCAGGCTGGCCTCAGACTCAGAAGTCTGCTTGCCTCTGCCTCCCAAGTGCTGGGATTAAAGGCATGAGTCACCACTGCCAGCTAGGAGTTAATCCTCAGTAACATGCTGAGTTCAAAGCTAGCCTGAGAGCATGTCTCAACCCAAAAACTTCACAGAGCTGCACAGCAAAACATCGAATGTATCTGTCGTTATATATTTTAAACCTATTATATGGTAAACAACATATTTATGAAAAATAATTGTTTTCCAAAACAAAAGCAATGCATATATACATGTTTGTAAATTGGTTTGATAAAGGGCAGCTGGATTCTCAATTTGACTCTTGCACTCAAACTGTTGCTATATGCTGTCGGTGGTTAGTGTATATATATTGAAAATCCAGTCTCATACCGATAGGTAGTTGACCAAGAGAAGCATTTTAAACCTTTCCAGGAACAATTCTAAGATTGGCCTACAAATGACTCTTAACTATGAGTAAATTGCTCGCCTTTGAGAATAGATATTTATATTGGGATACTCTTACCATTGTGTTAGTTATAAGACAAATGGGAATTACTCAGGTGGGCCTAATCTAATTATAAACTCACTTTCAAGACCTTTCCCAGAGTCAGACAAGGAAGTCAGGGGCATTTGAAAATGAGACATATTTGATGTGTCATTGATGGTGTCAAACGACTGAGGCTACATAGGAAGAAATGGGGGTAGTCTCTAGATGCGGAGAACTGCCTTTGTTTCACAGCCAGCAAGGCCACAGGAACCTCAAACTATGGTCACAAGAAAGTGGATTCTGATAGCAACCTTGGAAGTGAATGTTTTCACAGATCCTTCTGATAAGAGCCCAGCCCAACTCATAATATGACTTCAGTTTTGTAAGATCCTAAGCAAAGAACACAGATGAACCCATCTGGACTTCTGACCTACGTCACTGTGAGATAATGATGTTGTATTAAGTTGTTAAGTTTGTTGTAATTTGTTATGGCAGCAATAGAAAATGAATTGTGTGGGATTTTTTATGATAACCAAACTTCGCAAGTAGTAGTTTCTTAATATTTATTTGCAATGTTGAAACTAAGACCCTATCAATGAACCTATTGTGCTTTATTACATTAAAACCCATCGGTTTATCTTGTACTTTGAATGGATCAATTATCTGTGCATGGTTTTTAGAACATCATACATTAGTCATTAGAAAAATATCAGTTCACTTGGTTATAGAGAGCTTCTGAATGTTGACTCATTCTTGACTACACAATATAAATAACTCATGTTCACCTAATATTACTAATCTTATCATAAAGGTCTTTGAGGGTATAAGGAAGTTCTCAAGCTTGTAGTGTAAGATAGAGGTTTTCAGACTTGTATGTTTTACCCAACGGCTTAAATTTAATGGCTGACAGTAAATCCATCAGTTGTTTTCCTCATGGTGACAGCATTGCTTTGTTGATTTTCAACAAAAGACTAGCCAAATATTCAACTCTGAATAACCACAGCCTGTCTGTTGATTTCAAATAAAGAAAATGTCCCACAAAAAGTTTGGGTGGTGCTCATTTAGAAGAAGAAGGAGGAGGAGGAGGAGGAGGAGGAGGAGGAGAACAACAACAACAACAACAACAACAAGACATACTTTAGAGTGTGGTGGAAATGGTGCCTTTCTATATAGACATACATAGTATTTAAAAGATATCCTGAATTATTTGACATAGAATAAAATCCTAACTTAAAGATCATTCCATCATTGTCTATGTGTATGCATGGCTATGTGTGTAGTGCATGTGTGGAGGCCGAAGGAGACAACCTTGTGGAGCTTTCTTTCTTTCTTTCTTTCTTTCTTTCTTTCTTTCTTTCTTTCTTTCTTCCTTCCTTCCTTCTTTCCCTTCTTTTTCTTCTTTTTCTTCTTCTTCTTCTTCTTCTTCTTCTTCTTCTTCTTCTTCTTCTTCTCCTCCTCTTCCTCCTCCTCCTCCTCCTCCTCCTCCTCCTCCTCCTCCTCCTCCTTCCTTACTTCCACCTAAGTAGTCAGGTCACCAGGCAAATACCTCTACCAACTGAGCTTGTTTCTATAACCCCATTACACTTCCCTGTTTCCCCTCCGCAACCCCCCTCCCCTCTCCCTGCTTCTATGAGGGTGCTCCCCCCACCCACCCACAGCCATGGAGCCCATTTGGTATGTTTGTTTTAAGAGACAGAACTAGCTTCAGTTCACAATCCTTCTGCTTCAACGTCCTAAAGTGCTGACTCCAGGCACGTGGCTACCCCAGCTAGCTGCAATACAGTAATTTAGATCGTCTTGTCTAGATGTTCTGAAATGACATTTTCTCTATCAGGAGTAAGTGCATTGCTTATGAAGACGGAGTCAAAAACACTGAGGCAATGGCATCCCCCCACCCCCGCAGCCCCCCACCCCCCACTTGACAGAGAAAGGCAACTAGTGGCTCAGCCTTACCAAAGTCCATCCCACCTTCAGACTCTCAGGGCCCCCTTTGGCTTTGGACCATACTTTAGCGTTGCTGTTCGAAGGCAAGGCTAGGAGGGATGGGAAGCAAATTTTAAAATGCGCTGGCTCTAAGGAAGTGGGAAGAAAATGTCTAGATTCATTCTCCCAAGAACTTGCACTTTCTGGCCCTGGTTTACCTGGCGTCTGAAGGTGGTAGCTGCTCTCTAAGGCTGTCTGCACCCTGAGATCTTACATGTTCTGTATCTCATGGCCACAAAGCCAACAAAGCATCCTGTCAAGGCCCGGGCACCTGCCATTGGTGTTTGCCAGTCAGTCCATCCTGCTGCCCCGTGGGCTCAGCTAGGCTAGACCTGTTTGTCTCTCAGACCAAATGCCTTGTGTCAAACACCCTTCTACTCACAGAGGAGGAACACCTGCCTACCATGGAAGCAGTCCAAAGCCAGGTGCTAAGGGGAGTGGGGGATGGGGTGGGGAAGGTATAGGCTAGTCCCTATTCCCAGAACTCCTACATAAAGAAGTCTTCAGAGAAGACTGAAGGGAAAGGAGTATGGCCCTTCTGGCAGAAGACAGACACTCCCGTGGCTTGAGGGCTCCCTGGAGTCCATGTGCGTTTATGAAGGAACTCATGGGCTAGGTAATTTCTTGTTAGAGACGTGAGAGAGGCACTCGGAGCACACAGTTGTAACAATCTGAACAGGAGAGAGAACCTGGCCGATGTTGGAGGTCAGAGCAAAGCTATGAGAACAAATTGTAGGTGCCTGACCCCTTTTTGCCAGGGATCAGGCACCTATAATTTTTTTTCTACCACATGTGCGTGAGCTGGATGGGGGCCAAGTACAGGAAGCCACATCTGGCCCAACGTGTAGAAATTACCCAAAGGCACGAGAGACCGAAAGAACGAAAAGCAATGGATCTGCTCGGCTTCTTCCTCCAGCCCTGTGGAGATGGACCTTGGGAGTTTTATTCATGGGACTTTGAGAGCCGGATTGATGAATTTATTTAACTCAAAGTCATCAGGATGATAAACGGCAGAGAGGTTCTTCCAGCCTAGGGATTTCTAGGATCAGCACAGTCCCAGCTCTGAGTGTCCGCAGCCCCTGGATGGATAATGGAATAATAAGCAAAGGGGAAGAGCCACCATGCGCTGAATGCCAGTTCCACAGCAGGCTGCAAGGGAGCTGTGCATGCTGCTTCGCTCAGGCTTCTCTGTAGGCTTTTGAGGTAAAGATCATTGTTATCCCCCCCCCCCCCGCACCTAACTCTAGCTAGAGAGCCAAGATGTTCCACTTGAAGTTTTCCTGCAGAAACACAGGCGTACGACGACTGGGGCCTCAAGCCCAATTGCCTGCCAAGTCACTCCGCAGCTACTTGACCTCTAGCCGATCAAACACTCTGTGCCTCCATTCCCTGCTTATCTTTGAGTGGGGACAATAACCCCTTGCAAGATATTTTATAAGGCATAAATGAAATGCAACAATAAAATACTTAACACACCGCCTGAGAAATACTGAGCACGGAAACCTGCTAACTACTCTGCTGTTGCCACGTTTATTAGTTTGCTAGGACCCGCTCGCCTCCCAGGAAGGCAACTGTCAGGGCTTCCCAGTGTCTCTTTCTTTAGCCAGAATCACAAGGGCCTGAAGATTAAAAAGACAAGGGAAAAGATAAATCAAAAAGATCGCACCACAGGGAATGCAGCCCCATCTTCAGAAAGTCTCATGCTAGCGAGGGAAAGGAGACAGTATGAAAAGGGGCAGCTGGAGAGGTTGGGACACAAAAGACAGGCCGAGACCAGGCCTGTCTGAGTGCAGATGGGAGGGAACGCTGGCCGCTGGCCGGAGTGATCCTCACAGGCCCTCTCCATCCTAGCCTCCTTCTTCCCCTATAGCTTTGTTTTCCTAGGCCTCTGCATTCCAAATGAGGAGCAAATGGGGAACTGCGAGAGCCTTTGCCAAGAGAGCAAGACCACATGTGCCCCAGCCAGGACTCATGGTGGGGGCCGCAGAAGGGGAGGCTGCACAGAAGAAACAAACTGTTCTCCAGAGGGAACTAACTGCCCGTCCCAGCAACCCGAGAGCCCGAGTCCAAGACACGGCACATTTGGGACATTTGGACTTGAGGACAGAAGCCCCAGGGCCCATTTGCTCTCTGTGCCTTGGGAGCCTGCTTGCGTAGAGAAGACCTTTGCTCATTGCTGTGATCAGCCTCTGCCCACCTTTTTCCCTGCCTCCTCCACCCGGCACCTTCACTGTGCACTCAGGCTTTGTGTCCCCGAGCACAGGATGCTGATTCAAGAACCAGACACTGTAATGACAGAGTGGGATGCAATTTCCAGACAGGAGAGAACACTGCTTACGGGGACTTTCAGTCCAGCCTTCAGGGGCTGCACGATCCGTGCCTGCTGACTGAGGCGCTTCCCGTGTTCCTGGTAGCTCCTTTTCTTCACTGGCATCTGGTGGCTTCTGTTAAGAGCCCAGTGATCGAGTTCACAGCCCCGTTTTTGTCACTTTTAGCTCTTTGACCGTGGGCAAATGTCTACTCTCGCCTGCAGAACGGAGCCTCTAGGAATACCTTTCCTCCAAATTGGCTTGTGAGGCCAAATTAAAGCCTGAAAAGTTTCACTGATGTTCTCTGCTCTTAGTATCTGTTCTGAGCTACTTGTCCATACCAACATCACATCTCCTTGCCGTGTCCTTAAACTCAGCTCGGTGCATTTTCTTCCTCACCCAATAGTTTTCTTTCGCCTCCTGGAATCGACCATTCTATTGTGAAGAACAAAGAACTAAATGAACACAATGAACTCCAGAATGACACGCACTACTCTAATGCTGACAGTCTCTTTTACTATGACCCCCAATAAGATAGATACTTACAGCACAACTCAGCACACACACCTACCTACCTATCTATCTATCTATCTATCTATCTATCTATCCATCCATCCATCCACCTACCTACCCATCCACTTATCTGTCTGTCTGTCTACCTATCTAATCTGTATATCTGTCTGAGTAAAATAAGTTTCTCACAATTCGTCTCATCTTTGTCAAATGGGATGCATTCTTTTTTTGTTGTTGTTTTGTTTTGAGACAGGGTTTCTCTGTGTAACCCTGGCTGTCCTGGAACTCACTCTGTAGACCAGGCTGGCCTCGAACTCAGAAATCCGCCTGCCTCTGCCTCCCAAGTGCTGGGACTACAGGCGTGTGCCACCATGCCCAGCAATGGGATGCATTCTTTCTTCATTTGTATCTACTTTTGTGATAGGGTCTCAGTACGTATCTTTGGCTTCCTGAACCTCACTATGTACGCCAGGCTGGTCTCAGACTTGCAGAGGCCTCCTTGCCTCTGCCTCCCGGGTGCTGGTACTGAGAGCGTGTGCTACCACATCCAGGTGGGGTTCCTTCGTACATTTGCTATTCCTGTTCTTAAACACTGATCTCAACCTTCCAAGCTGGTTTTGAAGCCTGCCGAGAATTCATGAGCCTTGGTTTGAGAACCCCAAGACTCTCTGATACACTCCATTCAGTGTGAGCATAAGATTTTTCAGTGGCTGGAAAGTATGAATTGGTTTCCGATGAACGTCCTATTTGTGAAATAGAAATCGAGTCACTGGGAACTGCAGAGAGTCGGAAGAGGCAGGCTGGACTCAAATAACAAGAAACTGCCACATGGAGGAGTTTGGCTTTTCCCCATAAGTAACTCACCGGGTGTAACTAACAGTTTGCAAGCAGAGGAAGATCACACACAGGACTGATAGGAAGATGATTGCACACTGAGTTGGCAAAGCTAAGTCAAGACAATCAGGAAGCTAGGTTGCTTCAAAAAGAATTATGGTTTTGGACCATGAGTGTTAAACGATTAAAACTAGTCTCAAACATATTTTCATGGATCAAAATGGAAACCATAATAACGTTTATTTGCCAACAAGAAATGTTTGTTTATTCTTGTAGCGTCAACGTCTGTGATTCAGGATTTGACAAACTCTTGGCAAGCAGTTTTCTCCATCCTACTGATCGGCGAAGTGTTTTTCCTGCAAAATGTTGTCTAGATGCTGGAAGAAGTGGGAGCCAGTTGCTGAGAGATTAGTCGAAAGTAGCAGATGAGGCAAGACTCAAGTTCTTCATTTGCTTTCTTTAGTAATTAAATTTGTCCAGTGGTAATTCAATACATAAATACGACACACAGCCAGCTGAGAAGTGGCTCGTTGCTAATGACTGGGATAAGGGAGGGTGATAGTCTAAAATGACAATTAAAAATTACTCTCACTCTTAACCTTTTTTTTTTTTTTTGGTCTCTCACCCATGTAAATACCCCTCCTCCAAACATGCCCCCTTTAAGCTTCAATTGTACAATGTGAAGTCAGGTATTGCCGTGGACGATTCGGACATCATCATCATTCTTCTGTGGACAACACTGACTGTGTTAATTGTAGTCTCTGGTTCATCTCCTCAATGAGCTGACCATACTGCCAGGATGTAATGGCTTCACTAGGGAGCTAGAGAGAGCCGTACTGGGTCAGGCAGGCATCACACCAATAGGGCCCAAGACCCAGTTTTCGATACAAGTTTGACTTTGAGAAGTGTTTTAAAACTTCTCAGTCCAACCACTGAGAGGATTGTCACCGGTTTGTCCAATAACACGCACGCTCCATCACACAGTCAGCTGAAAAATGGCTAGTTGATGTTGACCAGAATAAGGGAGGATGATAGTGTAAAAGGATGATTACAAAAATATTTTAGCCAGGCCGTGGTGGCACACGCCTGTAATCCCAGCACTCTGGGAGGCAGAGGCAGGCAGATTTCTGAGTTCGAGGCCAGCCTGGTCTACAGAGTGAGTTCCAGGACAACCAGGGCTACACAGAGAAACCTTGTCACAGAAAAACCAAAATCCAAAAAACCAAAAAAAAAAAATTTAGATACCTTATGAGGCACCCACTCATTGATTTGCTTCCCTTTCTGAATGGCTGTTAAACAGTCCCCAGTGAAATCCTCAGCAGTGTCTACTTAGTTCTAAGAGGATCTGTTTGGATTGGTCATCGTTAACTTCTTGTAACCAGTCATCTTCAACACTCCAATCCACTCTCTATAAACGTTTCTATTTTATTTTATTTTTTTAATTTTTATTTTTTATTTTGATTTTTTGATTTTTTTTGACCACCACCACCGCCCGGCTTCTATAAACGTTTCTAAATAGCCACTGTACTGTATGGTTTTTGGCACTTCCTGGGCTAAATATGTTGATAGGTGTTGTTGCTGCTCTACAATCGCTGTGAACTTGGATAGGAAAATCATTTGACTCTGTTTTTTGTCTAGCATCGTTTACACAGTAAAAAATAAGCATCAAGGGAGGGCCTTGTAGAGATGGCTCGGTTGAAGAGCTGCGGCTGCTCATCCAGAGGACCCAGGTTCGATTAATAAAAATAAACAGCCAGTCATGGAGCCGCATGTCTTTAATTCTAGCACTTGCCAGGCAGAGGCTGGAGAATCTCTGTGAGCTTGTTGCCTTTCTGGTCTACAGCGTGAGTTTCAGGACAGCTGGGGATACACAAGAAACCCTGTCTCAAAACAACAAACAAGCAAAACAAAACAACAACAACAAAAGAAAAAAAGTAATATATCATTAAGAAAAAGATGGAGGCCGGGCAGTGGTGGCGCATGCCTGTAATCCCAGCACTTGGGAGGCAGAGGCAGGTGGATTTCTGAGTTCGAGGCCAGCCTGGTCTACAGAGCGAGTTCCAGGACAGCCAGGGCTACACAGAGAAACCCTGTCTCGAAAAAAAACAAAAAAAGAAAGAAAGAAAGAGAAAGAAAGAAAGAAAGAAAGAAAGAAAGAAAGAAAGAAAGGAAAGGAAAGGAAAGGAAAGGAAAGGAAAGGAAAGGAAAGGAAAGGAAAGGAAAGGAAAGGAAAAAAAGAAAAAGATGGAAAACAAGAATGTGGACTAAAATGGTATATAACATAACCACACTTATTGAGGAATGTATTAGTGTAACATCAAATGGCAAATTTCAACTATGTAAAACCCAGGAAATTTTATAGCAACTCAAGGTCCAGGTGAGAGCAGACAGAGGGAGCTGTCAGTCAATGAGCGGGAACTTGGGCATGCTGGAGGAGGCAGGTGGGAAGGACAGCAGACGAGGAAAACTGACAGCGCACGAGAGACTTCAGATTGAGTGACTGGTTCAATCTGATGCTGGCTATGAGGCGGGAAGACAGGACGGCTGTTGGGGGAGACGAATCCTTAACTTTGGAATGAATGTGAGACAATGCCAGGCTGGAAATATAACTCTTGTTCTTTCACTCACTCAATAAATCCTTATGACAGTGGCACTAAGAAATTAACATCTCATTTTACCAAGTGGGAACATTAAAGATCTAAACTAGTGTTCACGATCACCCTCACTTTGAAAATGAGATTATTTTATCACCCCAAATTAGGAAGGACAGAACCTCCGAACGGAGGACAATTGTTATAAACTCAATAAATTTAAATTGTTGGAAAATTCTCCTAATGACGTTTCTCTTATTTTATTGGGGTCCATTGAAGGCATCACTATATCATCTGGATCTGAGGCTCACTGAGTGGAGAGATGAGCAGAGGAAGAGAGGTCAGCTTCAAAGACGTTGAGCCAGGCCTGGTAGAGCAGGCCTGGAGTCTCGGCAGGAAGTGGAAGCAGAGGGACTCTGAGGTCCAGACCTGTATAGGCCACAGAGACCCTGACTCAAAATGACGGTGAAGAAGAAGATGATGATGATACGCTCGCTACAGAGACCTTGACTCAAAATGCTACTACTAATGATGATGACTGATGAGGATGACAACAGCAATAACAATAACAACAACAATAATAATAATAACAATAATAATAATAAACTGTGAGGTTCAATTCCCAGAACAGAAATGATCGAGAGGAAAGGAGTCAGGGAATGAGCCAAAGAAAAAATGGCGAGTATCATAGAGGCCAAAAGAGGAAGACACATTTGAAACCTTAGCCCTTGGCCAACAGTGTCTGTTGCTGGGCATTGCCTAGCAAGGGAATGGACTAGAAAGAGGACCCACAGTTCAGAGAGTTCCTCAAATTTGGCAATTAGGAGGTCACTGGCGACCCTTGTCAGTGACTTTTCACGGAGAGACGGAGACGATGGGACTGGAGCCAAGTTGCCATGGGCTGAAGTGTGAATGGGAGGCTGAGGAAAGCGAGAGTCAGTTGAGAAGTGAGGTTTCCCTTTCAACAGACTTGAGAGGGAGGGAAGGACAGAGCATGGAAAGAGGTGGGGAGAGAAAGAGCAGAGAGTGTATTAGGGGTTTAAGAGGACTCCTCGTGAGGAGGGAGATCCCTTGTTTTGAGGAGTTAATACTCCGGTGTAGGGTAAGGGAAGCTGGGTTTTCCTGTAGGGGAGGAGGGAGGGCACAGAGGAGGGTGGATGAGGCCAAGGCTCAGGAGAGAAGGGATTAGCCTTTAACGAAAGGGGCACCTTGTCCCTTGTTAGGACAGGGTGGAGGGAGGGAAGGACTTTGGAGAGGCAAGTCAGTTTTGGGGGTTGGGCAGGGCACTGAGGTAATCCATGCTTGAAGGCCTCTGTTTTCTCAGGGAAGTAGGAGGAGAAGTTGTTCTGAGCAGGGAGAAGGGTGGGGCAGGAACATGGTAGGTTGCTGAAGGAAATTTGGAATGAGGCCCAGAGACACTTGGAGGCCGCTCTGGGGCCTTGACAAGGGAACCTGTCTGAGGTTCGTGGAGGGGTTCCGGCTTGGCAGAGGCTAATTGGTTTGCCTCCACCCACTAAGCTGTGAGCCCTTTGGGGCAGAAGCCACAACACCTTCCTCTTTCTAGCCCATCTCTTTGCCAAACAACGCTTAACAAAGTGTTGGGCCCAGACCAGAGAGCGCAAGTACTCCTCTCAGAAAAGTCTGAGGAAAATGATAACTGACAAAAGTCCCCTGCACACTATAGTTGGTAGAGAAAACAGGTGTCATCTAATTGCCTTTATGAGCAGTTGACTTGTTTGGCTCAAGCTGATCTTTCCTGCCACCATTTTGACCACCTCATCGCTGTTCTGTAGTAACTACAAGAGAGAGCAGTCAGGCTCTCATAGTTGGGTTCAGCAATAGGCCTCTAATCCAACACCTGGGGCCAGTGCCTTTGTCTCCCTCCTCCATGGCTGCCTGAGTCTCGCTGCTGAGGCAGCAGTCAGAGCAGGTGTATGAGGGAGAATGAGCAGTTGTGGAGACAGCCAGAGGCAGGCAGGACACTCCCTGGGAGTTAGAAGAGCACACTGTTTGCGGAGTCTCAGGCAATCCGTGAAGCCTGCATTGGGGAGGGAAGGGAGTAGCTGAAGGAATACAATTTTGAAGGAGTGACATATCTAAGTCAGGTTGAGAGTGACCCTACCCCGGACCTCCAGAGAAATATGTGCATCCCTCCCCTTCCCTCTGATCTCTTTTGGATTGTGTGAGGTCCCTAGAGAGAGGTCAAAAAGATTCCAGGGCATGATAATATGTCTTGGGT
This sequence comes from Apodemus agrarius, assembly GCA_964023405.1. NCBI lineage: Eukaryota > Metazoa > Chordata > Mammalia > Rodentia > Muridae > Apodemus > Apodemus agrarius. Next base: position 99,994,529 of record OZ030010.1, on the reverse strand, counting down.
CCTGTCTGATTTGTATGCTGTCTCTTTTCAGCCCAGTTTTTTTTGGCTTTATTCCTTCCTTCTCTCTGTCTCACCCCTCCTTTTAGCAAATTTCCACAGGATCCCTGTCTTAGATCCAACATCCAGCTCCAACTTAAAATTCAGCATCAGAGAGCTTGGCCCAGTCCTAGGTAGAGTAGCCCACAGGGCTCATTTCACGTCATATAATAATCCTCTGTTTGTGAATGGCAGGTAGAATGCCAGGCCCTTAGGTGGTTGAACTGTTAGAAAAATGTACTTAGATTGTCTTCCTTTAGCTCCTATCCATGGGCCTGTCTCTGTCTCTGAAGTCATACAGGACAAGTATAATTCATTGTGGTCCACAGGGCGGTGGTGGCGCACGCCTGTAATCCCAGCACTTGGGAGGCAGAGGCAGGCAGATTTCTGAGTTCGAGGCCAGCCTGGTCTACAGAGTGAGTTCCAGGACAGCCAGGGCTATACAAAGAAACCCTGTCTCGAAAAAAACCGAAATCCAAAAAACCAAAAAGGCAAAAAAAAAAAAAAATCTTTGTGGTCTATTTCTTGGGTATCTCCCCAAGAAATTTCCCCAATCTCCCCATCTCCCCAAGAAATTTCTTGCTTCATGGATAAATGTTTTATATATACAATTTTATCCATCAGTTCAAACAGTTAATACGTACTGTTTTTAATCTCTAGTCTTTGAATATGTATTCTCTATATATTTGAACATGTCTTCAAGAGTGAAAAGCCCGAGTTTCACGCAGGACTATCCCATTTTGATAAGGAAAAAATGTGGAATGTACAGTCTGCACAGAAGGACCCATGTTGTTTAGTTTTCCTCTAGTTAGAAGAAAGGATAAATAGCATATTTATGTTAGGAAAACCTAAACGTGGTGTTTTTACTAGCTGAGAAGTTATGCAGCCTGTTCTCACCGCCCCTTCCAGACCAGGCCCCCACACCCATTCCCACTCAGCTTCCTGTCCTCAGTTTTTTTTTTTTTTTTTTTTTTTTACTTTTTGTTCACCAAATAATATGGATTCAGGTGTGGAAATTGTTTCAAGCCATCATAAAATCATAAAGGAGGTAAAACTCCACCTGACTCTCTCACTCCCCGAGCTGACAGTTGCAACACCCTGTCTTCTAACCAGCCCTCTCCCCGGTGCATTCTGTACACACCACATTTTTCCCTTATCAAATGGGGATTATCCTAAGGGATATTTTCGAAACTTACGATGTTTTTCACTCTTGAACACATTGGCTGTTTACGAATTCTTCCACCAGAACATTCCCCCGCCAGGACAACTTTAGTATGAAGTCCTTTTCATTTTTTTTTCTTTCTTTCTGGGAATAGGGATCCAACCCTGCTGTGTGTTTGCTCTACCGCAGAGCCTTTACATTTTTTTCTTTGCTCTGTCCGAATAAGGTCGGAATTCAAGCAGAGCGGTGGTCAGTGGGGGTCTCGATAAGAAACCATTGGACAAAATGACTCAGAGGATTTAGCGTCTGGCTTTTGCAAGTTTTTGCACTGATAACATGATGTTGAGTGTCTGCTTAGTATGTGGTTACAAGAGTGGCCACAATTAACAAATCTAACGGGTTTCCTATTATTGGACACTGAGGTTGTTTCTAATTTCTGACCATTACAAGCCAGGCTGTGATGAATATCCAAGACGCTAAATCGGGGCAGGTGCTGGCCACTGAGATCAGGAGGAATATTTTTGAAACCTCTAAGCATGAAGGGCCTGCCAGTTGTTGTAACTGGAAGCCTCTTGGCAAAGGCCCAAAAGCTGGCTAATACCAAGGACTCTGCCCAAACCTTTTGGCTCTCCAGGGTCACTACCCATTACCCAGCTCTTGTCACAAAGTGTTCAGGTTGGCAGGGGGGCCTTGGGGGAACCACTGAGCCAGCACCCTCACCTCACGTGAGATGAGGCCCGGGATAGTCCTTCGGCGACCCCGTGCTGCGCAGACCCCTCCCAGCCCCTAGCACCTGGGCTCCTAAACTAGAAACGGGAGCTGGGGCCATTTGGAATCTGCCCTGCCAACTCCCTGGGCCCTGCACGGCTCTCCACGCCACAGCCCTCGCTGCGCTGCGGAGGCGAGGCGGAGGCCGGAGGGGCTTTAGGCACTGAGCAGTAAGAGGGGTGGGGAGGGCATTGAAAGATGACTTGAGGTTTTCCCCCTGCGGGAGACTGGACCTGCTCCACCCAGAACCCTTCTTTATCCTAAGCCACGTGACATGCTTCATGGCAGTGACCCTGTATGGGGTCCACCTGGCAAATCTCCTTGGGATTTTGAGCTGAACTAGCTGGTGAGTCTCCCGCTCTTCTTTTCTCACTGGGAAGCAGCGTTGCTAAAGGCCCCTTGCATTCAGCCTTCCGTCCCAGACAAGCCTGGGTGCCTCTGGGGACTAATGAGAGCCCCTCCTTCCCACCTTGGGTCCTGATCCTGCCTGGGGAATTCACACTGGGGAATTGCCCCTTCTTTGTTTTCCTTACTGTCCTGGAGCTATAGCAGACCCCTCACCTCCAACCCTGACCCTGTTTACTCAACTGGGAGAGATTTCACACCCAAGAACACAGCATGCGCGCGAGCTCTCTCTCCCCCCCCCCTCTCTGCAGGATCCCCCTCCCTAGATCTTTACCATCATCCCTCATCCCCCATCCCCGCATTGCCTGAATAATTGATGACTCAAAGGCAGGCCTTATAAAAGGGTCTCTAGGGGAAAAGCCAAAAGAGTGCGGAAGGTTCTGAGAACTGGAAGAGCTGTCTGGCTTGGTGTCCCGAGGATGGACCCTGCTGCCCCTCCTGCTGCCCCCGATGCTGCCCCTCCTGCTGCCCCTGATGCTGCCCCCGATGCTGCCCCCCCTGGCCAGGCCCTGGCTCAAGCCCCTGCCCTAGCACAAATCAATGGACAAGAAGGTGCTGGCAATGAACGGTAAGTGGGACTTGGCCTTTGACACTCTGAACACGGGCTGGGGGCGCTGAGGGCAGGAGAAGGTGTGACACCCACGGTGGTGGCAGCGCCCCTGTTCTCTTCGAAGGGGAGAGAGACAACGGGGAGCCTCAGCCCTCTTTCCTCTACCTTTGGCTGGAAATAGTTCACCTCACTCATCACTCCAGGTGACGGAAGGGGGCTGAGAGAGAGAGATAACATTGCCTAAGCTGGAAGCCAAGTAGCCTGGCCTTCCTGGGGAAGTCCATACAATTCACGGAGGAAACAGGAGAGGCTGCCGTGGAAGCTAAGCTTAAGGCAGCGTGGACTATGGGACCTAGATGGTGGCAGGTGACAGACTGAAAGGGCCAAAGTCTAAAGAGGCCTATGGTTGGGGTGCCACCTCTGTCCTGAGGACACCACATTTGCTTTTCCTTGCCTCTGGGAGTCTAGAAGAGAAGCCATTGGCCCGAGAGCATTCTAGGCCATTTCTCCAACTAGGAAGATGGCAGGGTTCTGTTCTCAGTTCTTTGATACCGGAAGTAGGCGATAAGATAGATCCTCCCTATACAGCATGCTTTCTGTCTTCCAAACATTCCATGGCCACATTCCATGAACTTTTGCTCAAAGCTCTGCTTGCCCAAGGCATTGTACTAGGGGTTAAGGATTCAGATATGCCCATACAGAGCTTTCCGTCGTAAACAGGCTCCCAGCAGCCTACGACAAACCAGTGAGATAAGAGCACTGATAACATTGTTGGAGCAGAGAGGAGGGGTATCTGTCACAGCCTTAGCTCAGCTGTCAGGGGGACAAAAGGGATCCTGGAGCTCATGGCTTGTGAGCCAAACTTTCAGAAGGTCACATCTGTGACCAGAGGAAGCTGATGTTTAGGTCTTGTACCAATTTATCTCTTTTCTTTGTCACAGAGAAGCTTATCTCTGGAGACCCTGGCTGTCCTCTACAAACGACCAGCCAAGGCAGGAGAGGAATCTGGTGGACTGGGTGAGTTTGAGGCCCTGTGACATGTTTGCACAGACACTTAGAGCCATGTCCCTTCTCAGAAATCCCATGACTCCAGTCCAAGGATGCCAATCTGGGGCAGTAGTTTGTCAACTCTGCTAACATTGTGTCCCCAAGGAAGTTCTAGGAAGAAGGCAGGACCAAGGTTTCCATGACAAAGGAGACTAGGAGATGAAAGCATAGAGTGGGTAAGGGACCTGGGTTGGACTCTCAGTCAGTGTGGTGTGGAGCTGGTGCTGGGATTCAGGTCCCTTGGTACCTTGCCTCAGAACTCTCTGGATGTTTCCATCCTCTAAGAGAACTCTGCCCCCCCCCCACCCCAGACAATCTCCAAACGGGCAGTGAAAAAGGATCAGGGAAGAAAACAGTCGGTCTCTTCTGACTTGTTTTCAACCAGATGGAAGACCAGCTGCTAGGGCAGGGCTGTGAGATGGCTGGATCCCCTAGGGATGCCGGAAGTATTTTGGAGAGCTTCAAACCCTGCAGGTTTCTGACTTTGGATGTGGGAGAGGCAGTTAAGCCCCATGCTCGCTTTTGCTTTGGACAGGCTGCTGGTGGGGCAACAGCCGCTGACGCCACCAAGGCTGACTCTGAGTTCCATCACCCTGTCAGGTAAGCGTCTGGCATTACAAGTTCAGACTGTGACAAATAGCCACAAGCACCATGTATGATCCTGACGAGGCCGTGACGCAGGAGGAAAGAGGCCATGCGACTGAAGAGGCCAAAGGGTCTTTCCCCAGAGGCTCTCCCTGTCCCTGAGCTCTAAGAATGAAATCCTGTGACTCCAACCAATGAAAGATCCCTTAGTTCCTGGCGAGTAGGAAAAAGAGAGACGGGAGTGATGGAGCGGTTAGTGAGGCTGGCAGTAGAGTTGAGAGTCTCTGGGCTGACTCCCTCTCTACCAGAGGCCTGTCAGAGGTGATGCTCCTTCCTGGAACCATTTTGGAACAGTTGTAAAGGTTCTGTGCCGAAGTTCCTTCTTCCTTTCCCCCGCAGCCCTTGACTGTAGCTAGCCCTGGCTTTAAGGGTTGGCTTTCTCCTTGGTCCTACGGCCCCTCTGCATTTGAGAGTTGCCTAAGTTAGGTGCCCTGTTTCTTCTCTGTCCACAGGCTCTACTGGCCCAAGTCCCGCTCCTTTGACTACTTGTACAGTACTGGGGAGATACTACTACACAACTTCCCTGTCCAGGCCACCATCAACTTATATGAGGATTCCGACAGTGATGGTGAAGAGGAAGACAAGGAGGAGGAAGAGGAGGAGGAGGAAAAAGAGGAACAGGGAAATGTCAATGAAAGCGAACCAGAAGAGTGTATGGGGGTACAAGAGGGCGCACCACACAAGGCCACAGCTCCTTCCCCTGACCCACACTCGACCTGTCCAAATTGAAGCAATCCCAGTTTATGCTTGGCAGGTTTCCAAGGGCATCGATTAGCAAAGAGTCTCCAGACACCGCTTCTCTGGATTGAAACCAGTGTCCGCAGGCTGGCTAGCTCACCCTGGCTTTCCTGATTGGCCTGCAAGTCTAGGCCTCTGGCATGTTCTTGCCTGGGCTGCTCTTGTGCCAACAGTAGGAGGTTCCTCAGGCCTGGGAGGGAAGAGAGGGGGCTTGATTTCTGAAGCCCTCATGAAGTAGAGGAGGAAGGATGCCCTTGTACATGAGAGCAGTTACTCCTCAGGGCCCTTTGAGTTTTCAAAGACACCACCACCAGTTCCAAGCAATGCTAAGGCACCTGGAGGGAAAGGAAGGGAAGGAAAGGGAAGGGAAGGGAGGGAGGGAAGGGAAGGGAAGGGAAAAGGAATCCGAAGAATCTGTTTATCTGGGGACCTGCTTCCCACTTTGCCTGCTATTCAGTTAGTCTGGGTATTGGCCTAAGATGAGTCAGGAGATAAAATAAATGGAATGATGTTTGCCTCTTTTTCTTGGAATCGTGCTGATTTCTTAACTGAACTCTGCCCATGTTGTGCAGCCATAGGCAGAGAGGGTCAGAGACCAACCCAAGGCCAGCTCATCGCTCTACCTCTATCTCAGGTCCTGTGAGAATGCAATGCTTGGGTCAGAGCTTCATGACCAGGCCCTCCCTGTTCACTTGTAAAATCAGGCCCGATTAAACTGTAAGGGTAGCTTAGAAAAGGAAGGAAAAAGCACCCCCTGCCCCCCTCCCCGCCCCCACAACACAGCTTGAGAGTTACGGGTAGAGAATGTGGACTTGGGTAAAAGTGAGATGTGCTTTGTCATTTAATCCTTGGGGGCTGCTGTTTGGTGTGGGCAGGGACACCTAAGCACCCAGTAACTCCTGTCAATTGTCTCTCTTTGGTTCCCTCGGTATCTACCACAGCTCGAGCTCTGTTAACTCCTGTCCCAAGTCTTCATCAACCCTTGGTCTTCCTTTCAGCACTTGGTTTCACAATGTGTCTATACACGGGCCTCCAAATAAGATCAAGCCAACAGCTACACATATGGCTTATAGTTTGTTCTTTGTTGAAAGCGGGGTGTCACAGATTACCATGAGGCACTATGACTTCTTTCCTCAGGAAAAGCACGTGCTTGCTTGATACAGACATCCAATGTTATACCTTCACAAATCAGGTCTTATCTGTGTTATTCTGGCTTTTTTAGTCATCTGCTTTTGTGTTTATGGCTCTCTCTTTTGTTTTTTTTTTTTTTTTTTTTTAGACATGGTTTTGTTTTGTAGTCCTGGCTGTTCTGGCACTGTGCAACCCAGGCTGGACATAGACTCACAGCAATCCTCCTGCCTTAACTCTCACTGGGACTACAGGTGTATACCACAATGCCTGTTGCTACTCATCAACTTCTGCTGGTCTTTTCAGATTCATCTCTCTACCCTTAAAATTTGTTTCGCTTGCCCTGGAATGTAGCACACTTTCTAACTCCTCTGTGGGCTTTACACGCCTACCTGCTATGGCTTTCCAATCTTACAGACCCTTTGAACTCTCATTCATTCAATAGAAGTACCTCACACTACCCCCTCTCCAGGCCCCCAAGTCCAAGCTGGATAACCCCACACACCCACTGTCTCATCTATGATAGCATCTGCCTCCTTCTTCCCTATATGTGATATCCCATGCAATGTCATAGCCTCATATGCTGCTCAAAAGAGGGCTCAGAAAACCATAAAGGAAAACTCCTCCGGTGTTCTCAAAGTGCTTCTTGGGAGAAGCACTGACCCACTAACCCACTCTCTTACACACGGAGGGGATATGCTAACGGCATAATCTGGAAAAGCAAAATGGTGGCTCTTTTCCTTTCCCTTCCCTGTTGCTCCAGCTCTGAGTCCTAAAAGGGATGGACACGCTGGACTAGGCCATCAAACTCAGGCACTGGGGCCATCTATCGGTTATTTGTTTGGGAAAGAGGCTATCAGGCAATTGACCTTTGACCTCTTTAAATTCCTTCACTCCATTCTGTTTCTTCTGGTAAGTGAAATGGAATCTCCCGGGAGCCAGATGCATGACCTTGGGTGAGTTACTTATCCACCCTGAGCTCCAGTCTCTTTATCCCGGTCATGAGGATACTGGTTGACAGTGGCTGTCAGGAAGGCTGTGCCGATTCAGTGAGATGGAATAAAGAAAATAGCACTGGTCCCGGCCCATAGGACAAACTGCTCACAAGGGCAGTCACCATAGTGGTGACATCTGAACTAGGAACTATTGAGAGCATAAAAGAAATGTGCTTCCAGGGTTGAGTGTGACCATGACTCATTTATTTAAGTAATGAGTGTGTCTGAGGCCTCTTTGGTTAATCTTTGTCATCATTTGATGATTTACTACTCAAAGAAAAGCTCACAGTGTTGATTAACAATTAAAACTCCAAAAAAAAAAAAAAACTACCTTAAAAAAAATTAAAACTCAAAAGAGGCCCTACTGTGGCTTGCTGGGCCTCGGTCCATTCAAATGGCCCCCCCAGACTTGATGTTCCTCTGTCCTGGGACAGAGGTTTTAAAACTTGACAGGCTTTAGGAGGAAACCCTTTCTTCTGAATTGAATGTGGAAGTCTAACAAGTAAATCAGATAAAAGTATAGCTGCCCCGGGGAACCCAACTGAACTGTGGGGGAAAGGGGGTGGGTGGAATCCCTCTTTTACTCTCTTTGGTAAGCAAGCTCTCTCCATCCTCTCTTGGAAATACCTTCAAGGATCCCCAGACTGTGGGGGAAGACAATTTGGAAACACTGTCCCAAGGGTAAAGCCAAGAATGGTTTGAAACTGAAGGGGGATCCATTAGTATTTTAACTCGGCCGGTGTTTCATCTAAAATCCTTGTTTTGGGTCCTAAGCTCGGAGCAGTTAATAATTTGCTCAAGTTCGTCTTCTACTGTAGGTTATAAGGACTTAAAGTCCTTGGAATCCCAATATCCTTGGTTTTAAAGTATTATATAGCTTAGAATTATGAATCCATAAATCCTCATGGGTTTAGAGACCCTAAAACCCTTGGAGCACTAATTCCCCACTCCAGGGAGCGCGGCTCACCCTCCTCCCCATTGCTCACACGCTGTTTCCTGGACTGACATTTTGTCTTATGTTCCTCCCAGTCTCGTGTCCTGAAATGGCTTCCAATCCTCCTCCCGTGCCCAGTTGCTTAGTGATTGGAATGTCCTGTTCTAATTAGGCACAGCCAGCGAGCCCTACCTCCTGACAACTGCAGAGCCAGGCCGTAGATTCGGGAGGAAATATCCGCACCAAACCCAGACACTTTCTAGTTCTTGCCGCTTGCTGCACCCTCGTGCTCCATCCGTCCTCGCCCCAGCATGGACTGTCTCCTACGTGGGGACAACATTCGATGACAGTGAGGCTGTGTTTGAGCTGGGCCTTGAAATATGGACATCAGTACAATAAGTACTAGGGCCCAGAGAGATCAAATCATTAAGTAAGGTTATGATGTTAAAAAAAAAGAAAAAAAAGAAAAAAGGTAGGGCTGTGAGGAGGATCTGGGAGGAGTCGGGAGAGGAGAAAGAACACGATCAAAACATATAATGCGAACAAATTTAATAAGAAATCTCTAACTATTAAGATCTATGAGATTTCACCTGCCGTTATATCAATACACTATGCTAATACAGTGCCCCAGAAGGCTGGCAGATAGAGTCATAGGTTCCCCTGGATTCAGAGTTACAGTGGTGAGTCACTGTGTGTGTGTGTGTGTGTGTGTGTGTGTGTGTACAGGGAATCGAACCTGGATCCTTTAGAAGAGCCAGGACTCTTACTTAATTCCTAAGCTATATCTCCAGCCTCAAGACCCTAATTTTTACTACCAGAGACTGGGGAGGAAAAGGGACTAATGGTCCACACAAGTCCAGTCAAGGGTGTGTGTGTGTGTGTGTGTGTGTGTGTGTGTGTGGTTGGACATGACACTGAACTGGAAGAGGCACCTTTTTTTTTCCATCCTGAAGAGCATACAGAGGGGGAAGAGCATCTGTGAGGCACGGCAGTCCCACAGACAGTTCTTCAAGTGTTACAAAGCAGCAGGCTTGCAGACTCGACATGAAGCTGTCATACAGCAACTCTGAGGGACCGGTAGGTAGGGAAGTTGAGGCTTTGATTGGTTTGATAAAAACCGATAACCTGGACACTTGGAAGCACCAAGATGAATCACCTTGCTTACAACACCCCCGGGGGTAACAACTATTATCACCCCTATTTTTATAGACAAGGCAATGGAGGTTCAGAGATAATAAATGAGCTGCTCGTGCTCACACACATACTAGGAGTATCCCTTCCCCTAAGAAAGATTGGAGAAGTATCTGCACTCGCCCATGCTTACGGTGGTAGGGAGTGGAAGACGTAGGGTTCGGGGCCCTGAGGTCTGAAGCCCCGCGTCCTAGGAGGGGAAATGAACAGGGTTTGGCAAAGGTATAGTCCTGTGGGAAGAAAAGAAGAAAGGGTTTAAGTTCTGCCTGGAGGGAAGTGAGGCGGAGGATGTGGACTCTGGGCTCGCAGCCAGGACAAGCTGAAGGCGGCTGAAAGGAGTCACTGAAGAAGGGACTTTGGGGAATCTGCTGCTGGGCGCAGAGAAGAAAGCCTTCAGAAAGGCTAAAGGCGCGGGGCCATCAGAGGCAGGGTACTCTCGAGAGAGAGACAAGGGAGGCTTAGCATCACCCCAGTGTCACACTGATCGAGACTGGGCCAGGCCTCATCTGCCCAGACCATGTTCCAGCAGGGCAGGGAAGCCACGCAGAAATACCCACTGCTGAGTAGAGTACTCCCTAGACGACAGATGCAGTGCTTTCCACCCTTCACACTCTGCGGAGAGAGGGCCCCACTAAAGGCTAGCAGAGTGGGTGCATGTGACTCCGAGGAGTGGAGTGGCCTGGCCAATAGTCACCCACTGGGACAGCTGGAGACCGGAGACAGTACAACTACAGAGTCCTGGTTTGTAAACTACTAGGGCCCTCTTTGCATTTCCTCAGAAAAGCCCCCCCCCCCCGAGATCCCTGCAAGCAAACTGCCTCCTACAGACTACAGGGAAAAGTGTGTAAGCGCTCACGTCTACCTGTCATTGGTGATACCTGAAGCCCGAGGGCAACTGTGCGTTGTAAAACACAGAGACAGCCCTACAACTAACAACTGCAATCACATCACGAGGTGTGAGCCACGCTCAGGTTCAACTGGTGCCCTTCACCAGAAAGGTACACAGCGCCCTCTCGTGGTTCAGCCATAAACGTACAGTTTTTTGGATTCTTTTTGTTTATTTGATATATCCTTTATTTACATTTCAAATGATTTCCCCTTTCCTGCACCCCGCTCCCCCAAAGGTCCCACATGCCCCTTTCCCTCCCCCTGCTCCCCCATCCACCCCTTCTCACTTCCCTGTTCTGGTATTCCCTTACACTGATGCTTTGAGCCTTTCCAGAACCAGGGTCCACTCCTTCCTTCTTGTCGGACATCATTTGATATGTGGATTGTGTCTTTGGTGTTCCAAGATTCTAGGCTAACTATGACTATAATGTATTTTCCATGTATTTTCTGAGTAAACAAATAAGCTGATGTGTTAATCAACGGGTTGTCTGTAACATTAAGAATTCTATGAAACACTTTCAGAAATCTTGTTTGAAGAAGGTATACGTGAAAGCTGAAGTAAGTAATATTAAAGGGAAAATATTACCATAAAATGACTCTTCCTTCATGGGAGAGGGAGAGCTACACATTAAATATTAAGAACTCGCCACATGAGACTAGGGCAGAACCATTAATATTTAAAAAATCACTTTCAATGTTTCAGTAGGACAACTGTTTTAAAACCATATACAATTGTAGCCTATTGGCATATTGTAAACAATTTTCAATTTGTCCATAGATCCAGAACAGCTTAAAAGTCTAACTACTTGATTTGATATAAAAAATACATCACCCCTTGACTGTTAACCAAACCTACAAAAGTCAGTCACCCCTTTGCACTTTGCTGTGTTCCTGTGGGCCTTGCTGGGCACTGAGTTCAAGCTCTTGTTCCACCTCGGACACTTAGATAACTGAGACTTCAGACAAGCGACACCATACCTGGGCAGCAATCTTTAGTGCCAGGTTGTAATGGGGACGGGCTGTGGAATGAAGTTAAATCTGCATGCAAGTACTCTTCTCTAGCTATGCATTCAGTAGAATATTCATTCTTAAGGCTTAGCTTTCTTCCCTCCCCTTCCCTTTCTTCCTCTTTTTCTTCTTCCTCCCTTCCTTCTTTTTAAACATGCACCCAGTATATATCTATATCTGTATCTGTATCTGTATCTGTATCTGTATCTGTATCTGTATCTGTATCCATATCCGTATCCACATCCGTATCCGTATCCGTATCCATATCCATATCTATATCATTTATATCTATCTATCTATCTATCTATCTATCTATCTATATATATGCATATTACACATGTTTGTAGACAATTTCAGGTGGCTCAGGCTGGCCTTGAACTCACTATATAGCAGCTGACCATGACCTTAATCTTCTGACCATCCAGCCTTCCTCTTCTAAGTGCTGCTATCACAGGCATGTAGGATCGCACCAGGCTGACTGTTTTGTTTTAAACTCATGCTTAGTAGTCGCATCGCCAACTTCCCCTCCCCCCTCCCACCCTGTTTCCCATCTTTATTTTGCTGTTCTATCTCGGGTTGCCTCAGTCCCACTGCCTTGTCCCAAAGGATGCACTGCTGACAAGCACGTGTGTCCTGACCCTATATGGGGTTGTGTAACTGAGCCAGGGGGTAGCAAACATTTTTGTGCAACAGCAAAAGCTTTCTGAATGCATATATAAAAATGTAATTTTCCAAATCCGTTTTCTCCAACAGAGGGTCACTGGGTAGAGCAACCAAACCCCAAGGCAGTTCCCATTGTGTGTGTGTGTGTGTGTGTGTGTGTGTGTGTGTGTGTGAATTTTTTGTTTTGGCATTTTTCATATTTTCTGTTTTGATTTTCATTTTTGTGCTTCTGAGAGAGAAAGAGGAGAGAGAGAGAGAGAGAGAGAGAGAGAGAGAGAGAGAGAGTCAAGTTGGGTGGGTGGTGGGTGGGTAAGATCTGGGAGGAGGAGGGGGAAATATAATCAAAATACATTGTATGAAAAAATGTATGTAGAAGAAGTGAAAACATATTTTCCAGTCAAACACGCGGAATCTGAGGTGTTTTGTTCATGCTCACCATGGAGCATTTCTTGGCATCACTAATGTCACTGCTAATCATGTGACATGCATCCCTTGCACTGCTCATGTCAGTCACAGCATGGAGTGCCAATGGCTCTCTGAAGCCTTGGGTCAGATCCAAGACGACCGTGTTCATGAATTGTGGTGTTTATGCTACCCTTAATGAGCTCTCTCTTCTTACAGGAGTATTCTGGCTTGGGTAGATAGTCAACAAGGACTTTCATCTGTTTCTTTCTGTCATTTCTCAGAATGATCAAGTTAGCCCATTCTTGAATTGTTATCAAGACGTTTGATTTTGAAATTTGCTGCTGGCATTGCTGATTTGAGTTTCATCAAAACCATCATCAGGGTCTGGAGAGATCGCTCACTGGTAAAGAGCACTGACTGCTCTTCCAGATGGTCCTGAGTTCAATTCCCAGCAGCCACATGGTGGCTCACAACCATCTGTAATGGGATCTGATGCCCTTCTCTGGTGTGTCTCTGGAAACAATTACTACTCATATAAATAAATCTTAAACACACACACACACACACACACACACACACACACACACATACAACCAATTCTTTGCTGGGCAGTGGTGGTGCATGCCTGTAATCCCAGCACTCTGGGAGGCAGAGGCAGGCAGATTTCTGAGTCTGAGGCCAGCCTGGTCTACAGAGTGAGTTCCGGGACAGCCAGGGCTACACAGAGAAACCCTGTCTCAAAAAAGAAAACAAAAGAAAACAAAAAACAAAATACACTAAACCAAACCAAACGAAACTAAACCAACCAACCAAACAAACAAACAAAAAAACAAACAAATGAACTTTGGCTTGGAATTAATAAACCATTTCCCATAAATTCTGCAAAGGTTCTCAACATACTCTTACCATTTAGTACTCCATGCCTAGGTCACTGAGCACTGTCAAAATAAATCAAGGAAACTCTGGAAAATGGGAAAGATGCTCTAGAGCCTGCAGGATCAAATAGTCCCCCAAGGGTTAATTCTTTATGTGAAAACAGGGAAGCACGTCCATCTCCTTTGCGGGCCAGTTGTTTCCGTTACACACCCTTGTTATCATTCTTCTTGTGCGTGCTAGCCTGTGTGAGCACAGGGGTGAGCAGAGCACGGCGCGCATGCGGAATTCAGAGAACCAATTTGCAACGTCCATCCTCTCTCCTCCATTGTGGAGTCTGGATCTGGAACTCAAGTCAGCAGGTTAACACAGTATTTTACCTACTGAAGCATCGGAACCAGTAAGCCAGCTCTGCTTTCATCTTTAACAAATGGTGAAATTTATTTGTATACTAAAGAATTTTTTAAAAAAAAACAAATTATTGCACTTTATTACAGGTAAATGTTTGATGTGTATGACCTTTGTATATATTTCTATGCCCAAGGCTGTACAGAATTTCATTGAGTGTAGAAGAGTCATACGTGGGAAGCGTTTAAGATGCTCTGTTTCAGTGCTTGTGGGCCAGACACTTGGTTTATTCAGTGTATATTTTTGAGGCTCTCAACTGCGAATTTCTAGTCTCTTGCAGACACTAACATTGCCTCGCCCAGGCGCACATCTCTCTCTGCATTTTAAAGCAACTTTACATCCGTGCTCTTATTTGTTTCTTTTTATACTAACTAAAGAGATGGAATACGGTGTATTCAAGGCTGCGCAGGGCTCAGGACCAGCGGCACCAGGGTCTTCAAGTCAAGCTCAGTGCTTTGCCGTGCGTGCGTTCCATCCAAGTATGAGGCATTTGCACCCCAGGATATGGTTGACTCTTGAAAGTCACACGGCTATGCTCTGATACCCCATCTCCTCTTGGATCTAACCTCCTTGGTCTCAGAAGGGCAACTTGCCTCTAGTGGATGCAAAGATGGGGAGGTGGTGATTTGTACCCTGAGTGTGGATCCCAGCGGCAGGCAGCATCTTTCTGCGGGCATGGATGGGGGTGGTGATAATAAATAACTCAAAGCTCCCAGTGTCACTTGACATGTCTCAGGGGCAGAGAACACAGGCTTGACAGTCACTACCCGAGGCTGTCTCGTCTTATTCTACCAGACTGGCAAGCATCCAAGCAGGACTGAGATAAATCGCTGAGCCCAAGGACCCCCTCCCCAGCCCTCATTTGACAGGGGAGTTTCTGGCAAACATGGCTCTGCCAAGAGGGGGGAAATCGTGTTACTTCTTCCCGCTGGATTTCTGAGTGACACTGAATTTCTCTTCGTGCTGTCACTTGATCTTCACTCTCTCATCACCATGACAACCCGAACTGAGGAGCCAGCATTGAGATCAATTTCTTCCCAATAGGCATTTGCAGGAACAGCAAGTGAGCACGGTAATATTAGGGAAGCAGACCATTTTTAACCCTGTTTCCAGGCCTCAGCCATGGTCTATGACAGAGAGCAAATACTGTCACTTGTAATTCCAGGCCCTTCATATCTCCCTGTCTTCAGTCTTTCTACATGGGAGTTACAAATCGGATTAGCTGCAGATCAAGTACTGGGCCCCCTGTCACAGGCAAGATGCCACGGCAAAACACGGTATCCATCCTTTGTACACAGTCCCTGCTCTATAAGATTATTAGGTCAGGCCAAATCTGTTCTGAAGACTTTGGCTCCTCAGGCTGACAGAGAAGTATCCTTATGCTGAATTTTCCAATTCTTCAAAAACCAGAGTCCCCTGAAAATGGTCAGAGAGAGGGAGATGCTGAACTCCCAAATCAAGGTTTTGTTCATATTTACTGCTTTGTCTGTAAGAACGGCAAACGTTAAGACCCAGGTATGAAACCTTCCCTTGGAACCCACAGTACCCAGGGTTTCAGCTCGATCCCAGCTCCTATCTACTGTAAGTAGAAAGGGGGGGCACATATTCATTCCCCACACCCATCACTGATCTGAGGAACAGGAGCATACATCAAATTAAATTTAAAAAAATAGGTTAATAACTTTTAGACTGACACAGCAACTATGCATGTTATCGGAGAGGGTATTCCAATGCATTTTCTCTTATAATTATTTTTTATTTGATATATTCTTTATTTACATTTCAAGTGATTTTCCCTTTCCTGGATCCCTCCTCCCCCAAAGTCCCATAAGCCCTCTTCCCTCCCCCTGTTCCCCCATCCACCCCCTCCCAGTTCCCTGTCCTGGTATTTCCCTACACTGCTGCACTGAGCCTTTCCAGGACCAGGGGCCACTCCTTCCTTCTTCTTGGACATCATTTAATATGTGAGTTGTGTCTTGGGTATTCTGGGCTTCTGGGCTAATATCCACTTATCAGTGACTGCATTCCATGAGTGTTCTTTTGTGAATGGGTCACCTCACTCAGGATGACACTTTCCAGTTCCATCCATTTGCCTAAGAGTAATGACAGGATCAGGTAATTGGCTTATCATCCCCTACAGAGATGAATTTGCATTAAGGCCATTCTAATTCTTCTGTACTGGCCGTTTTGGAATCTTTTCTTGATTCCTGTTAGTAATCTCACTCTCCTACATAGACCGTAAGGAGTTAGTTTTCCCATTCCTCGGGATTCTTGCTCCCTTTATTCATTCTTTTTTTGTTTTTTGTTGTTGTTGTGGTGGTGGTGGTTTTTTTTGTTTTTTTGTTTTTTTGTTTTTTTGTTTTTTTGTTTTTTTGTTTTTTCGAGACAGGGTTTCTCTGTGTAGCCCTGGCTGTCCTGGAACTCACTTTGTAGACCAGGCTGGCCTCGAACTCAGAAATCCGCCTGCCTCTGCCTCCCAAGTGCTGGGATTAAAGGCGTGCGCCACCACCGCCCGGCTCCTTTATTCATTCTTTGTTCCGGTTCTCTCTCTCTTCTCATCTTCTAGCGCCTGTGAGACGCTCCAGTCAGTATTTCCACGTGCGAGCGAGAACTCAGAGCCTCACCTTTCTGTGCTTCACTTATTCAGTCTAAATGCTGCACACCTTACGAAGCTTCCGGATAGTCACAGATTTCTCCTGGTCATCATGTAGTGAAATTCTTAGTCTGGGAGTAGGGGCTTTGTCTTAGGATAACAGTGCAAACGTCCTCTGAACACAGGCATGGAAACCTGTTTGAGCAGCAGAACATTCTTGGCAAACTATTGCGCATGTTAAAACCAAACCAAACAGGCTCGCAATGCAAAATTGTTCTTTGTTTCTTGAGATAGTGTTTCGTGTACTGCAGGCTTGTTTTAAGTATGTAATACAGCCAAGGAAGATAACTTTGAACTACAGTGTAAAAATTTTAAGTTTTCATCATCATGCCTGGATAAAGGTTATTCTTTATAAATGTTTCTACATTCTACTAATGTTTAACATTTCTGAGATGAGAGTTCTGTGATGGAAAAGAAGCACAGGTTATTATGAGACCTGACTTGGGCACTTGTTTAAGTTCTGTCATAACACCAAGAAAATATTGGATGAGGGGCTTAGTATCCTCTTATGTAAAAAAGGGGGGGCAATCTTTAGCCTACTAGCCAACCTCAGGGTTTTTTTTTTTTTTTTTTTTTGTGGTGGTGGTGAGATGAGAATTGGATAGCTTTTTAAATTATATAAAGTACTTTGAAACCGTGCAAGTTAACATTTCCTTATTTTGTGTGTCTGGGTGTTTGTGAACATGTGTTTGCCACAGTGCTCATGGACAACTCGCGGGAGCCAGTTCTCTCTCCGCACGTGTCGTAGGGATCCCAGTAGGGTGTTGGGCTCAGCACTAGGTGCCTGTATTTGCTATGCCATGTCTCTCTAGGTGTGCGCTTGTGTTGAATCCGGACCATCTTTTCCCTTAGCATGTTTGTTTTGAGAGAACTGATATACATCCTAAACCAGCCCGGAGCTCACTAAGTAGCTTAGGATGGATTTGAACTTGCAACATTCCTTTTACAGTCTAGAATCTGGACATTTCTGGTGAAAAAAAAAAAAAAGAAAGAAAAGAAAACACCATAACTGAGAAAGAAGACAATAGAATTAACTGGAGAGAAATAAGGGCTGGAGAGATGGTTCGATGGATGGGAATCTTTCTCCAGGAGAGGACCCAGGTTCGCTTCCCAAGCACTCATATTGTTGACTCACAAATGCTCGTAAATCCAGGCATGGGTGATCCTATGTCCTCTTATAGCATCTTTGGGCACCCACACCACACATGGAAATCAAATAACAAACCCGCACTGTTTCCAAGAAGAGAGAAATAAAGTTGGCATGGTGGCTAAAACGGTAATCCCAACGCTCTAGTGGTGGAGGCAGGAAGTTTGTGAGTTTGAGGCCAGCCCAAATTAAATGGTGAGAACTCATCATTACTTCATAAATAACAAATGTTTTAAAAAGGACACAATCAGGTTAAGCACTATTTAAAATACACAGTCTCTGCAAGTGCTTATCTGTGAGATTTTCATTTGTATTCCGTTGTTTTCCAAATGTTCCTTAGAAGGCTTACTTCGTTCTTTTTGAGTTTAAGTTAAGGGTTCAACCAGTTAGAGGGGGAATAAACCAAACCAAACCAAACCAAATCAAACATCTCCCCCCACCCGCACACCCACACCCAGATGTGTTAGCCTCAAAAGGGCAGCTGCATGGACTCTATAAAACCCAAAGACAATGTGATATTCCTATAAAGTCCGGAAACACTAAACAAAGACAAAAAACTGTGCACAGGCAGAGGCCCAAAACACTGAAGCTCGAATTCCACCTCATACTTTATTTAAACATCCAAAGTGAATCAACTCTTTCAGATTGGGCATATCAGTGAGATCATCTGGCATTTGTCTCTCCGTGGGTGGCTTCGGTTACGATCACGGTGCCCTCCAGTCATTCATATGTCAAGTGGCAGGACGGCTTTCCCTTTTCAGTATTCCACCTTCTCTTCATCCAGTCACCCGCTGTTCGCTTAAGTTACTGTGAATAGTGCTAGAAGGATCACGGGAGCACAGCTATCTCTTCGACATACAGATTTCCTCTCCTAATGTTTACCTCCCCAAAACCGGAGGATGGTTGCTCAGGTCAGAGGTTAGAGCGCAAAGAAAGGAAGTTGGAGAGACACTGGTGAAAGGATACGAAGTGACTATGGTTATTGACAATAGGTTGCAGTTTTGAAGCGTCATTCATCTGCTGTTTGTTTATGAGTTACTGTGGATTCTGTAAGGACCATGGGGGCACACTATGATGACTCTGGTTATTGACAAAAGCTTGCGGTTTTGGAAAAGTTGACAAGAGTCAAGCATGGTGCCTTAAGCCACCACCCCATACCAGTACCTGGGAGGCTGAGACAGGAGGACAGCTATAAGCTTAAAACATACTGAGATAGCTTGTGAACTCCAAGCCAGCTAGGGTTACATAGTAAGACTCTTGTCTCTTTACAAAGTAAGGGACAGGAGGTTAATTAAATATTTTCAACACACACACACACACACACACACACACACACACACAAATAGAACTATGTAAAGGTAACGTGTCTGATAACCGGGGAGATTTGGTTATTCCACAGTGCAGAAGCGCTTTAGAAAATCATGACATAATTTTATCTGTGATTTTTTTAAAAAAAGATTTATTTATTATCACACCTAAGCATACTGTAGCTGTCTTCAGACACTCCAGAAGAGGGCGTCAGATCTCATTACAGATGGTTGTGAGCCACCATGTGGTTGCCGGGATTTGAACTCAGGTCCCACGGAAGAGCAGTTGGTGCTCTTAACGGCTGAGCCATCTCTCCAGCCCTTATCTGTGATCTTTAAAGACAATTTAAGATTAAACAACAACGACACAATCTCTAAACAATAAAACAAAGCACATGCATGCTGAGTGCCAGAATCCCAACCAACTGGTGGCGAGGAGGGAACAAAGGAAAGATAGACACGTTCCATGAGTTAGTGAGCTGGATGCTCCCACGGAGAAGCCAGAGCGTCCCAACGTGCTGCCTGTTTACTATATCCGGTTGACCCAGGAGATGGGCTGTCGCAGTTGAACAAGGAAGCAGGCTTAGTGCGGCAGCATTCTTCAGGCCCTAAACAGCTAGGGGTGGGAGAAAGCTCCAGTGAATGCTTTCTGTACCCAGTGTTTACATTCACACACAGGCCCAAAGAAGGCTTTGCCACACCTCTGAACCCGGCTCGGGGAAGGCTTTTCACTCCTATGGGGCCAAAGAACTTGGGTCTCTGGCATGTCAATGCCCAGGTCGAACAATACACATTTACTCAGAACTTCACTCGCTCCACACATGCATGTGATAGACAAAGAAAAGAAACTCAAATAAAAAAAAAATTAAACTAAAACCCAAACCTCAAAATGCACCACAGGGCTGGCAAGATGGTTTAACAGATAAAGGTACTTTATGTGATGACCTGAGTTCAATTCCTCACACGTACATAGTGCACACAGAGGGCCCAAAGATGTCCTCCCACTTACACACTTGGGGCATGGCATGTGTGTGCATGCACTTACACATATACAATAAACGCACTGCACACACAATACAATAAAAACATAGAATTAAAAAAAATGGATCGTAGGCCAGTGTGCAAAGGCAGAAAATCTTTGAGATCCCCAAGCAGGCAAAGAGTGCCAAGGCAAACCTACCTTACTACAAAGGAAAAACCAATTAGCTGGGCCTCATTTAAATAACAATTAGTGTTCAGTTAAAGAACCCCTGAGTCATTAACTACAAGCCACAAAGGACAAAGACATCTAGATTATAGAGTCCTTAAGACACAACACCAAAGACAAAACAGGCAGAAGAAAAGTAGATGTGCATGTCAGCCAGGAAAGGGACAAAGAGCATGGGCCACCCGTGCCACCATGAGGATATGCAGGTGACAAAGCAGCACATGGGAAGGAGGCCAGAGTCATCAGTTACATTCGGTTCCTAGACCCTGCCATGACAAAATAGCCCAGTCTGTGTGTGGTTAAACAAAACAACAACAACAATAATAATTTATCACCATTCTGGTGACTCAAGGGCCAAGCCCAATGCTGGTTTCTGAAGCCTCTCTCCTCAGGTTGCAGATGGGCCTTCTCATAGCTTCTCCATGTCAGGATTCCTCAGTGCACACACCCACCTACGGTGTCTACCTTTCTTTTCCAAAATTAAAATCTTTGTATTTACTCTGAAAAGTTTTGTGTTTAAGAATAGAATCCAACCTTCACCACTCTCCAATGCCTCCCTCTTTCCTCTTCCTCCTCCTCCTTCTCCTCTTCCTCCTCTTCCTCCTCCTCTTCTTTTTCTTCTCCTCCTTCTTCCTCTCTCTCTCTCTCTCTCTCTCTCTCTCTCTCTCTCTCTCTCTCTCCCCATCTCTCCCTCTCCCCCCTCACTGAGTCCAATTTCCAATGCTTATATGCATGTGACTGTGGGACCATGCATTGGAGCCTGGACAACCTACCAGTGAGCACACCCCTAAAGAACAGTGACTGTTCTTCCACCATCCGCTGGCAATTGCCCCACCCACCGTAGGACTGGAGCCTTGCAAGCTCCTTTCCTATGCATGCTGGAAATTCTTTATCAATTAAATTTGTTTTTAGATAATTTCATATATATAATATTGTGCAGGTCTGTCTTTTCCTAACATGAAAACCTTCTTGCTGGACTCATACTTCAACATAAAGGCCCCAATATATTCTTTGATGACCCCATACATGTATGGAATGTATTCTGATGACTCTCATCTCCTTTCCCTCCTTTCTCCCCCCCCCATCCCTTCTGAGGGAGGGGCTCACAGGGTGTCATCCCTCCTTGGGGAACTACTGGCTCTTACTGGGACGAGGCCTTGTTTTTTATTTAATCATCTCTTTAAAACCCCTGTTTCCAAATTCATGTTATGAGGTAATGGGAATTAGGCTTCAATATCTGAAACTGAGGTGGATAATATCATCTCATAGTAACTATAAAGATCCTAAAACACTGTTCAATAGTAAGTGTCAGGCTACTACTAATGAAAACCAGCACTGAGATATTACTACATACTAAGACAGCTGTAATAAAAAAGACAGAAACTAACAGGTGTTAGCAAGGATGCAGAGGAAGTGGAAACCTGATCCAGTACTACCAAAAATGTAAAACAGTCTAAGCACTTTAGAGAACAATCTGTCAGTGCCTTAAAATATTCAATGAGGAGATACCATTTGCCTCAGTAATTTTATTTCTAGATATATAAATACTTTAAAGAAACGCATAAATATGGGCACAAAAATCCAAATACAACAATCTTTACAGACACATTATTTATAATACTCCCAAATTGGATAGCAAAATCTCTATCAAAAGTAGGATGAATCTTTAAGCTATAGCTAGACAATGAAATATCAGAGCACAATCAAAGGGAACCTAGGGTTGAGATACCATAGAAGTACATCTCTTCTTTTAATATATTTTTAAAAGATTTATTTATTATATATAAGTACACTGTAGCTGTCTTCAGACACTCCAGAAGAGAGAGTCAGATCTCATTACAGATGGTTGTGAGTCACCATGTGGTTGCTGGGATTCGAACTCAGGACCTTTAGAAGAGCAGTCAGTGCTCTTAACTGCTGAGCCATCTCTCCAGCCCCCTAGAAGTGCATTTCGTGAGCATAATGCTGAATTAAGGAGGCTAAAGACAAAATAATACATATTTCATCACAAATGAAAGATTCCATATATATATATATATATATATATATATATATATATAAATTTCAAAAATGAATTTGTGTCTTAAGGGGATAACATTTGAAATGTAAATAAAGAAAATAATAATAAAAGAAGAAATCAGTATTTCTATAGACTCATGTTATCTCTGAGAGAAGCAGAAGAGTCAAGGTCCAGCAGGGGGCAGTAGATCTAGAATGTTCCCTGGGGTATATGTTCACTTGACAAGACTTCATCCATTGAACTGTGTGTTTAGGGTTCACATAGCAAAATAATTCACCTATCATATCCAGGAGCTGTGACTCAGTCTTGGATTTTGTTTTTTTTTTTTAATTTAGACTTTTTTTTTCCATTTTGTATATTTATACTTTTTTTTTAATTGGATATTTTATTTATTTACATTTCCAATGTTATCCCCTTTCCTGGTTTACCCTCTGCAAACCCCCTATCCCATCCCCTCTTACCCTGCTTCTATGAGGGCACCCCCACTTCCCCACTCACTCCCCCTCACTGCCCTAGCATTCCTCTACCCTGGGGCATCAGTTTTGACAAGAGGAAATAGACATGGGCTCTCATGCCCAACCAACAATCCGTCTCCAATTGACAACTGCTTGCAAAGTTAAAAATAGTTTTCTTCAATGGAGACTCACTAGTTATATTTACCACACTTGAGAATGGGCCTGAGGCCCAGCAGTAAATGGCCAACACAAAACAAACTCAATGGTATTTCTATAGACGGTTTCATGTTGCTTTGTTTGGGCATGTTTTGTCTTACAGGTTCTCCGTTTTTATATCATAGTTTCCAACTTTGTATTTTTATGTTCTCTCTCTCTCTCTCTCTCTCTCTCTCTCTCTTTCTTTCTTTCTTTCTTTCTTTCTTTGTGTGTGTCTATATCTTGTAGTTTTTTTTATTCTGGTTTGTTTTCTGCTTGTTGCCTGTTTGTTTTCTAAAGAGAAAGAGAAAGAAAGGACATAGCTTACTTGGGTGAGGGTCTGGGAGTTGTGGGAGAGGAATTATTATCACAATATAGTGTATAAACACATTTTTAAAAATTCCCGGGGTGGGAGAGATGGCTCAGCGGTTAAGAGTACAGACTGCTCTTCCAAAGGTCCTGAGTTCAAATCCCAGCAACCACATGGTGGTTTACAACCATCCGTAACAAGATCTTACACCCTCTTTTGGTGTGTCTGAAGACATCTACTGTGTACGCACATATAACAAATAAATCTTTAAAAAGAAAAATTCCCAGGGCCAGCAAGATGGCTCAGTTCTTTCTGTCCAGGTGTGATAACTGTTTGATCCCATGAAACCTCGGTGGAGGAAGAGAACCAACTCCTGAAAGTCAGCTATCCTCTGACCTCCACACGATAATTGCGGCGTGCCTCACCCTACATAATAAATCAAGTTAAAAACATTTAAATGTCCCCAAATTATTAAAAAGAAAAAGAAAATAAAGTCAGGCACAGTACTGAGGCAGATGGCCCCGAGAAGCTCGAGCCAGGAGGGTGATGAGTTCGAGGTCAGCTTCAACTACAGGACACGGCAAAGTTCCATCATCTCCTAATACTCCAGATTGCTTCTTCATGGTTCAGATGGATCCATACCCTGAAACCCAGAGCATCCACTGCTCTCCTCTTTACCACTATAGCTTTGGCCTTTCAAGAAGGTTTAGACTTTATTTTAAACTAGTCTAATACATTTAGAAAAGAGTGTTGACTGGTACAGAGAGTCAACACAAGCATCTACACTGAGAAGCAAATAGGACACAATTTAGGGAAAGACAGGACCACGCCTCACTGAGGGGTGTATCAAGTGAGGCCAGAGCTTCCCTTCCCTACAGAAGTCTCCATTTATCACGTTGTATGATGCAGAAGATTAGAACACGGGGCTAGGTAAGTACTGTACCAACGGCTTTATCTTCTTTATTAGACAAGGTCTCTCTGTGGCGCCCTGGTCGTCCTGGAACATGCTATGCAGACTAGGCTGGCCTCAACCTCACAGAGACCCATTTGCCTCTGTCTACTGAGTGCTGGGATTAAAGGCATGTGCCACATGTTGGTACATCTTATGGCCAGTTGACTTTATTGACGTTGATCGGATAAAAACGTCTTTTCAATAAATCACAGCAGTTGAACTTCTAATAGCGAGAGAATTGAAAATGGATTATTTGTTCAAACCATATAAAATCACATGAAATGGATTAAAGATGGTAAAAACTCTATGAAATTGTCATGAGCAGTTTCCTTAATATGAATCCAAAAAGAACAGGCCACAACTAAAAACATGGGAGTGTATCAAACTAAAAGCTCTGATATCTTTGAGGCAACAGCCACTTGCATGAGGAAAGAACACATGATTGGGAGAAAGCACTTGCAATCTATTCATCTGATAAACGGCCAATATCCAAAACATGTAAGAAGCGAGTTCATTAGCCAGAAAAATCTGTTTAAGATTAGTTTCTTTGTCTGTTTTGCTTGCTGTAACAAAACACGTTATAAAGAACACAAATGTTTTGCTTACCATTTTAGAGACTGGGAAAGTCAAAGACCAAGAGGCAAGGTGCTTCGGGGATGGTATCCTTCTTTCTGTCTTCACCAGGCACAAAAGATAGCTCCCTCGGGTCTTTTTTGCAAGGGTACTAATGACTTGTGACCTAATTAACATTTTGAATGATTTTATTTGCTTTGCATTGGTACTTTGCCAATATGTATGTCTGTGTGGCGATGTGGGATCTCCTGGAACTGGAGTTATAGATAGCTGTAAGCTGCCATGTGCTGGCTGGGAATTGAACTCCGATCCTTTGGAAGAGCAGCCAGTGCTCTTAACTGCTGAGCCGTCTCTCTAGGTCCCTAATTAACATTTACTGATCCAGCTCTCTAGGTCCCTAATTAATGTTTACTTTGTCCTCTTGATACTATTTTTTTTTGTGTGTGTGTTGGGGATTCTGTTTCAATATGTGAACTTGTCAAGGAGAGACATGGACATTCAAACTCTACCAATAAACAAAGGCCTGAAAAGATATTTCTAAAATAAGATAGTGAAACATGTAAGTACAGTTAGCAAAAAACAAACAAACAAACAAACAAAAACCAAAAACCCCACAATAACAGCATTGGTAACTCCACAGAAAACACAATCTGTAACCTCTGTGAACTATTACTTCCTACTGGTTAGAACAGCTGTTATCAAAAAGACTAAAGATAAACATTGCCAAAGATGTGGACTTGGAAGATGCTCATGTGCTCTTTGATGTGACCTTTTTATTGTATGACCCGACAAATGGTTAAGGGGGAAACATCCTCTTCTCAGTGTGGCTTTGTTTCTATTGGAAGGTGGTGAGGGGGTAGGGTATTGGTTAACCCCAATTAAGACAGAGAAGTCTTTTAAAGCCGGAGAATATTTAGAAGCAGAGAATGATCCACATGAAAACAGAGACAGAATTGCTGGGCCAATTCAGGCCTTCCATGTGATTCTGGAATTGAGAAAAACATAGTCTTCACTGGAGGAAGGCCATGGCTCACCATTCACCTCTCTTCCCACTCTCTAACAATGTGAACGATCATCACACTTGAGTTGGCGAGAGGGCTAGCAGTTAAAGGGCACTCGGCACCTGCAGGAGACCCAGGTTCAGTTTCTAGCACCCACCTGGCAGCTCATCACCATCTGTAACTCCAATTCCAGGGAGGGTCTGGTGCCACCCTCTGGCCTCTGTGAGCACCAGGTACAAACAGACACGTGGGCAAAAAACTCATACGCGAAATAAAATGAATACGTATGAAAGCCAGATAAACCGTAAGAAACTGCAGACCACTGGAAAGATCAAGATCTGAAAAGCACGAGGATAGACGTACGGCTCAGTGGTTAAGGGCGATTGCTATTCTTCCAGAGGCCCCAAGGTCAGTTCCCAGTACCCACAGGGGGGCTCACAACCATCTGTAACTCCAGATCCAGGGGATCCGACCCCCTCTCAGGCTTCAATGGGCACAAAACACGAATGTGGTGCACATACATAGGCAAACACTCATGCACATAAAATAAAACTAAATACCTCTTTAAAAACATTTCTCAAAGCAGGAATCAGAGATGGTTCAGCAATTAACATTTTGTTGCTCTTGTACTGGAATTGAGTTGGCCTCCCCGCTCGTATCAGGTGGCTCACAAAAGGCCCATGACTCCAGTTTCAGGAGTTCTGATGCCTTCCGGACTACAAAGATACCTATACTCAAATGGATGTACTCACCCCGCGCATACGCATAATTAAAAAAATAAAAATTAAATAATTTTAGAATTAATCACAAAAAGGTGATAGCAGCAAAGGGAGATGGGTAGAATTAGGTTGTCTGTTGATGGATGAGATCGTTGCAAAAATGTAGTTCTAATGGCAGAAATAGAAACTGTAGCACAATGTGCTTTTCCTGATGATTGATTGTATGCCTAGGAATGAAGTTGCTGCAATAATTTGCCTTGCCTTCAGAGATTCAGAGGCACAGGGCATCAATGTCACCCGGATTTCTACTTCAAGCCCTCAAACAGAATATAGCTGATACAAACCAAAATGGAAAGTACTGAAATACTAATATGATCCATTTAAAATGGCGGGGGATAAATTGTAGGCATTCAAAATCTCTTTAACCCTTACTCCAGAACCAGAGACCTCCATTGCCAGAATGCACTGTGATCCCTGCCTTTCCTATGGCTTGCCAATCATTTGCAAATTCTAGGAACACATGTCTGATTAACCATTCCTTAGTTCCAAGGCTATAAGGAGTAAAGATGCTGGGAAATCAATCACCTGCTGTTTTATAAGGCACATAACCGATCTGTGGCTGGCGAGGCATGTAAGAGAATACATAAATGGATGGCATGAGGGACTTTGTTTTTAGGGCAAAGAAACTACTCTGTATTCTTGTTGTGATACAAGCATACACGTGTTAAGATCCACAGATGTACATACCATAAAAAACTTAGTTTATGATATTATCAGACCAAACCCTCCCCACCACAATGATCAGCTGTATAAATGAGGACTGCAGGAGACACCCAGTTTCTCCATCCTTAAGTATATATTCATATATAATATCAATTTTCTTCAATTAGAAAACTAATTTGTTTTATATCAGGTGATATTAACTTATTTGTTTTTCTTTTTGTTTTGTTTTGTTTTGTTTTGTTTTTCCGAGACAGGGTTTCTCTGTATAGCCCTGGCTGTCCTGGAACTCACTCTGTAGACCAGGCTGGCCTCGAACTCAGAAATCCGCCTGCCTCTGCCTCCCAAGTGCTGGGATTACAGGCGTGTGCCACCACCGCCCAGCTCGTGATATTAACTTATAATTTAGTTTACACATTGTAGGATATCCAGAATGATTAAAGAGGAGCAAATTCAGCCATGGACGGATTCAAGTAACTGAATAGAGACTTGGCTCTTCCATTAGGAGAGAGCAGTGTCCTTTTGTTTATTGGGGGAAGGTTAAGTGACGGCAGGCAGGGGCGGCAGCAGCTGCTATTACCTATTACTTAGAAGTAATAGAAGGGTGTGGTGCATAGTGAAAGCAAGAAGTAACATAGATAATGACACAGATGGACAACCCTGGCAGGTAGAGTCTAAGGCCCTCGGGGGCAGCTCTCCTGGTCTCTGCCTGCCGATGGTCTTGCTTTCGTGCAATCCTCTCCCCTGGAGCATAGGCAGAACTCATTACTTGGTTTTCATCAAAAGCACCTGGCAAAGGCAGGGCACCGCCATTGGGGTTATGGCACATCCAAGATACTCTTTCCAGAAGACTCACTCTAGAGGCGAGCCCTTTATCTTTTTATCTCAAGACCTATAGATGCTAAAGGAAGCTGTGGAACTGTGTGAGGCCTTTAGCGGCTGAGGCTGTGGTTTCAGACCTAGATAGAAAGGACATAGAGACTTGGAAGCAGATTTCTTCCCCAGCTGAACCTTTACCTGAGAACCAGTCTCGATTAGCCCGTGGTCACAGCCTCATAATCCTACCCAGAGGACCTAGCTGGGCTGAGTCCCTAGTGATGACACACTAACATAGTTAGATAATAAATAAATATGCACTGTACTAATTTATTATGCAGTTCGAGAAGTGGGTAAAGCCTCACACGGTTCTCAGTATCCATCCTGGTCTATGAGGGTGTTTCCTGGACTTCAGAAGGGAAAAGCACAATTCCCTCATTCCTTTACCACCGTGATTCTGGACCTCGATTCTTGACTCTTGGCTGGCAAGGTGGACACTGTGCTTCTGACATCTGCTGCTGGAGATGACTGTGAAGATGTTTGGCTGTTCTGCTGCAAGTTAGTCCTGAGTGCCTGGGTGCTGAGGGGCAAGGAACTTGGCACCCATTTGCAAGTGAATCATGTCTCTGGAGGCAGCAGGAGTGTTTTCACTCTGTCAGTTTACTAATCATACAAGAATTAGCAGCACACCTTTAATCCCAGCACTTGGGAGGCAGAGGCAGCAGGATTTCTGAGTTCGAGGCCAGCCTGGTCTACAGAGTGAGTTCCAGGACAGCCAGGGCTACACAGAGAAACCCTGTCTCGAAAACAAACAAACAAAAAACAAAAACAAAAAACAAACAAAAAATAGCAACTTTCCTGGAGCCTGGGAGGGCCGTGGTCTTGGATCTTGTGTTTGAAAGTTCAATTAAATTTGGTATATTTATACCATGGAACACTACTCAGCTATTAAAAGCAACGAATTCATGAAATTCTTAGGCAAATGGGTGGAACTTGAGATTATCATCCCGAGTGAGGCGACCCAATCACAAAAGAACACACATGGTATACACACACTGATAAGTGGATATTAGCCCAGAAGCTTGGAATACCCAAGACACAACTCACATATCAAATAATGCCCAAGAAGAAAGAAGGAGCCTGGAAAGGCTCAGTGCAGCAGTGTAGGGGAATACCAGGACAGGGAAGGGGGAAGGAGTTGATTGGGGAACAGGGGGAGGGAAGAGGGCTTATGGGACTTTCGGGGAGGGGGGATCCAAGAAAGGGGAATTCATTTGAAATGTAAATAAAGAATATATCGAATAAAAATTTCAATTAAGTAAAAAAAAGGGGGGGGCAGTTCAATTAAGCTGGAACTTCTAATAATGATCCAAGTGGCTTACTAATCCAGTGAGAAACACTTTCTTGCCTAAACTAATTGAGAATGAACTCTGGTTTTCTTGCAGCTAGACCCTAAACTGGTGTAGAAAGGATACACTCAAGTGATATTTCAGTTATGTATAAGTAAAATGCATAATAAAACATCTGGCTTTTTAGTAAACATTTTCATATTTAATATAATAGATTTTTAATACTTAGTTTTATAAAGACAAAGTCATGTTATAACATTTAATGTAAAAGGCATAATGCACTGGTCCAGTTTGACACAACAAAATATTCTGAACGACTCATTTGCTTAACAAGGCAGCGGCTATAAAACTATAACATGTTTTGCTTACTTTTCCCGCAGACTCAGAAAATACATTTTGTCTTGCTTTCATTTATAATCTTCCTGAAACTCAAAAATCTCTTGAAGAGTTTATTTTTTAATTAATCTAAACTAAAATACAATATTCTGTCATTTTTACTATTTTGACTTTAAAATAATATCAAAAACTAACAACATATTCTCTTAAGAAAGTATCTGTTGTAAATACAGCTGACAAAATATTCAACAAAGTGTGTACAGCAGTGTCTTTGTATACAAGCACAGACCGTATGTTGTTCTAGAGTTACTGACACATAATTTAACCATCACTGCATAATGGCAGATGTGTGATGGTTCTTCACATAAACTATAACTACAATTGAAAATTGGGACATATTTTAGCTAATCGTTTCTGAGTTGAGGCAGAAAGGCTTCGTTTTAAACTACCTCTTTTAAGTAGTCATTTCTTTGAAAAGACGCCATAATCAAATCTTAAATCTACCAGCGTTAGACCAAATCCAACTTAGGAAATTTCAAAGACACAATTTGAGAAGTGCTTAACTTCACTGAAAATAGTATGTGGTGTGGTGATACGGCTAGGTTTTCCTCACAGTACATTCTTGTTGAAGGCTGACCACGCCAATTCCTTCCCAGAAAGGGAGACTCTGGTCCCCACGAAGGAGATCTACCCTTTCATCGTTTGCCTTCTAGCCAAGTCAGAGGCTCAAATCAGTTTAGTGTGAAGACAGAAGCTCCACAAGGCGGTTCCTGCCCGTTTCCCAAGTCCGCTGCTACATAAATTACTCCTCAAAAGGGGAAGGAGACAGGCCAGGTCCGCATGGTTTGCTCATTTTTGTTTGTTTGTTTGTTTTGTTCTTTTTAAAGTGCTATCAAAGTCCATATATATTTAAATGGACTGTCATAGAAGAAGCATAAAGTATGTAGACATTGCACATGTAAGTCAAACCTTTTAGGTAGATGCTGGCAACTCTACATGGTGCCTTACTAACTGATATGGAGCACACTTCGCTTGCTTGCCAGACCACTACAGCACCGCAGTCTCAGTGTAACTGTTCCACACTACCTACTATACATTAAAACACAACGGGTGAAAATCCAAACTATAAAGCTGGGACACAAGCTGTTCTGAAACAAAAGTGATAAACAGTGCCACTCGAAAGGATTTTGAGTTATGTCTCCGTGTAACTGAATGAGCTATATAGTCAACTAAACTGCCTTCTGACCTTTTTTCCCCAAATGCTGGCTTGATTTAAGTCTAAATCCGGTGCTATTTTTCTTTATATCAGCCCAGAATTTAGACTTCTTGATTTGTATTTTATCAGCAATAGAGTTAGTAGTGTTAACTACCTCAAGAACAGAGAATGTAGAAGTTTATTTAAAAACCATGTATTACTGTATGGAATAAAATTAAAGTTTTAGAAGTTAATCTTTCCGTTATATAACTCAGAAATCAGGGCCCTAAAAGGCAACTTCCTAGATAATTAAGGCTACAGTTCTAAAGGCCGGTTTTCTAAAGTGTTTTTTTTTTTTTAATAAGACTGGGGCGATTTGAAAAACAGAACTTACCAATATGCCATAACAGCATTAGAATAAATACACTACCACTTTTCAAAACACCAGTGATCCCATGGAAAGAGCAGTGCAAAACTTACGACTGACTCACTATAGTGATATGGTGGCGCCCTCTGGTGGTTCCACTGAGCATGTGCCCCTGATGCTGCTTATCTTGTGACAGAGTGGGTGAATTTTTTTAAAGTGCAATTAATACAAAGGAATGAACCACTGTGTTTCTGAGTATCTTTTTCTTCTGCCTTGGAACACATCGGTAACTCAACATATCCCTGAGAAGCATTCCCAGGCATCAGGCTGACAGTACAGGAATCCTGGCAAACCTGACGATGGCAGAGATTTACATCTTGGTTCTAGACCTTAACTGGGAGCTTTTCGCATTTTCTAGCTTGGCTTTTAAATCTAAGGGTCTCTCAAAAAACCTCACCAAGGCCGGTTCGTTTAACAGGGAAGCAAGAATCTGCTCAAATGCAAAAGACCACTGATGTTCTTCCCTGGGAGGGGAAGGGTCTTTCTTCACACTGCTCTCTGCATTCTCTTCACTGGGTCCGGAATCACAGGCTGCACTGGAGCCTGTGGCTGCGGATGCCGGGCTATGGAGTTTCCTTCCAACCTCTTCCATCCTGAGCAGAAGGTTGGTTACAATAGCAATGGCTTGATATAGCGACTCTTCTTCGGGGTCTTCATGAAATAAATTATACAGGGTCTTTGAAAATTGAATAAACTGTGACTAGAAGACACAAGTTGGAAATAGAATATTTTAACATGAGACTCAGCAAATATAAGTGGAACTCAGAAGCGGATCGCATCCTGTATAAAATTTATAGTATATAACCTTCACCAGAGAACTAATCCATGATACATCTTTGTTCAAGGAACGTCTGTATGACCCATGAGAGAACCTGCCATAAAGTCATCTCACACATTGCCTAAGCAAAGAATATCATATCCAAACATTTCTGGCAGGTTTATTGGCACTAAATATACTGGCTCGCCAGGATTATTTAGTGTTGGGTGGCAATTTCAGTTATTCAATTTTCCTCCATGTAATTCTCATCAACCAATTTTAAGAAAAGGATATGGAGCCGGGCGGTGGTGGCGCACGCCTTTAATCCCAGCACTTGGGAGGCAGAAGCAAAGGCAGGCACATTTCTAAGTTTGAGGCCAGCCTGGTCTACAAAGTGAGTTCCAGGACAGCCAGGGCTATACAGAGAAACCCTGTCTCGGGGAAAAAAATCACTTGTATTTAAAAAAAAAGAAAAGAAAAGGATATGGACTTCATCTGATCTTAAAAGGCTATACTAGACACTAAATGAAGGTGATTTGATTTTGGGGAAGAATGACTTTTTGAGACCTACCTAGTAGTGAAAGGAATCTAAGAAATCCCTTTGGATATGCTTGTCTAAAAGGCAGACATGGGGTCAAAGTTAGGAAAAGGTAGTTAGTCTGCTAACTATCCCGAGAAAGTTCTATGTATTCCTAGAAAATACTTATCAACTTAAAAGCTATTCAAATCCAAGTGTTCTACAATTCAGTCATCTAACCTTAAAGATTGATACATAGATAAAACAAGCACAAATAATATGTTTCAGCTGGGCGGTGGTGGCACACGCCTTTAATCCCAGCATTTGGGAGGCAGAAGCAGGCAGATTTCTGAGTTCGAAGCCAGCCTGGTCTACAGAGTGAGCTCCAGGACAGCCAGAGCTACACAGAGAAACCCTATCTCAAAAAAACGAAAAACCAAAAAAAAATGTTTCATAAAATGTATTATAAAAATGCTTCTCTCCTTCCTTTTTATAGCACATTTATAATGTACTTCAATCATTTATAAAGGGTGAAGAATAAATATATCATATACTTATTCTACAAAGGATTTATTTAACTATCAAACTGGAAAGTCCATTAAGACACTCTAAGGTATTTGATAGCTTTTTGTTTTTGCAAAGTTCTGAAAACTTCAGTATGAGAACATCAATCAGTCTTTTGCTAAAGAATATAAAAATGTATACAAATGTATAGAAAAGAGATCAATTTAAACCATATCTATACTAGTTCTTAGTATTGCCTATGCAATGTCAACTACAAGATCATTGGACATTAAAGTGAAATCTATCTTAGTAATTTCTTAGTAACTAGCAATAGATTTGACATCTGGTAGACAACTAAATGTCTACTCAGTAAATCTATTTTTTTAAATGTTGGAAATATGTCCTATGTACAAGATTTCCTATAGAAACACTAAGTGCACTTAAGTGTTTAAAGTGTAAAACAACTTTAAAAATGTTCACCTCTTTCATGATTTCCTGAATGTTATAAAGATGATACTGTGTAGATTACTTAACTCTTTTTGTAATTGTATGTAACTTATTTTATTTTTATTTCTTTTTCTTTGCGATGCTGGTGACTGAAGCAAGAGTGCCATGCACTCACATTAATAAAAAAATTCAGAATTTTCACTTAGAAAATTGAATTGGAAAATGAATACCTGATTCATTCTTGGTAAATCTTTAATGTTTTCTTCTTTTTTGAGAAGCTCATCTTGCCATTGACTTAAATAGGCTTGAATATCAATTTTTCCTTTGCCTGAATGAGAGAAATAAAACAATTTTGTAACGAACAGCTCACAACATTTCCCCAAATCTCAAAAAGAATAACTGAAACTGAAAGCTATTTCACTGAGGTAAAAGAGCCCATCTCTTTTGGTCTAGGACATGATCTGAATTTAGCTTTGATTTCACTCACTGGCCTTCAGAATACATTCTCCACTTCTATTTACATCAGTGTTTCTCAACCTGTGGGTTGTGGCTTCTTTGCGTGTGTGTGTGTGTGTGTGTGTGTGTGTGAAACAACACTTTTACAGGGGTTGCCTAAGACTATGGGAAAACACATATTTACATTATGTTTCATAATAGTAGCAAAATTAAACTTATGAGGCTGTCTTAGGGTTTTACTGCTGTGAACAGACACCATGACCAAGGCGAATGTTATCTGGACAACATTTAATTGGGGCTGGCTTACAGGTTCAGAGGTTCAGTCCATTGTCATCAAGGTAGGAGCATGGCAGCATCCAGGCAGACATGGTGCAGACAGAGCTGAGTGTTCTACATCTTCATCTGAAGGCTGCTAGCAGAATACTGGCTTCCAGGCAGCTAGGCTGAGGACCTTAAAGCCCACACCCACAGTGACACACCTGCTCCAACAAGGCCACATTTCCTAATAGTGGCATTTCCTTGGCCAAGCATATTCAAACCATTACAGAAGTAGCAACAAAAATAATTTTATGGTTGGGGGGGGGTCACCACAACATAAGGAACTATATTAAGGGTCACTGCATTAGGTCTTAGGGTTTCATTGCTGTGAAGAGACACCATGAGCAAGGCAACTCTTCCCAAAGACAACATTTACTTGGGACTGGCTTACAGGTTCACAGGTTCAGTCCAGAGGTAAGAAGCATGGAACTGGGCAGGCAGACTTGGTGCTGGGGCAGCCCAGAGTTCTACATCTTGATCTGAAGGCAGTCAGGAGGAGACTCTGTTCCATAGGCAACCAGGAGGCTCTGATTCCACCCTGGGTGGAGCTTGAGCACTAGGAGAGCGCAAAGCCAACTCCCACAGTGACACAGCCCTCTAACAAGACTACCCTAACCCCTCCCCCAATAAGGCCATACTTCCTAATAGTACCACTTCTCATGAGACAATCAGATTCAAACCACCACATTCCATTCTTTGGTCTGTATAGGCTTAATCAAAGCATGAGTCTATGGGGGTCATACCTAGCCATAGCATAATAAAAAATACATTTAGTCCAATTTCAAAAGTCCACATAGCTAATCACAACATCAACAATGTTTACAAGTCGAAAGTTTAAAGTCTCTTCTAAGGTTCATGCAATCTTCTATAAGATCAAAATCAAGGAGCAGATCACATAGTTCCAACATCACAGGCTATACATAACCATTCCAAAACGTTATAGTAAGGAAATGCGGGATCAATGCAAGAGCAAAAACCAGCTGGGAAAACTTCAAACTCTGCATCTCAATGTGTGATGTCCAACTCTTTTCAGTTTTGTTGACTGCAACACAGCTCTTTCTCCTGGGCTGGATCCACTCCCTGTTAGCAGCTTTCCTCAGGAGATAGCTCACGGCTCTGGCATCTCGAACATCTTGGGGTCTCCCAGGCAACATCAATGTTACAGCTTCTTGTTTTAATATCTGGGATCCAGACATGATCTTCTAGGTTCCTCCAAAGGGCTGGTGTCCCTTCCTTCTGTAGCAATCTATGCTGGGGTTGATCCACTCATTCCTCTGCAGCTGCTGTTCTTGGTTGTCATCCCATGGAACTGGCATCTCTGATACACTGGGGTCTTCTGCTGCAACTAGGCTTCACCAATAGCCTCTCAAAGGCTCTCTTCAAGGTGCCAAGAGTCAACTTCTTTGCATGACCCCTTCAGTCCTGGACCCTCAACTGACACTGAAGCTGCACCTTCACCAGTGGCCTTCCCTGGCCTCTCACAGTGCCAAGCCTCAGCTGCTCTTCCTGACCCCTTCATGCCTTTAAAACCAATACCACCTGGGAGACTCTTATACATTGCCAAGTCCAGCTGCAGCATGAGGTACAACCTTGGCTATCTCTGGAACACAGCTTCTTTGTGTGCTCAGAAAACATTTCCCAGATTTCACCTCCATGATGTTGGCCTCTTTTTAATCACCTTTAATTTCTTAGCTCCAGCTAACCAGCATCAATTGTCCCAGTAACCCCTTCTATTCTTGACTTTAAAGCCAGAGCCACAAGGTAGAAGTTTCTGAGTTCTGCTGTTTGCTGGAACTGGAACACAGACCCCTTGTTCTATTACACCTTAGAGATCTGCATGCCTCTATTGTCTGAGTACTGGGATTAAAGGCATAAACCAGCACGCCTGGATGCAAGCTTTTCTTTAATTCCTTTTCACAAGATCTTTATAAACATGGCCACTATGCCTCAAGATCTGGATAACAGGTGTGCCCTCCATTTCTGTACTGTAGTTCATTTGAGATATGTCAAGTTGACCACCGAGAATAGCCATCACAATCCAACACTTGTCAATCTGTCAATCGTATCTCTTTATGTCCAAACCAAAACAATATCTAGGTCATAATAATACCTAATGTGATATAACTATCTCTTGTTCAAAGGCAAAAAAATTAAACGATAAACTTAGTTTGATGGAATTTTGCCCCAAGGTCACTCCCTGAATCTGTTTATCTCCTTGAATACAGGATTTAGCTCCATTCTACTTCCTGGTGCCCCTTTAATACTTGAACCATATATGTTATGGTTTGTATATGCTTTTCCCAGGGAGTGGCACTATTAGGAGGTGTGGCCTTGTTGGAGTAGGTGTGTCACTGTGGGTGTGGGCTTAAGACCTTCACCCTAGTTGCCTGGAAGTCAGTCTTTCACTAGCAGCCTTCAGATGAAGATGTAGAACTCTCAGCTCCTCCTGCACCATGCCTGCCTGGATGCTGCCATGTTTCTACCTTGATGACAATGGACTGAACCTCTGAGCCTATAAGCCAACCCCAATTAAATGTTGTCTTTTATAAAACTTGCATTGGTCATGGTATCTGTTCACAGCAGTAAAACCCTAACTAAGACAGAAGTTGGTACCAGGAGTGGGGTATTGCTGTGATAGGCCTGACCATGCTTTTGTTAGGAAGAATGTGGATTTGGGGACTTTGGATTTGGAAAGCCACGGAATTCTTTAAGTGGGGCTTAATGGGCCAGACTAGTAGGAATATGGAAGACAGTGGTGCTGAGGGTCATTTGAACTGTATAGGCCTGATGGCCCAAGAGTGGAGAAGAACTTTAATATGTGGCTGAGAGACTGTTTTTGTGATGTTTTGGTAAAGAACATGGCTGCTTTCTGCCATTGTCTGAAGAGACTGCCTAGGACTAAGGTGAAGAGATTTATCTTAACTGCATCTGCATAGGAAGTCTCAAAAAAGCCCAACAAAGACTTTGTTCTCTGGTTAAGTCTGATGAAGAGAATTTTGAACAAACATAGCAAGCTGAGAAAGGAAAAGTACAAAATACATAGTTTGAGTATTAAAGGGACTCCAGGAAGTGAAATGGAGCTGAATTCAAGGATATTAAATTGAATTAAAGGAGTGGTAACCTTGGGGGCAAGATTCACCCAGTTAACTTTAGGTCCAGGCATGGTAGTACAAGCTTTTAATCCCAGGAGGCAAAGATAAGCAGATCTGGAGTTCAAGGCCAGCCTAGAACAGAGCAAATTCTAGGTGAAGAAAAACTTTAATCCAGGCTTAGTGGACCACACCTTTAATCCCAGTGCTTAGGAGACAGGCATGCAGATCTCTTGAATTCAAGGTCAGTCTAAGGAGCAAGATTCAGTACAGCCAACTTAGGCAGTGAAGGAGCTGGGAAAAAGGAAGCTAGTGATAATGTAATAGAACAAGGAGGCCAATGTTCCAGCTCCTGCAAGCAGCAGAACTCAGCAGCTTCAGCCATGTGTCTCTGGCTTTATATTCAAGAGGAGAAGACTACAGGGACAATTGATGCTGGTTAGCTGGAGCTAAGAAATTAGTGGTGATTAAGAAAAGACCAGCATCACTGAGGTGAAATATGGGAAGTGTTTTCTGAGAGCACAAAAAAGCTGTATTCCTGAGATAGCCAAGTGTTCCTCATGCTGCAGCTGTACTTGGTAATGTCTAAGAATCATCCAGGTGATACTGGTTTTGAAGGCATGAAGGCATCATGAAGAACAGCTGAGGCTTGGTACTGTGAGAGGCCATGAAAGGCCATTGGTGAAAGTGTACCCTCAGTTGTAATTGACAGCTCAGGACTGATGGGGTCATGCAAAGGAGTTAAGGCTTGGTACCATGAAGAGAGCCTATGAGAGGCTTTGATGAAGCATAGTTGCAGTGGAAGACCCTAGCATACTGGAGATGCCAGTACCATGGGATGACCTCCAAGAACAGCAGTGGCAGTGGAGTGGATCAATCTGAACTTATAGTGCTACAGAGGGCAGAGCTGGAGAAGTGACACCAGCTCTTTGGAGATACACAGAAGATCACGTGTGGATCTCAGACTTGGAACAAGAAGCTGTGAAGCGGAAATTGACTTGGGGTACCCAAGATGTTAAAGATGCCAGAGCCACAGGATGCCTGCCAAGGAAAGCTGCTAACAGGGAGCGGAACAAGCCCAGGAGAAAGAACCTTGTTGAAGTCAACAAAGATGAAAAAGGAGTTGGATATCTGAAGACTGCTTTGCCATCAGAAGTGGAGATGAAGAGTTTTGACTTTGCACAGCTGATTTCCTGTCTTGCTTGGAGGATTACATTTAAGTGATTGGATGAATCTCAAAAGAGACCTTGAACTTTGGACTTTTAACTCTGTTGAGACTGCTATAGACTACAGGGACTTTTGAAGTTGGACTAAATGTATTTTGCATTATGTTATATTTAAGTATGGCCCCCAGAGACTAATGTTTGAACAAGCCTATGGGGGCCAGGGAGTGGAATGTTATGGTTTGTATATGCTTTTCCCAGGGAGTGGCACTATTAGGAGGTGTGGCCTTGTTGGAGTAGGTGTGTCACTGTGGGTGTGGGCTTAAGACCTTCACCCTAGTTACCTGGAAGTCAGTCTTTCACTAGCAGCCTTCAGATGAAGATGTAGAACTCTCAGCTCCTCCTGCACCATGCCTGCCTGGATGCTGCCATGTTTCTGCCTTGATGACAATGGACTGAACCTCTGAGCCTGTAAGCCAACCCCAATTAAATGTTGTATTTTATAAAATTGCATTGGTCATGGTGTCTGTTCACAGCAGTAAAACCCTAACTAAGACAATATATTTCATATTTTTCTATTCTAAGCTTGCTATGCTTGATCAAAAATGATCTTCATAAGAGTGACCCATAGGGCAGAGTCAATGCTAGGCCTTTTGAGACTTCCTTTGTCAATGGAATTAATCTAAATCTCTTTAGCCACAGGCAGACTTTTCAGACAAGGGAAAAAGCTGCCACATTCTTCACCAAAATATCACAAGGACTATTGCTAGGCAACACACTAAAATTTGTCTTCTTAGAAACCTCTTGAAACAGGCCCCCAGAATTCAAATCACCTTTATGATCACAATTTTCCATATTCCTACTAGAATGGCTCATTAAGTCCCACTTTAAGCATTCCATTGCTTTCCAAATCCAAAATGCCCAAATCCACATTCCTCCAAACAAAAACAGGCCTATTACAGCAATACCCAAATCCTGGTACCAACTTCTTTCTTAGTTACGGTTTTGTTGCTGTGAAAAAACACATGACCAAGGCAACTCTTATAAGCTTAAACATTTAACTGGGTCTGGCTTACAGTTTTAGAGGTTCAGTCCATTATCATCATGGTGGGAACTATATAGGCAGACTTGGCCCTGGAGCAGCCAAGAGTTCTACATCTTGATCTGAAGGCAGTCAGGAGGAAACTATTCCGTAGGCAACCAGGAGGCTCTGATTCTACCCTGGGCATGGCTTGAGCACTAGGAGAGCGCAAAGCCCACCCCCACAGTGACACAGCCCTCTAACAAGACTATACCTCCTCCAATAAGGCCATACATTTTAATAGTGCCATTTCTTATGGGACAAGCATATTCAAGACACCACAATAACAAAGGTTGAGAATTACTGATTTAGACCAAAATTTTTCTTTGGGAAATTTGGGAAATAGCAAAAATATGAGCAAAGAGAAAAAATGATGTATTTAGATTAAAACAGCACACTTTGATCCCATGATAAATTTCATGTAGCTATAACCCCTATATCCAGTTCTTCATATATATATATATATGAAAGTCATTAATGGTAGAATTGAAAAACACTGCTTATTGATTCATTTGTTTAACGGGTTCAGTTAAGATGATATTTCTGTGACCTTTAAATTCTCATTTAAATCTTCTTGAAAGCTGGGTAAAATAGTGGAAGTGTTATGTTCAACTAGATCTTCAGGAATTATTTTTAATTAACGTTTTAAAATGAAGAATGATGAGCTTTAAATGAGTAATGCCATAGTCTCTATTAAAATATCAAGTGTGCATACTACTTTATTCAATATTCATATACTTCTCTGTATGTATCTTACTTTAAATAACTATCTCTTAAATTGTCCTGAAATGTATATGTTAATTGTTTGGCAGCATAGTTTGCAGTGAAAATAATTGGAAGTATATTAAATATCCATCAGTATTGAGTCAGTGATTGAAAAAAAGTCTGACAATTAAATTGTGAAATGTTCTGTTCCCATTAAAAGTCAAAAGGAAGATCAAATGAATAGACATGGAAAATTATCTATGATATATTACAAAATAAGAAAATAGCACTCAGTAGAATACTGTTTATGGATATTTCAAAAAGAAAGATGTCTACATGTTTATGTATAAAAAGAAACAAGACTGAAAAGGATATAGCCAAAATTATTATAGCCTTTACTTCTGCTTATGTATGGGGTAAGAAAGACTACATATTATCTGAATTCCAGCCACAAATATTATCTATTACTTTGTAATTAAAATAAAATCTTTAGGAAGAGATGGCTCAGTGGTTAAGAGCATTGACTGCTCTCCCAGAGGTCCTGAGTTTAATTCCCTGCAACCACATGGTGGCTCACAACCATCTGTAATGAGATCTGACTCCCTCTTCTGGAGTGTCTGAAGACAACTACAGCATACTTACATATAATAAATAAATAAATCTCTAAAAAATAGAATATTTAAAATAATAAAAATGAATATATGGATCACTTAGTGTTACATTTTTGTAACTTGTAAGATGGAAGTATCACAAGAAGAAATAATAAATTGTTACATTAACATGATGTAACTAAAACCTTCATTGCAGGGGCTGGAGACATGGCTCAGCGGTTAAGAGCACTGACTGCTCTCCCGAAGGTCCTGAGTTCAAATCCCAGCAATCACGACCATCCATAATGAGATCTGACTCTCTCTTCTGGAATGTCTGAAGACAGCTACAGTGTACTTACATATAATAATAAATAAATCTTAAAAAAAACTTTCATTGAGACATATCTACAGTCTTTAAAGAACTCTATCTCCGCCCTTTACAGCTATCCCTACTTATAGAATGAATAATTTAATAAATTGAATGATATGCCTAGATTGTTATTGTAATACCTTTTTCAGGGCTATTTCTTCCCAATTCTGTTTCCTTCTCATCTGCAGGCTTAGAAACTAAAGGGAAAAAAGGGCAAGTGAATACTGTAAACTGTTTAACAGGAATCTTTTAAAAGTTAGGTACTATTTTGTACACAGACTTATAGACACTTGGTTTTCTTACCCACCAAAGCACTTATGTAACCTGACCTCCTAACATTAGAATGCAAAGTATTAAAAACATTTGTAGTAAAAGAACACTGTATATTAATATTAAAAATATCGTAGAGGATAATA
This sequence comes from Apodemus agrarius, assembly GCA_964023405.1. Taxonomy (NCBI): domain Eukaryota; kingdom Metazoa; phylum Chordata; class Mammalia; order Rodentia; family Muridae; genus Apodemus; species Apodemus agrarius. Next base: position 99,952,890 of record OZ030010.1, on the reverse strand, counting down.
CACCAAATTTAATACTTTTTTCTGAGTGAGTTTCTTTATTTGACTGTTTTCAAATTAAGTTGTATTATTTTTGTTAATGGGAGGAAGGCTCCTCACATAATGGGAGTCTGAAGAACAAGCCACAAATCCCAAGTATGGCAATAACTCATTGTGAAGCCCCATACAAGTCACTTGTTTCTGTACTCAGTGCTTTTATATTTAAAGTTGGAAGATTTAAATAGATTATATTTGAGGTTTTTGTAATACTTTATATATAGCAACCAAATAGACTCATTACACACATAAATTTTCTCTATAAGACCATTGGTAGTTATGAAAATGAATCAAATGACACAAGTGTGTATCACTTCCAAGTTATGCCAGAAAGCACATTCATCCCTATAGCTTTAAATAAGAGCTATGGCTTGGAAACCATCAACGATCTGATTGGCTTCCTTGTCCTTAATCAAAGCACGAACGGGATCTGATATAGCATAGAGATTTCTTTAATAAAATTCAATGCAAAATGTATTATATATACTGCATTTTAAATTCTTTCATCAGAAATTTCAAAACATAAAAATTGTTAAATACAGCCTGATGAGTCCAATATTTGGAGGCTTCGCTGACTGCTACTGTGGTATCAGAAAGTGAAAGTGCAGTGGCTCCAAGTCAGGACGATCCACAAGTGGGTCACCATCAAGATGTCCTCAGTCCCATCTACCTGGGAGACTGAGGCAGGAGGATGACTGGAGCCCAACAGTTTGAGACTGGCCTAAGAAGTACAGCACGACCCAATTCCAAACCAACCCAGATTCTGTTAAAAGGTTAAACAAATACTTACCCTGGAGCTGACTGAAATAAAGCAATTCTTCTGTTGAAAGCTCGTCGCCCTTTGAAGAAGTCTTAGACATCACTTCAGTATACGCTGAAAACATATAACCCAAATCACACTTACTAGCAACAAGGGAAAGGAAAGTAGTTCTTACTGCTCAGACAAGTTAAAGAGTAGGAATTCGGTGACGCGTGTGGAAGTAATACTGCTCTGCTCTACTGTGCTGTGCGCCAAAGAAGCATTTGATCAGTGTGCGTTCTCTGCTCTCTCCTATGTGTGCTTTTCTTCCTTTTGGTTACTGGAGAATGTCATACACTGTGTTTGATTAAAGCCATCTCCCCATTTCCTCTTCTGCAATGTTCCCTCTTTCGCTACCGCTATGCCCTTCTAATTTCATGGGCTCTTTTATACAACCCACCGAGTCCATTTGTTGCTGAGGGCCATCGGACTGGAGCAGGGGTAGTCCACTTTTTCTACTTTTTAAGTAAATTTCTGAGAGTCACTACACATTGAAAAAAGAGAATGTGGCATTTAGGTTATATCTGAACACGAAATCTCAGCATGTTTAAACCTCCTGCACTAATAAGGAAAACACAAAGCTGACTGCCTTGCTTTGCTTACCACCTGTTACTTAACAGAACCATAATATTTCCTATTTTATATCTTATTCTATTTAATATTCCTACTTTTAATCCTTCTACAAAATACATGAAATAGAAAAATTAAACCTTCAAATGGTAACCTTACATAACAACAGAAATTATTCTTATAATTCACTTATTATACAGTTTATCTTTTATTTTTAACATTGTATTTGTGATTCAAGTTTTTGAAGGGTGAAGATGTTTTTAACTTGTTTTGTCTGCTAAATAACAATTCCTTGATAACATGAAAAGCCTTTAAAAAGCTTTAAAAGGAAGCCAGGAAGAGCATTAGACAAATTATGAAGTGCTATTTGATTTTATAAATTGCCCAACCCAAACTACTTTTTGCAATATTTCTTTTTTATAGTAGGAATATGTTGGAAGTAATTTTCTTAGGTCAGTGGAAAGAACTTTATGAGAACTGAAAGAGCGTGGTCACTTGGAGGAAGTCTAGTAGGATGGAGCAAAGAGCTTTGGAGTCATATCAACTATGTGATATTTGCCACATATTTGAGTCTTCCAAACAAAAAGCTTCCTTTTTTGTAAAAAGTGGCAGGATGACATAATTTTTCAGAGACTGCGAGGCTAAAATAAGAGAGTGCATATAAATATATTTTATAATGTATATGGTTATGTATGTGGAGCTAAGGCTGACATTGTGTATGAAATGAATAACATGACATAGCATATGCTCAATACCATAGCTTTTGTTCTGCTTCTTTTTCTAAGTATTTACTATATACCTGCCATCTGGTCCTATTCTCTGAATAATTTGCATCATGTGCAAGTTTGGTATTCTGCCTACAGTGACTCTCTATCCTAATGACAATGATAGCAGAAACTCACCACTGTCCCGATATTTCAATGATATATAAATTCTTGTACTAGCTACCATTTAAGACACAGTTAGCTGGACATGATGGTACAGGCCATGCTTGCACTTCTGAGGCTGAGGTCAGCTTAGGATACAGATTGAGAGCCTATATCAAACCATGCACATTTATACATACATATATAAATAAGTGCCTCACAGGAAACTGAGGATCCCCCTGTTATATGGAATCTCTCCCACAGATTTTATTCCATCTATATCTATATACACACGAATAAAATACTTATTGAGGCTACTACTCGAGGGTTGTAATGAAACAATAATCTTGTGTCAAATGGAAAATTTTTTTAAAATAGAATTAGCCGTGTAATGATGCCTGTTACAACAGAATGAGCTCTTACTGTACATCCTTAAAGACAGTTAAATTCTTACCTGGAGGAATATGCAGCTTAAAAAGCAGCTTGAGCTTCTCAGTAAAACTTCCATTGTACATTATATCTGTTCAATACAATTCAATTAGAAAAATCGTGTTATCTAAACATTCACCTGATTTCAACCAAATGAGTAAAGATTTCTTGGTATAGAAAAGCAGCTAAGAATTAGGATCCAAAGCACTGCATTTCTTAAGATAACAGTTAAACTAGTCAATCAGTTAGACTCTTCTCTTCTGAGCCTGTGAGCATAAACACTCCGCCAGGGACAGAACATGCTCACTTCACTAGCTCCTTTCGCCCAGCCTTGCATTTGCCTTTTTCTTTGAATGAGGGTTTACAATTCATCTGTGGGAGGAACTCTTTGAGATAACCCATGAAGAGAAGTCATGGCTGGGAGGACATGGCAACCAAAGAAACAAAACCCACAACCTCTCAACTATAGGCACAACTCATTCACCTACTATTTCTGTATCACTTATCTAGGCTATATGGATAGATTTTTTACCGGAGGAGAAATCCTTTCTTTGCATCTATATATCTGGTGTGGAAAAATCCTGGACATCCTCTTCCTGCCTTTTAAAGCATTAAAATTTCCACAATGAACAGCTTGCTTCTTTTGAGAGGTTTGGGCAAAAAGAGATCAATATGTGGGGCTGGAGAGATGGGAGATGGCACCGTAGTGGAGAGTACTGGCTGCTTAGCCACAGGACCCAGGTTCAATTTCCAGCACCCACGCCACAGCTCACAACTGTCTGCAGCTCCAGTTTGAGGAGCCAGCACCCTCATACAGACATATATGCAGGCAAAACACCAATGTACAGGAAATAAAAAAATAACCACAAAAAGGTTTATGCATAGGTTTAGCAATTAACATATCAAAAAGCCCCCAAATTACTAAACCTGAAGATAACGTAATCCAGAGTGAAACATCTGTCTAAACTAGCAGTAATAGGCAGCAGTATAAAATGCTTTTTGGAGGTAGGGAAGATAGTCATGTTTTGATTTAGAAAGTTAAAGGGCCCCTAGACCAGCGGTGTAGCGGCGGGCCTCCATATTGCAACCAGGACACAGCTGGAAAGGCCCAGGTAAACACCCCTTCCAGGGCTACACTCACGGGGGTATCTGCTAGGGTCTCGGAGCCAAGCAGGCAGAGTCCCGCCTAGGCTCTGTGGGACATCCCCGAGCCCTCTGGTGAGCACCAAGGCTGCTTCTGCAACCAGCTCGCCGGCCCCTGGACCAGCGGTGTAGCGGCGGGCCTCCATATTGCAACCAGGACACAGCTGGAAAGGCCCAGGTAAACACCCCTTCCAGGGCTACCCTCACGGGGGATCTGCTAGGCTCTCGGAGTTCCTTGCAACCAGGACACAGCTGGAGAAGCCCAGGTAGACAGACTCCAACAGGGGCTACAATCGCATGGGTGGCAGCCAGCTTATGATCCCTTAAAGCAGCAGTCACACATATTCACCAATAGAGAAACAACAGGTGAGCCCAGCCTCACAGGAGATTCAAACACCAGCCACTGACAACAAGGCCAACTAAAACCAGAAATAACCAGATGGCAAAAGGAAAACGAAGGAACGTTACTAACAAAAATCAAGGCAACATGACAGCATCTGAACCCAGTTCTCCAACAACAGGAATCCCTGGATTCCCTAAAACCAGAAAAACAAGACTTGGATATAAAATCACTGGTCAGGATGCTGGTAGCTGAACACATAGAAAAATCTCGTAAAGAAATAGAGGAGAAAATGGATCAAAAGTTAGAAGCCTTTACGAGGCAAATACAAAAATCACTTCAAGAAATGCAGGAGAAGATGGATCAAAGAGAAGAAGACAATAAGGAAGAAAGACAAAAGTCACTTAAAGAACTATAGAAGAACGTGGGCCAACAAGTAGAAGCTATGAAAGAGGAAGCACAAAAATCTATTAAAGAAATACATAAAAACACAATCAAGCAAGCGAAAGATCTGAGCACATCCATCCAGATACTAAAAACAGAAGTAGAAACAACTAAGAAATCACAGAGGGAGACAACATTGGAGATAGAAAACCTGGGGAAGAAATCAGGGGCCATAGACGCAAGTATCAACAATAGAATACAAGAGATAGAAGACAGAATCTCAGAAGCCGAAGATAACATAGGAACCATTGATTCAACAGTCAAAGAAAATACTAAATGCAAAAAGGTGGTAACCCAAAACATCCAGGAAATCCAAGACACTATGAGAAGACCAAACCTAAGGATTATAGGTATAGACGAGAGTGAAGATTTACAAGTTAAAGGGCCAGCTAATATCTTCTATAAAATTATGGAAGAAAACTTCCCCAACCTAAGGAGAGAGATGCCCATCAATATACAAGAAGCCTATAGAACCCCAAACAGACTGGACCAGAACAGAAATACATCCCGTCACATAATAATCAAAACTCCAAATGTAATAAACAAAGAAAGAATACTAAAGGCAGCAAGAGAAAAAGGCCAAGTAACATATAAAGGAAGACCTATCAGAATAACACCAGACTTCTCACCTGAGACCATGAAAGCTAGAAGATCCTGGGCAGATACCATGCAAACTCTAAGAGAACACAAACTTCAGCCAAAACTACTTTACCCAGCAAAACTCTCAATTGCCATTGATGGAGACATCAAGGTATTCCATGACAAAACCAAATTTGCAAGATATCTCTCCACAAATCCAGCCCTACAAAGGATAATAGGGGGAAAACACCAAGACAAGGACGGAAACTACACCCGGGAAGAAGCAAGATAGAAACCCCCTCTCATCAAACCCAAAAGAAGATAACCTCTCGAATATAAAAAATAAATAAGATAAATAAATATAATTTCAAAAATGTCTGGAGGTAATAATTACTATTCCTTAATATCTCTTAACGTCAATGGACTCAATTCCCCAATAAAAAGACATAGATTAACAGACTGGATACGGAAACAGGACCCTACATTTTGCTGCATACAGGAGACACATCTCAGTGTTAAAGACAAACACTACCTTAGAGTAAAAGGCTGGAGGACAATTTTACAAGCAAATGGTCTCAGGAAACAAGCTGGAGTAGCCATTCTAATATCAGATAAAATTGACTTTCAACCTAAAATCATCCAAAGAGACTCAGAAGGTCACTTCTTGCTGGCCAAAGGGAAAATCCACCAGGAAGAGCTCTCAATACTGAACATCTATGCTCCAAATGCAAGGGCACCCTCCTTCGTAAAAGAAACCTTACTAAAGCTTAAAGCACACATTACACCTAACACAATAATTGTGGGTGACTTCAACACCCCACTCTCCTCAATGGACCGATCAGGAAAGCAGAAACTAAACAGGGACACAGTGAAACTAATTGAAACTCTAGACCAATTGGATTTAACAGATATATATAGAACATTTCATCCTAAAGCTAAAGAATATACCTTTTTCTCACCACCGCATGGTACCTTCTCCAAAATAGACCATATAATCGGTCACAAGACAGATGTCAACAAATACAAGAAGATCGAGCTAATCCCATGCCTCTTATCAGATCACCATGGAGTAAGAGTGGTCTTCAATAGCAACAAAAACAACAGAAAGCCCACATACACATGGAAACTGAACAATACTCTACTCAATGACACCTTGGTCAAGGAAAAAATAAAAAAAGAAATCAAAGACTTTTTAGAATTCAATGAAAATGAAGGTACAACCTACCCAAATCTATGGGACACAATGAAAGCAGTGCTAAGAGGAAAACTCATAGCTCTAAGTGCATCCAAAAAGAAACTGGAGAGAGCATACACTAGCAGCTTAATGGCACACCTTAAAGCCCTGGAAGAAAAACAAGTTAATTCACCCAGGAGGAGTAGAAGACAAGAAATCATCAAACTCAGGGCTGAAATCAATCAAATAGAAACAAAGAGAACCATACAAAGAATCAACAAGACCAGGAGCTGGTTCTTTGAGAAAATCAACAAGATAGATAAACCCTTAGCCAGACTAACCAAAGGACACAGAGACAGTATACAAATTAACAAAATTAGAAATGAAAAGGGAGACATAACAACAGAAACTGAGGAAATTCAAAAGATCATCAGATCCTACTACAAAGGTCTATACTCAAAACAACTGGAAAATCTGGAGGAAATGGACGATTTCCTAGACAGATATCAAATACCAAAATTAAATCAGCATCAAGTAGACCAGCTAAATAGTCCCATAACCCCTAAAGAAATAGAAGGAGTTATAGAAAGCCTCCCAACCAAAAAAAGTACAGGACCAGATGGTTTTAGTGCAGAATTCTACCAGACCTTCAAAGAAGACTTAACACCAATACTCTCCAAACTATTCCACAAAATAGAGACAGAAGGGACACTGCCCAACTCATTCTTCGAAGCCACAATTACGCTAATACCTAAACCACAAAAAGATCCAACAAAGAAAGAGAACTTCAGGCCAATTTCTCTGATGAATATAGATGCAAAAATACTAAATAAAATTCTTGCTAACCGAATCCAAGAGCACATCAAAACGATCATCCACCATGATCAAGTAGGCTTCATCCCAGGGATGCAGGGATGGTTCAATATACGGAAATCCATCAATGTAATCCACTACATAAACAAACTGAAAGAAAAAAACCACATGGTCATCTCATTAGATGCTGAAAAAGCATTCGACAAAATTCAGCATCCTTTCATGCTAAAAGTCTTGGAAAGAGCAGGAATTCAAGGCCCATACCTAAACATAGTAAAAGCAATCTACAGCAAACCAGTAGCCAACATCAAAATAAATGGAGAGAAACTTGAAGCATTCCCACTAAAATCAGGGACTAGACAAGGCTGCCCTCTCTCTCCATATCTTTTCAATATAGTACTTGAAGTTCTAGCAAGAGCAATTAGACAACATAAGGAAGTCAAAGGGATACAAATTGGAAAGGAAGAAGTGAAACTATCATTATTTGCAGACGATATGATAGTCTACCTAAGCGACCCAAAAAACTCCACCAGAGAACTTCTACAGCTGATAAACAACTTCAGCAAAGTGGCAGGTTATAAAATTAACTCAAGCAAGTCAGTGGCCTTCTTGTACTCAAAGGACAAGCAGGCTGAGAAAGAAATTAGGGAAATAACACCCTTCACAATAGCCACAAACAACATAAAGTATCTTGGCGTAACTCTAACCAAACAAGCGAAAGATCTGTACAACAGGAACTTCAAGTCCCTGAAGAAAGAAATCGAAGAAGACCTCAGAAGATGGAAAAATATTTCTTGCTCCTGGATTGGCAGGATCAATATAGTAAAAATGGCCATCTTGCCAAAAGCAATATACAGATTCAATGCAATCCCCATCAAAATCCCAACTCAATTCTTCATAGATCTAGAAAGAGCAATTCTCAAATTCATCTGGAGCAACAAAAAACCCAGGATAGCTAAAACTATTCTCAACAATAAAAGGACTTCTGGGGGAATCAATATCCCTGACTTCAAGCAGTACTACAGAGCAATTGTGTTAAAAACTGCATGGTATTGGTATAGCAACAGGCAAGCAGATCAATGGAACAGGATTGAAGACCCAGAAATTAACCCACAGACTTATGGTCACTTGATCTTTGATAAAGGAGCCACAACCATCCAATGGAATAAAGATAGCCTTTTCAACAAATGGTGCTGGTTCAACTGGAGGTCAACATGCAGAAGAATGCGAATTGACCCACTCTTATCTCTTTGCTCTAAGATCAACTCCAAGTGGATCAAGGACCTCCACATAAAACCAGACACACTGAAACTATTAGAAAAGAAACTTGGGAAGACCCTGGAGGACTTGGGCACAGGGGAAAAGTTCCTGAACAGAACACCAATAGCGTACGCACTAAGATCAAGAATCGACAAATGGGACCTCATAAAATTACAAAGTTTCTGCAAAGCAAAGGACACTGTCCGAAGGACAAAACGGCAACCAACAAAGTGGGAAAAGATCTTTACCAACCCCACATCCGACAGAGGGCTAATATCCAATATATACAAAGAACTCAAGAAGTTAGACCGCAAAGAAACAAATAACCCTATCAAAAAATGGGGCACAGAGCTAAACAAAGAATTTTCACCAGAAGAAATTCGGATGGCCGAGAAACACCTTAAGAGATGTTCAACATCATTAGTCATCAGGGAAATGCAAATCAAAACAACCCTGAGATTCCACCTCACACCAGTCAGAATGGCTAAGATTAAAAACTCAAGAGGCAACAAGTGCTGGCGAGGATGTGGAGAAAGAGGAACACTCCTCCACTGTTGGTGGGATTGCAAAATGGTAAAACCACTCTGGAAATCAGTTTGGCGGTTCCTCAGAAAATTGGGCATGTCACTTCCAGAGGACCCTGCCATACCACTCCTGGGCATATACCCAGAGGATTCCCCTACATGCAATAAAGACACATGCTCCACTATGTTTATAGCAGCCTTGTTTATAATAGCCAGAAATTGGAAGGAGCCCAAATATCCCTCAAAGGAGGAATGGATACAGAAAATGTGGTATATTTATACAATGGAATACTACTCAGCAATTAAAAATAATGAATTCATGCAATTTGTAGGTAAATGGTTAGACCTGGAAAATATCATCCTGAGTGAGCTAACCCAATCACAAAAGAATGCACATGAAATGCAATCACTGATAAGTGGATATTAATGAGCCCAGAAGCACTAAATACTCAAGACAAAAATAGCAAGTCAAATGATTCCCAAGAAGAAGAAAGGAGAGGACCCTGGGCATGTAAAGATTGCATCCAGTTTAGTAAAGAAACCGAGGGGGGAGGGGGAATGATTGGGGAATATTTGGGGGGGTAGAAGAACTATGGGAACTATGGTGGGTGGGAACTGGGAAAGGGGAAAGCCTTTGAAATGTAAACATAGAATATAGAAAATAAAAATAACTAAAATAAAAAAAAAAAAAGAAAGTTAAAGGGCATCGGCCTACCAATTGCAGAGGAGAATTCTTTGAAGTTTATAAGGCAATCAGAGTTCTCATCCAACAATCTGAATGTCCATAAAGCTAGTGAGTCTCTGTTTGCAGAATGAGCCCAGGGACTCAACAGGTGATATAATACTCTGAATTGCTGGCAGTCAATCTGATATTGTTCCAAATACGACAGGCTGGGGTCATGATGCTTCAATCCTGGACAACTCAAATACCAATAACAAGATATAAACAGCTCTTTCTATCAAAAACAAATAAAAAAGGAAGATCATTAAATCAGAAAAAGTAAAAAATATTTCTTTTAAACATGTCCATTAAAACATAAAAATATTTAAGAGTAATTGTGATAAAATTCTGCTAAAAGATTAGCTTTCATTACAGAGGAACAACCATACCTTAAAAATGACATAAAGTTCATCCAATTCCTGAAGGCTCATTTTCACATCTTGTGATACAACGCGCAACTTTAAAAAGATTAAAAACAAAGTAGACTGTAACATTTCTGTTTAGAAACTCTCTCTTTGAATTCACTCTAAGTTTCCCTCTCCCAGGAGAAAATGTTTTCTTTTTCATTTTTTTTTAAATCTGCACATCAATTTTTACTGCAGCTCTATTTCATAAAAGCCAAGTTAGTTCTTGGTATTTTGAACTGTTGACTTAACCTTGTGTTTATGATAGAAATACTATTTGACTTTAGTGGAGTCACTTTATAATGTTAGACTATTAACATTTTTTTGTTAATTAGTTGAAAGAGTAAATACATTTTTAGTGTAATAAAAATTATCACAAATAAACATCAACGAGAAGAAAAGTCTAACATTACGAACTGGCAGAATAGCTCAGTGGATAGATACTTGCTACCAAGCCTGATGAGCTGAGCTCAAGGGCAGGAAGCCATGCTGATGGAGACCAATGTCATAACGTGTACTCTGGCCCATATGCATGCTCTGACATGAGTACATACTCCAACAAATAAATATGATAAAGAATTCAAAGGGCAATATATAAAGATGGATATGGAAGTTTTTTTTGTTTTTGTTTTTGTTTTTTTTTTCGAGACAGGGTTTCTCTGTGTAGCTCTGGCTGTCCTGGAACTCACTCTGTAGACCAGGCTGGCCTCAAACTCAGAAATCCACCTGCCTCTGTCTCCCAGAGTGCTGGGATTACATGCGTGCACCACCACTGCCCGGCTTGGATATGGAAGTCATCATGGTGTTCATTATATAGAATGAGATAAATGGAAGCAAAATAGATAACTCTCTTGAAAAATATGTCACCAAAATAAACTCAAATGTGCAAAAAAATCCTGAATAGACACAACAGGAGTGATAAGCAAAGAGCTACCATCATCAGAAGTCCGCAGACCTAAAAGGTTTTATAGTCTTGTTTTCTCAAACTTTCTATGTAAGGTAAAGTATTCCAGAACAGAGAAAAATATGAGTTTACTACAAAATTTATCATGTAACATAAGCAGAAGTGATCTAAAAATTGGCATTCACACAAATAAGAAAATCTTAACTGTGGGGGGTGGGGGGGGTGGTGGTGGTGGTGGTGGTGGTGGTGGTGGTGGTAGTGGTGGTGGTGGTGGTGCCACCTTTAATCCCAATATTTGGGAAACAACAAGAGGCAGTTCATTGTGAGTTTCAGGGCAGGCTGGTCTACATGGCGAGCTCCAGGCTAGCCAGGGCTACACAGTGCAATGATGCTATAAAAAGTCAAAAGAAATTCTGAAATCAATGTAATTTTAACAAAGCTACAGAGAACCTTGCTAAACCAGTTAAATTATCAAAACAATGCACATAAATAGCATAGTCAAATAAGGTTCATTTAAGATGCAATGGAATTCTAATAATTCTTTAATAAAACTTACTATATTAAAGTAAAAAGTCACACAATCTAAAGAAATGAACATCATTTTATCAAAGTTAACATTCACTATTCCTTTTTAAAAAATAATTTTTCTAAATTCCAGTTAGAATTTTGTGTGTGCTTAGCAAACACTCTACTATTACTTTTTCAACCTAGAAACTTAATAAGACTTCCTTAGTTTAATAAAGGACATCCTCCAAAAATCAATAGTAATAAAATATGAGAGGCATCTCTATTAAATTCAGAGATAAGAATAAGAGGCCTACTTCTGCCATTATTCAATATTTCTTCAAGGTTTCAAGATATATACACACAAAGAAAAAGAGTACACATATTAGGAAGGATCAAAACTCTTAGTACTGGAAATTATACACTCTTTATTTGGGATATCAAAAAAAAAAAAAAAAACCCCGACAAATAGTGCAATCAGTAAGTCAGTGCCGTAGCTGCAACAACATGCAAGGCTCCCAAATCAAGAGCTTTTGCATTTATGCCAATAAATTGTTGGAAAATTTAAAGAAACAAGTCTCATTCATTTTAGCCATAAAATGTCTCAGGACAAAATCAACAAGAAATATTTAAGGCCCATGTGCTCGCTAGCTTTATGTCAACTTGACTCAAGCTAAAGTCATCTGAGAGGAGGGAGCCCCAGTTGAGAAAATGTCTCCGTAGGGGAGTATCTGAACAGAGAAATGGGAGGGGGTGATTGGGGAATAGACGGAGGGAAGAGGACTTATGGGACATATGGTGAGGGGGGAACCGGGAAAGGGGAAAGCCTTTGGAATGTAAACAAAGACTATAGAAAAAAAAAAGATTTTTCAAGTTAAAAAAAAAATCAGGCTGTGGGCAGCCAAGCCTGGAGGACGTTTTCTTAACTAGTGATTGATTGGAAAAGATGCAGCCTACTGTGGGTGGGGATACCCCTGAGCTGGTGGTCCTGGGCTTCAGACAAAAGCAGCCTGAGCAAGCCGTGAGTACTAAGCCAGCACTCTTCTATGGCCACCGTATCAGCTTCTTGCTCCTCCAGGACCCTGCCCTGACTCCCTTGAATGGCAGACTGTGAAACTGAAATCTAAGAGAAATAATCCCTTTCCTCCTCAAGTTGCTTTTGGTTATGATGTTCCATTACAACAATAGAAACCCTAACTAAGATAACAGACAGGATCAAAACCGTAAATGCTTGCTAAAGGACATTTGAAAAGTCAGATAACTATAATAGATATTGAAAGGAAAAAAGTCTCCCCAGATTTCAAAGTATACTCTAAAGATATAAAAATGTATGACATAATTGAGACAACAGAAATATAGAAGTGCTTTTCTGTATGTATAAAAGAGCTCAGAATATAAACAATATAATACAGTAAGAATAGAGAATGAAAGTTTTCAGATAATGAATGGTTTTAGTTAAAAATACTAACATGTATAAAACTAAAATCTTCCAAGTATATTAACCTGTGTGTTAAATGTTAAAATATGAAATATTAAAATAGAAATAATTTGGAGAGAGAAAGACCAAATTTTACATGAAAACTGGGCACTATGCAAGAAAAAGGAAAGACTTGACTAACATACAAATCTGTAATTTGTATATTCTGACAGACATTATAAAAACATGACAGAAACTAGAGACGTATTAGTTCACAAAGATAACTTTTAAAGAATTAATACTACTAATAATCAATGAGATCTTACACACCAAGACTAGAAAGATAATGTCATAGAAAATGGCAAGAGGCTACAACTAATCAATTAAGAAATGAGAAAAAACTAATAAACACACTCATAATTAGTAAACTATTTAAAACATTAGGTTGTCTGTCCTGTAGAACTTGGTACTAAGACCCTATTGTTGAAGTCACCGAATCACTGAACATGGACAAATCCAGCTGGTGCTGGGGAGTGCGATATGTCTGCAGTCTAATCCAGTTGTGAACTCTGTAAGCTACAGTAATTCCTGCCTGGTAAGATCTGCCCGTTGGTGGAAGAGTGGCTAACTGCATTTTGGTTAGAGTTAAGGTCCTCCACAAGACAGAGCCCATAGCTTCCCAATCACTTATTGCTATACCCATAGATGAGTTTCTCTCTCAAGCCTCATTAGAGAAGCTACTTCTTGCAGCAGGCAGCAATCGGCATAGAAACGGACAGCTGGTTAATGGGAAGAGAATAAGAGACTTTGGAGTGTTCAGGCCTAAACCGGATGTCTATATCACACCTTGCCTCCCAACGCTCTGAGATCTATGCAGAAGAGGGAAAAGAAAGGTGGTAAGAACCAAAGGATTCAGATAACTTCCTGGAAAGTTTCCCAGACAGAAGAGGGTGGATGTGCATATGAACTCACAGTGATTATGATAATATGCATATAATCTCGAACCAGAAAAAAAAATCCTAGCATGTAGGAGGGAGGCAGACACAAAAATCTTATTCGAGCTGAGGCGCTGTTGGCATTTGATGACTGCTGGGAGAGGTGGCATCAGTTTTCTAGTGTTTGTTGACTGTACTCCAGGACAAATCCCATTCCCAGGAATACACAGCCAACAGAAACCGGACTCAATGGATTCAAAAGGGACAGAATGTAAAGTTAAGTGGACAGGGAGGTGAGGAAGACTCTGGAAGGAGTTGGTGGAAGGGGATGAATATGATTACAATATAGTCTATGAAAATTTCAAGAAATTATACCATGGTAGACTACTTTGTGCACTAAAAAGAATGAGTTAGATTTAATTGTACTGATATGCAATGATAATTATATACTTGAGTGACTGATATAATATGTGGTTTCATTTTTAAATGTATATGCTCTCTTCCTAGCAACATGCATATATTTTATCATATTAAAATAACTCTAACCCTAACCCTAACCCTAACCCTAACCCCAAACCCTAACCCTAACCCTAACCCTAACCCTAACCCTAACCCTACCCCTAACCCTGGTAAAAAGAAGTGTAAGGATACTTCCAAATGATTTAAAAATTGTGGGGTAAGAAAACTTCATTTTAAAAATATTTCTGCAATGATTTCATTATCTGTAATAAATACATGCAACTATATTTTAAGTTAATATTTAGAAACAAAACCAAAGGTTCTCTGTCTTATGTCACAGTAACACTTCTGAATTATTTAATTGAAATCTAAACCTAGGATCTTCATTAATGTTAATCCTCCTAGATTGTATCTCTGAGGACTTAGTTTTTAAGTGAGGAGGTTTATAAAACAATAAAACATAATGATAAAAAAATCAAGCAGTGTATATCAACATAAACAGCAAAATAAAGTTTCTCTCCACAGGATCAGGATTCATCTTACTGACCAGAGGAAAACAATATTAGCAGCCACCCTATGGAACCATAAAAATTTTTTAAGAATGGATTTCTGTTTTATACCTAAGTTTCCTTTAGGCATTACAGAGAAATAATTTTTACTAGAAGCACTGACTATTATGAGGGTCAGCTGTTATCTTTAATTTTAGGTTTAATTTTTAATTATGGGCATATATGTGCATGTGTAGGCATGTACATTTGAGCGCAATGCTGGTGGAGGCCACCAGAAGGTGCTGGATTCACTGTAGAAGGCCTTAGAGATGGCCGTGAAGGGCTGGTTCAGTATGGCTTTTTGAAACCAAACTTGCATCCTCCAGAAGAGCAGGTCCTTAACCACTGAACTCTCCAGCCCAAACTTTTCTTACTGAAGCAGCGTGCCTTAAATGTGTGTTAGTGAATGTTGGTGAATGAATCATAGCATTCAGTACTGCTTCCCAGTAACACCGAAGGCCAAGCAATACAAAACATGTTGAAGTACACACAGTCATTCATCCAGAAGAAAACAACACTGCTCCTCTAAAACCTTACAGTGAGTCAAGCTAAGGCAAGAGCTTAGCCCTAAAGTTTAGCCTTTTTCATTTTATTCACATGGAATTTTAAACAAAGTAAAAGAGAAGTTACTCCAGGGTTGCCCCCTAGGGAGTGGAGCCTTACCACATTCTGCTTTGTCGTTTCCTCCAGGGTCTGGATCACATACAACCGATTTCGACAGCGCATGCTATGTATATCTTCGTAGCGAATACTACCGTATTTCTGCAAGAAATGATTCCAGTGGCTACTCATTCATAATAAATAGCCACTTCTCTTACAACTGCATTTCATCAGACTCAATTCTCTGCGGCCTTGGTTCAATTTCTAGCTATTTTCATGATCTGTTCAGTGACTTTGCGCATTTTCACTGCAGTTTGTGTATTTATACATATCGTCATCGAAGAAAATTGTATCTACCTATGTGTCTTGACTAAAAACATTGGAAAAACTCTTAGCCTGCAAAGAGAATCATTTGAACTTTTTATGCATTGATACATATTTAAAGATGATCGCCATTTGTGAAAGCAAAGGAATTTACTATCATTTAATGAAAAAGAAATTGAGAAAGAGGCAGTTATGCAACCTAGGCTCAATTCACAGAACTAAATTTTATAGTAAAGTTAGATTTTAAGTTGTTTCTTTGTTTGAATTGTTATCTTACTCTTAATATATAAGTATGCCATGCAATTATTTATAAATATTTAAATATGCTATGACATCATATTTATGGTATAAAAAAGTCCTTACCTCATTGGACTCTCTAATCAAATCTGTAATATCCACTTTAGTATGATCACTTTTTTCATCATTGATATTTGAACCCTGCTGAACATTTGAAGGCAATGGGCTATCCTTATTAATGACATTGTCAAAGAACCTATCCAAAAGTGACAATAACAGAAGAGTTAGTGGAAGTCAAACAGTTGTAGCAGAGAAAACCACAGCTAATGTCTCCCGGGTTAGTCAGAGATCAATTTTATAACTGAGAACTCTCGAGAAGGAGCATGAAGGAGGAGGACATGAAGGTGGTTGGGAGAACGGAAAACAAGTGGAAGGAATTACATGCAAACATTTCTTTGGGAGGAAAAGCATGAAGGAAGTGAACAGGTGTAGCAAATTTTTTGAGAATTCTGTAATTCTGGTTTCTTAAAACACCCACAGAGATCTTATAAGAAAGTGCTTTTGTTTTGATCCCAGGTGTAGAGATGTGGGGCTGCTTCAGACTGGCCATAGCAGCTGACTGTGATTCGCCTCATGCTCTAGCAGGGGGGTTGACTTTGCCAGCTGCAGATCATTTCTGCGATTGTGTAATGTTTGGAGTTCTGGGAGCTTGGCGTTCAGAGGGTATATAAATGCTAGGGCCCTGAGGGGGTGGGTGGTTGTTGGTCATTCAGGGAGGCTGGTTGTGATTCGTTAGTTTCCATGGTCAAAGAAGAAACAAAGGAAAGAACTTAGATTCAGGAATTTTCCTAATTCTTCTCTCCCCTCTATCCTGGTTTCTTTCCTATCTAGTTTAGTGGGTGAAGCCATGGGGATCAAGGGTGGGAAAAAGAAGAACCCACAGAGGAGCAAAGACCAGCTAGCTACGAAACAGGCTCAGCACATATTCAGCAAATACTCCCAAATCCATTCAGAATGGAATGAATATCAGGTCTGTAGAGGGATGAAATGGGAAATCAGTTTTAAAAAGGAAAACTGAGGCCTTAAGAGTTCTGAATGCCACAGGAAGGAAGGTGTCTATATTTTTCAGTACAGAATGGAGTTTAATGAAGCATGACAACAGTTGCCAATTAATTTTCATTTACTTAGCTCATACAAATACATGCATATACACAAAATCTCATGTGCTTCAATGCAAAACAGCATTCATACAAAACCAAGCAGGAAAATAAAGCTCAACCTACCTGACTGATACCACCTGGAGACCAAGCTTATTTTCCCTGCAGGATACTTTAATGTTACTACCTAGGTCTTTGCCCCTCAGATCACTTTCTATATAGACACATTCTAGCTTAAATTAGAATTATTGTTATGATTTACTAAATTAATGATATTAGCACGAATGTGTAAGGAACCTAAGTGTTGACATCAAAGTGATTTACTTTCACAGCATTCTATTTAGAAACAAAGGAGAGGACTTTGGGCCTGACTTTTTCTTTCAACGAGCTATGCAACTTAAAGCGAATCATTTGAAGTTTCTAAGGCTCGGTTTCCTTATTGGGAAACAAAGGAGACTGGTTATATAATGTAATATAATGTAATCACTCAGCTCGCCATTGGATTTAAAGACTTAAACATTTTACTAGTGTGTATGTGTGTCTACATACCAGACGTGTTGAGGGGCCTATGGAGGTCAGAGAAGGCCATCAGGTCCCCTGGAGCTGAACAGCAGCTTGACACAGGTGCTGGAAACTGAACTCATTTGGGATAGCAGGCAACACTGTCAATTGCTAGTCCCTCTTTGGCGCCCCACCTCCAGATTTAAACACCACAGTGCTTACGGTACCTGTTCAGTGCCGTCACAGCTTCGGCATCATCTTTACACGTCAGAAGCTTGTCTAAATTATAGTCAAGGATTGCCAATCCCAGTTGTAGAATGGCTTTTATTCCATCATAGAAGAAGCAGTCCACCACGTTGACTGCACTTTCAATAGGGAGCACACTAATGAAAAGTGTGAGGAACCACGAAAGAGAAACCGAGGAAAAGAACGTCATGTCGGTCATGTGCTCTGTCAGCTGAGGCAGGTGATCCCTGATAAGTTCTTCAAACACTGCCTGATCCACCAAGGCACCTGGAAGACATCAAAGCCAATTCCCTTCAAAAGGCTTTCCTTGGGGTTCCTCCCCGCCTTCGTTAGCTTCAGGATGGAGCTCATCTTACTTCCTCCAAACAGGAGCCCATTAGGACCCTTTCTACAATTTGCACATCTCTGAAACTGCTGCCTAACTGTCATGAACCTGAAGTCACTTGAGAAGCTCACTTGCAATTCGTTTGAAGGGTTCCTGAGTCCTTCTAGCAATCCGAGACATATACTAGCTACCATGACTACTGGCGTGAGCTCTTCTTCAAAGATTTCAGTCTCCTTTGTGGTAGGAGGCTGTGCATACTAGGCAAAGGTGCTCTGGCTAAGCTACATCCTTCCACCTAAAAGAATTCAATAATGCACACATAACTATATTAAAGGCAACAGAATCAAAACCTAGGCACAATACTGAAAACGTATGAGGGTACAAAGGGCAGATTATCTATAGGCGTTAAAATAGGTAATCTTTATATATTCGGTAACTAAAGATAGTATCACAAATTAACAAAGAAAAACTCAATTATTTTATATGTAAACTCATATAAATATGGAGACTCTTAAGCTGATTAAAATCTCTTTCTCATTGAGAAACTATTAAAATTTTCCCTTAGTAGTTCTAGAGGTCTCAAATCATTATTTGGACAATATAGTATTTATAAACTTAAATAAGTTTCCCTTTCATTATGGGACATGTCCTTAATTTTTTTTTAAAAAAGTAATATATAAAACTTTTCCTCAACTATACACTCAGTATCAGAAGCTCTTTTCCTAAAAGCAGCTGCCAATGTGACATTTTGATATTGCTTGTGTTTTCTGTCTTTCTCAATCTAATTTACCAACACTTCCACTAGACTTGTAATTTAACAGGTGAGAAGCCAGGCATGGTGGCACATATCTGTAATCTCAGCACTTAGAAGGCTGAGGCAGGAAGACTGCTAGTTGAAGTCATATAATTTGAGTTATACAATCAGATCTTGTCTCAACAAATACCCTGTTCCCCAAATCACAAACAAAACCACTCTTGTACCACATAGACAACAGACATTAAAAATTGTTTTGGTTGGTGCTTTAGTCCCTGGGATCTCTGGGGGTACTGGTTTGTTCACATAGAGAGACCCATGGCTCCAGCTGCATATGCAGCAGAGGATGGTCTTTTCAGACATCAAAGGGAGGAGAGGCCCTTGGTCCTGAGAAGACCAGATGCCCCAGTATAGGGGAATGCCAGGTCAGGGAATCAGGAGTGTGTGGGTTGGTGAGCAGGGAGAGGGGGGATGGGATTGGGGGTTTCGGAGGTGAACCAGAAACCAGGCAAGGGGATAATATTTGAAATGCAAATAAAGAAAATATATAATGAAAAATGTTTTAAATATATTGTCTTCTGTGGTTGAAAAAAAATCATGTGAAACTAAACCACCCCTTGATTCATATATTAATAGTATTTGGAGTTAGGACCTTTGGGAAGTGATTGGACTTCTGCCTTAATGAAGTGACAAGAATATTAATGAATAGATTAGTTAATTCATGGATTAGTAAGTTATAACGGAAGTGGTTTTGTTATTTTTAAAAAGTAAGCTAATTCTAGTGTACTGGCCATATGATACCATATGTCACGTTCCTATGAAGCAATAAGACCCTGACAACATGCTGAGCAGATGCTGGCACCGCGCTCTTGAGCCTCTAAAGCCTCTAATTAAAATAAATGTCAAAATAGATTAAGTCAGCATCTATGTGTAGATATGTGCAAGTGTGTGTGTGTGTGTGTGTGTGTGTGTGAGTGTGTATGTTGTATGTTTTTTTGTATTGTTTTTACCAATGATTCGACGATTAAAATAATCAGGCAACATTCGCTCGCATACAGCAACCAGAAGCCAAAACGCTTCTTCTTCCTTTGCATATAGGAGCAATACCGAAGTCAAAATGTTCATCGCCTAAAGTTCATAGGAAAGACATAAAAATAAATAAATATTTCTCAGGTAGTAACTGCATTTCTTCTTTAAGTACAGAACTTCTCAACAGCAGTAATGACAAATGACTAAATACTGGCATGGTAAGGACTTGAGGATCGTACAAAACAGCAGCGTGCAATCAGGCAACCTTTTGCTAGCTGGATATTTTACATCATAATATTAAAGGGAAATGAAGCAGTAGCATCATGGATACAATCTAATTAAGCTGATTTAAATGGGTCAACAGCCTTCATTATTATGAGCCTTTAAAACAAAACACATAATTGTGAATGATATCCCAATACTGCAGAAAACAAACTTTATCTAGTGGAGAATATCCTTTGGACATGAAATCAATCACCCTTCACTATGCACAGAATGGAACATCACCTCCTATTAAATGCTTTGTCTTCTTAGTTTTTCCAGTTTTCATCACTGTAGATTCTCATTATCTGGTACATGCAATTTTGATTCAAATCCTAGAGTTTCTACTAACAAAATAGGTTTTTAAAGATATATTCTTTCTTCTCTATTTCCATTTCTACTTAACTTTCTGCTTATACTGGAAGGAAGAAAAAGGGGGTCGGAGCTCTTTTAAAGAGGACTATCATTATTCAATCTGTCTGATACTCCTCTGAAGACGCCACTTACAAAGCTGTCTACCTGACCTGACACCAAGGTCATGTAGCACAGAAGTTTTTTTTCTCAGGAGTGTTTGTTAGAAATTATCAGAGGTATCTACTGGGCATGCGGCTGCGTGAGGCAATGTGTAACAGCTGGGCAAACAAGAAATTAGCAAAAAAAAATTTTTTTTTAAATAAAAACAATTGAAAGCAATCTGGGGACTTTGAAAAACGTTAGCATATTTAAGAATCCAGAAGTCTATGTCCACGTAGATTTATAGCTGCCTGTATATTTTGCTGAGGTGCTTAATATGAAAGCCATGGCTTTGTGCACGCTTGGCAAGCACTGTATTACTGTGCTATATTTTAGCCTATATGTATGCTAAGAAAGAAAAAGGCCAAGCTCTCATCATAGGGCAAGCATAAAGTGGTAGAAGATGGAAAAAGGAAAAGATAAGAAAACTCAACATCATCAGTCTTACTCAACTATGAACTGCATTAAGAGCTGGCCTTGCAAGACATCTCTTGGTGCAACAGTGGTACAAATGTTACAGGCATAGGCAAACACTTTCTTATTATGTTTATGGCCCAATGAAACCCATATATGGCACCATTATCGGGCCAAGAAATTCGAGCTAGAGAGATCATTGATCCTAGAAAGAACCCACTACTGTCATTTTGCTAAACGAGCCTATGCTCATTATTAAGCCAACTCCTGAAGATATCATCATACCCACACATTAAGGTATTTCCTAACCCTTATCAGAGAAACTGTTTGCAGTAGATGATGAGAATGGGGCGAAGAGCCACAATTAGCCAAAGGGCAAAGAATAAGAGACTACACAATGTTCAGGCTTAACTGGGACTCCTTCTGCTCTAGATCAGAGGTCAGTGCAGAAGAGCACTGGAAAGGGCAAGTGTAAGGGCCAGGTGTGGTGAACAACTGCAAGGAAACAGTACCTTCTGGATGCTGCAGGCCTCTGAATTTGTACTCACAGTGCTTCTGACAGCACATATAAGACGTATGCAAGTATAAGCCAGACCAAATCCCAGCATGGAAAAGATACTTGGGACAAAGCTCCATCCCTAGCTGAGGCGTTATTGGCAAGTCTTAGCTGCCTGGAGAGAAAGTATCAGTTTTCTCTATGAGTGTCTTGATATGTCTGCCATGCGCTAGTGGACAATGACACATACAAGAATATTTAGGTAGCACAAGTTGGTCTTGATGAGACAGGGAAGGAAAAAAAAATGTAAAGCTGGGTGGGAAGGGAACGAGGATGAGTCTGGCAAGAGTTGGAACAGGGATGGTAAATGTGTCTAAAATGTACAAACTTCTCCAAGGACTAAAGAAAATATGTATTTAAAACAGAATTATGGGCTGGAGAGATGGGTCAGCGGTTAAAAGCACTGACTGCTCTTCCAAAGGTCCTGAGTTCGAATCCCAGCAACCACATGGTGGCTCACAACCATCCGAAATGAGATCTGACCCCCTCTTCTTGGGTGTCTGAAGACAGCTATGGTGTACTTAAATATAATAAATAAATAAATAAACAAACAAACAAACAAATAAACAAATAAATAAGTCTTCAAAAAATAAAAAGAAATTACAACAAATAAGTTAGGCTCACCAAAATATTTTTAAAACAGTACTCTTTAAAACTACCTATCTTTAGGTAGTTCAGCAAAAAAACGATAAAAACAAAAGGCTGACCTTTACTTATTACCATATGAAAAGAAGTATCATACAAACAGCATTACAGAGACAGAATGTGGTGACCAACTGTTTGTTAAATATTGGATAAAATGTGTAACTTCCTTTAACAATACTAATTACTAAAAACGGCTATATATAGAGGAAAGAAAACTCAGAATTGAGCTACAATAAGAGACTGAAGTAGTAATGGCAATACTTCCTGCGTGAGGATGAAGAACAGCTGGCTTCACGGGCACACTCTGCTAAACATCTAAAGAAATGACAGCAGTCCTTCACAGACCATGTCAAAGCCAAGAGGAAGAAACATGATCCAACTTATTCTAGGAATCCCGACACAAAAATCAGACAGAGATATTACAAGGCAACTACATACCAAATGTATTTTATGAATATTAATGTAAAATCCTCAAACTAATAAGAAACCAAGCTCAAGATCATACAAAAATACTATATACTAAGAGCAACTGGGATTTATAATGGGAATGCAAGAATAGTACAAACTATAAAAACCAAATAGTGAAACACGTCATTTTAACCAAAACAGAAAACCCATGATAATCTCAATGGACACAAAGAAAAAAAATCATTTGACAAAATTTCCAGACGCCTCAGCCTTACACAAAGAAGTACAGGCATCTGAGGAAAGTGGGGATAAATAGGAGAGGCAGTCTCCCCAGGAAAGAGCACACTCAGTGCTTATGCAATGCCTAATAGTCAGCCCTGAGAACATACATGCAAATTGCATTATATGGATTGAACAGGTTATATTTATAAATATATGGATGTATATACATGTATCTATGTGATAACAAGTAGTGAACATAGAGGCCATACATTTGAAGGAGAGTAGAAAGGAGTTTATGCGAGGGTTCTGAAGGGAGGAAAAGGAAGCGGGAAATGTTGCAATTAAAAATTAATCTCAAAAAATTAAAAATTAAATACTTTTTCCCTGGTTAGCTTTTTATTACAGAGCCCACTATATAGCTCAACCTAGACTTAACCTCAAGATCCCCCTGCCTTAGCTCCTAAGTATTAAGATTACAGGTATATTTTTACTGTACTCACCTTCTATACTCTCATATATATATATATACATATATATATACATATAAAATGTACATATACACACACATATAACATGTATACACACATACACATACACACACACACACACACACACACACACACACACACAAACAAACAATCTATATCTCCCAAAACCAGGAATATAAAGGAAATTCTTCAACCAATGATCTACATATAAAACCCTCCACAGTTAACTGTATACTTTATCAAACGACTGTCTCTCTCTAAGACAAATAAAACTAGAATATTCCTACAGCTATCAAGCCAGATGTGCTGGGCTATATTTGTTGTCCCAGATGCTCACGAGGCAGGTGTGAGAAGATCACTGAAGCCCAGGAGAACTAGACAAAACTGAATAATAATTAGATGGCATCTATGACAGTAAAATAATAATATTAACAATTCCACTTAGCATTATATTGAAGGTTATCCATTTAGGCAAGGAAAAAGGAAGAACGGCATTCAGACCAAAATTGGAGAAAAACATGTCATTATTTAGATTTTGTGATTTCAATATTGAAACTTGAAAGAAACCCACAAACTATTTCTTAGGGCCAATTAGCTACAGAAGTCAAGATAGGTATATGTAAAATGCTGTTTAATGCACCAGCAAAAATAAAAAAGAAAATCCATTTCTTTTTCAAAAGGATTATAATTTCAAAAGGATTAAAACACTTAGAGATAAAAATTATGCAAAGAAATTTTAAGATTTGTGCATTGAAAGCTATCAAACAATCTTTTTCAGAAAAAGAAACTAGAGTCCTAAATAGAGGAAAACACCCTATGTTCATAGTTTGAAAGACTTAATGTATAAATAAATATTCATGCAATTTGTAGGCAAATGGTTGGATCTGGAAAATATCATCCTAAGTGAGTTAACCCAATCACAAAAGAATACACATGAAATGTAATCACTGATAAGTGGATATTAATGAGCCCAGAAGCTCTGAATACTCAAGGCACAATTAGCAAATCAAAAGATTCCCAAGAAGAAGAAAGGAGAGGACCCTGGTCCTGAAAGGACTGGATCCAGTTTTGTACGAGTACCAGAACAGAGAAATGGTGGTGGTGGTGGGGTCTGATTGGGGAATGGGTGGGGGAAAGAGGACTTATGGGACATATGGTGAGGGGGGAATTGGGAAAGAGGAAAGACTTTGGAATGTAAACAAAGAGTATAGAAAATAAATAAAAAAAGAAAGGAAAAAAAGAAAAGAGAAGAAAGGAGGAAGGCTTTTGAAGAAATTTCTATGACTTTTGAGAACTTAAAAAGGTGTGTGTGTGTGTGTATATGCATGCACGTATTTTAAAGTTTAAAGCATTTTTAATTAAAATAAAATAACATCATATTCCCTTAAAAAAAAAGACTTAATGTTCTTAACATGTACTATTCCCCAAGTTGATCTGCAGAATCTTTGTAATGGTTATCAAAAGTCTTAGCTGTTTTTTTTTTCTAAGATGACATTTTGAACCCATATCCTAAGTCCCTTAATAATCTCAGGAAAGAGAACTGTCTACTGACCTAAATAGTTGTTTCTATTTAATTAAAAAATACTCTGGGCTGGAGAGATGGCTCAGCAGTTAAGAACACCGACTGCTCTTCTAGAGGTCCTGCCTCTGCCTCCTAAGTACCGGAATTAAAGGTGTGCACCACCACCACAGTGGTGGGACTGGGATATGTGCTGGTGTGGAACTTGTGGGAAGGACCAACCAATGAGTGGTCTAACTTGAGGCCCACATCATGACCCAGACCCAACACTGCCTGGATGGCCAGAAAACAGAGACTGGATAGCTCAGAAACCTAGGGTAGAATTAAACATGACTGACCAAAAAAAAAAAAAAAAAGTTAATGAAGGATATTACTATTGTCATCAGAGAGGATTCATCTAGCAACTGATGAGAGCAGATGCAGAGACCCACAGCCAAATATGAAGTGGAGCTATGGAAATACTGCACAAGTGTGGGAGGAAAGACTGTTGGAGCCAGAGGGGTCAAGGATACAAGAAACCCCACAGAATCAACTAACCTGGGCTCATAGGGGCTCACAGAGACTGAACCTATCAGGGAATCTATACAGGGCTATGCTAGGTTCTCTGTATATATGCTATGGTTGTATAGCTTGGGGCTCCTAAAAATGGGAGTGGGGGGCGTCTGTGACTCTTTGGCCTACTCTTGGGACCTCCTTCCTCCTACTGGGTTTCCTTATTCAGCCTTGAGATGAGCGTTTGTGCCTAGTCTTTTTTTTGTTTTTAAGATTTATTTATTATCATATGTAAGTACACTGTAGCTGTCTTCAGACACACCAGAAGAGGGCGTCAGATCTCATTACGGATGGTTGTGAACCACCATGTGGTTGTGGGATTTGAACTCAGGACCTTTGGAAGAGCAGTCAGTTTTCTTAACTGCTGAGCCATTTCTACAGCCCCAAAGATTTATCTATCTATCTATCTATCTATCTATCTATCTATCTATCTATCTATCTATCTATTTATTTATTTAGTATTATTTATTTATTTATTTATTTATTTATTTACTTTTGAGACAGGGTTTCTCTGTGTAGCCCTGGCTGTCCTGGAACTCACTCTGTAGACCAGGATGTCCTTGAACTCAGAAATCCACCTGCCTCTGTCTCCCAAGTGCTGGGACTAAAGGCATGCGCCACCACTGTTCAGCTGTGCCTCGTCTTATTGTAATTTCTTATGTCATGTGTGGTTGATATCCTTGGGAGGCCTGCTCTTTTCTGAAAGGAAACACAGAAGTGGATCTAAGGGAGAGGGGAGGTGTGCGGAGAACCAGGGAGGAGGAGACGAGATGGAGAGAAAACTGCAGTAGAGATATATTGAATGAGAGAAGAATACATTTAAAAATTAAACTCCTTGTGATGGTCTGTATATGCTTGGCACAGGGAGTGGCACTATTTGGAGGTGTGGCCTTGTTGGAGCAGGTGTGTCACTGTGGGTGTGGGATTTAAGACCCTTATCCTAGCTTCCTGGAAGCCAGTATTCTGCTGGCAGCCTTCCGATGGAGATGTAGAACTCTCAGCTCTGCCTGCACCACGCCTGCCTGAATTCTGCCATGTTCCCGTCTTGATGATAATGTACTGAACCACTGAACCTGCAAGCCAGCCCCGATTAAATGTTATCCCGATAAGATGTCACTTTGGTCAAGGTGTCTGTTCACAGCAGTAAAATCCTAACTAAGACAGTCCTAATCAACTCCAAACTAGCCAGTGTTTTCTCTAAATTCATTGCTGCTTTAGTCATCCTTCACTTTATTAAACACTATGCATAAACTTTATGTATATTCTTTACTTACTGCAATTTTTATGGGGCTGTCCCAACCTTTTCACTTAGAAGGTTTTTAAAATTCCATTTCTGTATGTTCAAAATCCTTGAGCTGCAAGTGCTACCCCTTCCATGAAGCCTTCTCTGGTCCTCCCGGATCAAACTAATTTATTACAGATCCTGCACACTTTGTAGTCATCTAATATTTTTGCCTCCCTTGTTTTTCAATTTCCCAGTGAATATTCATTTAACTATGTCTCTATTGTGTGCATATGCATATATTCAGAATATGGATGTGCTCTCCTGTTGCAGGCTCATGTGAAGGCCAAAGGTTGATGCTGTAGGTTCTTCTTCAATTGATATTCCATTTCATCTTTTTTTTTTTGAGACATGTTTTTGTTTTACTAAACCAGAAGCTTGTCATTTCAGCTAGACCAGCTGGATAGCAGGCCCCCAGAAGCCACTTGTCCCCACCTCTCCCCAGCTCTAGGGTTACGGATGCACAATGCCATAACTGTTTTTGGTTTTTTTTAAACATCAGTGCTGGAGATTCGAACTCAGGTCCTCACGTTTGCACCACAAGCATCTTACCCACTGAGCTACACCTTCTCAGACCTGATCTATATATTTTTAATGACAAGATCTTTATGTGATGCATCTTTATATAGCCTTAAGTATGCAACACAGTGCCTTTTACAGAAGAATAATCCATATGCATGTATATATATATATATATATATACATACATGTATAATTATATATTTGTTAAATGAAAAAATACAATGGCTCAGTGGTTAGGAACTCAGATTTGAGTTCAGTTACCAGTGCCCATGTTGGACAGCTTATAGCTGTCTGTAGCTTCAGCTGCAGGAGATCCAATGCCCTCTTCCAGCCACCAAGGCTACCTAAACACATGTGGCAAATACCCTCACAGAGATACACACATACAGGTGAATAAAAACAAAGGTTTAAAAAAGAAAATAATGAAACATCGATACTTTAAAATGCTCCCACTGTCAGCCTCCTTACTTCAATAATCTTCACTATCAATCTTAGCCTACCGCTGTTCTCATTATCATATGTCCCCAAATTCTGGAGTTGAAGTTGATAATATTATTTGAAATATGCACATAATATTTGGGAGTCACAGTGATGTTCTACCTGGCAGTATCCTATTTTGGGATTCCTGTATGCATAAGCTGTCAGTACCCGCCTCAGAGCAGATATGCCAGTATCACTCTGAAATGCTGGGTGCTCGGGCAGAGAGCGACGCAAATCACGCTCGATTTCTTCAGTAGCCAAGTTGGAGGTCCCTAAGGATTGTTCAACCACTTCCGCATAATAGCCAGGGTTAGTTGCCATGTCATTAACAGCACCTGCAAAGACAATTGCATTGACATACAAATAGGATGATACACTAAAGCTAAGATTTGCATATAGTGGCATCATATTTTTATTTATTATCATGAAGTTAAGCTCTATGCTTAAATAATATCTGAACACAAAAAGAAATCGAAGGAAAGGGAAGCAATGTGCAAGAGCCTACAACGTCAGGTTAACACTATATTCAAGAATAACATGTTCAGGAAGTCTTTGCATTTGATTTTTCCTTGATGCTACACATATGGACCCTATACTCCCAATTATATATTCTTTTGCCTAATATCTTCAACTTGTCAGATAGTAGATATGTAGATACTTAGGCAAGCACATGTAACTACAGCTTTCTCTCTTTGAGTAGTCTGAACTCATGTCCTGGCCATCTTTGTGCTAAGAGCCTAAGTCCTAGAAGAGGCATATTTACTGTGTATTCAGAGAAGAAATCAAATAAATGTAATACCTGAAAAAAGCATCCAGAGCTCTCCTCTTAAAGTCTCTGGAATCCCTCTTACCACCAGATCTCGAGTCTTTTTTGTCCGGAACATGCTAACACCACGTCCACATTCTGAAAACAAGATGTTCCATGATTGTTCCTTCATCTTTTCTTTCAACTGGAACAGTAAAAGCAAGACAACTAAGCAGTGAAAAATTCATTTCTTTAAAATAACTCGTTCATTCAGTTTATCATGAAACAATATATGCAGAGCAAAAACTGAGAAGATTAAAAATCATATTCATATTCTAAAGCACTGGACCATTACCATACAAAATCTTAAAACCAGGCCAACCTAACAGTTTTAATGTACTATCATTATTAGTTAAACTCTTAAAAGTTGCCAAAGTATAACACTCAGGCGGTAAAAGCTTCAAACCATCACTCTTCCCCAATCAATTCCATGTTAGCACAGACTATCAGAAATTCACGGTAAGAAAACTTGATATCCAACATTCCTCTTTTATCTTCACCATTGATAATAGTCTGAGTGTTGTAGAACCAAACAAGGCATGCTTCAAACCTCAAAACAAACCTTCTGTTCTGATACCATTTAGACCAATGGTTCTACCATTGTGGGTCGCACCCCATTTTGAGGTCAAACAACCCTTTCACAGGAGTCGGCCACCAAAACATAGAAATTGACATTATGTTTCATAATAATATGAAGTAGCAATGGAAATAATGTCATGGTTGGGGGTCAGCAGAACATGAAAAACTGCATTAAAGGTGCTGCAGCATTGGGAGGGTTAAGAACCACTGCTCTAGCTGTGTTTTCAAATTGTTTTACATCAACTGCTCTAATCCATAGACTTAATGATCTTGTTTCCTTACCATTTTAGAATCAAGATTTTCCAGATTTTGAGGGTGGAATACTGTCATTAAGGCTTCAGTGTTCACTGTTTTGCTGCATTCCTTGGGACATGTCAAAGGTTGCTCCTCAAAATTCTCACATGGGCCTGTAGAGTCAGAACTAACAGCACCCTAAAAAGAAAAGTCAGAGTGTGACTGTCAAATGTATGTTCACAAGTTCCAAAGAAAAAATGCATCGAAATGGAGGAGAAGTGGATGTGGGGAAGAGAGAGGGTGAGGGGGTTGGGACTTGGAGTGGAAGGGGGAAAATTACGGTCAGGATATAATGTATGAGAGAATAAATCAAAACAGAAAAATATCTTAATGTTCTGTCACTCATAAGCCACAATCTATGCATATATCAAATATTAAAAAAGCATTGTTTTTTTTTTTGTCAAAGTTGAGTTTGTCATCAAAGTGACCTCTAATAACAGAGCAAAGGGAAGAGAATTAGAATCACACTGTGATCTTGGTGGCCGGGCTCTCTGCTAATATAACGTTTCTCTCCATTTCTAACTTGACCCAAGTGGAATCCTTGACATTTATTCTCTTCTTCTTTAAATCCCTTCTTTGGGGATTTAATGAGATGTCTGTTTGCTCCACTGCACATAGAGCTACCAGGCCCTTTGGGCAAGAGGACAAGTTTGTTTGTTTAATTTATTGGCATGTGGAGAATAAACCCAGGATCTCCTCCTTGCAGGACAAACACTCTACCACAGGCTACATCACAAGCTCTTGATGACAAGCTTTGGGGGCTATATAGGCAGGGACTCAAACCTGCCTCTCTCAGTAAGGGAAGCTAAGAAACAAACTATTAAATACAAATGAGCTACAATTTGCAGGCTTTAGAAATGTTTCACTCTCGGCTTTCATACATGACAAGACAATTCTGAGAACAAGATCTAGCTTCTAGGTAGATACAAGCCAGGGCCACTATTAGTAAAATAGTAAAACCTAAGGGCACAAGTGAAGAACCCTTTGGTAAGATATCATAAAGATCAAGTTGGTGCTTCCTAGACCCTTTCTCTAAGAATATGTTAACTCTTTCTGTGAACCATTAGAAGAGTAAGCTTGTCCAGGAGGCCAAGGAAACAGAGAGTTGATGTATGATGCTGGCTTAATAGGAAGTAGAAAGTATTTACAAGGACTCATAAGAGGCCCACATAATTTTTAAAGGAACTATTTGTGGCTTGAATGGGGAGAACTGAGAGAACATAAAAGGAAAATAAATAGTAAGTAGGCAAAAAAAAAGGCAAAAGATAGGAAGAGATACCAAATAAAAATATCTGGCATCATTACGGCATTAGCTAAACACATTTAAAAAACAATTCACACCTATTAAAATCAAAGCTGACAATACCAAGTGACTGTGAGGATGTGAAATAAGAACTCTTACTCATTTTTGGTAAAAAAAAAAAAAAGTGAGGTAGCTACTTTGCAAAACTGGGTTGGCAGTTCTTACAATGGTAACATGGTTTTAACATACAGTTCGATGACCCTCATTAGTTACTGAATGTTTAAAGAAGCACAAATTTATACCAGTATGGAATACCTATTACATGAATTAAAAAAATGGCTAAACTAAAAACATACATCAACAGGCTGGATAACATGGCTCATGTCTCTAACTCCATCACTCAGGGGACTGAGGTAGGTAGGGATTGCAAGATCAAGGCCAGCCTGAAATATACTGTAAGCCCAAAGCCATTCTGGAGTTAAAAGATTATTTAAACCACCAAAAGAAAGCCACTACCTAAGAACAACAATATCAACCAATCAGACACCCCTGGCCCCCCCCCCCCAGAGCTCTCAGGGACTAAGCCACCAAGGAGTACACATGGCTCCAGCTGCATATGTAGCAGAGGATGGCCTTGTCAGGCATCAATGGGAGAGGTCCTTGGTCCTATGAAGGCTCAATGCTCTAGGGTAGGGGAATCGAGGGCGGGGAGGTGGGAGTGTGTGGGTGGGTGAACACCCTCATAGACGTGGGGGGGGAGGGAAAACTGGATAGGGGGATTCTGGGAAGGGTGGAAACCAGGAAAGGGGATAACATTTGAAATGTAAATAAATAAAATATCCAATAAAAAAAGAACGCCCTTACCACTTGTGATCATTCCCTATCATCTTCCCCACCCCACTCAGATTCTAGATAACCACCTATATTTATCACCATAAACTGGCTTTTATATAAACAAAATCTTATGATACATGTTGTATTGCATTGGACTTATTTCATTTGGTATAGTATTTTCAAAGTTCATGCATGTTATATAATACCAGTTCATTTCTTGTTACTGCCCTATAATATGCCACTGCATTAATGGCTACATTTAATTGTCATTTTGTGGACAGTGATGTTTTTAAACATTTTCTGGTGATTACAAGTACTGTCATTGGGCACATCCATTAAGGGTACCTGTGAGAACATTTTAGTCTTCATGGGCTAATATGTAGAATTACTGGGCGTGCGGTAAATCTATGCTCAACATTTTGAGGAACTATCCAAACGTATCCAATGCAGCACAACACTTAACTTTCCCAGCAGCAGTCTATGGGCTTTTCAAGCTCTTTATTCTTCTTCACCCACTATTATCAACTTTTTAAATAACAGCTAGGCTAGCAGGTATGAATAGATCATGTCCTATTATGGTTTTGAGATGAATTTCCCTAGCAACAAACAAAAGAGAAAAATCTTTTCATGTGGTTATTTGTTATTTCATTATCTCGTTTAGAGAAATACCTATTTGAATCTGTCCTCAATTTAAAGGCATCAAGTCTTACTGCTACACTTATTCTAAGACTTATGAAGTTTCAGGCTTACAGTTTTGTTCTTTGATTCCTTTTGACTTAATTTCATAAGTGCTCTAATGAAAGAGTCCAAGCACACTCCATGAATATGGTCAGCTATCTCCTAGAGCCAGCTGTTGAAGAGACTTTAACCCTTACTGAATTAACTTCTGTCCTTGTTGGAAATCAATGGATTGCAAATGTTGACGTTTCTTTCTACACTATTCAATTACATTCATATATGTCACTGCTAATGCTTTGATCAGCATGGTGTGTACTACAGCTGTATAGTATGTTTTAAATCAGGAAGTCTTGGTTTTCTAATAGTTTACTTGCTTATTTTACTTTTGTTTTCGGGACAGAGTTTTACAGTTCAAGCTGGCCTGGGACTCAAGATCCTCCTGCCTCAGTCTCTTGAGTACTAGCCAAGAGACGGAGGCATGCGCCATCATACCCAGTATTCAGTATTGATTCATCTATCCTAAGTTATTTGTATTCCCATGTGATTTTTTATTACCTCTGTTTTTACTTCTATAACATATCATTTACCCAGCTTCTAAAAATTAACTATCCCAGAGAGCTTAAGTGATTTAAAAGAAAGCTCAGTTAACTCCTTAAATTTTTACCAGCTCAAGAAAGATGAAGATAATGCCCATGGCTGAGGCAGATGGAAAGTAACACCTTCTTTTGTAAATACAGATAGAGAAGTTGATGTTTGCAGGCTGAATCTCAAGTGATACACAAATATATGACCGAGGCAGCAATGAACTATTGATAACATCAATAGTTTCTATCAGAAAACTATTTTAGAGAAAGAAAGAGAAAGCTCATGACAAAACCCTAAATATACATTTACAAGATTAATGGCACGTATCCTCGTTGTATTTGTAACTGACTCTGAAGTGTTCATAAAATCACATCCACCTACAGTGACGGTGGCTTGAAACAACTGACTATCTGAATGATTAAAAATGCACAGTGAAGCACACTATTTAAGCAACAAAGCATAATTCTTGTCAATTCTGTTTTTTTTCTCCCCTGACTTTTACTTCATGGCTATAGCACTTCTAAGTGGCACTGATTTAGGTGCTCACAATTAAACTTGGCTCTCCAGGCATTTGTGGCCAGAGCAAAATCCACTCCCATCTAGAAAGTAACCCAGGTTACTTTGCGGCAAGTACACTTAAACCTGCCTTATCCGCCTTTTCCTTTTCTGTATCAAGCACTGATTTTAGAAATAGAATATGTCTTTAACAGAGAAGGAAACATTGGGCAAAGGTTAATATTTCTTTGTGTATAACCTCTCTATAAATCAATAGACTTAAAATATCTCACAAACAGCACAATCAATAGTGATTGAGAGACAGAGTTCAGCTGTAAAATAAAAAAATTAAGACAAAATGTACAAAGAAAGACTTCTTTAAAATACAAGAAGCTTATTATTGTAAATGGCATCCCATTCATCTCCATAACCTAAAATAGATTGCTAATTTTATTTCTAACAAAATTTCTGGTTTCCTTACTCAGAAATAAATCTGCTCCCCCCCCCCCCCGCAAGAGCTACGATTCCTACTTGTAAATGTAGTTACAGAAGATACTCTTCTTATCTTTAAGAATTTTCATTTATTTAGTGTATGTGCATGGTGGGAATGTGTATGAGTATGTGTGTATCATGGTGTGTGTGTGCGTGTGTGCGTGTGTGTGTGTGTGTGTGTGTGTGTGTGTGTGTGTGTGTAAATGAGACATAAGTATCATATCCCTTCTCTCCATGGCTCAGGAGACATCTTAGAAGAGGAAGAAGAATGGTTTTAAGAGCCAGTGGTTATGGAAGGATGCAGGTGAAAGTGTCTTCTAGGCACGCCAGAAGCTCTCAGTGCCATGGACCTCACAGCATCCGTAGGTAGCTGCACAAGGCTGGAGTAACATCGAGCTGGTCAACATTCTAGCATGGAATCAGGGAGAGGCTCATGCTAGCCCACCTCTGAAGAGCTATGGAAAAATTAATGGTTTCGGAGGGAGGGAGAGTCATCTTTCTTTAAGAGTGTGGCCATTGGTACGGGTCTCATGTATAGCCGACAACTCCACATCCATGCACATATGAGCAGTACAAATTGGATTAGGAAGGATGTTTAAAAAAAGAGAACTCATTTAGTTGGGAGGTGATTTGGGAGGAGTAAGAAGGAGAAGTGAGAGCGAATATATCAAAATATACTGTATGCATATGTGAAGTCCTCAAATAATAAGATGTACTAATAATAAAATAAAAATGTCCTTGACTAAAAGAAACTTCCTTTGCTTCTTTGTTTTAAATATGGATAGACTCCATGGATATAAGCATGCTAGACAAAAGTAGTGAAACTGAACCATATCTCTAACCCTTTTTATTTTTTAATTCTTAAACAGGGTCCCCCTTCGTTACTTAGGCTGTGCTTACATGTGCAATCTTTCTGCCTCAGGCTCCCAGGGCGCTGGGGTTACAGGTCCTGGCTCCATCGGCTTTTATTTGCAATTCTAGCATTCTGCAACATCATTATGTCAAGTAGAACACATGTTCCCAGAACTCACTACTTACAATTAAAAACGTAGAAATTCAGAAAAAAAACCCAAGAACTAATTACATATGCTTTGATAATCTGCAGAAAATATTTGCCTATCTAAAGATGTTAAGGCATAACTCTAGCTCTATTTTTCTTGACATTCTATAGCAGTGGTTCTCAACCTTCTAAACACTGTGACCCTTTCTTTGACAGTTCCTCACATTGTGGGGACCCCAACCATAAAATTATTTGCATTGCTACTTCATAAATGTAATTTTTGCTACTGTTATGAACTGTAATGTAAGTATGTGTCTTCCAGTGGTCTTAGGCAACCCCTGTGAATTCAATCCCCGAAGCAGTAAAGACCCACAGGTGGAGAGCCATTGTCTTATGATTCATTTGTAATGCAATTTAAAATAAATGGATCTCTGATCTTTTCTAGTCTTTCTAGTTCTTTCTAGCACTTTGTCTCATGCTAAGCTAAAAGAGCCCAACGTTCCCATATTTAGTAGCTTCAGATTTTATCTAGTACTATTTTTTTTATTATACACATCAAAAAACAGGTGGTCAGAATTTTATAAAACCGGTTCATGTGCCCATGTCTTAGTGTAACTTATTAAACTGTAGAACATGGTAATTGATACCTAGTTAAAATTTGGACAGAGGTGGTGCTTATGCATAATCTCATTTACTTCTGGAACTGTTTGTCCTTTGTAAGATATTTTTATGTCCTCACAGATCCTGTGACATGGGAAAAACTTCCTGAAGTCCTTTTTGTGCTCAGATTTAAACGTGTTGATTTAGACTCTGAGATTTAGATTTAAAAAGTTTTATAGTATAAAAGTCACTGGCTTTGTTAAAATTGCATAATCACTTTTCTCATTGTTCAGATAAGTTGATTACGGCTATAAAAGAATGGAGTGACAACTTCTGTTATTTAGAAA
The DNA here is from genome assembly GCA_964023405.1 of Apodemus agrarius. Taxonomy (NCBI): domain Eukaryota; kingdom Metazoa; phylum Chordata; class Mammalia; order Rodentia; family Muridae; genus Apodemus; species Apodemus agrarius. Next base: position 99,917,037 of record OZ030010.1, on the reverse strand, counting down.
TCAAATGCACTGCCTTTTTTTCATGCTAGGTATTTAATACTGGACATTACCCATGATAAATAAGTGGTCTACCATTGAGATGTGTCTCTATCCCCTAGCTCTTGGTTTACAAAGGTTTCTCTTCGCTACTTTTTATGATGTCCTACCTAAACAGCAAGGTATATACAGATAATACTAAAATGAGTCAAAATTATTCACCATGGCTAAGATGAAAATCTTCAGTTTTGAGCCAGTGAAACAGCTTAACAGGTAAAGGAGTCTGCTGCTGGGCTGAGTTCCACCACCAGGACCCATATGGTGGATGCAAAGAACTGACTCCCACAAGTCCTTTTATACTGACAGCGACATGAGCCCCTCCCCTCTCTCACCCCCACATACCTCACACACACGTAAAATCAGTGAAAATAAAACACAAGAATTAAAGAAAGAAACATATTTCCATGCAAGCTCTTATCCTGATTAGTATATTGTGAACATCCCTATATTAAAGCCTCTGAAATAGGAAAGAACAAGTAGAAATCCTTAGCATTTTGATGCATCTAGAAATGAACATTTAAAATGAAATCTTTCCTTGACAATGAAGGACACCCATCCACCAGAGGCATGTGAAGCGTCCAAGAACATTTCTAGTGGGAAATGAAAGTGAAGGATACTCAGAATAAACACTGGATCTAACATAGACTAAACCTGAGATATAAGAAAAGCATAGGACAGAGTTGATATAAGGAGGAATATGGGACTAATAAGAGAGTAATTATCAAGACTGGTTAAATTTTATTTGTGTCCTTCCAGTAGGCTAAAGAATATTCTGCTAAAAATATTCTAAAAAAATTTGTGACAGCAAATATGGGCAAGAAAAATTCTTCATGGCCTACATAAATCTGGGACTGAGATGACACACATTTATTAAAATAGAGGTTTATTGAAGGGAAGACTTAGTCTACCAATACTGTATTATAAATGAATTCGCATTTTATATTAGTCTTCATTCTCCAGTGATAAAGGGTTCTATATGTCAATCTAAATAAAATAATGTAACCAGCAAAGTTAATGTTGATTATTTACCTGTGAATCTTTAATTAAAAATAAATGGTTAAGTTTGGTACATTTTATAAATATGTAAAAATACAATACTCCTGGTTTCAGAGTTGAAAATTCATTTGAATTCAATCTGTCAATCTGTCTACATTTTCTTGAAAAATATACTAAAAATAAAAACCAGGTTTCTAACTACTCTTTGTTCATAGTATTTATTATCTCTAACATTTTTATATGTTAAAATTTTCAGCAAAATCATTTTTTTTGTATATTTAAAACTTAGAATTATTATTGCTACACTCTGAATGCATACAGGTATGTGTGAACGGAAATCATAGGACACAACTCTGTGGACTTATTCTCTTTTGTCATCCTTACTTGGTTCTAGGAATCAAATTTAGGTTGCAGGGCTGGTGTGGCAGGTAGGTACCTTTACATGCCAAGCCATCTCATCATCCCCTCCCCTAATGTTTTCCTAATAAATGCCTACACCACTGTTTTGTCTCGGAACAAATTATATTAATAAAGCTGAAAAATTAGGTATTCAAATATTTCATCTGGTTTAAAATTGCTAGCTCTAGAGCAATAAAAAGAAAAGTTTTATTCTTTTTTATTTTATTTTATGTGTATGTGTGTTCTGCCTGCATGGTATATATGTGCTGCATGTTCATACAGGCCAGAAGAGGGGATCAGATCCCCTGGAACTGGGGTGATGGGTGGTTGTGAGCTGCCAAATGCAGACGCTGAGATCAAGAGCCACTGTAAGAGTAGTCAGGACTCTTAACCACTGAGCCTTGTCTCCAGCCCCAGTAAAAGTGAACAATTATGGTCTTATTAAGTTCTCCAATATAGATGGACTTAAAAAGTCAAGCTGTATGAACACATAAGGTATGCTTATTGAAACACAGCAAATAAAGTAGAACATCAAATTATAGTATTTCTTGAAGTATTAGGGTTTGGTTTTTTTTGTTTTTTGTTTTTGTTTTGTTTTTGTTTTACGAGACAGGGTTTCTCTGTGTAGCCCTGGCTATCCTGAAACTCTCTATAGACCAGGCTGGCCTCGAACTCAGAAATCCGCCTGCCTCTGCCTCCCAAGGGCTGGGATTAAAGGCGTGCACCACCACCGCCGCCCGGCTAAAGTATTAGTTCCTAAACACATTATAGTCCTTAATTTTTACTTTGCATATAATATAGAGTATATAATTTCTTTAGACTTAGGCTTTTACAATAAGACAGATAGATATCAACAGGAATATTGCCATGGATTTCTTCTGGAACACCAAACTATTTTAAAGACAAAGTTTTTTCTGCAAAACTATGTGATTGCTATAGAAATTACCTCTGTGCTAACATCATCTTGAGTTGAAGCTGCCCGGCACTTGAGCCTGAGTTTTGCCACCAGTTGCTCAAAGTCTTTAACCTCACTGAAACGAAAAGCTGTTTTTCCTTTGATGCTAATGATGACCGATCTGTTGGAGTCATCAGTTTTGTCTATAGCTAAGACCTGGGGGGTAAAAAGATAAAGAAGTCAATCACATTTTCTCCTAGGGCTGACATTCAGATATGTGCTTGGTTGAAAGTTTGCTCTCTGGCATGACTTACTAAGAGACTCATGAATAGGAATTGTGCTAATGATGATCCACAACTCCTCAGTTCAAGTTATTTTACTTTTCAAGGAAAAAGCTAAATTAACATGGTCTTTAAACTTATAAATTCAAACAAAACATTCAGTGATGAATACTAAGTTTTGACTGACATGAAAATTACAAATACTATTCCTGATGATCAAATACATCAAATGTGACAATCTAAACTGTGGTAATCATACTTTAAGGGTCAGAATGATCAAACTTATTTTGTGTGACCCTAAATCATCACCTATCAACCTATGAGTTGTGATCCCTTTAAGGGCCATATCAGATAGCGTGCATCTCAGGTATTTAAATTATAATTCACAAGAGTAGCAAAATTGCAGATATGAAGTGTCAATGAAATAAATTTATGGTTAGGGGTCACCATAACATGAGAAACTGTGTGAAAGGGTCACAGCATTAGGAAGGTTGAGAACCACTGCCCTAAACCTTTTTATCTACTTTAAAAAAACTCCCCACTTTTTTCAAAGCTTTTCTAAAAGGGATTTTAAAATATCCCATAAGATAGTATTTTTAAGTCTTCTTTGAAGGTCTGGTAGAATTCTGCACTAAAACCATCTGGTCCCATACTTTTTTTGGTTGGGAGGCTTTCTATAACCCCTTCTATTTCTTTAGGGGTTATGGGACTATTTAGCTGGTCTACTTGATGCTGATTTAATTTTGGTATTTGATATCTGTCTAGGAAATCGTCCATTTCCTCCAGATTCTCCAGTTGTTTTGAGTATAGACCTTTGTAGTAGGATCTGATGATCTTTTGAATTTCCTCAGTTTCTGTTGTTATGTCTCCCTTTTCATTTCTAATTTTGTTAATTTGTATACTGTCTCTGTGTCCTTTGGTTAGTCTGGCTAAGGGTTTATCTATCTTGTTGATTTTCTCAAAGAACCAGCTCCTGGTCTTGTTGATGAAGAGTAATTCTGTACTCAAATGATTATTGAAATTGCTAAAACTATACATTTCCTGGGCCTTTTACGGATTCACAGAATTATATAGGATGTTCTATAAAAACTTATATGTACTCAAATTTATATTACCTCTCGTAATGGAATGATTACACTACACAGATTCCCATCCTGGCTAGCAAAGCAAATATAGTTTTCTGAAATGCACATTTTCCCATGAGTACTGAAGTGGCTGAACGGTACCCATAAGAAGCACTCATGTACTTCTTCCAAAGTCTCTTCTTTGGGTAGCCTAAAAAAGGCTTTGAATTGCTCACTGTGGGCTCGACATTCCAAACCTCTGTAGAAAAGAAAAAAGAAAGAAAAAAAAAAGAAGGGAGAGGCTCAAGTGATCAATTCTACAGTATGAATATACTAATAGTATTTAAGCTATATAAACTCTAAAGCAGGAAAATTAAACATTAAGTGGTATGCTCTTCCATGAAGTCTTAAATGGAAAAATAACACATAGATTCCTCATAAATTTCATTTAATGTTTTTTTTTCCAATCTCATTTTATTCACAGATTAGGATACATAAAAGTTAGGGATAATATAGGCCTCAACATGATGTGTTAGGAGTGATTTTCTGGAGGACTAGTATTATAATACATTAATAACACGTTCCTATGGCTAAGCCCACCCTTAGAATACAGTAATTATATATTTGGTTATTAGATAATCAAGCAGCTATACAAATGAAACAATTAAATAATGAAAATTGGTAGCATTAAAGTTTAAAGAAGAAGAGCATATTATAAAACAGAATATCAAGATTCAGTTAAACTAAATTTTACATGATTGTTTAAAAACGTCCGAAGGTGGAGCAGAACAAAACAACACTGCTTGCACCATGCTCGGCAGAGAACTGGAGTTGATAAACAGTTGAATCTTGTTAACTGACAGATAAATATATAAATACCAAGCTGCTGCTCTAAATAGCACGATCTTTCTAGGGCCACTAAATACCCTGTGCTAAGCAGCAATGCCATCTGGGGTAGTAAGGAAATTATGCAAGTTCTAACTCAAAGCCAACAAAACTGAAACTAAATTCATCCTTCCTGCAGCAACAGTTTGAAAATGTAGTACTTCATCGTGTCTGGCAAAATAATCCTGATATATATATATATATATATATATATATATATATATATATATATATAACCAGAAACCCATGTACATTTTTACTCTACTTAAGTTGTAATTTGATGGGTTATTTCATTATTAAATGAATGACTAATCACAGCCCATTCGCACAAATAGAAAAAAAAATTCTGTGGCATATTGCTACACAATAAAAATAAGTATGTTAAGCCCTAATTTTGCTGACATTTAAAATTTTCTGGGATAAAACACATGAATGGATATATACTAAATGTCTGCAATAGGGCTTCCAGATTGTTTACATTATACAGTGCATATTTATAAAGCAAAGGCATGGAAGTGCCCATTTAAAAATGTGCTCTAAAGTCTGTCCTAGCAAGTTATTCTTAACTTACTAGAGAAATGATTTAGACATATATGACTTTTAATATTCTCTGTCAAAAATATAAAGACAAAATTTACTATATCATTTGAATAAAGACTCAGCAATGGATAAACTCACTGAAACAAGATCTCTTACATCCTATTTTAAGGGAAAAATTTATTTTTTTTTTAAATTTTAGATTGTTTTCCTTTATCTACTTTTTTTTTTTTTTTTTTTTTTTGGTTTTTTGAGACAGGGTTTCTCTGTGCAGCCCTGGCTGTCCTGGAACTCACTCTGTAGATCAGGCTGGCCTCGAACTCAGAAATCTGCCTGCCTCTGCCTCCTAAGTGCTGGGATTACAGGCGTGCACCTGATCTAGTTTTGTGTACATTTTGGTTTTTTTTTTTTGGTCTGCATGTGTGTCAGCAAGCACACCATATGCATGTAGTACCTGAAGAGGTCAGAAGAGGGCGTTGGATCCCCTGGGACTGGAGTTCCAGATGATTGTGAGCCATTATGTGGGTGCTGGAAATTGAACCCAGGTCTCTGGTAAGAGTAGCCAGTGGTCTTAACCATTGAGCCATCTCTCCAGCCAAAAGTTTTATATTTAATTAAAATATTATATCACCTCTCCTTCCAACCCCAAACCTTCCCATCCCTATCACCCTCTCAAATTCATTGTCTCTTTCTCTTTATTATATATACACGTCTATATGAATGTATGGATATATGTACAGATAAATACATAAATACAACTTACTAAGTCTGTTTAGTGTCTCTTGTATACAAATGATTTTAGGGCTGGCTACTTGGTATTAGGTAACCAATTAGGGGCTGCGCCCTGGAGAAGACTAATCCTTCCTTTCTCAGCAGTTGCTATTTACTTGTAATTGAAACAAATCCCAGCAATACTGTAATATGAAGTGAATTTTTGTTTTTTTTTGTTTGTTTGTTTTTGTTTTTTTCCAGACAGGGTTTCTCTGTATAGCCCTGGCTGTCCTGGAACTCACTCTGTAGACCAGGCTGGCCTCGAACTCAGAAATCCACCTGCCTCTGCCTCCCAAGTGCTGGGATTACAGGCGTGCGCCACCACCACCCGGCTGAAGTGAATTTTTAAACTGCTTTTATTTATGTGAATGTGAGTGTACCTGTATGAGCATATGTGGACCATGTACATGCAGGTGTTTGAGGAGACCAGGGCATGTCAATCCCCTGGAACAGGCGTTACAGGCAGCTCTTAAGCACTGGGAATCAAACCTGGTCCTTTGCAAGAGCAGACAGTGTTCTTACCTTCTGAGCCATCTCTCAGTTTTAAATTCTTAATAAAATAGTTCCATTCAGAAATCATACAGAGATGTAACTTTGGTAATAAAGTGCAAAGTCACCTCATTATTCTAATTTTTAGAAAAGCAGACTCTCAAAGTAATCTTTACACGTCTGAATTTTAGGAAGTTTAAGAACCACGTGAAACCATGTGAGACCTGATTAGGGCTAGGTAGTATGCACCACGCCTCCCTATCTCTTGTTCTAGTCTATCCACAGGACTCTGGATTAGGTCTCTTTTAAACTTTCCCAGTCTATATCCTCGTCTTCCTTGCCAAAAGCAGCTTGCACTAGCTATTTCTGGATTCTTCCCTTTCCTCCTCCCCGCTGGCAAGCTCCTTTCAGTCAACTGTTTAAGTCTTGAGCAGAATGAAAGGCTCTGTTCAGTTTCAGCAAACTGAATATAATGATGAACAACGATCAGTAAGATATTGTTTTTTTTTCCTCCCCAAAGACAAGGTCTCCTTGTGTAGGCCAGGCTAGACTAGAACTAATTAGTGATCCTCCTGCCTCAGCCTTCCAAGAGCCAGAATTATGTACACATGTCCCCATTCCCACCTAATCAGATACTTCTGATATAGGCACTAATAATGATTAGTACTTAGGTCATTCTTTTATCTTTAACCACCACACATTTCACTCCTTCCTAATAAAGGTCCACAGAGGTAGAATAATAGAGGGAAAGAAGCCCTGCATAATGATAACTTCGAGAGATTTCTCCAGTCTCAAACTAAAGCCTATGCTCCACTGGCTCAATTAACCTGTCTCTACTTAAAACATGTTATAGTATCACTAAATTGGTTGGAAAAAACCAATATGTTTAACTACTATAGAATTAAAATGATCTAGACTACAAATAGACAAATTTGGCGTTACCTAAAGACATTAAAGTTCCTGCAGCTTTGAAACTACTCTGTGCTGGCTACTTTTATGTCAACTTGACACAAGCTGAGTCATCAGAGAAGATGGGGCCTCAACTGAAAAGAAAGCTCCCATAAGACTGGGCTGTATGGGGCTGGAGAGATGGCTCAGCGGTTAAGAGCACTGACTGCTCTTCCAGAGGTCCTGAGTTCAAATCCCAGCCACCACATGGTGGCTCACAACCATCCGTAACTGGATCTGACGCCCTCTTCTGGTGTGTCTGAAGAAGTGACAGAGTACTCACATAATAAGTTAATAAATCTTAAAAAAAAAAAACTGGGCTGTATGTAAGCTTGTAAGGCATTTTCTTAACTGGTGGTCGATGGGAGAGAGCCCAGCCCATTGTGGGTGGTACCATATCTGAGCAGGTAGTCTTGGGTGCTGTAAGAAAGCAGGCTGAGCAAGCTGTGGGGAGCAAGCCAGTCAGCAGCATTCCTCAAAGACCTCTGCGTCAGCTGCTGCTTCCTGGTTCCTGTTGGAGAGTTTCTCTCCTGATTTCCTTGGATGATGGCCAGTGAATATGGAAGTGTAAGTCAAATAAACCCCTTTCTCCCCAAGTTTCTTTGATCATGGTGTGTCATTGCAGCAACAGAAATCCTAAGACATACTCTAACAGGGATCCTAGTTAAGTTAAAAAAAATAATTTCCAAACCTAACTCCTATTATCTCTTAGAACAAAATTTCATGGAGGAGGAGTTCTGAAGTATATTCAAGTAAGCTTACAAATATATACATCAATGATCAACCCCAGAGCAAAATTATCATATAAAAAAGAACAGTTAACTTTTAGTGTGAATCAGTTTTGTGATTCTTACAGCCAGAAATACTTGAAAATGTAAACGCTGGGGCCAGTGACGTGGCTCAGAAGCTAAAGGTGCTTGCTTCCGAGCCTGAGTTGCCAGAATCCACACACAATAGAAGGAAAAGACTGACATCGGCAAGCTATCCTCTGACCTCTGCACTCAGGCCTTAGAATGCATGACTCCCCCATAACCCCTAAAATAATACATGAAAGAGAGAAGTAAAAAATAATAATTGAATACCTTTTGGTAATCTGCAGAGGATCATCAAGGACTGGGTCATTATCAAATGTTTCCTTATCAAAAAGTCTCTTTATGGCATAGTTTGCCAGTTGTTCCATAAGAAGGTATGTCTCATTAATGTGCAAAAACATTGAAAAATAGTGATTCTCTCCTTGAGAACATACGTGAATGCTCTCTGTTAGTATAACAGTTGATGTCTTTTCAAGTTTTGAGATTGCATCCCAGGAGATAATGAGTTTAACTGCAAATAAGTAAGTGTGATTAAATTCTCAATATTGATTTATGTTTGTAATTTACTTTCTCATGACCGCTGGCAAAATGCCACAGTATTTTTTGAATCAGTGTCATAAATATATAATAGTCAGTGACTCTAAACATAGATATATGTTCTTGTTTTTATGTTTTGTTTTGAATATTATTGGGATTAAACCCAATGCATATGCATACCACACATGTGCTCTACTACTGAGCTATATATCCAATACTTGGAACAGATATCATTTTAAAGAATTAGAAAATGATTTTGATATGTTTAAATGTTTCTTTATATATAATTATCGAATTATACAACCATTGATATAACAATGTTACAAGTAGTATCATTTGATTCTTTGTGGCTGCAAAATAAGATGTAACTCATGAGGTAAAATGCCTACTCGTTTATGTTCTATGTTTAAGACAAGAATTAAAATACACATTAAAGCCAGTAGGTAGCTAACTTCTATAAGATACTACATGCTTGCCTTATTTATAATAGCTAGAAGCTGGAAAGAACCCAGTGTCCCTCAATGGAAGAATGGACAGAAAATGTGGTATATTTACACAATGGAATACTACTCAGCAATTAAAAACAATGAATTCATGAAATTCTTAGGCAAATGGTTGGAACTGGAAAATATCATCCTAAGTGAGGTAACCCAATCACAAAAGAACACACATGGAATGCAGTCACAGATAAGTGGATATTAGCCCAGAAGCTCAGAATACCCAAGACACAACTCACATATCAAATGATTCCCAAGAAGAAGGAAGGAGAGGGCCCTGGTCCTGGAAAGGCTTGATGCAGCATTGTAAGGGATTGCCAGGACAGAGGAGCGGGAGGGGGGTTGATTGGTGGAGGGAAGAAGGCTTATGGGACTTACGTGGAGGGGGAAACTGGGAAAAGGAAAATCATTTGGAATGTAAACAAAGAATATAGAAAATAATAAAAAAAAAGATTTTGTGGAAGAACATAAATCCAACTTCATGACTTTTTGGAAATTTAAATAAAGTTTTGAAAGCTCTGAAAAGAAAAAAGAAAAAGAAAGATACTACATGCTTATCTTTTAAATTTTATCTGCTAATCGTAATGTCAAAGATTTTTCTATACACATTTTAATTGTTCCCTGTGTTACATAAATAGCCTTAAAGGGATTCCTTCTCTGGTTGAAACCTTTTTGATATGTGTATAATTTAATTACTTTTAATATCAATCCCATTACTATATCAACAACCTAACACCACTGAGAATCAAAACCCATGATAAACAATAAACACTTACTTTCTGATCCTAGCAAGAAAGAATAGAAGCTCAGAAAGTTGGTACTTAGATAGAGCCAGCCCTGACAAGGGACCCGTCCTTTCCAATAACTGCAGGAATAATACGTTACTAGTTTTTCCTGCTCTGGTAAACCAAAAGATTTTTCAAATTTCAAAAGGGCTTCTCGAAATTTCTCAGGATCATCTTCTTTAGCAAAAGAATGTTTTCCCTCTTCAGCAATTAGTCCCTAGAAGAGAAAAAAAAATTTCTGAAAACTTACTATCACCTATCAACAAAAATCTTTTTCATATTTAGTTTTAAGTATAGTTGATCAAATGGACCTAATATGCATATGCACACTTCTCTAAGGATAGAGATGAGCACATTGTGAGTTTTGTACTAGTATTTTTCTCTTCATAAGAAAATATCACAAATGTATGTATCAAACATCATCTGAATGAACAAAAGCTTTGTTCACAATCCAATTTAAGAGATAGTGAAATGAAAATACCAACAGGAAGGTTCACGAGAGCTCCGAAACCGAGCCATTGTACAATTTCCTGAAACACTTATCCTGGTGTTCATGCATGTGCTTCTGAAAAAAAGTGCCAGTAAATGGATGACCTTGCATGTCACTTCCAATCTTTATATAAGAGGGCTGAAGATTTTAGTTCTCCAGTCACAGAATGCATGCATACACCTTCTTTTTTGGAAGCCATACACATTTTATATGGGCCCTTTAGAACTCATGCCAACTGTCTACGCAATGAGGAAACTGAAGGTGAGTTGATTTCTATACATTCTTATTATTTAAAAAAAGATATAAAATACTGGGTTTCATTATGACATTTCCATATATGTACACTGTACTTTGCTCATTATTCACGTCCATAGCCCTCTCTTGTCCCCCACTACTGTACTCCGAAAAACCCCTCTCACTTTCAATTTCAATGTTGTGTGTGTATAGTATATATATAATATAAATTTTAATATGTATTTATATTTATGCATGAGAATCATGCAACAATTTCTCCTCCTACAATCTAGATATTAATATACATTTAAATCTGTGTATGAGAGAAACAAGCAGTATTTGTCTTTCATTTTATTCCCATTTCTTTCTGTGTTCCCATTAGTTTCCTTCCTTCCTCCATGTAGACTTGTCCTTCACTTTGAGTATGTGTGTGTGTGTATGTGTGTGTGTGTGTGTGTGTGTAATTTAAATTCTGTATATGAAGGAAACATGGGATACTTGGCTTTGAATCTAGTTTACTTTGCTTAACAAAGTTATTTTCAATTCTATACATCTTCTGTAAATGCTCTAATTTCTTTATGGGAGAATAAACTCCTCTGTGAATATATACATCTTCCTCATGTATTCATCCATTCCACTTACTCTTATTTTGCCTTGTACAAAATTAGTAATATCTTCATTTGAATCAAACACAGATAGAGTCTTCATGATATTTTGTTCCAACCAGTCCCAATGTTTTGTTATTTCTTCTCTGTTGGCTCCTGATTTATAATATAGAAAAGAAAGATTCAAGAAAAACTCCTTAATAAACGTCTTGATACTTAAAATTTAGTTTAAGAAGAAATCTGTCACTTTCACAAATGATGGCTATATAAAAACAAAGATAGTACATTTATTCCCTATTCCATCTGAGTATATAGCATGAACAGTAGAGCTATAGTTATTATAAATGAAAAATACAGTATTTAATGAAATGGGAAAAGATGATTATAGCTCATGAGAAAATATAAAAAAATTCTGAACAGTAATTAGTACCTACAAAGTAATCACTACCTCAAAAAAACATGTAAACACACAGAACAGACACCACACACACACACACACACACACACACACACACACACACATTTTATCACTTGGTCCTCAAATACAACTACTAACATTGTGTCTAAATTATTCATGGCTGATAACAGCAAGCACGTGACAGTCCTTCATACTGCTGTATAAATGTGGACTTTTTACTATAGTCTCAAAACATAAGAAATCTTCCGTAACAATCAGACCATTCATTTAAAAACGTAACAGTGGTGGCGCACACCTGTAATCCCAGCACTTGGGAGGCAGAGGCAGGCGGATTTCTGAGTTCGAGGCCAGCCTGGTCTACAGAGTGAGTTCCAGGACAGCCAGGGCTACACAGAGAAACCCTGTCTCGAAAAAACCAATAAATAAATAAATAAATAAATAAATACCTAACAAAGTTACAGGAATGTCACAATAGAAGTCAGGAACCTTGTGGTAATAGTAAACCATAAGACCTACTGCATCTGTGATAGCTGTCTTATTGAAGATCACGTTAAATATTATTATTTATAGGTTTTATTTCATTTGTAGAAAGTTTCATTATCAAGACCCACTCTTCCTATTACTCAGTGGGGCCTTTGGGGGTGGGGAACCAGAAAAAGGGAAATGAATTGTAAATATAGAATATATACAATAAAAAAAAAAAGAATCTTCCTAGAAAGACTTGATGCCATAGTGTAGGGGAATACCAGGACAGGGAAGCGAGGGAGGGTTGATTGGGGAAGGGGAGATGACTTATGGGATTTGTGGGGGAGGTAGGAACCAGGAAAGGGGATAACATTTGAAATGTAAATAAAGAATATGTCTAATAAAAAATTCCTAAATAAAAAGAATCTTCCTAGAGATATGGATTATACCGATCTCAAAACGAATAATCTTAACCATATAGAATATTCCCATGATATACGTAGAGGACCACAGTAAAATTTTATTGACACTGAAAAAATGTTTATTTTCTATAATCCAGTAGATTTTTATTCATGTTATGAATACGAGATAAATTTATGTAATCAGCTTCATTTGCAAGAACAGTCACCTTTACCTCTTTTAGAATTGAAAGGACATTTCTTTAAAAATTTTGGCCAAAGAGCTGAAATTACAAAATTCTCTTAATGTTGTCTGTATTTAGTTCTGATGGAATCAAATTAAAAAAGACCAAGAAAAAAGACTCAGCAGCAAGACTAAAGGAAATTTAGAGAATTTCTTTAAAAGCCACACATCCTAATAATGTAGCTGTATGCTCTATTTTCACAAATATGAACCATCCACAAATTTATGTGTATTTTTTCAAAAACACACTCTTTGGAAAAAAGGAATCAATCATCCACTATTTAAAAGGCCAGAAACAGGGGCTAGAGAGATGGCTCAGCAGTTAAGAGCAGTGGTTGCTCTTCCAGAGGACCCAGGTTCAATTTTCAGCAACCACATGGTTGTTACAATTGCCTGTAACTCCTGTTCCAAGGGATCTGATATCCTCAGACACACACACAAGCAAAACAACAATGTATGCAAAGTAAAATACATACATACATGCATACATACGTAAAGAAATAAAAATTTTAAAAGACCAGAAATGATGAGGTTTTTTAGTTTGGTTTAATACTACAATGGAATTATAGAAAAGATAGCAAACTGTCATTGTGAGTTTTAAAAAAATTCTGATCTGTATTATTAGGAAGACTTTATCTCTTTTCCACACCACTAATATACGCTGTGAAAAGATCTGTATAATTTGAGCATGAATGATTATATAGCACTCCTTGTAAATCATTCCTCTGTATTTTAAGGTTACAATGCCTTTTGTGAAACTGCATGTATGTGAACAAAAGTAAATTTCAAATATTCAGGTTTCCACTTTTTCAGTGAACTACCTTTAATTTTAGGCCTGCCATAAACTCCAAGTTCTCCTCACCTCAGTTAGAAGAAGAAGAAGAAGAAGAAGAAGAAGAAGAAGAAGAAGAAGAAGAAGAAGAAGAAGAAGAAGAAGAAGAAGAAGAAGAAGAAGAAATAAAGAATACCAATACTTAATGGGGGAATATCCAATCTTCCCAGCAGTTTGGAAAGAAATTAAAGAGTTGATAAAAAGGAGTCAGGTAGCAGGAACACCAACCAAAAAATTCTCAGAATCTGCAGTGCTGAACCACATACTTCAGGTCTCTCACATCAATGGAGTTTTAATCACCCAATAACCTGTAATCATTCTTAAAGAGAGGTCCTATAATTCTCTCAAAGAATAGTCGCATTTAGTTGGCTTCCAAATCTCAAAACAACTGCAAAGTACAAGTTAAGTTTAATATTCATTTTACTATATACAAAGCACATGCAACAGTGCTTAGTGTACAGTGACATTCAATATTAGGTGATTTGGGTTTTATATAAGATACTTTATACATTTAAATATGATTAAAATCTTCATTAGTTAAAATAATTAGTAAAAGTATTTCCATTTCAGTAATGATTAATTCTTCAGTTTGGAATGTGAAGCTCTATTAGTTTTAATGATTATCTTAGTATCTTGATTCTACTTGAACTGTAGGACTTTCTAAACATCCATACTTACCACATGCAATTGACAAGTACACTTGAGAATCTGGTGTCTGGTGTAGGATGCGAAATGGAGCTACTTTCGCAGTAGAATCTAAGACAGAATCAAGAGTCCCAACCAAAAGCCCTGTTGTAAGAGAAAAAAAAATGTTAGAGACTTTACAAGAGATAAAATAAGTATCAATTTATATGTCAAATTAATGGACCTATTTCTTTTAAAAAAATCTACTCCAGAGTTATTATTGAGAGTTTTTTCTTTAAGGTATATATATATGGAAATAGTTCAATCAGGGACCTGAGTTCAATCCCCAGAACCTAAATCAAAGATGTCAGTAATGATGGCACCTGCTTTGCAATTCCAGTACTGGAGAGGCAGAGACATGCTGGGTCCCTGGAGCTCACTGGTTAGTCAGCTTGGTGAGTTCCAGACCAATGGAAGACCAAGATTCAAAGAGAGAAAAGGTAGATGATGCCTAGGGAACAGCATCCACGGCTGTCCTCCGCACTCCAAGCACATGCGCACACATACACATGCTCATACCTACACAAATACAACACAGACCAAAAAGAATATGTATTTGGAATGGAAAAACCAACATTTATAAATATAAGTGGTGTTTGGGGAAATGATAATTTAATACAAATATGTGAGGCTCAATTGTCCAACTCTGTTACTTGAGGTACTTAGAAAGTTCTATAATAAGGCTGGGTATTTTTTATTAGACAAGGAAGCAGAACTAGTACCTGAGACTAACTAGATGAGCTGAATTCTGGCTTTGTCACTTATGCCCATTTGAACATGTTAAAGTCGTTTGCGTGTCTATATCCTCATTTTTAAAATAAGGGGGGATAAAACAGAATCAACTGCAAAGGGTTTCATAAACATTAAATGAGTTACTACTTGGAGCAGTAGTTATCATCCTTCTTAATGCTGTGAGCTCTTCATGTTGTGATGACCTCCAGCCATAAAATTATTTCATCACTACTTCATAACTATAATTACTACTGTTATGAATTATAATGCAAATATCAGATAAGCAGGATATCTGATATGCGAGCCCTGTGAAAGGGTTGTTCCGCTCCTAAAGGAGTCGCAACCTACAGGTTGCGAGCCGCGGACTTAGCACAATGCTCAGTACACAGTGGAATAATTCAAAATTATTTATTTTGTATTATATAAGGACATTTTAAATATGCAAATGAGGGGGAAATTGTCATTATTGAGAATGTTTTGGCAAAATGATTTTCTTTTCAACAATTCCTAATTCCTCAATTTTGAATTCAAGGATCTTGCTCAATTAGTTCCATTGTAATTATCTTATTATATTTCCTACTACTTCCTGGAACAAAATTTTCTGTTCTCTTAAAAAGCCAGCTAATTTTTCCCTTAGGGTCTCTGCTGAACAATTATCTTTTTACTGAGAAATGTTAACAAAAGTGTTCTAACTCAGTCCAGCTAATCCAAAGTACATAGTTCCTTTAAGACCTACTTCCCTATAAAATCTAGTAGCAATGCCAAGCAATATTTTCCCTCTTCTCTGGATACTTATAATACTTAAATACTGCATAACTGGGTATTTACTTATTAGGTTCGTTATTACAATTACTTTCTAAGAGTTTTATATATATTCCCTGAAAATAACTGTTACCTACCTCTGGGTTTGTATCTTAACTCTAAGCACAATGAGGCATAGTGTGTTGCCTTAACTATGTCATGGAATGGCTCAACTCTATGCATCTACTTCTGTAGTTTTAAAAGCATTGGTTGGCTGAGTGATGTTTTTGCTCGATGAACATTTCTTTTTAACTTAGCATACCTAATTTCAAAAACTTAAAGACAACTACAAACCAAGCTTTTGGTTCTTTTCCTATTTTTACCCACTTGAAATGAGCTCAGATTTCAAAGTAGCTTTGAGTGAAAATATAAGTATGCTGGCATATATGGGATAGAAAATCATCAAAATCATAAATGGAAGCAAAATAGAGAATAAAAGATAGAAAGGAAAATTGACTCAGCGGAGTGGGGATAAGGGCTAAAGATAAGATAAAAAGGGTCAGGAATGCAGTATAATGTCACTTAGTAACATGATCAAGGGTCTGGATAGTGCAAAAATCCTGCAATAATTTCTGGGGGCTGGAGAGATGGCTTGGCGGTTAAAAGCACTTTTTCTTTCTTTTTTTTTTTTTTTTGAGCTGATGCAGAGGCCATGGAGGGATGTTGCTTACTGGTTTACTTCGCTGGCTTGCTCAGCTTGATTTCTTTCTTTTTTTATTATTATTATTATTATATTTTTAAAATTTTCTATATTCTTCATTTACATTCCAAATGCTTTCCCCTTTCCAGGTTCCCCCTCTCACCATATGCCCCATAAGTCCTCTTCCCTCTGCCCATTACCCAATCCCCCCATCCCCATTTCTCTGTTCTGGTACTCCCCTACAATACTGGATCAAGCCTTTTCAGGACCAGGGCCCTCTCCTTCCTTCTTCTTGGGAATCATATGATTTGCTAATTGTGTCTTGAGTATTCCGAGCTTCTGGGCTGATTAATATCCACTTAGCAGTGATTGCATTTCATGTGTGTTCTTTGGGTTACCTCACTTAGGATGACATTTTCCAGTTCCAACCATTTGCCTAAGAATTTCATGAATTCATTGTTTTTAATTGCTGAGTAGTATTCCATTGTATAAATATACCACATTTTCTGTACCCATTCTTCCTTTGAGGGACATCTGGGCTCCTTCCAGCTTCTGGCTATTATAAACAAGGCTGCTATGAAAAAGCACTTGTTCTAAAGCAACCACATGGATCACAACTACCAACAGGCATGCACAGAGTGCACAGACCGACATGCAGCAAAAATGCTCACACATATAAAGCAAAAGAAATCTAAAAACTTTTGTTTGTTTTGACCTTTGGTGTGTGTGTGTGTGTGTGTGTGTGTGTGTGTGTGTGAGAGAGAGAGAGAGAGAGAGAGAGAGAGAGAGAGAGAGAGAGAGGGGGGGGGGCAGAGAGACAGAGACAGGAAAAACACATGGACTTAGGTGGGCAGGGAGTTGGAAGAGGATCTGGAAGGAGTTGGAAGAAGAAAAAATATGATCAAATATATTGTATATAAATTTGCAAAGGAAGCATACATGATACCAGTGCACCCTGATGCCAAATGGCAAGCCCTGGAAATATACATACAAGTAACATACAAACTAAGCAAGTTATATCTAGGAATACATAAAAAGTCATTGAAAAGAGAGCCCATGGATTAAAAAGAAAGCAAGGAGGGCTACATGGGAAGGTATGGGAAGGGGAAAATGGTGTAATTATAGTCTCGAAAATAAATGATAATTCTTCAAATAAATAAAGTAAAAAATAATAAAATGGGACAAAATTTCATCTATTGACATGCTACAAACTAGGATAGCACCCTGTAGTGGATTTAAATTAAGCCTATTTAAAATTGTATGGTGGTACGCTTTTCTAGCCACATGGCAAGTAGTTCATCCCTTACATAAGAAAATGAAGCAAGATTTTTTTTTAAAAAAAGAGTTCGGCAATGGCAGCATGTAGGTTATAAAGAAATAAATTGGATACAGTCCAAGGTTAGGGCGTCCGCTGTGGTTGCTAGCATGCATGAGACCCTGAACTTTGATCTTCAGTGCTACAAAAGATAAACAAAAGTAAGGTATGAATTGAAGATTTTATTGAAGAATCAAGGATCAGAAAATCTAGACAGATACTCTTTATGAGGAGGTACTGGATAAGAGACAATTGAAATGAGACAGGGGACATGATAATGCTTCAACTAGTGAGGAAAGAAACAGAGGAGTTCAGTATATAAAGAAAGATAATTAAGCATCAAAGTAGTAGCTGTAAGAACTTGGGCATTTGGTCAAGGATGAAAGACAGAGGAGCTGAACGTACGCAGATAGTCTTCTAAGAATAATGTGAGTGAAATTACCCAGGAAATGAAGAAAGGAAGAATGTTCTCAATTTGAAGGCAGGACAGTGAACGTATTCAAAATAGAAAACAGTAAGTAGCAAATGGCAATCAAAAGAGATGGACTGAAAATCTCTCTCTCTCTCTCTCTCTCTCTCTCTCTCTCTCTCTCTCTCTCTCTCTGTTTGTGTGTGTGTGTGTGTGTGTGTATACAAATATGTATAACAAATTAATAAAGTTAAGAAATTAAAACCTCTGCAAGTATATTGGAATCTCACCACTTAGGAAGATCAGGCACTCAAAGGCAGCTTTGAGTACATACCTAGTTGGAGGTTGGCCTGAGCTCTATGTCCTTTCTCAAAGGGGAAACATTAAGTACTTCTTTACAACAGAGCAGTTTGGCTGCTAGTTTACTTGACACTTAACTTCCAAGAGTTTAATTTTAAACAAGGCTTGGGGAAAAGAGCAATGTATAGTTGCAAGGAAAGCTACTTATTTATTTATGAAATTTTTAATAAAACTAGCTCGATTGTTATTTCTCCTTTTTTTGCATACACTCTAAAAAATAATATTAGAAGAACTGGTGAAAAGATAAATGGGTAAAGTTTGACAGAAAGAATACTGGCAGTATTGATGTCCGAGAAGCACAGAGCACAGGAAGAGGACACAAAGTCATTTCTAAATGACACAACAGTCCTCTGATAGGGTGTGACACTAGGGACAATGTGGACCAAATCACTAACAAAGAAAGGTTATTACTATTTGGGGGAGCAACAGCAGTATTGACATTATGTCTTATATAATATAAAAGGAAATTGTTAAGATTTTATAAGTGCATGAAATTAGTTAGTTAATATAAAACTGTGCAACAAGTAATTTGGAAGCTAGCACTCGAATACATTTCTAGTCACTTGGGGAAACTCTTCCAGCTCATTAAGGTGTAATTATCATGAAGTCCCTGCAAGTCATGCAGGAATTAATGTGCGCCAGTGTCTGAGTTCTAAAAGTACACGAAAATAAGCAAGCGACAATGGGTTGCTTTTCCATATTACACAGAGGTTCAACACCCGACTGCCTGACCGCTGAAGCTCAAGAATCAGCCTATTCCTGGGAAACCTTTGTAACTACTGCAAATTCAAGAGACAAGGCACTATCAGCTGCACGGCAGAATAAGAAATTTGAAAATACAGATACTCAAATTATCCTTTGAATGGCTATAACTAAGACATCAATCAATGTTCTAGAATGTCCATGGATTTTGGTAGCATCCTGGAAAAATAAGTTACACCCACCCTCTTAAGGAAATAAGTACATTAATTAACGTGAAATATGTTTATTTCACACAG
This sequence comes from Apodemus agrarius, assembly GCA_964023405.1. NCBI lineage: Eukaryota > Metazoa > Chordata > Mammalia > Rodentia > Muridae > Apodemus > Apodemus agrarius. The sequence goes on along the minus strand of OZ030010.1, from coordinate 99,897,480 downwards.
TAAGATTACAAACATGCCAAGTTATGTGTTTTTTTTTTTTAAATGCAGCTTTTTTTTTTTTTTTGGTTTTTTCGAGACAGGGTTTCTCTGTGTAGTTCGGGCTGTCCTGGAACTCACTTTGTAGACCAGGCTGGCCTTGAACTCAGAAATCCGCCTGTCTCTGCCTCCCAAGTGCTGGGATTAAAGGCGTGCGCCACCACCGCTCGGCTAAATGCAGTTTTTTATGAACAATAATTACGGTCAACAAGCCAATATTTTTGGCTGGATAAAGAACGACAGACTTTGAAGATGAAAAATATCCCGACTAGTCATAGAATCTACCCTCTAGCACATTTACCTCCTCACAGTTTCCCTTGCCCTTACTTCTCTAAGGCTTCCTATTTCTAAAATAAAGAAGGAATTGTATTCCCAAAGGTTATAGTCAGGGTGCGATATTTGGGTTTATGATCGGTAAACAGAGCTCTGTGTGCAGGAGGACTCTGCTTTGTTTAATGCCGCTGTCGATACCCTGCAATCCTCACGACTTCAGGGGTCATTTAGTTTTCATTTTGCAGTTAGCTCTACCTACTACACAGCCTATCCTGGTTATAATGGTTAAAAGCGTCACTCAAACTAGACTACTAAAACAGATGTAGTGGTTCCTTTCTATAATCACAACACTTTGGAGAATGAGCCAGAAAAGTCGTGGGTTCAAGGTCATCCTCCACTACACAGCAAGTTCAAGATTAAGTTGGGTTGCCTGAGACCCATCTCCAAAACAAGTGAAAACAAAACCACCTCAATGATTCTCAACTCAAACAACAAATCTGAGTCACTCAGAGGAGTTTCAAAACTTAAGTTTTGAAATTACTGAAGACCAAGGGTATTATTGTTCTATTTTTCTTTACTTTAAATATAGCAGAAGTTCTATGCATCTACAATCTAGTTTCCATAATTGTCAACACTTTTATTTTGTCTTCTTTCCAGAAATACTTTTTTTTAAAAAGATTTTTATATGTAACTACACTGTAGCTGTCTTCTGACACACCAGAAGAGGGCGTCACATCTCATTATGGATGGTTGTGAGCCACCATGTGGTTGCTGGGATTGGAACTCAGGACCTTCCCAACAGTAGTCATTGTTCTTAACCCTTGAGCCATCTCTCCAGCCCCAGAAATACTTTAAATTATGTCCAAGACATCAATTTCTCCATAAATGCAGCAATACCATTTAGTAACTTTTAAAAGTTCCTCAGTCAAATCTAACAGGCAGCCAATGTTAAGAACACACACACAGATCTATGACAGTTTAGCCTAGTGTACTTGCTGCCAAATCTGCCTCTCCGAGTTTGATCCCTGAGACCCATACAGTAAAGAGGGGAACTGACTTCTACTTGTTCTCTTGTCCCTCACACATACACACACACACATACACAGAATCAGAGTAAACAAATAAAATCTAATAAAAAGTACACAGACCAATGATTGTCCCTTCCAATTTTTATACAATGAATGCCCCTTTTTACTGTATTGGAACGATGATTGTGATTAAGCAAGGAATTATAAAGACTTGAATGTTAAAGGAAAGGCCATTGAAAGAGCTACAGGTTGAAGATGGTGCTTTTGATGGCTAATACTAGCTGTCAGTTTGACATCAATTGAGGATCTGTCTCCATCAAATCAGCCTGTAGGAACATCTGTGGGGGCATTTTTTTTATTGCTACTTGATGTACAAGTACCCAGCCTACTGTGAGTGGCACTATCCCTAGACAGGTGGACCATGGCTGTCTAAGACAGGTAAGAGTCTGGAAGCAAGCCAGTAAGCAGTGTTTCTTCCTAGTTTCTGCTTCAATCTCCTGACTTAGGTTCCTGCTTTGGCCTCCCCAGATAATGGGCTGTAACATATAAGATAAAATAAACCTTTCCCTGCCCAAGTTGGTTTTGATCAGAGTATTCGATCACGGCAACAGAAAAGCAAACTATAGAGTGTTCATTACCAATATTCTAGTTTAGTACACAAAATAATATGCCCTTTTTTGGGGAAGTATCTCTGCTTACAAAGTAGATTGAGGGCACTGTGTAATACAACACTGTTCTAGCTGAAGAATAATGTAAATGAATTTTCCAATCACCAATAGGATTCATTTCTAGTCTCTATAAAATGTTTGATTATAAACTTTGTCTATAGTAATGACTGTTGTAACCTTACAGCTGATTCTTTAATCATAAGCTGTCATGCTTACAAAGTCTAACCAGTACACCTTTACTGAATTTTTTATAATGTCAGTCTCATTAAAAGTTAATGAGAAAACTAATTAGTAAACTGCCAATGCACTTAGTAAGAAACATTCAAATAAGAGAAAAGTGTTTTCAAAAGAGGTTATAGATTTTCCTGATTCAATTATTTTGCTAACGGATCTAAACCCTTCAAACAGAACTGTGAGTGCTTATTTTAGAATAACCCAATGGCCACATGGCATTTTGAAAGCTGCCAATTTTACACCAAGAGCTTTGGAAAACAGTTAATAAAAAAATAATTCTTCTTTAGGTTCTATTTTTCATCCGTGAACATTTTAAAAACATTTCAGTTCATTAAAATAAGAAGAAAATAAAGATAATAAAACCCAGAAATTGTTACTATCCATTGCTTTAAAACTTTACTCCTTTGCTCTATATAAGGAAGAGAAAAACAAATCCCTATACTTTACATTGAAATATCCTATAAACAGTCAACAAACCCCGGCACTACTATGGACGACAAGAAGTGTATACCAAAAGGAGCATGCCATGGTTGTCTCCAGAGGGGCCCTGCCAGAGCCTTACAAATACAGAGGCAGATGCTTGCAACCAACTATTGGACTGGGCATGGGGTCCCCAATGGAGGAGCTGGAGGATGGTCCAGAGGAACTGAAGGGGGTTACAGCCTCATGGGAAGAACAATGATTTCAGCCACCCAGAAGCCCCAAGACTCCCAGGGACTGAACCATCAACCAAGGGGCACACATGGTTCCAGCCAAAAATGTGGCAGAGGAAGGCCCTCTTGGGCATCAGTGGGAGGAATGGTCCCTGGTCAGGTAAAGGCTCAACAGAGGCCTGAACAAAGGGAAACCGAGTGGGGGGGGGGAGGGAGTGTGTTGAATGGAGAGGCAAATACGTGGAGGCAGGGGGAAGGAGGAGGGGAAGGGGTTGGGGTCTTAGGGGAGGGGGATATTGGGAAAGGTTTCACCATTGGCAATGTAAATGAAGACGATATTCAATTTAAAAAAAGAAATATCATCAAAGACCAATTAAATGTTAACTTCTTAGGTTTCTTTTACTCACCGTTTCAGTTTTTCCTCTGGTATAGATGAAGATGTTCTTCTCCAACAACCTTTATATAGTTATTAAAAGCATCGTATCTTGAGTCTCATGTTTCCAATTCCAAATAAATGCATCTGGAATATTTTCTCTGTCCCCAAACAACTGCTATGTTTTGCTTTATAATATCATTCCTCAGTTAGAACACCTTCTTTTCCCTAGCATACAGCCTCCCAGATATTGATAGTGCTTACAGACAAATGATTTAATTAAAAACTGATCTAAATTGGATTTGGGCAAAAAGCTCCACAGATGCCACACTGGAATTCTGCCACAAGTATTCCAGCTATTGTTATTTATCACTGATTTTAGAAAACCTTTGTTTCAGCTTATAGCACCTCTGATAATCATAAATTATCTCAGAGCTAGGTATAGACAACTGGACTGGAGCTTTCCAATATGTATTTATTCAATAGATTAGATAAGTCAACAAAATGAGCTACTGACTATCCCAGTAATAAAATATTTACTTGTTTGTCAACTGCTCTAGAAGACTGCAAACTTTGTAAGAACCATGCCAATTCTATTAACCAAAATCAGTAACAATGACCAGTTACCACCCCATTTCACGGTATCTGATTACAGTAAAATCATTCCAAGAATTATTCCAGTTTATTCTGTTACCAGATTCAATTGGCTCGCATGTTCTAAATCCCTCCAGTCTCTACTCATAGATCAATTTATCTAAAATATGAACCCTTTCCTTGTTTATCAGAACATCTTACTTTTTCTTTATACTGCTTATCACCTCCACTCATGTCCCACAGGATTTGACTGTTTATCCCTCTCAGCTAGAATGAGACTCCATGAAAAAGAATTTTGTTTTAGTTACTGCTTTATTTCCAGCAATTAAAAACAGTTTTGGGGGGCTGGAGAAATGGCTCAGTGGTTAAGAGCACTGGCTGCTCTTCCAGAAGACTTGGGTGTGATTCCCAGCACCCACACGAAGGCTCACTATCTGTACCTCTAGTTCCATGGGACCCAATGCCTTCTTCTGGCCTCCATCGGCACCATATACTCATATATACATGCATGCAGTCAAAATATACATATACATACAATTAAAACCAAGCAAACCAATCCTTGTTAGAAGGCATTTAGTAAATACTTGTTCAGCAAATACTTATACCCTCACATTTAAGATTTTGTATTCTCCTTTGCACTTACATAGCAGTAGCCAAAAAATGCAAACAGGAAAAATTTTCCTAACGAAAAGGCAACACAAAGCCCATATAACCACCATAACAGCAATATGGCAAATATCAAAATGCTTTTATTATTTTCAGCTTACTTTATACCCATAGTCCTTCCCGAACTGTCCACATGCAACAAGAGATTTCATTAGCTAAACTGTTATTCCTTCTTCAAGAATTATGCTTTAAAAACACTAATAGGGGAACCAAAATTATATATATTTTTTCAATAACAGATCTGTAAGAGTACTATTTGGGGACTTCTGGGATTAGCACAATCATAGATCAAAGGGAACTTGGTCATGATAAATCATCCTAATTCTCTTAAATTATTCCAATTACAAACAACAGATGCATAGTCAGCATTATAATATTCTCTAGTGACTGTCAGTATTTTGCTCTTGCAGTGTTATCATTATGTTAGACAGATTCAATATTATTCCTTCAAATCAATTTCTATATATAACATGGAAAATTATTAGGGAAAATGGTTAGGGAATATGCAGAAACTGCGGAGCGAGGAAGAGAGGGGGAGGACTAAGACTGAGTTCTTTGGTCTTTGGGGCCCTAAAATAGCATTTAATATGAAATGTTTGTCACACTTGGGTACTGCCCCGTGGGTACTGAGAATTTATTTCAAAACCCATTTGACCTACACTACAGTGACCTGAGATAGAGACGACAATGTTATCTTCACTTCATAGATGAGTAAGCTAAGCCTTTATTTGTTAAAAAAAAAAAAAAAAGCAAAAACCAAAAACAAAAAACAAAAAAACTCCTTTCAAATCTAAAGGGACCAAATACATATTAAAGAAATAAAAAAGGTAAAAAGGTAAAAGACACAGGGTTAATGAAGGAAGTGCGTCCCTGGATGGTGTGTCTGTACACTATGAGTGCTGGCTTAAAGTTGAATTATTGAAGCAAACATTCTATAACATCCAGAGATGGGGAATCTTTCATAGTGTGTTCCCCCTACCTGCCTGCCTGGAACATAATCCCTCTGAAGGTGTGTGTGTGTGTGTGTGTGTGTGTGTGTGTGTGTGTACCGTGTGTTATCTATATCTATATCCATTCCAAAGGCATATAACACCTCTGTGAATATGAAAGGCCAGGTTGAAGTTTTGAGAAATGAAGATGGTCAGGTTAGTCTTTTGTTTTCTTGATAAAGGGAAGGATTATTGACTGACTCACCATAAGCCTTATGCTGTTTTAGGTACTTGTTGATTACATGCCTCACCATTTTCCTTCCCCTATCAACTCCTAGGGTCCCTTCCTTTGCAGCAAAGAGTAGAATATCTATCTGCTCCTATGCACCTTAGTGCCATGAACCTGTACTCTTTAAGAGTTAATTAAAGTCATAATTATACAGATTATATGCAAAAGGTTTGGGAGGAGGCATAGTTTTATAGTGTTAAATAGTAACATGTGTACCTTTTAGTTTAATCTTAAAAGCTAGGAAATTGATAACACTGATCATTTTAATTCTCAAAACCTACAAGGCTGCTTTTTTCTTGTTTCAAGGATTTTTAAAATTTATTTATTTCTATGTGTATTAGTCTGTAGTGCCTGCATGTATGTCTCTGCACCATGTGCATGTCTGGTGCCTGAAGAGGCCAGAAGAAGGTGTCCTGTAACTGAAATCATAGACAGCTATGAGCTGCCATGTGGGTACTGAGAATTGAACTTGCACCTCCAGAAAAGTAGTCACTGCTATTACCCATTGAGCCATTTACCCAATTCTCAAGAGATCTTTAAGGATACTTTTTACTTGACTTTACAGCAGGGATCAGATGCTTCAAGGATTGGGGAAGGAACACAAAATATGATGTGCCCTTCTTACTGTTTACCATGTGTGCGCCATGCAGGCTTTTCCTTTTTTTTTTTTTTTTTGACAAGTTCTTTTTGTGTAGCTGTTCTGGAACTCACTCTGTAGACCAGGCTGGGCTCAAACTTAGATATCCACCTGCCTCTGCCTCCTGAGTGTTGGGATTAAAGGTGTTCAACACCATTTTGCTGGGATTTTTTTTAATAAGTAAATATGATACTTTATTCTGAGCATGAGTTATATATTTATGGGGTGTAGGACTTTCCAAACTTATCGTAATATGGCATGTTGTCCAATGATTTCTTTGTGAGCATGGAATCCAACAGCATTTTGCTAACACATATGTAATATGAACATTTTCAGAGTTAGACCTTTGAGTTGGGTGTTTAAACAAAAGAAACGCTTTGGGTTTCTGTAACATGGACAATAAAGAGTTATAAAATCTCTTTATTACATATGTGTTTAGGAAAAATCATTTGCAGTGATTCATAAAGCCTATATAAATATAAAATGAAAGCTTATTTCAAATATTTTAAAATAAAATGCTTTTTTTTCAAATGTTCTAATTACACAGATGCTTTAATTTCAAAAGGATAGTACCAAAGTAAAAGAGGGGATAAGGAAAGAGAACTATTTATAATATTTTGTTTTAATGTTTATTTTCAAGCTTTGTTCTCCATGAAATTTAAAAGAGGTCTGCTGAGGGTAATTATAAATCCAGTGTCTAAGAACCTGCTTACCACTATTCAGGTATGAAAAATTCAAAAGTAAAATTCTCTCAACAAACACCTTAGACTTCCTGATTGGCAGGTCTCCCTAAGCCACATTCAGGAGAGTCCTTAACAGGAGGTAGTCTATGTAGTGGCGTTCATCTGCCAAGCAGAGAAAATTGCTGATTTGTGCTTAATAAGCCAAGTATGCATAAATTATTTTAATTATATAAAACAAGGGGCTAAATTTAGCTGCAATCGTGAAGTCTTTACCTTTATCAACCATGAGAAGGCAAGGGAGAATGTGAGGTAACTAGAAAAATACAGGTTAAAAAAAGTCTCCAAATAATCAAAAAAAAACAAGGCAACAATAACAACTTTGGGTATAACAAAAATGTTTACAAAACTTCCATTTTGTTGTAAGCTAGGATAATTAAGAAAGACAAAGTTTGATAAACAATCCATAATCTAACCAGATGCCCACTAAAATGTAGCTTATAATTCTAGAAAAGGAACCTTGGGATTGTAATGTGAAGATCTTCTTGAGAGAATCATCATTATAAAAGAAAAATTAGTCCACCCAGCTCAGTGTGGTAGTGAATACCTACCTATCATACCAGCACTTGGGAGGTTGAGGAAGGAAAACTGTGAGTTTGAAGCTGGCCTGAGCTATATAATTAGACTTTCCCCCCCCCAAATGGAATCAGATAATTTCATCATATCCCCTCAAGATATAATATTACTGGGGGGGGCGGGTTACTCCCAATCATCACATATCAAAGAAAACCAATCTTAAAGCACAATAATTAACATTTCTCAAAGGTCACTATCATTTCTCCATTATACAAAACATATAAGCTAATCTTATAAAGGGGTAGGTAGTATATAACACATCAAATAAATGAAATGGACAAAGGCACGTTTATGCTGGCATATACTGATGCTCTGAAGAAAGCTCATGAAAATGAGGACAGCGCAGCAGCTCTTAGCTTCACAAGTTTAAGTAAGAAGGCAGTAGTTAGACAGCCATGAAAAGCAGCAAACACTTTTGTTCTGGACCAAAAGGAACCAAAAAAAAGCCATCTAAAGCATCTCCTTGCTCCTTTTTTTTAGTTATTTTGTTAAATTTATATGACTTTGGTGTTGATTTCAGGCATTTTATCATTGTCACAAGTAAAACAATCATGCAGATACAAATTGACTATAAGTCGCTAGTCACAGCACGTCTATGAAAGTGATAGAAATTTTCATTTATTTCTTCAGACAAATTTCCTTGCGTTCTAGCAATGGGGAACTAATAAAATAGGTGAGTGGGATAAAGAGAAAACCAGTTTTAATTGACCTGTCTGATACCCCAGAGAAGGGGGATGAGAGGGCAGGGGGGACCCTCACAGATGTGAAGGGGGATGGGTTGAAGAACTCTGCGAGTGGGGAGGGGGGACATTTGGAATGTAAATAAATGAAATAATTAATTAAAAAGAAGTGTCTACTTAAACAAAACTGCCATTTAAATGAAAACTTTTCACTACAACTCATAATTTTAAAAGATCAGGAAAAATGTAAAATGCTAGATTTATTAGAGGGGCAACTTTCAGACATTGGCTAAGTTGGGTAAGATGAATGTTACTTGTGAAGTTATGTATCTCATAGGACATATGGATTCTATCCACATTAGAGGAGGCTGACCTTAACATAAACATACCTTTAGGAGCATTATCTTCCATTTTACACTCTTATCTCCATAAAGTAGGCACCGTTCTTTTTAGCCAAACGGGGAACTTAATGCCAGGTAAGCCAAGAAGGTTCTTCCTTCAACCCTTCAGAAGTCCTTTGGTTCTGATTATATATTTTTTTCCCTAGTAAACTAGCTAAGCTTCCTAGTCTACTTGTAATCCTCCTCTCTTAATCCAGCACTTTAAAGGCGGTGACCAAAATTATAATTGTAGCACACAGTGGTGCCTTAAGATTGCATATATGAAAGAACTTCACCAATGTCAACCAACAGGCAAGAGATAAGGATAGGATCGAAACTCAGGTTGTCAGATTTTTGCTTCTTCCCTCTGCATCACCCTCCCCAAATTAAGCTTGCTCCACCACTGCAAGGCCCTAATTCCAAACTAGAAACTACCCTGAAAAAACAGCTCTTGTCTCCCCAAGGACCAAATTATTCAAAAGTCCCTATCCAAGACTAAGACTCTAAAAATAGCCTTCTTTGGAATCTTCAGACATGGACCAATTTTGCATTTTTAAGGTTAACAACTGTGGCAGACTTGCTTAGAAGAGTTGAGGTTCCTTCTTGTTTAATTGGTTTGGTTTACACATCTTTGAAGGAAGAAGGGGCAGGGCCAAACTCGCTGGAGAGAAACATACTCTTAGAAGAAACAGAGATCCCAAAGGTTGGAAACTTGGAAATAGACAGACAGACAGACAGACAGATAGATAGATATCGAAAGATGCAAAATTGGGAGGAGGTGAGTAATTCTGAGGGCTACTCCTCCACTTCCCCAGCATCAAGCAGCCCCACACCCAGACCCAATTCTCATGTGCAGCCTGTTTCTTCAAGGAGTGATTGGGGCACTTCGTTCTCCTTAGGATTCCCATGTCCTAGCAATGTTCCCAACACACTCGCACTCACTCCCTAGGGTGGTGACTATTTGTATAGGTTTTTTGGGGAAAAAAAAGTTAAGTCCACACCCGCGAACCCGCTCTCCTCGCCGGTCTTAACGGGACTAGTCTAGTTAGCATACTGCCCATCAGCGCCCTTCGCCACGGGAAGCGACCCATCAGGTGCTGGAATCCCCCTTAGCTTCTCCCATCCCTGTTAGACCCAAAGAGTAACCGGGAGTCCGGTGCTAGACCATCAGGACTCGGTGGTAGCAGAGGAAAGGTGGTGGCGGGAGCCGAATCCTCAATCGGTCGCCCTTGGTTTAAGATGAGGTGGCGGGCAGCGACTAGTAACTGTTTGCCTCACCAGTGACAGCGGACCCAGCCCTAACGCAGGTGTAGCTGGCCACAACTGCTGGCCACCGCTTACCTGTAAGTCCCCCTCCGCCTTCTTCCCCGTAGCCTCGACGCCGTTGCAGGACAAAGTACTCGTTGGACCTTTCCATCAGCCACAGCTTCAGCGCATTTTTCAACAGCACTTCCTCGGGCTTCAGCCACATCTCGAAGAACTTTGTGCCGCCTCAGGAGCGGCGACCTATTTGTCCTCCTCACCTCCACCCTCCCAGCCTGTCTTTACCCCTCTACTTCTCCTACCAAGTCTTCCGTTGGCGGCGGTGGCAGCGGCGGCGCCTCCGGAGGTTTTTCCACACTTCCCCCAACCGTGCCTTCTCTCCCACGTAGGCAGAGAGAGTGCCAACTCCCTCCCACAGAGCTACAGCCAGACTGGGAAATAGTCCCGCTTCACCTCCTCTTGGGAGTTGTAGTTTTCTATCCATTTTCCTCTACTCGGTCTAATATAGCGATAGACTACATTTCCCACAATGCACTGGGTTCTAGTTGGGTGGGTTGGGGGCGCCTTTGAGGAGCTCCAGCCACCAGTTAAAAGAGTTTTGTCTGTCTAAAGTTACAGGTTCTTTGTTTTTGTTTTTGTTGTTTATTGCTTCAAATAAGCTAACCCGGTGTATGACAGCAGTGCTCCTCGTTCTTTTGTAGTGAGAAGACTAGTTTGTTGAAAACAAAGTTTCAGGCATTTTTGAGTAACAGCCCATCCAGGAAGCAGTAGCCTGCAGCAACTTCCATTTACTTTGTGCTGACTAGGTACTAGGTGATTTCTCAGGTAGTCCTCACAGAAGTCTATCAAAGTGGATCCCCGCGCTTTGCTCGCTAATAAATGGAAAGCGCTAGCAAGCGAAGTTACTTACCCATGGTCTCACAGATGGTAAAAAGATTCATTATTCAAAAGCCTTGCCTAAATTAAATTCTGTCCATTCATAACAGAAGAATATAAATCTCAGGAAACACTTCTTCACACATGCTTGCGACTATCCCATTCCCCATGCTGCCTCTATTTATTTGACTACTGGTACAAACGGCTGAAAAATCTCTACTCCAACTTTTGGGGTATATCTTTTTTCTTAAGATGTCTTAAGAAAAAAGAAATTCCTTGCAGGGCAGCCTTCCTTTCTTGATACCTTGACAATGCTGCACAACTGCTTACACACTAAGATGAAAGAGGTCTGCTGTGAGGAATTATTTGAGGACTGGTTATTGTTATTGTTGTTGTTGTTGTTGTTGTTGTCTTCGTCGTTGTTGTCGTTGTTGTTGTTGTTGTTGTTGGGATAACTCAATCCCGGGAGTTAAAGAATAAAATGACAGTGAAAACCAGCTTACAGAAAGAATGCAGATAAAGGGTCCTGAGAAGTTGGCAAGGCATTCCAAGTAAAGATATAAGGCCATGTGACTAAAACAGTGGACTGGAACACACTCAGACTAGGAGTCCTGGAGCCAGTGAACTCTGCCCCAAAGGAGTGTCTCCAGGTTAAATATTCCAAGATGTGGGCGGTTTCTGGTGAAGCAGGTATATGTCACAATAAAGTATTTATTTTTGTGGAATAAACCACCACCACCACCACCACCACCACCACCACCACCACCACCACCACCACCACCAGAACGAAATCCCAAGCCAGGGTGTTAGCTAGTGCATAGTCACCCTTTGAATGTGTATTAAGGTGCATCGTTTCTCCTTTTCTTCACAGTGAAAGGTCAATAAATGCAGTAAATGTAGATAGCTTTTGTCTTCCTTCATGTACACTATGGTTCTAGTTATGGCAAGGAGCATCAGAATTGGATGGTTCCTTTTTCTGTACTCTGAACCCAGCCAGGGCTACCCGGATGCTATGGCTTAAGATCAGGCCCACTTTCAACTCAAGCTGGGGATTGCATTTGTAAACAAACACTTCACTGATTGTATAAAGAAAACAGTTTTCAAATTGAATTATATCTACTGTGCAAAAGTTTGTCTTGATCATAATCTACTTCAAGTGTTTGCAAATAATTGTTACTTTAAAAACACATTAAAAAATACCATGACATTCTCTTCATCGTTCAATTATGAATATTTCCATAAAATACTTAGGCATTACAATCTTGAATATCGCTGCTGATATTGTCCTGGCACTTAATGTATAGCATTCCATGCTCATTAATAAGTGTCTTAGTTAGGGTTTTCATTGCTGTGAAAGGATACCATGACCAAGGCAACTCTTTTAAAAAAATATTTTATTTATTTACATTCCAGCAGTTGCCTCCCCTCCTGCTTCCCTTCCCACAGTTCCTCATTCCATTCCTCCTCCTTGCCTCCCAGAGGGTGCTCCCCCCACCAGGCATCACCCTTCCCTTGGGCCTCAAGTCTCTCAAGGATTAGATACATCTTTTCCCACTGAGGGCAGACCAGTCAAACCCCTCTATATATGTACCTGGGGCCTTGGACCAGCACATGTATGCCGCCAAGGCAACTCTTATAAAGGACAACCTTTAATTGGGGCTGGCTTACAGGTTCAGAGGTTCGGTCCATTATCATCAATGGTGGGAACATGGCAGCATCCAGGCAGGCATGGTGCAGGAGGAGCTGAGAGGTCTACATCTTGTTCCAAAGGCAAACAGGAAAAGACTGGCTTCCATTTAGTCGAATTCAACTGTCCCCCATAGTCTATAACAGTCTCAACAATGTTAAAAGTCCAAAGTCCAAAGTCTCTTCTGATGTTTATCCAACCACTTAACTGTAATCCCCTATAAAATCAAAATATAAAAAGCAGATCACATACCTCCAACGTCACAGGATATACATTACCATTCCAAAATGTCATAGTGGGGAAATACTGGACGAATTCAAGACCAAAAGCCAGCTGGGCAAACTCCAAATGCTGCATCTCCATATCTGATGTCAAAACACTCTTCAGATCTCCCACTCCTTTCATTGCTGTTGACTGTAACAAACTTCTTTCTCCTGGGCTGTTAGCATCTTTCCTCAGCAGGTATCCCATGGCTCTGATATCTCTAACATCTTGGGGTCTCCAAGGCAACTTCAGTTTACAGCTTCTAGTTCCAGTGTCTGGGATCCACACACAGTGTTCTGTGTATCTTGAAAGGGCTTGGGTCACTTCTCCATCTCTGCCCTCTGTAGCATTCTATGCTCTGGTTGAGCCTCAACTTCTTTGTACAGCCCATTCAGTCCTAGGCTGTCAACTGCAACGGAGGCTACACTTTCACCAATGGCCTGGCCTCACACACTGCCAAGCTTTGGCAGCTTTCCATGGTCGTTTCATGCCTTTAAAACCATTACCATCTATGTGATTCTTACATATTAGTAAGTCCAGCTGCAACATGAGGTACAATCCTGGCTATATCTGGAACAACTTCTTTGCAATCTCAGAAAATATACCTTAGAAGATTTTACCACAGAATCTAATTCAGTGATGCTGTTCTCTTCATAATTACTGATAATTTCTTAGCTCCAGCTGACCAGCATCGATTGTCCCAGTAGTGCCTTCTATTCCTCACTCTAAAGCCAGAGTCACATGGCCAAAGCTGCCACATTCTGCTGCTTTCTGGAGCTGGATCATGGCCCCCTTGTTCTATTACATTATCACGAGTTTTCTGTTTCCCAACTCCTTCACTGCCTAAGCTTGGCTGTCCTGGAACTTGCTCTGTAGATTGACCTTGAACTCAGAGATCTGCATGTCTCTGTCTCCTGAATGCTGGGATCAAAGACATCTACCACCATGCTTGGACTGAAGCTTTTCTTCACGTAGAAATTTCTTTACCCTAGCCTGGCCTTGAACTCAGAGATCTGCTTGCCTTTGTCTCCTGGCATTAAAGGTGTGGACTACCATGCCTGGGCCTGAGCTTTCATGGCCACTGCTCCGCAAGATCTAGATCAAAAGTGTGTATACTCCATCTCTTTTTTTAAAGATTTATTTATTTATTATATTAAGTACACTGTAGCTGTCTTCAGACACTCCAGAAGAGGGAGCTAGATCATATTACGGATGGTTGTGAGCCACCATGTGGTTGCTGGGATTTGAACTCAGGACCTTTGGAAGAGTAGTCAGTGCTCTTAACTGCTGAGCCATCTTTCCCCATATAATCCATTTCTTGACTGTAATTTATTTCAGATTAAAATTAACCACGTAATAATAACACCTAGATATGACTCTCCCTTGTTTAACTGCAACAGCATAAACAGTAAGCTTAGCTGGGTGGGCTCTTGTCCTATAGTTACAACTCTCTTAATCCATTTATCTCCTTGATCAAAGGATTTATCTCTGTTCTACTTCCTGGTGCCCCTTTAATACTTGATTCATACATTTTGTATTTTTCATTTCTCCCCTTGCTCCTTTTCACTAAAATGCTCCTCATAAAGTCCAACTCCAGATAGACAGGGCCTCAAGAGGAAGGATAGTGTTACCATCCACAGTCAAAATTTCTGACCCAGAAGTGATCCTGTCTAAAAGAACTTCAGGGACAAAAATGGAGATGAGACTGAGGGAAAGGTGGTCCAGTGACTAGCCCATCTGGGGATCTACCTCATGGGGAGACACTAAGGCCTAACACTATTACTGATATGCTTACAGACAGGAGCCTAGCATGGCTGTCCTCTAAGAGGCCCGACCACCAGCTGACTGAAACAGATGAAGATACCTACACCCAACCATTGGACTAAAGTCTGGGACCGCTATGGTTGAATTAGGGAAGGGCTAGAAGAAGCTAAGGAAGAGGACGACCTCATAGGAAGAACAGCAGCCTCAACTAACCTGGTCTTCTGAGATCTCTCAGATACTGAGCCACCAACCAGCAGGATGCACCAGCTGATATGAGGCCCTGACACTTATATAGTAGAGGACTGCCTGGTCTAGCCTCAGTGGGAAAAGATGTGCCTAATCCTGGAGAGATTTGAGGCCCCAGGGAAGAGGGGGGAACATCCTCTCAGGGATGAGGGGGTGGTGGTGGAGAAATGGGATGAGGAACTGTGGGAGGGGGCCAAGGAGGGTGCAATGGTTGGATTGTAAAAATAAAAAAAAAATGTCACTGCTTAAAATAAACTCTGTACCTACTGTAAAAAATAATGCTCTTAAGAGTGAACTTTAGTAAACATAATAGAATTTATACCAGTCTGTTTTGAGACTTCTTTTGTCAAAACAATTCATCTAAATCTCTTTTCCTTAGCCTCAGGCAGACTCTTCAAACAATGGCAAAAAGCAGTCATATTCTTCACCAAAATATCATAAGAAATCAGTTTCTGAGCCACATACAAAAATTCTTCTCCACTGAAACATCTTGGGCCAGGTCTGCACAGTTCAACTCATCCTTACCACTAATGTCTTCCATATTCCTACTAGGATGGTCCATTAAGCCTCACTTAAAGTATTCTCCTGCTTTTGAAATCCAAAGTCCCCAAATCCACATTCTTCCAAACAAAGACATGGTCAGGCCTATCACCATAATACCCCACTTCTGGTACCAACTGAGTTAGGGTTTCCATTGCTACAAGAGAGACAATGACCAGAAGAACTCTTTTAAAGGAAACCATTTAATTGGGGCTTGCATGGCCTTGTTGGAGGGAGAGTATCACTGTGGGGGTAGGCTTTGAGATCCTCCCCCTAGCTGCCCGGAAACCAGTCTTATCCTGTTTATCTTTGGAACAAGATGTAGAGGTTTAGTCCATAATGACCATGGCAGGAAGTGTGGCAGCATCCAGGCGGGCATGGTGCTAGAGGAGCTGAGACCTCCAACAAGGCCATGCCTACTCCAACAAGGCCAACACCTCCTAATATTGCCACTCCCTAGACCATGCATATTCAAACCACTATAATAAGTCTATGCTTTTTCCTGTTTACAAATGCAGATTCAGACATTGTTACTTTCCTAAGACCTCACATTTTAACGAAATGGCAGAATTGAAATCCAAATGTGCATTTATGACTACAAATCAAACCTTCAAATCTCTATTCTTTTTTTAAAGGTTTATTTATTATTATATGTAAATACACTGTAGCTGTTTTCAGACACTCCAGAAGAGGGCATCAGATCTTGTTAGGGATGGTTGTGAGCCACCATGTGGTTGCTGGGATTTGAACTCAGGACCTTTGGAAGAGCAGTCGGTGCTCTTAACCGCTGAACCATCTCTCCAGCCCTTCAAGACTCTTTATTATTGTCCATGTATATGGTCCATAGACACAAACACAGTGTATCCAAGGCTAAATGTTCTTCTCCAAGATGACTCCAGCCTGACATTCTTTTAGTTCAGAGCACTTCTGTTTACCAAGTATTAAGCTTAGAACTTTGGAATAAGCTTAGATTTCTTTCTCTCTTTTCCTGTCTCCCCATTTCCACCAGTTTGTTTCTGTGTGTATCTCTTACCACACAACACTTAAAAAAACATATCTCAGCCTCCTGTAGTTTAGAGGAACCCACATCATCTTATTGCTGTCCAATTTAATGGCTTCCCCATTCACCTGTTTGCTTTCATTCACATCTTCTGAGCTATATATCAACCCAACTAGGAATGTGCCATATGCCATGTGTGGTCAGCTTTCCAGATGGCTGTCTTTTTAAAACATTGGCCTCAAATACCTACGGGAAAGTGTAGGAGTGAAGAAACCACTCTCTCCAAAAACAAAATTCCAGAGATTGTGCTATGGAAAGGCTTCGGCTGTCATTTAGTTTCTTGGGTTATCTAAGTGATACTAGGTAAGTTTATGTGTTTTTTGTTTTTGTTTGTTTGTTTTTGTCTATAGTAGGTTTGAGAGCAGTAAGATTCAAAGCATATTTATTCCTGTTAGAGGAATGTCATTTAAAGCTTTGTTACTCCAAGTGTGGATCCCAGACATCATCATCTGATCTGGGACTCTCAGATTCAGACTCTCTCTCACCATACACTGGACCTGCTCAACTAGAACACACATTTTAACAAGATCCCTAGGTAATTTGTGGGAAGATAAAGTTGTAGACACACTGATTTAAAGCAAATTGGATATTTGAAAACCAAACTACCACAAACTGGTGGCCATTAAACAGGTTTCCATAAAGTCCCTCAGAAGCATCATTATTAAAAATGTAAGCTCTGCCAACATAAGGTGGTTTATATTGCTCTTTAGAGCAAAAGATTCTATCAGAACGTGTTCTCTAACATTTTCTGGTAATTTCTTGGAATGGTTAAAAAAAAACCTGTGATATCAGTTGGAGTTACAGCTAAAAAGGGAACTTGCTGTTAACCAGCCATAATCATCTCTTGGCTCTTTTCCTGGAGGATTGACCCATACCGCCATTCCTGATGGGTCATCCTTCCTCATCCTGCTTGGATTAGGCTGTTGTAGTTTCCCATTGACTTTAATCACAGGACATGGTAGTACTAAGAGACGCCCTAGGGGATCTCCTGCTCTCCAGACATAATCCTGCTTACCTCCATTGTGGAGAGGCAATCCAATTTCCCCACTGTAATCTAGATCTATCACCCCTCCTAACACTGTTATTCCTTTCTTAGCCTGATGGTTTAAGGACATTAGAAGCCCAAAATGGCCAGGGGGGAAATCTGAGCTTCCAGTTCAATGGAATGTTTGTTGTGGCTCCTGGTAGGAGCACTCCTCCCTCTGGAACCAAAACTTCTAGGCCAGCAGAACCTAAAGTTGTGGGGACAGGAAGCAAAACATTTTCCTAGCAGGTCACTAGGAGTGATAGTGAGTGGAACTATTCCCTTTTCCACCCCTTGATTCCTGGACCCATGAATCCTGGCTATGGGAGAAACTGTACCATATATTGAACACTGATTCAAAGCATATACTGCCTTCTGAAGAACTCTGTCCCAGCCCTCCATGCTGTTGCCACCTAATTGGCGCTGTAACTGTGTCTTCAAAAGGCCATTCCATCTTTCTATCAGACCAGCTGCTTCAGGATGATGGGGAACATGGTAAGACCAGTAAATTCCATAATCGTGGGCCCACTGTCGCACTTCTCTGCCTGTGAAATGAGTTCCTTGGTCAGAAGCAATACTGTGTGGAATACCATGATGATAGATAAGGCATTCTGTGAGTCTACGGATGGTGGTTTTGGCAGAAGCATTATGTGCAGGAAAGGCAAATCCATAACTAGAATAAGTATCTACTCCAGTAAGAACAAAACGTTGTCCTTTCCATGGGGGAAGTGGTCCAATGTAGTCAACCTGCCACCAGGTTGCTGGCTGGTCACAAAAAAATGGAAAACAGCTTGTTTTTTGTTTGTTTGTTTCTTTGTTTGTTTGTTTGTTTTGCTTTTTCTGAGACAGGGTTTCTCTGTGTAGTCCTGGCTGTCCTGGAACTCACTCTGTAGACCAGGCTGTCCTCGAACTCAGAAATCCGCTTGCCTCTGCCTCCCAAGTGCTGGGATTACAGGCGTGCACCACCACGCCCGGCTCATACACCCCTATTTTTATGTTTATAACTTACCATACAAATATTACCTATTATCACTGTTAAAGGAATCAGCCTATGTTGTTACTATCATGTGAGAGTCTGATGCTTAAGCTAAAGTATATTAAATGGTAGTAGCCAGAAGTAATAAAATCCACAAGTGGCATGGAATCACTCTCCTTTATATATGCCAGGCGACACCTAAATATAAGGAAGAGAATGATGTGATATGAATGTGTGTGGTAGTATTATCCACAGTGGCCAAAGGGGTGAAATACCCAAGGAATTCAGTAACTAATGAAAGGATAAACAAATGTCAAATGTTTGAATGGCAGAATATTAGTCAGCAATGAATACGTATGAATTACTAGAATTGTATACTATGAGTGAACCTTGAAAATATCATGGTAAAGGGAATGTGATCACATTTTATTGAACAATTCTGTTTGTACGATGTATCTAAAGTAGACAAGCCTATAGAGACAAAAAGCAGACTGGTGAATGCATGTGTGGCTGGAAATGGCAGCAGGAGTTGACTATCAGTTGGCATGAGGGTATGTTTTGGGATAATGGAATAAGGATCTAAGTTCAAATCCCAGCACCTATGTTAACAAGCTGAGCATACAATCACCAAATACTTGTGGCTCCACCTCTGGGAGATCTAACAGCCTTTTCTGGCCACTATATATACCGCTCTTCACTACACGTATGCACGTATGTATGTACACAGACATGTACACAAATATTTTCTTTTTCTAAGTTAAAAATACCTCTCTCACTGAAACAGCATGCACGGGGCCTACATGGGTCTGCACCGTGTCCTCTGTACACCGTGTATATTAGAGCTTCCAGTTTGGTACTGTAATGAGACTCCTGAACGTGTGAACCAGTGGGTCTTTCTCTAACTGTGCTTGTTCTTGGGCTGTTTTTGTTTGTTTGTTTCCGAGACAGGGTTTCTCTGTGAAGCCTTGGCTGTCCTGGAACTTACTCTGTAGACCAGGCTGGGCTTGAACTCAGAAATCTGCCTGCCTCTGCCTCCCAAGGGCTCGGATTAAAGGCGTGTGCCACCACTGCCTGGCGGAGCTTTTATTTTTCTGTCAGATTGGCTTGTCCACCTTCAGTATGATTTTGTTTCATTTTGTTAAGATCTAAGTTCTTAGATGTAAAAAAAAAAATACCTCTTTAAAAATAAGCCCCATAAACTTAAACTCTGAAAATAACAGGAAATACTCACATTGCATGCATGTTGTCACATAAAATATGTTCCCACTGATTTTGATAATCATAGTCCTGAGGTGATCCAAGTATCTGTGTATACATTCTGGTTCTTTAACAGTATCCCACAAATTGTACAGTCAAAAGAGAAAACGGGAAGGCTTTAAAACACTGAATTGATCCTCATATCATGAATGGAATGAATATAGGTTGCCATCCAGAACATGTTTTTAACTCTCAGTTTTTTGATTCACTTTACATCCTGATCACAGCCCGACTCCCTCCTCTCTTCCCTGGACTTGGACTGCTGGGTTAGGCATAAAGAACTTTTAACCATGAATTTTTATTACTGAACAGCTTTATTATTCAGTTTGCACGACACCTAAAACTAGTTCACATTCTGTTCAGTGAGCTCAGAATGGCAGCTTCTCCCTTTCTGGATAAGGTCATATGTAAAGATCACACTAGAGGTTCGGTCTATACTGAACAAATACATCAGTGACCATTTATACCCAACTACTCTGCCCTATCAACAGTAGGTGCATTAGATAACAAAGTTTCCTAGCACATGAGAGCTAAATTGAACACCAGATGCAATCTTTCATTGGAATATTTTATTTACATTTTATATTTAAAGAGAATCAGTACAAATCGGGGCATATTTACAGCATCTTCAAATCAGTGTACAAGAATGCAATGGTTTCATCCATTATATATTCAGCAAACAAAAATACATGTCTGTTCTATTTTTGTCTAAATTCTGTGGGAATTTGCACTGGGAACAAAACTAATGGACAAGCCACACAAAGTACAAATAAAGTGCATCTTTTCAATAGCTCTATTTAACTTTGGTGGTTGAAGCTTCAAACTTTATATTAAGGCACCTGGAATCCCCCCTTCCCTTGATTCTTTTTCAAACACCAACAAAATGCATTCACAAAATTATAGATATATGGATAGAATTTAAATTTCATGTAATCAGAGACCACAAGGCCAACTGTAAACTCAATTTTTGAAGTCAACATTGGAAACTATTTTCTACAGGCAAATTTTACAGAATATTTTCTGTAGATGAATTCTGCACAGTAAACAGTTACCAATTTTCTATGATTTATTCAGCTATTACTATTTTCAAATCTGATGGTAGTTTCTATCCTGTGCTTTTGAAAATGTCAAGTTTGAGAAATAGTTTACAATATTTTTGTAAGAAACTTTTGATGCCTATAATCTTGTGTGGTGTCACTAATATACTGACCAACCAATTCAGTTCATATTTTCTGACAAACTATGCTCAACACTCACATGAAACACACATACACAGCTTAATTTTAAAATGAAAAGGTTAAAATGAGTATTTTGCTTTAATCTTGTACTATCAACTTAATGCCTAAGTTCGCATTGCTTTTTTTAAATTTTTTTTTTACAAATTCCAGATCAATATAAGCACCTGGAGACAAACCCTGACACATAGAGCCCAAGCTAAAGTAGTAGTACTATTTAATTATGACACTATCATAAAACAAAGTGATTATAGCTACTCCACATTTTAAAGCAACATTTTTATAAGAAAGTTGTTGTAAATGAAAAATCTGACTACTTGTAGACAGTTCTGAATGTTTAAAAATGTTGCTATCACTATCACCAAGAGGAAACTTGCCTATGAAAAACGTTATAGTGAGTTTGTGGAAAACAGTACTGGGTTAAATATGTTAAGCCATTTAACTATAGTATAATATAAGTCACCTCAGCACTTTCAGTATCATTCTACCCAGTTCATTCATAGTAACCTAGGCCCTGATTGGCAGTCCTGTTGTTACTAACTGTTCAAGTTCTCTATTGACACAGATTTTTAAGATTTAATTTCTCGAACAGCTGTCTCTTGATCAGGAGTTTCATCTTCTTCAAAGGTTGGGTTGTCAACATGGGGAACAACATCGACGGTCACAGAGTTTGCTTCATGGTTTACCAGCTGTAGATTTTCATCTGGACACAGAAGTGAAAACGTTAGAATGATAGTACCTTTTTTCCCTTTCAAGGCAGAAGTCTGCACTCATTTCCAAGAAGGCTTCCTTATTCAATGCCATCATATTCTGATGATTACACCTTAATATGATGTGAGTTTATTGTTTTTAAATCCACGTGTGGGATGCCCTCCTGTATTCATAGCCCTGGAAGAATTCTTGTGTCTTCCAAGCTACCCTGAGCTACACAGTACATTTCAGGCTGGCCTAGGCTACAGTATGAGAGCCTATCTCCAAAAGAAAAAATAATTTATATTGTATCCCTTAAAGCACTTTTGGCATTATTGATTTATGATTCCTGATTTTTTTATTTATGTTTATGTGCTTACTTTTACCTAAATTATAAACTCATTAAGGGCAAAAGTTATATCTTTTGCGCTTTTTTTTCTTTTCTTAAAACGAGCAGGTCTTAAGCCTGGTTGCACATTACTATCGCTCGAGCTATTTGAACTTAACTGTACAGTAAATAAAGTACATAATCATCCTAGAAGAAAAAAGGTGGGGGAATGAACAAAATGACACCTAAGTAACTCCAAGCCATATGGATACGGTAATGGATTGTTCAGTAGTTGCTAAAGGATTTAAGTTTCTGCGAGAATTGAAAGGTCAAGTAAAGATATTTTGGATAAGGAAAGCCTTTCTCCTTTCACTGTCACTAAAATCTCAAATGTGCCCAGTGGTGTGCAGCTGTAATGACATACATCCAGCAGTAGAAGCTCAATGTCCTCCAGGTAAGAGGGAGAGGGACAAAGAAAGGAAGGGAGGAGGAGCTTTGTGCATAGACATGTACCTCCCAGTCTTGTTCTTTGAAAGGACTGACTCTAATAACCACTCCGTGACAATAAGTGAGTATGCCTAGTGGCCGTATCTTGCTTCTGACATAACAATCTCTAAGCAAAGAACTCTTTGAAGAAATGGCAGATTCTGGGACCGAGGGTGTAAAGACTAACCTAGATTCCAGCCTAAGTGGAAGCAAACTCCATCTCACGGAGCCAAAGCCACAATTAAGAGTGCTTTTCACTGAGCGAGCATACAAGGGGGGCGCCATGGCCCTGGCACATATCCAGCAGAGGACTGGCTTGTCTGGCCTCAGTGGGAGAGGACGCCTTAATCCTGTAGAGACCTGATGTCCCAAGGCGGGGGGGGGGGGACGGGCATTACCTGTGGGGCACCCTCTCAGAGAAGGGGATGGGGTGAAAAACTCTGCAAGGGGGGACTGGGAGGGAGGGTCAACATTTGGGATGTAAATAAATAAAATAATTAAAAAGAGGGCTTTTCACATTTAAAAAAAAAGCTTTCAAAACCAACCAACCCCTCCTTAAAGAGACAAGCAAAAAGAATACATATATGGCAACAGAAACATATGCGGTCTTCAATCCCTAAATATTTGCTGCCTGGTCCCTTAAAGGGGAGAAAAAGGCAACCAAAGACTGAAAACATGCTATGGCAACAGAAAGTAAAGAAGTCAAAAGAATGAAAAACCTAACCTAACCAAGATTCTGAAGACAGAATTGGGAACTTTATGAGCAATGGACCAATCATGAAACTAACAAGGAATGAAAGAAATTCTGTGATGTCACTCTACTATAAATACCCCCAATAAAATGGAAAAGGAATGAATGGCTCCTCCTTACATTTGAAAATTAGTATGTGTGGGAAGAATGACAGAATTAGCAAATCACTATTTGATGAATAATTATAACAGGAAGTATCAATTATTGTGAAAGCTGGCCAGGAAAGGAACAAGCTATGTCCATAGTTTCTAAAGCATCTATCAAAAAGATATTCAACAGTGACAAATGGAAAATAGAAACTTTAAAGGGAAGAATTTGGCAGACAAAACCCTCAAGCAAGCGAACGAAGTTAAAATCGTTTGTAATGAGAACATTGTGTGCCTCATAATACGTGCTGCTGACTGGGACAGAGCATCCGCCTCTCTGGCATTCTTAGCAGAAATGGACAGTGATTTAATTAGCATGAAGCAGCATACAAGGCTAAGGAAAGGAACATTTTATAAAGTAGCAGAAAAGTAATATTTAAAACTATCAACCTCATGAAAGGCAAATATTAAGGAATTGCCATAGACCAGAGAGCGAGGAGACACAAAAGCACACGAAATGTGACATCTTAAGACAGGAAAGGGACACGCGTGGGCCAGCTGCTAAAGCTCAAACAATGTCTGGAGGAAATCTTCTATCAAGCCATTTCGTAGGTTCCACATAAGGATATGGGTCTATAAGATGTTCACATTTACACAGGCTGGGAAACGGTAGACGGGGATTCTCTGTGCGACTATTGAAATTTAATTTTCTTAGTAAATCTGACGTTATTTCAAAATTCAAATAAAAACTACCTGTAACTAATCAGGCACTGTCCATCATGAATTCTGATTCAATTGCTCTAAA
This sequence comes from Apodemus agrarius, assembly GCA_964023405.1. Classification (NCBI taxonomy): domain Eukaryota; kingdom Metazoa; phylum Chordata; class Mammalia; order Rodentia; family Muridae; genus Apodemus; species Apodemus agrarius. The sequence continues at coordinate 99,873,386 of OZ030010.1, read as the reverse complement.
GTGCTTTTTACATGCCATGCTTTTTAAAATTATTAATTTTAATTTAATGTATCTTTTACTTGTTCGCTACTCACTCCCCCTCCCCACTTCCGGTCATTCCTCCCACAATCCTTCTGCCCTCTGCCCTCCCCTTCTCTTCTGAGTGGGTTGCCCCCCTCCCCGCCTTGGGTATCCCTCCCCACACTGTTTGCCATGATTTTTTTTTAAAAATCTTTCCATGTGATTCTGACATACAGCCAGGTTGACAACCAGAGGTCTTATTTTTTTTAAAGAAATATTTATTTAATGTACATGAGTACACTCTTGCTGTCTTCAGACACACCAGAAGAGGGTGTCAGACCCCATTACAGATGGTTGGGAGCCACTGTGTAGTTGTTGGGAATTGAACTCAGGACCTCCGGAAGAGCAGCCGGTGTTCTTAACCACTGAACCATCTCTCTACCAGAGGGATCTTATTGGGTGTACTCTCAGTGAGGTTCCATACTAGGAAATTTGTTAGACATACAAATTTTCAGGCTCCACTCAAAACCCACTGAGTCAAGAAATCCTCCAGGAAATTAGGTTTGTAGTTTAGTTTGAAGGCTAGTGTACTAACACAACTCATCCCAATGTGCTACATACATGAAGCAAATATGCATTTGCAAGGTTATAAATATCAACTTTCATTGTAATTATCAGTGACAAATATGCAAGATTGCCAAGTCAGCAATATACAGGGAGCGGACTGAATTATAATCTAAGTGGTCATTTTTTTTTTCAAGACAAATTTACATAGCTCAGGCAGCGGGGGAGTGCCGAGTAGAAAACAGGTTAATATAGGATGCTCTAGAAGAACTCCAAGCTGTCCGAAACAGTTTAGTTTCATAAATGCATTAATAGAAATTCGCGGCTGTGGATGTTCAAGTGAAATAAAGGCTTCTCCAAGAGGCAGAGGAGAGGCTAGTCTCCGGAGGCAGAGCAGGTATCAGACTGAGAACGTCTGAGTGGAATGGCATAGCGATGTGCAGGGAGCTCACACTGCAGCTATGGGTGGAAGATTGGAACTTAGGGGGATGGAACTGAGAAAATATACCGAACCAATGGGAAAGAAGGAGTGAAGAATCTAGGGAATGAGAATCCGTAAGGCCTCAAAGTGGGTACCACTGCCATTCATCCAGGTAAGGCTGCAGGCAGGGCCCGGATCATTATCTCATTTGCTAGTGAAATGATCTGTAGAGTCTCTTTTGCTTCCCTATTCTTCTAAGCAACCCCTACAATAACGGAACACAATCAAGTAGGATAGAATTTTTTTTATATTAAAAAAAAACCCAGCACAAATTAAATTATCTTTTATCTTCACCGAATTCTATTACCATACCATTATGGGAACACAAGATCATCAAGACAAAGAAACAATGACTCAGTATTACAGGTAGAACAATCCACAGATAATTAAGATTCCTCTGCGTGTGCTCAAGGAAATGTCTGGAGATCAGGTTGCAAGAAATGCAGTTAGCACACACACTCACGGTTGTGTGCCTCGTGACATCTTCAGAAATGATATCCATGGCACTGATAAAGCCGTAGAGGGCAAAGGTTTATGTCATGGGAAGCAGAAATGTTCATAAGCTACCGTAGTACTTCGTTTCCACCGCCTTTGCACTAGCATTGGGTTACTTCAAAGTAAGAACTGAGGGAAAACTTTCAAACCAAGAAAAACACAGAACTGCCAGGCAAGAGGATCAGGAAGTTAAGGCCAGTGTGGGCTACATGAGACCCTGTCTCAAAAAGACAAAAACTGAGCACACATTCAAAAAAGCAGATTCACAGCTCCCTGCAATTGTTTGATGTAGGCAGATATGATTTTGGTAATGGCTTAAACCTCAATGTATTTCACATCCCATAAGAATGTAATCTTTAACTGTATAATTCAACTGGGGTGTACCCGAGTTGTGGTTTGTAAGAGGCTCTGCTTTCCAAGACCAACAATGCAAAAAAAAAAAAAAAAAAAGACATAGTTCAAAGGGTTATTTTTTTATAACCACAAAAATTTTGCAACTATCACCACTACCTAATTTTATTTTATTTTTAAAAATATTAGACTTATTTAGTTTTGGTATATGAGTGTTTTGCTTACTTGTATGTATATGCACCATGGCACCCTCAGAGGTCAGAAGAAGCTAAAGCCATGTGATGCCCTAGAACAGGAGTTGCAGATGGTTATAAAGCATCATGTGGGTGCTAAACAACCGACTCAAAATGACTGCCAGAGCAAGGTGGACTCACAACCACAGAGCCACCTCCTTGGCCTCTACCTAATTTTAGAACCAAGAAAAGAAATCCCTCACCCATTGGCTGTCATTTCCCATCCTTATCCTTGGACTGTAGCAACCACAAATCTGCTACCTGCCTATAATTGTGCACCTAGCCTGGATCCTTCGTAGAAATAAAATGGTCATTGAGGTACAGTGGTGTTGGTTTGTAATCTTAGCACTCTGGAGGTGAAGGTTCTCCTCAGCTACATACCCCATTCAAGGACAATCTGGTTTCTACAAGACCCTGTCTCAAAAAAACCAAAAGGAAACAAGCAACAATGGAATCCTACAGCACACAATATGTGACTCTTTGTGTCTGGAAGCTTAGTAGTTTCCAAGACTCACGCCTGTGTAGTATCTATCAATAAAAAAATAAATTTATTGATGGTGTGTATTTGCATATGCATGTGTGTGTGCTCATGTGCATGTGTGTGCATGTATGTGTGTGTACATGTGTGTGTGTGTGTGTGTGTGTGTGTGTGTGTTTGTGTGTGTGTGTGTTTTCTCCTTCTACAAATCAGAGCCTGGGATTAAATTTAGGTTGTCAGAGTTGGGGACAAACATCTTACCCTTTGAGGCATCTTGCTGGCTTTTCCCCTTATTTGTTGACACAGGTCTTCCTATATAATACAAGTGAGCCTTAAACTTGTAGCATTCCTTCTTCCTCTGCCACCCAAGTGCTCTGATTACAAGCATGAGTTGCCATACTTTGCACATCATTCCTTTTTTGTTGTTGCTGGTTTTGTTGCTGTTTTGAGATGGGGATCTCACTGTGTAGCCCTAGCTGTCCTGAAATTTACAATGCAGACCAGGCTAGCCTTGGACTCACAGAGTCCAGCTTGCTTCTGCCTGAGTGGTGGGATTAAAGCTAAGTACCACCATGCCTGGCACCTTCTGTTACACACACACACACACACACACACACACACACACACTCACACACACACACACACACACACACACACACACACCAAATTTTGTTTAATCGCTTGTCAGTTAATAAATCCTTTCTACTTTGGCGCTATTATGAACAACACTGTTGGGAACACTCATGTACTAGTCTTTGTGTGGGCATATGTTTTCACTTATCTTGGCAAAATAAATACTTAGCAAAGGAAAAGAAAAAGAAAAACATTGAGAGAGTGAGGTTAGAGAAAGGAAAAATAATTTATATGGAGATTTGATACTTTTAGAAGTAACAGACAATCTCCAAATATCCCCATTCATGTCAAATTTCTAAACTGCAATGATAATTTTACATGAATTTCAAATAATATGTTCAACACGAGTGTCTAACAATTGATTCATGTCCTTGAAAAGTCAACAGGTGGCAGCATATACCATTGCTCAACCCAGTTTTCTATCTGCAAAATGTATTTCTGAGAAGATGGGAAGGAATCTAGCTTTTGTAAATCAAATTCTTCTATTATTCCTGGAGTCGTTTATTCTACATTCTGAATTATCAGTAATAAACAATGGCTTCTAAAGTTTAAAGTTGCTCTTTGCCTCAGGAAGGAGTCAATTAGCCAACATTTAAATGGCCCAGGGAATTTTCCAACAAAACTCTTCTTTTGTGAATAATCCCAATTCCTTCTGCATGTCATCTATTTTAGGAATACTTGAATATGTATGTCCTCTTTGAATATGCATATACTTTACGGCAGGAGTGCATCTTTTATTGTGCCATTTTAAGTAGAAAATACTTGAAATGGCATGAGGAATAAATGAAACAACTACGAAAAAGCAAGATGTGTGGTCCACAGTGGCTTACTTGTGATGAGCCCACTGCCCTTCAGTAATACTGTGCTTACTTGCTGATTGTGCATGTTCCTCCTGAGGCGGCTCATCGGCTCCCTGTACTGAAGCATATCCAGATGATGCAGTCTCACTGCGATTGTCCTCTTCATGGGGAGAGGCAGTATTAGATGCTTCATTAGAAACGGGAACTTGCAAAGACACTGATCCATCTTCAACATCCACCTTTGGAAAGCATTTGAACAAAATAAGACATTTGGAGTGCATGCACCACATTGACATGTGATCATGGTGTTTTCATTGGTGATAACTTAACAGAAATATTTCTTAGCGTCATAAACCTCTAATTCATTTTCATGATCACAAAAACCTCTTGCTGGCCCCAGACACAGTAGCTGGGGTAGGAAATGGCTCTGCCAATGGGACATATATGTCTTTATTTGTCTGATCCCTTCACCTCAAAATATAATGGCCAGTACAAAGTAGGTGCTCAGTATACATTAATATATGCTATTCTGTCACAAAGGAGAACTGAGAATTGCTTTCATCTGCACATTTTTGTTAAAGATTTTATTGAGTTGATATTTATTGTATCTTGAAGATGTTTTTTTCATTTACCAAATACACAATTATAATTTTATTATTCTTTTTCAAACTAACATGATGGTTAATGACAAATAGAATTGAAATAATGACAAGGTTAAAACAGAGACGTGAATAACACCTCGGTAGTTTATACAGCTATCAGTCCTAATTATGATCCAAATAATAAGTACATTTGAGAAGAAGGGAAATGTGTATGTCCAAGATGGTAGGAATCTTCCTGTGTCTATGAAAGAACTATGCCTAGTGTTAGGGATAAACTGTGATTTGAACATTACCTACCCAGAGAGAGAAGTTATTTTTATGAATGCCCAGGCATATAAATACCACACTGCTGAAGTTCCTTCATAGAAAGAATATAAACGACGTTTACCTCAATTCCCAGAGCTTTGAGAATGTCACACTTGCACATGGGGCAAGTCCTGTGTTCTAAAAGCCACGGATCCACACATGTCTTATGGAAAATATGACTAATGAAGGAGAAAAGAGATGATTTAGTTATAAGATATGAAACAGAAACAACACTTTGACACAAACACACACTCAGATTACACTTAGCCTTTGCATGGATATCTTTTTTCCACTTTAAACATGTCATTAATAAAGGAGCCACAAGAATAGATTTTGAGATTTCATAAAAAAAAGCTCTTAAATGTACCCCCATGACTCTAGCCTCAGAAAGCTATTTTTAATATTCATAGCTTGAAAATGGCTAATGCTACCTGATTTAAGTCTGTTGGTATTTCAAATGTTATAATACTAAAAGTATCAGTTCACTCCTCTAAAATGGAATCACCATTCTCAGTAACAGAATGCTATAGTCTTGAGTATAACACAGTATCAATGCTTTAGGCAATGGAATATGTCCCTTGAATACCACTATTAGTTGAGAAGAAATGTGTTAAGAATAACCTTCCAGAGGAGTAATTTTTAAAAAAATCTAAAGAGTGAAGACTTCAAAATAGAGCACCAAGATGATTTTGGTTTTTCTCAATATAAATATTAGAATAAATTTAAAATAATCAAGTACTATAAACACACACACACACACACACACACACACACACACACACACTGGTGAATTGCTGACTAGGTTTCTCAGTTTCCTGCAATGAGAAGAAACTTTACTGGATTTTAGTGATATATCAATTCGGAAGCATTCAAAATAGTTTTCCTTCATTATGTTAATTTTGGGGATATTATTTTTACAGATATGAAAGAAGATGAAACTTACTTGCAGGTTAGGATGCGCACCAAATCATTTGGCTTATAGAGCTCAATGCACACAGCACAGCTATCTCCATCAGGGCCAATTTCCTATGGATAGAGAGTTAATGTGACTCCAACAAGAAAAAGTTTCAATAGTGATTTAAACTTGACACTTTGAGGAGGTAAAAATAATAAAGTTGACAAAATAGAGAAAGAACAAAGTAAATCATGTAGTAACTTCAACTCTTTTTTTTATGAGTCTAGAACTACAGAAAGCCATTTATAAGTTTTATTGTTATGTTCTCTAAAAAGGTATAATTGACATTTAGTAAATGTCAGTCATTTAGTTTACAGTTTTTATATGTTCTTAAAAACATATGCAGTGATCGAATTTCCACCACAATAAGGTATAGAATAGTGACATTATACCAATAAACCAATCCATATCTCCTTAGGAATTAAAGCCTTTCTCAATTTCTGCCAACAACATATATTTTCAATTTCTATAGCTTAGGCTTTTTGTAATAACACCATATAAATAGAATCATGTACTATATCTAGGTTTTGAGGCTCAGTTCCTTTACAAGGTCTTTGATATTCACATATGTTATTATATGTAACAGTAGGGCTCTCTTATCCTTTTATTACTAAATTTTTATTCCATGATATGAATATTCTACAGTTTATCTATGGATTTGGATTCTTTCCAGTTTGAACAATTTCTAATAACTACATTTAGGAATTTAATGGGACTATAGGGGTTCCCTTCTTTCCTTTATGGTGAATATCTAGTATGATAAGTGTATTTTTAACTTCATAAGGAATTACTCTGTTTTGCAGGGTGGTCATGATTATTTAGTATTATCACCAGAAGATACATAAGAATTCTAGACAGAGGCTGTATATAATTCACCGGGTCTTGGCTTTTCCAGTTATTTTCACTTTTAGCCAGGCTAATGAATGCGTACTGGTCTCAAGTGTGTTTCTAACTATGTATTTCTCTAATGACCAGTGACACTGAGTATCCTTTTGTATACTTCTCCACCAGGTGTTCCTTTGATGAAACGTCTATTTAGCATACTTCTTACATTGCTTACTTTTAAAGGAATAGTGTTATTGCTGTGAGCTACCAAGTGGGAGGTAGGACTTGAACCCAGGACTTTTCTGCAAATGCAGTAAGTGCTCTTAAACTCTGAAGCATCTCCTTGGCCCATGATTATTCAAATTATTGAGAACACATAATATTAGGTTTCATTATGTTATTTTTATTCTCTGTTATTTTTATTTTATGTGTTTTGAGTGCCTGAATGTATGTGTGTATGTCATATGCATACAGTGCCCAAAGAGGCCAGAAGAGGGCGATAGATCCTCTGGGACTGGAGTTATGGATGATTGTGAACCACAATGTGGGTGCTGGGGATTGCCCTTAACCACTGAGTCATCTCTCTGCCTCCTCACTGTGGATTTTTAAATTGGTTTCGTTGTTGATATGCCCTCATATGCTCTCCCATCTCCCTAACCCCGCTTGTCCCTACCGCTCTACTCCCCCATAACCTTTCTGCTTTCATACCACATGTTTGCATCTATATTTTTATTTGGTGATTCCTGTTGTTATGGGCTCAAAAGTTCTTTATATTCAAATTGTAATCATTTAATAAATATGTGGCTTGAAAATATTTTCTCCAAGACTGTACCTTGCATTTTTCTTTCTTTAAAAACTGTCTTTCAAATAAAAGGAAATACATTATTTTTGTTTTGTTTATTCATTTAGTTGAAACAAGATAGGGTCTTACTATGTAGCCCTGGCTTTCTGGGAATTTGCTATGTAGAGCAGGTTGGCCTCACACTTAAGAAACACCTATGCCTCTCAAGTTCTGGAGTTAAAAGATGTGCTCTACTATGTCCACCAAGAATTGAAATTATTTTTTAATTTAATTTAATTTAATTTAATTTAATTTAATTTAATTTAATTTATATGTATGTACATATTAACTTCTTGTATGTCTGTGTACCATGTGCATGATCGATGCCTGCAGAAGTCAGGAGAGAGTATTACAGATGATTGTGAGCCACACATAAGTATTAGGAATTGAACATGGGATCCCCTGAAAGAGTAACCACTGCCTTTGATCCATCTTACCACCCCCTTTAAACTTTAACAGTCAATTTCCACATTTTCTCTGTGGATTTGTTTTTGGGGTCATAGACAAAACCTATTAATATAAAATATTAGTGTATTCCACAAAATGAATTATTTTTCTCCAAAGACTTTATCAGCTGTATATTTAGGCCTATAATCTTTTTAGTTTAATATTTACACTGTATGGAGAATGGGAGCATTTTTATAATTGATACGGTGCTGTCTAGTTTTATATCAACTTGACTATAAGCATCATTTTGGAAGAAGGAATCTCAATTGAGAAAATGCTTCTACCAGATTGGCCTGTACTGCACTTTCCTGATTGATGGTTTATATAGGGAGGGCATAGCTCACTGTGGGTGGTGTCACCCTGTGCTGGCAGTCCTGGGTGTTATAACAAGGCATGTTAATCAAGCCAGTAAGATCTTCCAGGAGATTCTGCCTCCAGGTTTCTGCCTTGGAGTGATAGGCTGTGATATAGAACTATAAAGTGAAATAAACCCTTTCCTCCCCAAGATGCTTCTGGTCATAGTGTTTTAGTCAGTGCATTACGTTCTGGTTTCATTATTCATACAAAATAAACTGGCCAGGCATCTGTTGGTCCATTTCTGGATTCTATTCTGTTCATTCATTTATTGGTCTAGCACTTCTACACTCCCACAGACACAGCCTTAAAATAAAAATTGGAAAGGGTGTGAATTACTATTTGAAGTTGTTCCCATTTTTACCCCAACCACATATTTAGACAAGGTCTTGTCTATGTAGCCCAGGCTAAACATGACCCTGCAATCCTTCTCCCTCAGCTTGCTAGGTGCTGGAATTGAAAGCATGTGCCAGTACCATCCAACACAGTCTAGGAATACAGTCATGTGAGAAGTCTGAGTGCTTGTGAGAACATTCCAAGAAAACAAGAGTCTTGTGACCTTGGTTTGTTCAAAACATAGAGTTGTTCTTGGAATGTGGTGTCATGCTCCTCCCAGGTGTAGCAGATAGGATTGAGTTTGCTTTAGAGTCTTCAGTATTCCCTGGGGTTCTTATTCAATTAGATGATCATGTGCTTCTATGGAATATGTGTTTGCTATGCGTGGCTTGTCCTTGTAATTGTCTACCGCTTACAATCATGAGCACTTCACTCATCTGGCCATTCTTGACTCTCAGAATATAGATTTTTCTGGTTCTCTGAAGAAAAGTGGCCAGGACATGAGACTCTAGCCAAGCTTATTCATCAGACTCCATTCTCCCAGGTTCCACCACACCTCGAGAACTGATACAGGACATTCAACATCTACAGCTCTTAGTCAAAATTATTTTGACTATGCTGATACTTGAGCTTCTCCCAACATTTTTTCGTGAAAATTTTGGTTGAAACTGTATGTTAGTTAAGGTTAACTGCCACCTTAACAATAAACTTTTTGATCCACAAATATAATACATATCTCCATTTCTTTCAATATTTTCTTTTACTTTTTAAAGTTTTTATTGGTTATTTTATTTATTTATATTTCAAATGTTATCCTCCTTCCGGGTTTCCCTTCTGTAAACCCCAACCCCTCCCCCTGCTTCTATGAGGGTGCTTCCTCCCACCCGCCCCACTCCCACTTCACCACCCTAGCATTCCCCTACACTGGGGCATCGAGCCTTCACAGGACCAATGGCCCCTCCTCTCATTCATGTATGAAAAGGCCATCCTCTGCCACATATGTAGCTGGAGCCATGGGTCCCTCCATGTGTACTCTGGTTGGTAGAGTTTTCCTTGATCTTTTTCTCCATACTCACAATTGAACTTAAAGCCTCAAGGATGCAACGCAAGAGCTCCAGCACTGAGCTGTAATGCCCCAGCACTGAGCTGTAATGCCCCAGCACTGAGCTGTAATGCCCCAGCACTGAGCTGTAATGCCCCAGCACTGAGCTGTAATGCCCCAGCACTGAGCTGTAATGCCCAGCTCCTATCATTTCTCTCATTGGTGTTGTGAAAATTTTAACATGTAAATCTTATATAAATTTTGAATATTTATAACTAAGCACCTAATGCTTTTGAGGGTGTTAGAAATGGTAAATCTTTATTTCACTAAGTCATGTTGACTTTTTTGTTGGTGTCTTTTTTTCATCAATGTCCAAAACGAACTTTCAAACAAAGTTGTCCTGAAGCACTATGGTAGTTTTCTATCATTGCCATCACAGATTACAATCCCTTACAAGCTTACAGTAACAGAATGGCTTATTCCCTTTTGTGGAGGTCAAGAAGTAACCGAGGTTTTAGCAGTCCTTACTGTGGGCTTTTGGAAACATACCTATAATTACTTCTCCTACCTTTCAAAGAACCCTGGCATTCCCTGTTTCATGGCCTTTTCTTTGAACCACTCTGCCTTTTTTATTTTATAGCAATGCTGCTATGAATGGTGATCAAACCTCCTCCTTCCTCTAGCTTATATGGATTCTGATTATATTTAGGACTTGTCTAAATAATCCTGGATGATCTCATTCTCAAACTTTCCATTGCTGCAATTTCGTTCTGCCGGATAATAATATTCACAGGTGCCAGTGATTAGTATGTAAGGTACAGTTGGGGGCTATTGTACAGTCTAATTGCAGGATTGAATAGAATTTTAATACTCAATGAGGTGTATAATGGCAATGAAAAGACATTTGGACAATTGGCATTTAGTTTGAACAATGATTTGGTAGTATTGCTTTAAAAGTAATAAAAGTACCTTGTCTCCTTGTTTCAAGGTGCGCAGCTGAAGCCTTCCAATAGCTTTTTTAGCATCTGCCTTCAACTGCCTCTGTATTAAAAAAAACAGCCATTAGAAGACATATTTTTAAGAGAAGTATGATTTAAAATAGTGATTTAATATCTATCAGTAAAAATTACTATCAAAATCAAAATTTAGAGATTAGAATCAGTGGCTGGGGAGAGGGCTCAGGCGATGAGGTGCTTATTACGCAAGCATTAAGGATTAAGTTTGATGCCCAGCACTCATGTCAAAGCAAGGCGTCATAATGTGTGACTCTAACCCCAGCACTGAGGAGGCAGAGACAGGACGATTCCTGAGCCTCGGTAGCCAGTCAGTCTAGTTGATTCAGTGAGTTCCAGGTTCAGGGAAAGACTGTATCACAGAGTAAGGTGAAGATCGATTGAGGAAGACACATGCCTTTGACCATTGGCTTCTGTATGCATGTAAGGTTGCATGCACACACAATATGTATGTGTGTACACAAATATTTTTAATTTAAAAGTTTTTATACAATATATTTTGATCATATTCTTTCCTTTCCTCCAACTCCTCTCATATCCTCCCCACCTCCCTATCCCAACTTCATGTTCTCTTTCTCTCTCTCTCTCCTTCCCTCCCTGTCCCCCTCTCAAAAGACAACAGAAACGGCACAAAAAGTCAGAACAATAAAATAATAATGCCCGGCCAGGCCGTGGTGGCACACACCTTTAATCCCAGCACTTGGGAGGCAGAGGCAGGTGGATTTCTGAGTTTGAAGCCAGCCTGGTCTACAGAGTGAATTCCAGGACAGCCAGGTCTACACAGAGAAATCCTGTCTCAAAAACAAGACAAAACAAAACAAAACAAAACAAAAAACAAAAACAAAAAATAATAATGCCCTTATGTGTGGTTGATATACTGAATGACTCTCTATTGGAGGAAACTGAATTTCTCTTTCCCAGCAGGTATTAACAACAAATAGCTTCTTGACACACACACACACACACACACACACACACACACACACACACACACATTAACCATAATACATATCCCCTTTATCAGATATCAAACATGATCTTCCAAATTACTGAAACTTCTTTTTTTGTGTTTTAAAATGTATTCACTTGATTACTTCCCCCTCTAACATTCCTCCCCCATCCCACAGTACCCCCTCCCCTTCTCTGAGAAGGTGCCGGGCCCTTGGGTATCCCCTACCCTGGCACATCAAGTCTCTGATGGGGCAGGCACTACTCCCACCGAGGAACGGATTCTACAGACAGGTAACAGCTTTAGGCATGGTTGTTTAGGACCCACATGAAGTCAGAGCTGCACATCAGCTACATATAGATGGAAAACGTTTTCTTATAGTCCACGGAGTCAATTTTATGCTGCCTATATATTCACAGCTGTGTGGGGCCATCTACTAATCAGTGGTTCTCAACCTTCCTAATGCTGAGAACTGCTAATAACAGTTCCTCATGTTGTGGTGACATCCCCACCATAAAATTATTTCATTGCTAATTCATATCTGCAATTTTGCTACATTTATGAATCCTAATGTAAATAAATATCTGACCTACCACCCCCATAGGGGTTGCTAACCACAGGTTGAGAATCACTGCACTAGAGTACAGTGTATCTAGCAGGGATAAATCCTTAAAGAAAACTAACATTTCATTCCAAGTACCCATCAACTGCTAATGGTTCCACTAGGAATGGAATTTTCCAGCCCCTCTGCCTCCTCCATGCAAGCATGCTGACTCTTTTACAGGTAGTCAGTTGCTGTGAGCCCCAGTGCAGTGGTCCGATTATGTCCAGAAGATACTGTTTGCCCTAGGCCTCTGCAACATCTGGCCTTAACAATTTTTTTTTTTGCTCCCTCTTCTAAGATATTCCCTGTGCCTTGGGGTTAGGCCCTGTAATACAGATGTCCCATTTATGTCTGAGTATACCAGAGACACTCTGTTCTCTGTACTTTGACCAGTTGTGAGTTTCAGTGGTAACTGCTATCCACTGTACAAAGACACTCCTTTGATGAGGACTGAAAATAGCACTGATCAATGGGTATAGACTTATGAATTTAGAAGGCAGTTTGAAACTATGTCAATTTAGCAAAATGCTAGTAATAGCTCCACCCCCTGGGTTCTTGGCCAGATTTATATATAGTGTCAGACATTAGCTTCTCATGTAGAATGGACCTTAAATCCCAAAATTACTGAAACTTACTTACTGTGTTTTCCTACTTTTAAAAACAGCATCCCTGGGACCATAATGGCAAAAATAGTATGCCTCTCTTCCAAATGGATTCAGATGCTATGAATTTAGGAAGCAATTTTCCTATTTTCAAGCTCAGAGGACCTTAAAGTATACCTTCTCCAATTTCTTTTCTGAAATGGGTCTTGTTTGAACAAAAGTGCACAGGATTTGAATTCAAATGGACCTAGATTAAAAAAGTCTGATTTTTGTCACTGACTAAAGAATAACACTAACAAGTCACCAAAGTATTGAGCTTACTTTCTTTTCTATAAAAGGAGGAAAATAGACCTTATATATTTAATATTAGAAAAACCTGCTGCTTATAACCAATTTTGTCTACGAAGGGGGATGGATTCCATATTGTTTCACTGAGCACGTATCTAAGATGAGTCTGGATATTTAACGTCGAAGCAAAGCTCGTATAGGGAGTGGAACAAAGATGGAACTATTCTGCATATGTGAGTCACAAGTCATATTACGAAGCAGATGACCCTACAAGTTAAGAAAAGATTGCAAAGAATGGACTCATGGGCAGACTGTCTTGCTTTTATGCAGTTGGAATTGGCCACAGGAAAAAAAACAAGATATTTAGACTTAATTTGGTTTAATGCAGTAAATCTTTACTTTTTTTTTCCAGAAATAAACATCTATATTTTATTTAAGAATGTATCAGGTGAATGTGCTGTGTGTGTAAACTGAAGTCGAGGCAGCTTCCACATCAAGGGAGACGCCGTGTGGACTCAAGAGCATTGCAGCAAGACAGATGACACACAATCATATTCTGAGTTATACTCTTATTTTTCACTGTAAAAGCAATAAACATGGCAGAACTTCGTCAAACAATGGGTGTTGAGAACCAGAGTTCATTATGAGAAAGAAAGAGCTTTCCCTCCCTGCCCCCACCTCTATGCAGGCTCTGGTCCCCAGCAAGGTTTCCATCTCAAGGAGAGTTTCATGGAAATTACATATTTAATGCAAAGAAACTACCTAGCATAGTGCCTGACACATCGGAGATACTCAATAAAACATTCAGTAAATGGAACTATAAACTAGGGCTTGTAAATGAGTCCCACTGGATACAGGTAAAATATCCGTGAATATTCCAGACAATGATATTTTGAAAGAAAGCCATCCATGGTAGAGGTATGTAGAGAATGTGCCCAATGCATAAACATGCATCCCATATATCATTTTGAAAGATAGTTGACTGAAAGCTAACAAAATTACTAGCCAAACTCCTCCTCTTCTATCACGGGAAGAGTAAAAACCTGGCTCAGATTGCTCCTCAACCAGCAAATATAGACTAGTAGAAATAACTAACGCTGCTGCAAATGGAAGCCCAAGGAAAGCTAGGATAATAAAAGAGCTTGATCTTTGTATTCCTAGAGTCGGGTTCAATAAAACCATCTATAATTCAGCTGTTTTCTGAGAGTTCTCCAGTTGCTTGAGCTTGTAGGCTGTTAAGCCGTGTTCCTTTCACTGGGTGAACAGCTCGGACCCACAGGCCTGGCTGGGGCTCAGATTTCTAAGCCTCAGTACTTTCTTATCACGTAGATCGGGAGCTACTGCGACACTGAGGGAAAAAAATGCAACATAAAGGGAAACAGAACCAATGACAGGAAGGCATATAGTATACCCAGAAATATATCTTTGCTATCTGTCTTTAAAGAATTGCTCATTGAGGTTTAAGCATCACGTTCTATAGCCCAGCGGAGCAACGTGCTCATTAGGAAGTGCTAGTTCTCTCGCATGTTTATTTGATTAAGTATATATGCACACTGAGATGCGGGAGGGTGATCTGGCTGCAACATCTGTCACTCTGCTCATCACCAAGGTTGACTCAGCTAATTTGGCTGGCTAGGTCGGTGTCCCCTTTCAACCTTACCACTCCGCGTGTATCTCACCCAAAGCTTCATGCTTGGTTGGAGAGGACAACCTTCCCCTATAGAGGAGGAACATTCTTTTATCAAGGGTATATGAATAGCTGCACACCTCTGAGAGAGCCTCCAAGCAAGCTGTCAAGCCTCAAGCCAGCACTGTCTGATTGTTCATTCCTAAATTCAACATATTATCAATGCCCGAGTCTCCAATGATAATGTTTATGTGTTTACTAGTAATGAATGCCACACAATTTTCCTTCATTGCAGATATGAATGTAATACAAATTAATGTGAGGTTTGGGCTCAAAGGCAGATATGACATGTATGCCATATACGAATCTATTCCCAAGGAAAAAAGAGCTGGTATAAATACCAAGCTAAAAATAAGTGATGGGGTGAAATACACACACACACACACACACACACACACACACACACACTCACACACTCACACATGACCTAATTGCAAATTCCAAGTTAGTAAATCAGAAACTTGCCCCAGAGAAGGGGAATGCTAGAGGGGTGAGGTGAGAGTAGAGGGGTGAGGTGGGAGTGGGTGGGTGGGGAAGCACCCTCTTAGATGTGAAGGGGAGGGGGGAGATGGTGGGGGGTTCGTGGAGGGAGGACCAGGAAGGGGGACAACATTTGAAATGTAAATACATAAAATAATTAATAATAAAAATGAAACTTGATTATAGAAGAGCTCTAAAGATAGCATGTGTGTTCAAATGGCAGTTTGTAATTTATTCCATAAAAATGAGTACTTTATGCAGTTTTCAGACCTCACTTGAGAAGTTTCTTTGTGTCCTGGACGGTGGTGACTGTAGAAACTCACAACTAGTCAAAATGCAAAACATAAATGTCAGTGGGGTGCTCAGCCACCAATGGGACATGTGTATCATACCTATCAAAGCTCAGGGACCTCTCTCAAAGGATATGCTAGGAAGACTATAAAAGCCCGAGGTCAGGGACGGCCAGCACACAATGTCTTCTGGGCATGAGATGATCACTGAGGTTATGAACTCCTAGCAGCTGTGGCTGCTTGCACAAGATCAAACTAGTCAACATTCCTGCATGGAGGAAGGCCTGAAAGAAAGCCCCCATGCCTAGTTAGAGAGCTATTTATAGTTGATGGGTGCTGGGGGAGGGAGAGTCAGGCTTTTTTATTAAGGGTGTGGCTCCTCATAGTTGACCCATGCTCTAGTGCAGTGGGTTTCAACCTTCCTAATGCTGTGACCCTTTAACATCGTCCCTTATGTTATAGTAACCCCTAAGCATAAAATTATTTTCATTGCTACTTCAAAACCACACTTTTGCTACTGTTATGAATCTTAATGTAAATATCTTTTTTTTCCAATGGTCTTAAGCGATCTCAACTCACAGGTTGAGAATCACTGCTCTAGTGGCTTGTTCTACACCCATGGTATGTATATAATGTAATATATAATTAATATTATACCTATATATACATACACACACACACACACACACACACACACACACACACACACACACACATATATATATATATATATATATATATATATATATATATATATATATATATGCGTGCAGCACTAACTGGAGACGGTGGGCTAAAAATAGAGAGACGGGATGTTGGGATGTTGGGATGGAGTTAAGGAGAAGCTTGTAGGGTGAGTATCTTTAAAATATGTTGTATGAAATTCCCAAAGGATTAATAAAACTAGGTTTAAAAAAGAACTCTAGGTCCTATAAGTGTGTTACTTCTTAATCTTTCTCCCTCTAAACTCCTAGTACCTAGAAGACTGGGTCTTAATTGTTTTTAAAAATTCCCATAGTGGCTACTCACTGCTCTGAGAATATTTAATTTTAAAATATAAATGCTTCCATGGCTTCTCAAATAAGACATTTCTCAGTTTTAGTTATTTAAAGCCTCGTTTCCAGTACCTCTGGGGAAAGTAATTTTTAAAGAGCATTTACTGGGCCCCAACTACGTACCAGGCTCATCCCTAAGCTTTTTACCTGTGTCATCATGTATAATCATTAACTAACATGTGAAATAGGTATTTTAATTTCCAAGTTTTATAGTCAAGTCAAGTGGGTTCTGAAGCTTGACTAAAGTCCAGGCAGGTCTAGGTGCAGGGCTGAGTAGGCATAGGGCTGATTCAGTTCCAGCCCAGCCTGTATCTGACTTTAAAGCCCGTGCTCTCTCCACAGCTGTACACTTCCTCCATTGTGTGTTAGTGAGGAAACCTTTAAAAGGCTGTGCATTCCTTATGAAGAAGATAGAGGAAAAAAACTATGGGGAGAACCTTCAAAGTCAGCTATTACTCAGTCTTAAAATTGTTTCTAAATTGGCTATACATTGTGATTTGAGAAACATTTTAAATAGATGTATTATACTAACAACCTCTCCTCCTCAATGCTAAATCATATCTGGTTTAAGAATATTTGACAATCGAGTTGAGAACTGAAGGAAAAGACACTGTGTGTGTGTGTGTGTGTGTGTGTGTGTGTGTGTAGGTGTGTCTGTGTCTATCTATGAGTCTGTGTGTCTGTCTCTTTGTGTGTGTGTGTGTGTGTGTGTGTGTGTTGCAATTTTCTTAACAGAAGCTTAATGCCACTCCTCCAACCAATCACAAACTTTGACAGTGCCATGCCAGTAACTGAAGCTATCGGCTACAGTTTTAGGTTGTTGTTGCTGGTTTTGATTCTATGAATTTCCAAGGCATCTGGGAGGAGGGAGCTGAAAATAAAGTCAGACCAAGTCTCATTATTTATTATAATTTCCAATTTTAAAATTGTGGTAAACACAAGCTGTTCTATTTAGTTCGTCTGTATAATCATACCACATTACGCAAAACATGTCGGCCTGCTGATTTACCTGCCTGGATATGGCCACAGGGCATTTTACATTCAGTGTAACTGAACTATACACAAACAACTTATAGTGTTAGACTAATTACTTAATGGGGCTAGTGTACACAAAAACCAAAAAACAGGGGGGGGGATAACGCAAAGAAACTAGATATTTTTGTGAATGAGCCATTGCCTTTTAAAAAACAAACACTTCATTAAAAGCTAAAAATATACGACATTATCCAAGAATGAAGAAAAAAATCGGCTCAGAGTTTCTAAAAAAAATGACCTTTAAATTTGTTTGAAAATATATAGTGAAGGGATTCTTTCCCCCAGGATACCTATCTGTGAGCAAATGCAGTGTCTGTGCTATGTGGCAGTTTCAATGTGTGAAATAAAAGGCACTGAAAATGAAAGTGCAAAGAAAACCTATGCGTGATTCCCGAGTAAAAGAGTTCCTACAATATGAGTTTTCTTTAAATAAAAAAAATTAAGAAGCAACTTTTAAAAAAAATGTTCCTTATTTGGAAAGGAGAAGCCAGCGATTAAAGGAGTTCCCATAATGCTAAAAGCTCTGGAGACAGGGATAAAGAAGAATAGAGATCATTCCCATAAAGATGGCCACCATTAGCAGTATAAAGAACTATACCGCAAGGAAGAATTGTGAAGAAAGGGAAATTGGCCAATGGAGATGTTATAACTAAGATTATATAGCCTTTTCAAGCAAATATAATCAGCACCTTTAGAAATCATGGTACGACTGTAAATTTGCACCTCTAGTCCCTAGCTAATGCTTTCCCTTCTCACAACCCTGGAAGCTTCTGTCTTGCTCTCTGCTTCTATGAGATTAACTTTTTTTTTTTTTTACAAAGAGAAGAAAATTATGGAACTCTGCCATTCAAAATCATTTACTTGAAATTTGCTAGGAGAGCAGTTCTTAAAATGGATGTTCCTAAACATACGCAGGGTTAACTCTTATGTGGCGAAGGAGAAATTCAATAAATTGCCTCTGGCAATCATTTCACAATGCACAGCATATCAAATCACCACAGTGAACATTTTGGATACAAGTTTAGTTGCCAAACATGCAGCATAAAGTTGGGTAAAGACTTAGTGATATCATCTGGCTATGGTTATTCCTGGCTGTAGCCCCAACCAGTGTGGAAAACTGAGATGGAAGATTGCTTGTATCAAAAGTGCATCACCACCTCAGGTTAATTGTTATGGTTTCAAACTTAAGTGTTTTCAAAAGCTCACATTGTAAAGGTGGTGTCAGCCTATGGTATCACTACAAAATGACAGAACCTTTTGGAAGTGGGTCCAAAATGTATTGATGGCGTATCCTTGAAGGGGATGTTGAGACCCCACCCTTTCCTGTCTTCTTTTGTCTTCATAACCACAATGGGGCTAGTAATTACTCTACATAGCTACGTGGTCTGCTATGATGCTTTCGCCAGCTTAAAGTGACTGGGCTAAATGATTGTGGACTGAAATCTGAATTCTATGAATCATAATAAACTTTATCTACTTTAATTTTTCTCAAGGACTTTGTCATACTGGCAAAACCGAACCCAACCAAACAAAAATATACCAGCAAGAGTCTCAAAAAAAAAAAAAAAAACAACCCAGTAAAATTAGAGTATATTCTGAGACTCATTATTTGAGTTTCCTTTCAATCTATGTGAAAGTCAAAAGACTATAAAGATAGGTCTCATTTAGACAAGTATTTGTTTAACTTACTCCATGTAAGAGCCAAAATTCTCATGGTTTTGTAAAAGGCCCTGAATAATTCTCAAATTTAGGCAAGTACATACATGTAAACACACTGACCACAAATATACATTAAACATATGTGTCTGTGTGTATATATCTAAATGTACATAAAGACAGATAGATGATAGACTAATATAAGTAATGGTACAAAATATAAGCAGCTAATGGCTTTTTCAGTTAATTTAGCTAATAGACCATAATTGGAAATATTCCAGATAATACTAACAATAGTTTATCCTCAAAGACAATTGTTTGGAGGCTGGGTCTCACACTGTAGCCCAGGCATGTCTTTAACCCACTATGTAGCCAGGCTGGCCTGACATTCAGTGACCCTCTTGCCTCATCCTCCCAAATGCTGAGATTGTATACATAAGCCAACATCCTGGGTCCAAGGATTAATTTTAAGATATTAATACAGCTTAGCCCTTCCTCATCTTAGAGAACTCTGGCATTGTTATTATTATTTTTAACAGTAAGTTATAAAGAGATGTATGGAATAGCTCTATCTAGGGAACTAATTTGAGTATCAGACTCCCAGACTCAAATGGTAGGTGTGGAAAGGGCTGGTAGCGAGGATCATCTTGCCTGCAGCTGCTCGTACTGTCTGAAAGGCAGGGCCCAGCCAATCACAGCAGGTGTATATCACCTAGCTCGATTGTTGTGCAAAGCTATCTTGAAAAACTGGTAGAACATGGTTCATTGCTCCAGTCATATCTGACAATACGTCAACCACTGATAGAAAGGACACTTGGAGGGCCCCGTTCCCAGAGTTGGCTCATGTCCAATCATGGTTAACTTGGAAACATTCAAGGTATAAGCAACTAGTTCCACTCTGTTACCTCTTGTATTACAGTCTACTCACATTGTCTTTGATCAAAATTTTTACAACAAAACCATCATGTTTAAAAAAAATATATTTATAGTGGGGTGGTGGTGGCGCTCGCCTGTAATCCCAGCACTTGGGAGGCAGAGGCAGGCGGATTTCTGAGTTTGAGGCCAGCCTGGTCTACAAAGTGAGTTCCAGGACAACCAGGGCTACACAGAGAAATCCTGTCTCGAAAAACCAAAAAAAAAAATTTATATATAAATATATCATTGGTAAGTATTTAACATAGTATTAAAAATGTATTTATATATATGAACACTTCATTTGGTAAGTATTTACCATAGTAAAATCTAAGTATTTATATGCTGTTATATTTTTATGTTATAATATGAATATATAATTACATATAAATAACATTTGGTTGATATTTATAGACTTAATTATATTATAATATAGTATTTATATTAGCATAGTATAGCATTTGTACATATAAAATATATACAACATACACACCCAAACAGACATGCACACATAGATACACAATACAGTCTGTAAGGACAAGAAATTGGCTCAAGGAAACAATTCAACCATCTATAAGACCCTCACTAATATCTTTTATTGGTGTACCAATTTCATTATCCAATTACCCCTTGATCTATGGCTACTGGAACTTTGTAATAAGCTTGTCCAGAGTGACTTAACATAGCAATAAATTGGATAATTTTAATTACTTCTCAGTTAAGTCACTATCCATTGGCATTACATCTTGAGCTTTACTTATATGTTCCACTGTAGTTGATTACTATATGATCTGTTTACACATAGGAGCAGACTCTTATTATACCCTATTACAGTATGATTATTTTACTCTGTGTGTATATGCCATAGGTTAATATCATGTATTTTCCTAAATTTCTCTCCAACTTATTTTTGTTTGATTTTAAGGAATCACATCATTTTCCCAGTTCCTTTTTCTCCATCCAACCTCTTCCAAGTACCCACTCCACAATTGCTTAAATTCAAAGCCACTGTCTTTGTTATTGTGCCTAGTGTGTGTGTGTGTATATATATATATATGTATATATACATATATACACATATATACATATGTGTATATACATATATGTATATACATATATACACATATATACACATATATACATATACATATGTATACATATATACATATATACACATATATACATATACATATGTATATATTTATATATACATATATATGTACACACACACACACACACACACACACACACATATATATATGCCTAAGTGTACAAATATATTGTTCATGGAAGTTAGTGTTACTTATATGCATATAATTTCTGGGCTGACCACTCCTTGTTGGATAAACAATTAGGTTGCTCATTCCTGAGGATGACAATTTCTCCTGCTCTCAGTATTCCTTAGTTGCCTCTATCTCTTTGTCTAGAGGTTGGGGTCTGAGATTTTCCCCTTCCATGTTATCATGTCTATCGTTGTTCATCTTATTTCCTAAGAAAAATTCTCCCCCTGGCCAAAAGTTCATAAATTTGGCTAGATTGTCCAGTAAAGCCCGATCTTCCTGTCTGCTCCTCACCAGCACTGGGATTACAGTCAAGCCTTGGCATACTTGGCTTTTCTACAAGAGCTGGTGACTTAATTCAGACCTTAAAGTCTGTGAAACAAGCCTTTTAATATGTGTGTGTGTGGGGGGGGTATGTGTGTGACTTTGAATCCATAAGCATATATTATAGACGTGTTCTACTATTAATATACATTTCAGAACTCAAAGTATGGTCACGATATACCAAATAAACCAGAAGGTATCACAGAACTCTACATTTCTAGGACTGGCCTTTCCCGTGTATGAAATATTATTATGGAGAAATGTCACTAGTAATAATGATTGTGTCATGTTTAGGTTCCATGTTAGTTGGGACAAAGTGCATCACATATTTCAATTCACATTAATATGTAGTTAAAGGTTCCCATTAACTGTTGCACAGCATGGTTAACTCCTTCCATTATTATTATTTTTTATTACTACATATGACTTATAAAATCTAATGGGTTTTATTGTGACATTATATGACTTGTAAAATTTAATGAGTTTTATTTTGACATTTCCATTCATACATTTTTCTTCTCAAAAATAGTTATTTCTAAGCTATTGCTTATTAATTAAATTTGTCCTTTGACAATCTCATATATATAGCATATACTGATTACTCTCTCCCTGTACCTCCCTTATCTTCTTCCAAATCCATCAATCCATTTTTCTGCCTTTCTTGCAAATGATTCCTTCCTATGTATTTTAATTACTATATCATACTCTTCTTAAAAATCACTGCTCATTAAGAGTTAATGTACACCCAGCACTTGGGAGCAGAGGCAGGAGGATTTCTTAGTTCGAGGCCAGCCTGGTCTACAGAGTGAGTTCCAGGACAGCCAGGGCTACACAGAGAAACCCTGTCTCGAAAAACCAAAAAAAAAAAAAAAGAGTTAATGTACAAGCATGATACCAAATAGACATGCTAATATTGAAAGCAGAACGCTCTTGAGGCCTCAACCCTATACAAAGAACTAAGGAATGCTGAGACCAGGAGAAAAAGTCTTCCCCAGGGAAGAACACACCAACTGGTTATCCACTACCAAATGGTCAGTCCTGAGAACTTTCATAAAAGTAACATTTTAGAGAGTGAGCAAATTGTGTTTAGGTATTTAGGAAAACACACATGTGTGTGTGCATACACACATAACAACAATTTAAGAACAAGGGGAACTCATGGGAGTGTTTAGAAAGTGAAAGTGATGTCATTAACTATAATCTTAAAAATATTTTTTCAAAAGTAAATGTAAATCCAGCTTTTCTTGCTATACATATTCCATCTCCTATTTTACTGAGCACCTATTTTCTTTCACTTAACAGTATTTAATCCAATGTAAGGTATCATTGAGTATCAACTGCCTTAGATAATGTCAGGATACATACACTATATTTCTCTCCCAATCATAGGTACTGTATTCTTCAGTGTTATAGTGGTCATAACCACAGTAGTCTAGTATTTGATGTAATTGTGTCATAAGGTTTCTTGTAACATTCTTTTCTATTAAGATTGTTTCAAGCAGGAACAGCAATAGGATTTGTCATAATCAGTATGTCATTTTTATTCAGAAACCATTGGTATTTTTCATGATGTCTACAAGTTTTTCCACCAGCAAAAACAGGATGGTGTGTTCTTATATATCTTTTATGAGCCTGTAAAGGTATTATACCTGAGGGCTCATCTGAATAATTATCAAAACTTAGTTGCCATCAATTTATGTAATATTTGCTACTATGCCTCATAATCTTCAGAAGGAAGATATCTCTGGAAATGATATCTTCTCTAATATTCTTTTGGTTTGCTTTTTAGTGACAGAGTCTCACTATGTAACCCTGGCTGGCCTAGAACTCACTATATATCAGGGCTGGCCTTAAAGTCACAAAGATTCACCTGTTTCTGTTGGGATTAAAGGCACGCATCACCATGCCTTCTCTTAATAGTCTAATGATAGGGAAAGTTTCCATAATACAACTTCATCAACATTTCTATCAATACAGAACTAGGGTGGCTAAATGTCCAGTTAAAGTTGTAAACATGGACATGAAGCTTTTTACAAACAAATGTAGACTTATGAAAATCAAATCTACAAGTAACATTATAGCACTTAAATCTTTATAAGCAAAAGTGACTACTGCCCATATAGTTAATCTTTGTATCCTCAAAGGAGGAAGATAAATTCTAATAAAGAATAAAAGTGGATCTTCCAAAAGCCTTCTGTAATAGATGAGAAGCTTTAATGCTATTCTTGAAATTCGACCGAGGTACACTTTCATAAAAATGTATTATAATTTATGAAAATTGCTTAATTGAAAGATGAGATTAGGCCTAAATGTGCAATGAAGCTTGTGCAACACCAGGCAAAGTTCTTCACAAACCTTATTACTCCTGCCTCCAGAATTGTGAATAATATATTTCTGTTGTTTAAAATCCAGGAATAAACCTTATTACTTCATAAAGGAGTTTACAGATTTATTATAGCAATTAGAATACAGAACCACGGATCTTACTGTGGACACACAAAAACCACTTTCATCATTGTGACTAACCTTTGCATAGTTAGTCAGTCATATGGGAGATCATTTTCTCCAACTTCAGAGATAAAAGCCCACATGATGTATAAATGTCAAATATTAACACAGTGAATTTACTGAGCAGTCTGGCATTGGAATGTTAAACATCCTTCTGACCTTAGCTGGTAACAGGCTGAACCTGTCACCATTGTGATAAGCTTCTTCACTGAAGAGGACAGAAGTCAATTAATTCTAAACATTCTGATGTTCAGCATTTATTAATATATGGTGTTACCTAGTCCTTATATAAGTTTTATGATAAAATTTAAACTTTTCATCTATTGTGAGAGTCAATTAACTTTCTTAACTCTACAGAAATCTTGTTGCTTCTGGTCCTAAATATAATGAAGGTTTCTTTGCTTTGTGGAAAATTAGTACATGACATTGACATTCCTTTGAGGAACTTTTCAGATTATAAAAACACATTCTGTTGCTTCTATCACCTGAAAGTGTTAACTAGCAATGCCATGGGGAAGTGGGACAATACTGTGTTGTTACATTGACAAAACTTGAAGGGAAGAGTAACTAATGGTGGTGGCATGGGGAAGAGGGGAGGAAGAGAAGTAGTGAAATAATTACTCTGGACAGATACTGCATTTGTTCCTGAAGGCTATGTGGGAAATGAGAAAGACAGAGACCAAGAGAGAGAGAGAGAAGAGCAGCTCAATAGCTTCTGGCCTAGGGATAATAGAAATTCTGTAAAAAATGGGTGTGATACTGATATGTGCCTGTGTTGACTGGGAAGAACTAGAAGAAAGGGAGACATTGCTAAAAGGAGAAAAATGGTTGGAATGACAGCCTTGAGTATACAAAAGCCAGAAAGAGCATGTATAGCAGAGAAAGTTGGCTGCTACAGAAAACATCTTGTCTGTCAAAACAGGAGAGGAGGAGCAGGATCTAAATGCAGATACAGACAGAAGTGCAGCAATAGATCATAAATTTAAAGTCAGTATCTTTCTGGTACTTCTTCAAGTCAAGGTGTAGATACAGAGGGTGAGTGAAGGTGTAGCCAGTGAGTATGTCTACCCCTTGCACGTACATAGGTTGTACATGTATGGATTTAGCAAACATTGGATTGAAAATATTCAGAATGAAAACCTGCATCTCTCCTGGATATGTGTAGACTTTTTCTGACAGTCATTCTCTACAGAACATAGCATAAGTCTTATTTGCTTAACATAAACATTGTATTAGTTATTATATGCAATCTAGACAGGATCTAAAGTATTTACATTTGAATACATTATATGCAAATAATGTAATATTTAACATAAGAGACTTGAGAGCCCATGGATTTTGAGTATACAACAAGAGGTCCTGAAACTAATCCCTTATGGACACCAAATGGATAAATCTACAACAAAGAAAGTCACAGTCTGAGATAACATATGAATGGCCATAGAATCTAAGCTAATCGATTAGAGAATTGAGAATATGGGAAGTGGTAAAGGTGGTTTAAATATGACAAGATGAGGGATAGAGGATTATAAGTGCTCCTCTGTTCTAAAAGCCTTTGGTCGTTTTGTGCCACCATTTCCATACTTTGTACTTTTTAAAGCATTAATGTTAAAATATGGCAAGATTAAGAATATGCAGTATGTTTGTAATTTAACAATGTTATCATGAACAATTGAAAATGTAAAACCTTCCTTGGGCTGGCAAGATGGCCTAGTGGGTAAAGCTACTTACAGCCAAGCCTAACATGAATTCAATTCTTGGAACCCACAAGGTAGAAGGAGAGTAGGGACTTGAATACAAATTCATTTACTCATTCATTAATTCATTCTCTCTCATGCTTACATGTGCATGCGTGTGTGTGTGTGTGTGTGTGTGTGTGTGTGTGTGCGCGCGCACACACACACACACACACATTTATGTTCAGGCTGTGACAACAGTTATCTTGGTTTTATGAATACTTCTTCATCTGTACTTCCTAATTTCTTTGAGTGTGAAAGGCTTTTATAATTTAGAAAAACAGTTCATTTAAAGCAACATATGTATTTACAGTCATTTATAAATAAATGTTGGCTGTGCATCCTTAGAGGTGTTAAAAGACTTAATCAAGCAGGATTAACTTTGACAAATGACAGAATATAAAACTTGAAATGATGAAAGCTGATATACTTTTTGAATGACTGAATTTCATAAAGCATATTTATAGATCTTCTTTGTCTATCTAGTAAGTTTAATAATATCCATGAAACCAAACTGTAACTGAAACAGTAGAAATATATGAAAATTGGGGAAAGGGAGCATTACAAACCTGCTTCCTGCTTTGAGCTCTTGCATTCCGTAATCTTCGAGCAGAATAAAAGATAAAATAGCCCACGGTTGCTGCCGTAATAATGAAAAAGGACACGGAAACGAAGAAAATTGAATAATGATTCACCCAGGGGCCATGTTTTTTCCCTACTTCGATGACCATTGTTACTTGTATGCCTCTTTGAATAGACTGTAGAATTTTTGTTCCTTTCAGATTGCCAATCATGATTGCAACAATGTCTCCTGCACCTGTAAAAGAAAATGAATTCAGTTTTAGTTTGAGATCATTAATATAAAAAGCCAACTTAATGGATGATTTAAAACATTTAAAATGAGACCTGCTGACACAAAAGGATGTGTTATCATTCAGTTAACATTACTAAGCACCTATTACATATTCAAAAGACATAAGGGTTATAACCATGTGTAAGATTTAGGCATTGATCTCAGGAGCCTATAGTTTAAAGCACTGGTTCTCAACCTTCCTAATGTTTTGATCCTTTAATACAGTTCCTCAGGTTGTAGTGACCCCAAGCATAGGAATTATTTTGTTGCTACTTCATAACTGTAATTTTGCTGATGCTGTGAGTTGTACTGTAAATGCCTGATAGACAGCATATCTGATTCATGACCTCTTTGTGTCAAGAACAGCTGCTTTAAAGGACGGCATGACACACACCATTAACCGTAATTCAACAGCGTTACCTTTGGAGTCTAGTTTGCTTGTCTCACTCTGCATCCCAGGCAAGCCTGGAACTCAGGTCCTCCTGCCTGATCCTCCTGAGTAGCTAGGAGTACAGCAAGCCTGAAAATTCACGCCAATACGCAAACTGTGTGAAGACCTTCTTAATGACAAATAGTCCACTACTGGTAGGCAATAGAACTTACCTCCTCAGGATTATTAAAATACTTAGATGTGTTTTTTTTATTTATAAGAAGGCAGATTGTCATATTTAGTATTTATATATAAAGCTTTACGTATCAAGATAGGGATTTTTGACAAATAATCTCATAATATGTTTTAAAGCCCATACCCATGTTTACAATGTGGAATTTTTCTTTTCTTTTCTTTTCTTTTCTTTTCTTTTCTTTTCTTTTCTTTTCTTTTCTTTTCTTTTCTTCTCTTCTCTTCTCTTCTCTTCTTCTTCTTCTTCTTCTTCTTCTTCTTCTTCTTCTTTTTTCTTTTTTCTTTTTTTCTTTTTTTTTTTTTTTTTGGTTTTTCGAGACAGGGTTTCTCGGTATAGCCCTGGCTGTCCTGGGACTCACTCTGTAGACCAGGCTGGCCTCAAACTCAGAAATCTGCCTGCCTCTGCCTCCCAAGTGCTGGGATTAAAGGCGTG
Organism: Apodemus agrarius; assembly: GCA_964023405.1. Classification (NCBI taxonomy): domain Eukaryota; kingdom Metazoa; phylum Chordata; class Mammalia; order Rodentia; family Muridae; genus Apodemus; species Apodemus agrarius. The sequence continues at coordinate 99,845,316 of OZ030010.1, read as the reverse complement.
TACAACCATTGCCTGCCTGTGGTATTTTTCTACGTCTTCAAAGATAATATCTAATTTACACAAGCTACTTGGGAAGGAGAAGTAGACTTGTGAAAGGAGAACATAGGACAAGAGAGGGCAATGGGTAGGCTAATACAAAGCTCATTTTATCCATGTATGAAATATATTTCCTTTCTCTTTCTTTCCTTCCTTCCTTCCTTCCTTCCTTCCTTCCTTCCTTCCTTCCTTCTTTCTTTCTTTCTTTCTTTCTTTCTTTCTTTCTTGTCTTTCTGTCTTTCATTCCTCCTTTCTTAATGTTCTTTGAAACAATGAAGAAAAGGATAATCCTCATCCATCTAACATTTATTACGAGAAAGGAAAAGAGAAAGCAAGCAGGCAGACCAATAGGCAGACATTTTGTTTCAAGAGCTCTAAGGTTTTATATATAGACCTGTTCAGATTAGCCAAGAAAATAACACAAAGTAGTGATAGAAGTATTCGTTTCTATTTAGTGCCAGTTAAGGACAAACCTGAACTTGCACTACTACTGTTACTAAAGGCCCCATATCTGGAATAACCTCCTTTCTACTCCCAAACATGTTTGGTTAGAAAAGCAAGACAAACCTTATCTTTCACAATGTTCTGAGAATGTCATTGTTTAAGCCATTCCAATGCTTATCAAGGTTTATAATCCTCCTACTTTTTATGACCCAAGATGAATGATCCTAAGCAAAAGAAGGGTTCTTTGAATGTTAATGTATTGCCAACCAGAGAAACCCCCTATTGATACTAGGTTAAGGTATTACTCAAGGTTAATGATTAAACTCCAGCCTGGAATAAACAACCACCCACAAATAAGACCTTTAGACTAGAATTTAAACACAAAGGACAATGCTAAGATAGTGTTGCCATTTTCAATGACTAAAAGTAAAAATCTTAAACGGGTGGTATATATTGTGGATTTTTTTTAACCCAAGGAAAATATCCTTGAACTTTACAGCTCTGAGTAGCAAAAGACAAAAGATTGGGCCACATAGAAACACCTCCCAGTACCCAGGCTTGGATCTTTTCCTAATATATGCAAAAGCTATCACCAAAGAGTCTTTTATCAGTTTATTTTATGTATATGTGTGTTTGCGTGAATGCGTTTATGAGCACCATGTGCAACGTGCATGCACTACAGTGAGAGGCGGCTGTCAGGGCCCGTGGGACAGCAATTACAGACACTTACAAACTGCATGTGTCTGGGAACCAAACCTGGGTCCTCTGGAAAAGCACTGGGTAGTCTTAACCTCTAAATCATCTCTCCAGCTCATCACTATAGATCATAGTTAAAGCCCCCCCCATACCTATTTTTACAGGTGACAGTTAAACTCCTGGGGATCTTACTGACTGATGCATGACAGAGAACACAGTCTGATAGTTAATGGCTCACTGTCCTATTTCCATGGAAGAATATTACAGAAGATACAGGAAGTGAAGAAAGTATAAAATGCAGACAGCATTTCTTGTATATTTATCTAAAACAAACATGACTAAATGTCATCTAGAAACATATGGCCAAAATTTCCCTTATGGGTGAAAGAATTTCTAAGTTAGGAGGAAAGGGGTCTTTTGTTTGTTTGTTTGTTTAAATTTCTAGCCATGAAACTAAAACCTAGCATTCTATCTTTTTCCTATAAGGAAAACGTCTGTAAAATTTTCATTAGTCACATAGTATGATACTGTAATGGATATGATATTTGACAGTAAAGCTACTTTTAAAAGTCAACTGTAGAAAATATTGCCCTTTGAAAGCGTTCTTTTTACATCATAGGTGTGACCTTCTAATTAGTGACTAGAATAATTCTAGAGTTTTTGTCCCCATTAGAAGATACAGACAAAGCAGCAGGAGTGGCTACTCAGACTACCCACTGTATTCAGATTTAAATAAAAAGTCAAGAATGTACACTGTGTATATATCAGGAGCAAGTTTGTGTTTCACTACCCACCATCTGTATTCATACCTTCTGAAGTCTAACAATGACATACACTGAATTACACTTCCAGTCATATAGAAGACACATCTCATTTCAGCATGGCTCACAGGCTGAAGTATCACTGAGAAGAATAGTTTGTATGATACCAGTGCATTCCCACATTTATATGAATTTAAAATGAGTAGACATTTTAGAGAAAGATTTCATTTTTTGAGGTGCATGCATATGTGTTTGTGTGTGTGTGTGTGTGTGTGTGTGTGTGTGTGCATGTGTGTCTGTTAGGGGTATGTCCTCATGTATAGGGAAGCCAGGGTTCAATGTCAAGTTGTTTTCCTCAGTTTCTTTTCATCTTATTTTATGAATCACATCTTTCCACTGAACCTTGAGTTTGCCAATTGAGTTAGATGAGAGTCCTGTCTCTGCTTCTCAAATGCTAGGATTGCAAATCAAGTACTTTGCTACTTCTCCCCCGCCCCCATAAACATTTTTTTTTTGTCTATCCTAGACATTATTGTAGATCTCTTCTTCCTCAATGCCTTACAGCTTTCTAAAACTCCTACTTATCCACTGGTCCAAATAACAGATAATGGTATAACAACGCTTCAAGTCACATGCTTTAAGGAGCAACAGAGTGTTCTTTTAAGAAATAATTTACTATAGTTTTTCAACCATAGCCTTCCTTCCCTCCGTCCCTCCCTCCCTTCCTCTCCCCCTCTCTCCCTTCCAGTCCTCCTCCCACTTCCCCTCACTCCTCTCCTGTTTCCCTTCAGAAAAGAGTAGGTTTTAAAATAAGACTAGGCACAAACCGTCATGTCAAAGCTGGACAAGGCAACCCAGTAAGAGGAAAAGGGTCCCATGAGCAGGCCAAAGAGTCAGAGACACCCCGTTCCCATCGTTAGGAGTTTAACCATAACTCTACGCTAAAACCACAGCAAGTATGCAGAGGGACTGGTGCAGGTCCCATGGTTGCCACTGGGACAATGGTGGCTCAAAGCATTGTGGGAGTGGTCAAACAATGACTGGTTTGACTTGAGGTCCATACCAGAAGAGTAAGTCCATGCCTAACTCTATGTAGGTGGCCAGGATCTGGAAATTCAATGACTCAGAGACCTAGGGGAGAACCAAACACAACTGACAAACAAGTCAATGTCACCGGAGTTGTCCAGTTTGGTGTATCTCCCTTACACCCTACTTCATGCATACTCAGGTTCATGTGTGCCATTTGTTGTCATTTACTTTTTAAGAACTCTATTTTTGTTTTTGTACTCTCATCCTCAAGTCCCCAGCATACATCCTGATGACTGCCCCCTTTCCCATTTGCCTCTGTATCCCTGATGATCCAGTTCATAATCTTCCAGAGTTAAAGCAAATGTTCCATTGGTTTTATTTTTAATCCTTATTCAGTGTGCATGTGTGTGTGTGTGTGTGTGTGTGTGTGTACGTGTGTGCATGTGTGTGTGTGTGTGTGTGTGTGTGTGTGTGTGTGTGTATGTGTGTGAACACATTCGCATGAGTGAGAGTCTGTTCATTCCTTCTACAAAGTAGTTCCTGGGGATAGAACTTACATTATCAGGCTTAGCAGCATTGCCTTTACCATCCACTAAGCCATCTCCCTAGCACCCATCACTTGAATTTTAGCTTCTGTCTAGCTCTTCATTTTGTCTGACAACTTAAGTCAGCATACCAACTCCCTCTCTAAACTAAGAAACTTCTTTGGAGTGGAAAAAGTCTTTAATTCACTACAGCAATGGTTTTCTTTTGGGGACATTTAGATAGATGTTTCACACAAGTAAGATTTACTGGAAAAATTGCTTTACACAAATAGTAAAATTTAACCGTATTTATGTAGGTAGCTTTTTAATTTTGGGTAGTATATGTATATAGTGTATGGATATACATTAACATGTGAATACAAGCGTGCACGTACACATGCTATGATATACTTATGGATATCAGGACAACCAAGGGTATCAGTATTTACTTCCCACCTTGATAGAGTCAGGGTCTCTTGTTGCTTTTCTCCACGGCATATTACATGTTAGCTAGCCTTTGAGCTTCTTGAAATTTTCCTGTCTCTTTCTTTATTTCCCTCTGGGAGAATTGGGCTTACAGATGCATACACTACTCTGTGTGGCTTTACCTGGATTCTGGAGATTTGAACTCAGGTCTTTATGTTTACATGCCAAGTGCTTTCTGCATTGAGCCGCCTTTCCAACTTTTTTGTATTAGACATAATACATTCAACATAGTCAAATATGTTTAGCTAAGTCCTTATCTTTAAAAAAAAAGTATATCACTACAGGGTTAGGAATGTGTCAAGGTGGGGGGATAATGAGGGGTCTTACCCTCTCAAAAGTGAAGAGGGGTTGAAGGTAGGGACTATGTGAGGGGTGAACCTGGAGGGGACAGCAATTGGGATGTAAAATGAATAATTAATGGAAAAGCGGTAATATGTTATAACAAAAATGTATCTAGTGCACACAACCATACAATCAGCTTTTTTCCATGAGTGAATATAATATACATTTCAGTAAAATATTAGAATTTTTAAAACAATCTGTGAGCAGTGTTTTATTTCTGTAAAACATTCATGTCATATACTGATTAAATTTATATCAGCTGGGCAGCAAGATGATTCAGGGGATAAAAATCCTTGCCACTAGAGTCTGACAACTGGACCCTGTAAAAAAAAATCCACAATGTTATGGTATGTGAATGCTCATCGCACTAAAAATAATTAAGTGAAAAACTACTAACAAAATATTAGGCTCATTCCATTATAGATTTAACACAGACTTTTTGCTCTAATGGACTATGTGAAGCAAATGGATAAAGAAATCAATCCATTCTATCCCTATATTATTAAAAGCATGTCATCATTAGTTGTACTTGCTTCTTATTCCACAGACAAAAGTGTACAAATATGTAATAATGCCCCATTTTCATAACTAAGATATACTAATTATGATTTGTTATTGACAGTGGGTTAGTTTTATAAGCTATTATTTAATATAGCAGTAGTATTATCTGTCCCCAGACCCTTATAATTTGCACTGAAGTCATACATTATTGAAGCTGGAGTAGACCTCATGGAGCAGCCTAATTCATTAAAAAAAAAAAAAGAAAAGTAATCTAACGCTGAACAATTTTCCATGAGGGAGGAAGAGTCTTGTCTAGCTTGTTTCTAATAGTATCAGCCCTCCTGTACAATTTGGTTTTTTTTTGTTCTTGTTGTTTGTTTATTTTGCTTTTTCTGAGACAGGGTTTCTCTGTGTAGGCCTGACTGTCCTGGAACTCACTCTGTTGACCAGGCTGGCCTTGAACTCAGAAATCCGCCTGCCTCTGCCTCCCAAATGCTAGGATTACAGGCGTGTGCCACCACTGCCCAGCCCTCCTCTACAATTTGATGCTTCTCCACTGTTGTTGCATAAGAGACAATCAAGCAGAAAGAGCAAATGGGCTTCCAGAGGGCTACGGGCTTCAGTGCAAGTACACCACACAGCATTTATAATTGTTGATCAAAGACATTTCTGTTTACCTTCTCAATTTTACCTGATAGTGAAGGTTACAAGATAAAATTTATCTATACACGAAGGTCTTAACATATTTAATATAAGGTAGGCATTGCTATTGCTCCAATTTCAAGGGAAAATTGAATTCCCAGCCAGGAGAGGAAGAGCACAACACTAGACATTGGCTTTGGCGCTCTGCTTTCCACTCTTCTAGATTAGCTCTATTTTTAACGACATCCAAAGTGATTTGACTTTCAAAATAAAAATTAAAGAGGGATATCAAGGGGTACCCACCCCCACACATACTTGCACACATGCAAGTAAAAAATCAAATCAGTGTATATGCAATCCTAAGAGAGGTTTGGTTTGGTTTTTTTTTTTTCTATTTGTTACTCTATTGAAAACCACAAAATAAGATGTTGACTCTGGATTCCAAAGAACAGATTTGTTTTAGTGGAACAGCAAGAAAATCAAACAAACAAAAACTTGCTCTTTGTTTGGGAATTAAATGCAAGGCCTCCAGAATGCCACCATGACTGACAGGCAAGCACTTTACCAGTAAGCCACACCCCAGGATTCTAAAGAAAGCCTTTTATGACTGTTGGGTGTGTGTGAATTTGTGCTGCTAATGCAAACCTAGCTGACTTTTGTTTTCCTTTAAGCTCTCCTATGGCCTTCTAGTATTGCACATGGTCATTATTATGGTTTCGACTGATTCCAAACCTTTCAGGTCTTCAAGTTAGCTTTAGTGATTTTTAAAACGATCTTTTCTTTTGTGTTGTTGTGCTAAGAACTAAGCCCTGGGCCTCATGAGTAACGGGCAAATATTCTGTCACTGAGCTATTATTTCAGTTTAATAAGTGATCTTTCTAAAGTCTCCCAAAACACTCATTGTGTGAAGTTAGCCACTTATAATAAGCAGTACATATATGGTCACAATTTATTGTGAACTTTGACTATTCCCAAAGTAGACAGTCATTGACTGGGGGATAGAAAGTGAAAGAAAGAACGAAGACACATGCATATAGGCTAGGAGAACTTTTTCCTTTCAGTTTGGTCTCACATTCTTTTTGAAATGCTGTGCATGTATTCACATAGATGTGCATAGGACACGTGTGGGAGTCATTTCTCTCCCTCCAACATACAGGGTCTACAGAAGGAACTCTTGTCATAACAAGCACCTTCACTCGCGGAGATATTTTGCAGGCCCTTAGAGTCTCATGTAGCCCAGATCTGCCTCAAACTCACTGGGTAGCTGAGGCTGACCCTAAACTTCTGACCATCCTGTTATCACCTCCTAACTTCTATGTCACTCACCGGGCCAGATAGCACTTTTATTTTTAACAAGATTTAGAAAATATAATAAACATGATTTTTCGGGGGGGGGCAATTTAAAATACAGCCCTTTGCCTATTAGGGAGAATGAGGTACTGCCTCTCTCTATTCCACTCAAAGCAGTTCTTCAAAGCTCATAAAATGGATCTTCTCTAAGGACAAGCATTCCAAGCCTCAGGAAGACAAATCCAATGATCCAGGAACAAACTTGTTTCGTTGCATCTGTGTCATGTACACTGTATCATCTTTCTCAAAATGTAAGCTTGTTCTCTTACATTTTATATAACAACATATTCATTGCAAACAGATTGGACAGTCTATAAAGTTATCTTTAAGATCAATATCAATGCACTCATTTATATATTTTTCTAAGTTGTAAAGTTATCTAGTCTTTCTAGTTTTCTTTTTCTTCCTTTTCGTTTATTAGTTTGGTTGTTTTGTTTTGTTTTTGAGACAGGGTTTCTCTGTGAGCCCATGGATGTCCTACAAGTAGCTTTGTAGGCCAGTCTGGCCTTGAACTCACAGAGATTCACCTGCTTTTGCCTCCAGAGTACTGGGTTTAAAGGTACAAGCCAGCTTGCTATCTAGTTTTCTATTAAAAGTTTCACTATTAATTCTCTACTTTAGAACCAGCAGAATGTGATCTGAATAGCTCAGGTGATCAAATCAGTGCCAATGACTAAAACTTTAAATCACTTCCTTATGGGCCAGTTACACAGAAGACAGACAGTATCCCCCAATTTCATCCTATTTATTTTCAATATCTATACACAGTTTGGGTACTGCGTTAGGTTATAGGGCTATAGTAAATGCCTAAAACATAGTCCCTGTCTTGGGAATAGTGATAATAAAACAGAAATGTCACAACTCTTTTATTAATTATTTGAGGTGGTAGTGGTGAGTGCCTATAGAGGCCAAAAGAGTGTCACATTCCCCGGGGAGACCAAGTTAAAGGTGGTTAAGAACCATCCAACATGCATGCTGGAAACCAAACTTAGGTCCTCCAGAAGAGCTAGTGCTCATAACCACTGAACCATCTCTCTAGCCTCTGTAACAATGCTTACCACCATTACTGAATATCATTCAACTAATATATTAAATCACAATGGTCTCTAGTGTAAGCACTATGGAAGCATTTATTTTCTTTTTCGTATTCAAACTGGACACAAATTAGATATAGGGTCATGTTGATAGATGACCTTTTTCATTTATTTTAAAAATGTAATGATATTATTATTCCAGTTTAATCTTATTTACTTATAAACACAAACTCATTAAATGAGTATTTATAGAGAATAAAGACAGTAAGTTCTGTGTTTCTGGACCTTTTTACTCACCTTTGATACTAATGTGTCAAGATATAAAATATATTATAAGAAGATTTTTGTAACATATGGTGTATTTTAAGCATAATGATAGAATATTTACAGGACCTGGACATTTCAACAAGAAATATAAGGAGATGAGTAAAAATAGCATTCTTAATTTAATGTTAGGAAGGCAGAAGTATTCACTAAGAACGAACCACAAATACTAAGGCTACTGAAGTACCATGTGGTTGTTGTAAAACTAAACTCACATTCAACACTGCCCAGGCATCTTGACACTGCAATGGAGTCAGTACTCGGGAATTCACTGTTATCTAAAACGGACAAAGTCTATGTGTGAGGAGTTCCTGCACAGGAAATAAACAACCCTCTAATCAGGAGAATCTGTAACCAATCACCTGGACTTTGGAAAATTTACTCTTTCCATAGTGGGTTTCAAAGACTTATTTTTTTTTTTCCTTTACAACACAAACTCTTTGGGCAGTTAGGGAAGATAACTATTTCAATCAGGAATACCAAAGCTCTCAGAATGGAAGTCTAAGAAGAACTTCTGTAAGACAGAACATATGTAAGTGTGTATAGTACAGAAAGTTGTTCTATTGGTTTGGACTCTCAAGTATTTCAGCTGTAGGTTTGGAGAGCACAGCTACACCAGGGACATGGAAGAAGGGATCAGTTTTGATATTATACAAAACAGTCTCTAATAGATGAAGTCTTCAGAAAGCAGCATATTAAAGATAGTAGGTAAATAGATGCAGATGACCTTCTGTAGAAAAGGTCACGAATGAATAATTTATGCATGACCTATCACATTTACAAGTATACAATTCTCATAATTGTTTTGAAAACATCTAGTCCTGTCTTGGCTATTTTGATTTCCACCAGTTGTTATGTTCAGCATACCACAAAGAATCCAAGAACTAGATTCACAGCTCTCCAATTTTCTGGTCTCAGGACATTTTTACATGTTTTAAAAGTTACTGATGACTTCAAAGAACCTTCGTTTATGTAGGTTATTTCTAGTGACATTTACCAGATTAGAAGTTAATACCAAGGATTTTAGAAAAAGTTAATTCATTCATTTAAAAATCATCATAAATACATAACATTATTTTAGTAAAATAACATTTCTTCAAAATATAACAAGGAAGAGTGGTGTTATTTATATCTTAGTGGAGGCTTATGAAGTAAATTTTTACTCACAGAAATGATGCAACTGGAGAAGTAAGTGTTGCTTTAAGAGTATCTTCAGATTAACTGTATATACTGCACTTTGATATTACATCTGATTTGAATTTTTAGTTAAAAGGTATAATTTGTAACCATGTCAATAGACCCTTCCTACTTGGTAAATGGAAATCCACTGGTTTGTCTTGCATATTGAATGTTTATACTCCTCCCCGCACCCCCCCGCACCCCCTCCCCGTTTGTGTGTGTGTGTGTGTGTGTGTGTGTGTGTGTGTGTGTTGTGTGTTCCTGTGTCCTGTGGAGAGCTGTATAGGTATGTGGGTACATATCTATTACATATCTATGTTTACAAGTCCACGGAGTCCAGAGGTCAACCTGAGATGTCATTCCCCAGAAGCCATCTACTCTGCTTTTTCCAATCAGGCTTTTCATTGGTTTAGATCTCACTAAGAAGCTAGGATAGCTAGCTAGCAAGTTCCAGGATTCAACAGGTCTTAACCTCCTAGGCACCTGCATTCTAAACCTGCAGAATTGCACCCAGCTTTGTCCACATGGATTCTGGAATTTGAACTCAGATCCTAATGCTTGCAAGGCAAGCACTTAATCAACTGGGCTATATCCTCTGCTTCTGCTTATCCATTTTAATATCATGCACTGATCATCAAAGTACTGGTTCATTGAATTATATAGATCTAAATAATCACTCAAGACGATACAATATCAAGGAGTAATCGGCTGTTAATATCAGCATGAATGCTATCAGAAAAGCCCAAGTATCAGGAAGTTACCAAGTTTATACGGTAGGTTCATTTTTTAAAAAAATTCCAATTTTGCCTGAAAACTTAAAAATCATATCATTGGCGGCAAATACTGTCAGCGCTTTTCCTTGAGATGACAGGCTCAGTTTTCATTCTTGAGAAAAGGTCTTCCAAATATTTAGCTCTGAAGAGCTCCTGTTTGTCAGTAGGTTGTCAAGTTAAAAGGAGGTATTTGAAAAGAATAGCTACCTCAGCTGACAGCTCTATCCCACACGTGCTTTTCCTTCAAACACAACACTTGATTGTGTTGCAAGCTGCTTTATGCTTATGTCACCTACCCATCACACAGAGATGCACCAATGTGTCAGCGGCGTGGAGGAGAGACTTAATAAAATTATTTAACTGATTCATCTGGGTATTTTTGAAGTGACCTTCAGCTTTATTTCTAATCTTAATGTTATGTTTTTTATTAATTGTCCAAGTCTTCATAAGACACGCATTGATCACATTCACTCGAACACCAGGCAACTCCACCCTCGCTTCCTTACCCACCCAACTTCAAGTTCTCTTTTTGAAAACCTATCAAATGTACAGGGAGGGCACTGGTGGTGCACACCTTTAATGCCAATACTCAGGAAGCAAAGGCAGGCAGATCTCAGAAGCCAGCCTGGTCTACAGAATGAGCTCCAGGACAGCCAAAGGCTACACTGAGAAATCCTGTCTGAAAATCTAAAATGACAGCAATAACAACAAACCCAAACCAAGCCAACCATCAAGTTCAATTCGTGTTACTACTGGGTATGAGGCCCGCCGTGGAGCTAGGGCCTACAGATGTCATGCTCTTAAAGAAAACTTACTTTCCCTCTCCCAGAAGCTATCAAACATCTGAGTTCTTCAGCTAGGCATGGGACTTCATGCCCATCTCCCATTCCATGTTGCAATTTTGTCTGGCTTTTGCTTATACAGGTCTTATGCATTCTGCCATAACTACTGTGAGTTCACGTGTGCAACTGACTGCCCTATTGGGTAGGGAAAATGCCATTTCCATGCAATCATCCACCACTCTGGCTTACAATCTTCCTGCCTCCTCTTTCACAATGATCACCGAGCCTTGCAGAAAGAGATGTACTGTAGATACCCCATTTACAGCTGAGCACTCCATGGTATTTGGGGGACATTCTCTGCGAAGCTGGCATTTTCCTTTTCTTATAAGTACACAGGGGTAGAAGATAACAATTAATACCATCTAGTGCGTTCAGTCTTAATTTGTTTTCAGATGCTAGTGGATAGGCTCCCTGCCGGGAGGTGGTGACATGTACCTTTAATCCCAACACAGAGGTAGGTAGAGGGAGGCAGACGCAGGTGCATCTCTGTGAGTTTGAGTCCAGCCTGGTCTACAGAGGAAGTTCCAGGATAACTAAGGTTACAAAGAGAGGCTCTATCTCAAAAAGCAAAACAACAACAAAACTGATGTTAGTAGTTTTCATCACTGCTTTTATATTATTTGTGTAAACAATAATAGAGTGGATAATGTTGAAGTGTTAGTATGAAACGAATCTTGACTTCTTGAACCACTGAGAAATTACAAGGAGCAACAATGGTCCTTTGATAATACTTTAATATGTTTTTTGGGTAAATCGATGATCCTCAAACTTTACTATGCATGGGACTTAACTGGGAGATTTCCTAAGCCCCATTTGGAGTCAGTACTTCTGGGGTAGGATATGGAAATCTACTGGTTTGATTAGTTTTATGGGTTATTTTGCATTATGGGGTCTACACATACTTTGAGAAGCATTATGTTGGAGTTTGATTATAGTTTGATTGGTATTAAGGTTTAGAAAAATATCAATTCAGTGTCTAGAAAAATGTCAATTATTTGCCCTGTATAGAAAAAGTCTGCCAAGAGAATAATTTTTTAAAGTATGCAATGCATTTCATATAGAAGTTTGAAAATTTGCCACATCAGAAAGACACCCATTCCTTTCCCAATAGAACACATCTCTATTGTCGCTGATATCATCTAAATCACCAATCACATATTCCCCACTAGAGTCCAAGCCACCAGTCTAAGTTCTCAGATTTGCTTTCTTCATGGCTACAAGAAACATCACTAGCTTTGGACTGTTCTTTTGGTAAAGGCTCTATAAAACACTGCTTCACACACAGGTTTAACATCTTTTTAGATTACCCTGACATATGTAGGTTAGACGGCCTGACTTAAACTATCTATGCAGTGTGCTTTTCTTGAAGTTATGTGCCTGATTCGTCTGTCCTTCACACTAAACTATGAACTTCATATTGGTGACTCTGGTTTTTCATCATTGTATTGGTGGTATCTAGCAAAGCAGCAATAGAATATACCAAATAAACACTCGCTAAGTCAAGTTATAAGTACACTGTACCCTCTTATCCACAATAACATTTTTTGACATTTCAATTATCTATATTCCAAAAAGATTATACAGAAAACCTCAGAAATAAAAACATCATAAACTTTAGTTTTATTACACTGTTATAATTCTTCTACTTTATTATTAGTTATTGTTGTTAGTCCTGACTCTACTTAATTTATAAATTAAATTTTTATTATAGGTATGTATGTAAAGGAATATATATATATAAATGTAAATGTTCATATATATGTATTATGTATTATGGTTCAATCAGCTATATTTGGTGGTCCTTCAAAATTTGATTCAATCTGAAAAACAAATTCATCCTTTTAAGAAATAAACATCCTAAGATATGCCTCTTCCTCACATACAAAGATGTCATATTTAAATTAGCTATGTCCACCTAAAGAAAGGACATGAGCTATACATTGATAAACTGTTAAAGACTACTCCTATTCTATAGACTCTGTGTGCAGTATGATGCTCACTGACACACTGACACGGTTTAGCTGACTCTGCTAAAATGGCCACGCTGATAGGCCTACTCCACAGAAGTTAATAACCCCATTCCAACCGGGAGCTTGGGTACATCTCAGCTTCAGAATTACGTTTAAGTACCAGGACATGGGCAATTTGGGTCCTAAGGTCAGGTTATAATATAGTTTTCTGTTTTACTAGGAAAGTAGTGGTTTTAGAACATAGGATCTTGTTCAGAAAGCATAAAAGAAAATCATTGAAGCAATTAGAAGGGGTCACTATAAAACCTTAAACTATGTTGAGAAAATATACATTATTGTAAGATTCTATAGAATACAGGCTATTCAATTAACATTTTTTGTTTCTTATTGATCATCTTTGTTTTACTATTTTATGAAGCCTTAGGAGGGTTTTTTTTGTTTTGTTTTGTTTTGTTTTTGTTTGTTTGTTTTTGTTTTTCAAGACAGGGTTTCTCTGTGTAGCCCTGGCTGTCCTGGAACTCACTCTGTAGACCAGGCTGGCCTTGAACTCAGAAATCCACCTGCCTCTGCCTCCCGAGTGCTGGGATTACAGGTGTGCGCCACCGATGCCCGGCTAGGGAGTGGCTGACTACTTTGCTACTGTATCGTGTGCAGAACAACATATGGGTGAAAAACAGACCCACAGCCGAGACTTGGAAGCTTGAAAGTTGAACACAGACTCCAGCACTTGTCACATTATTCTCAATCTTTCAGCCCAAATGGAAATAATTTAAGAACATATAGAAGAAAGATGTGCCCTGTTATCTTAAATGGTACCCAACTCTAAACATCGGCCAGTGCCATTGTTGTATAGGCCTGAAATTCCTAGGTTGGTATAGACTATGTCATTCAGAATTGGACTGCTGTGACAAAACACCTGAGACTAAACATTTCCAAGGGTTCAATCCACGATTATTTAGTCTGGGAACTTGTCCAATTGCTGTGGGCATGTGGCACGGCAGAGCACTTGCCTGGGGAGGGGGTGGCGAAACAGTTACTTACCACATAAGAACCACGAGAAGAAGAGAGGTCAGAGGAAGGGCCAGGGTGCCAATATGCCCTTCCTGACCACTCCCAGCAGCCTCCCTTCGTCTCATCAAGCTCATGTCTTGAAGATTGCAGCACCTCCCAGTAGTGACAAGGGCTAGAGACAACAAAACCTTTAACACATGTTCCCTTGGGAGACATTCCAGATCAAAAGTGTAACGCTGACTAAACTACTATTGATGATGAAAAATTCAATACGGCCCAACACTGAGAACTCCGTGGAAAGGTTTGATGACACTGTAATTTATCTCAATTACTTGATCAAAGCTCTACTCCTGTCACATCAAACATGAAGGTGGTTAAAACTTCTGCTAGTTTTGGAACCTCTTTTGCATCATTTTTCAGGGCAGGAGAATGAATCAATACTGTGTTGAAAGATAAAGTCTTCATCTTGACTTGGACAAAGAATTCAAAAGTATAATTATAGAAGTATAATTACTATTTCTTTAGGTACAGAAGTTAAAGTAGATTCTGTAATGCTTCTGCATAACTTCTATCATGCTATTGGTACCCAAAGGTCATAAACTAGAATACCTGAGGATACTCGGTTTCTTTTTGTATGAAGTATCACATGGCTAGCTTCTATAGCCTCCCAAAATAATTTTTTCAAAAACCCACAAACTGACCTCACATGTTTTTATACTTTCACAATAAATTGTTTCTAAGACTCAATAAAGAGACGAACTTTTTCTGTTGGTATCTACACCAAACCTTCATCTGCATGATCTAAAAGGTACAAAACATATACATAAACGTTTGTCACATTTAAAGCATTCTGGTCTTCCTATAATGAATTGAGGTAACTTTACTGGTTTAGTCTCTTCTATAAGTTGACCAGACTTTGATATACTCAAAATTATAAGGCCAAAATTAAAAACTGATGGGAGAAGGGAGAAATTATAAAGTGCATCCTAATCAGCATTCCCAAATTATATACATTTCAGATGTTTAGAAATTTGGAGATAAAAATAAAATCTATAGATATAGAAGTTCAGAAATAATACATTAAATGAAATTGAACTGAGTTTTCCTGGCATTTTAGAGGCTCTAAGAAATGATTCAATGATGTGCACTGCTAGTCTCCAAGACTGGCTTACAGATTAGGTGAAAGAGAAATTAAGCTTTCCCTTTAATGCATTGAAATGTGCACTCAATTCTTTATATTTATCCATCATATTAAACCTATAATGTACACATAATTATTATTCTCCATTCTACATGGGTAGAAACCAAGTTTTAATGAGATTAATTTGGTAAAGCACACAAAGATACTGCAGGAGATACATAAACTGAGAATCATATTAAAATCCATATGATTTCTAAATAATTTCTCTTTATTTCTATGCTAGAAAGGGGGCTATAAACATTTTCATTGATGAAGTTTAATGTCTTAATACTAAAGTCTTGCTTTGACTTTAAAATGGAAGACATGCCAGTTGTTCCTATAGCCCATTTTCTTTTGTTTGGTAGGTTTTTCTTTTTTCTAATCTTTTGTCTTGCTTTGTTTTCTTATGGTACTAGAGATCAAACCCAGAGACGTCCATATGATAGACAAGGACATAACCTCTGAGTTATGTCCATGGTTGTTGTCATTGTTTTATCTGTGACGGAGTAGCCTAGGCTTGCCTCAAACTCCTGAGTACCACAACTACAGGCATTTGCCTCCGTGTCTAGACCCATTTCTTTATTATGCAATTTTCCTATAATTTTTCAAAAACTACTCAGGGAAAAAAAAAGCAAAATGGGAATCATTGCTCTTTTCTTCTTTTGAATATAAAACAATTACATATTTCAAAGTATGATAATGAAAACCTACAACAACCAAAGGAAGAATATGGCTTCAAACTAATAAAACTGTTAGCAAAAAGTTCAAGGGAACTAACATTCTTCAATTGTTCACAGTGTGTTCAACACCTTATTTATAGGATCATGAAAATAAATATTACTGGGTCTCTTTCATGAATAAGATAACTGAGGTTCAGGTTGCCAGAATGCCTAATATTACATATTTATTCATGTGTAGAACAGGAATTCATGCCAAGCACTCAGACTCAAGGACACCTGTTCTTGCATTGTAATACGCTATCTTCAACTTTCAAGTGGAACACCTTCACCCTTGGTACCATATATTGAAATAAATAAATAAAGCAATCAGGTAGCTTTCCTTACTATCAAAGTGTTAGCCTTGCATTACATTACTTAAGGTTAAGTAAATTCCCTTACCTTGTTAGTGAGTTTAAGTAACAGACATCAGTCAAAAAAGAAGTGAGAATGCAATGGCTTGAGGATGTTGTTGAAATATTCCATCCAGGTGGAAAACTTGTTAAGACTCAGGGAGCAATTAACAGTCAAAAGGCTCAGGAAATAAACAACTCACAAGTCTCAGAAAATTCCTGAATCCTAAATAAGATTCAAAAGCCCTACCTACCCAAGAAAAAGTTTCTGGAAAGCTTTTTCCTAGAGTGAGGGAATATAAGCATAGTGTATTATATTAATTTTTTTTCCGAGGCAGGGTTTCTTTGTGTAGTCCTGGCTATCCTGGAACTCACTCTGTAGATCAGGCTGGCCTTGAACTCAGAAATCCGCCTGCTTCTGCCTCCCAAGTGCTGGGATTAAAGGCTTGTGCCACCACTGCTCAGCAAAAATTTTTAACGGGAAAAACCTGCACTATGGGGAGGATCTGGGAGGAGACAAAAGAGGAGAAACTGTAATCAGAGTATACATTATAAGAAAAAATATTTTGAATCAAAAATGTTTTAAAAATAATTTTAAAAAGATTGCACTTCCCTCTAAGGTTATATAAGCACTAAGTACTGTTGGAGAGAAGTCTCCTACTGGCTGAGTTCTCTGTTAGCCTTGCAGGACACTCCAAGGATACAATTTTCATGACTTATCACCCATGTTGGAGTAGGTTTCTAAGTGATGATACTGCTTTAAGCTATCCATACATAGTCCTTTGAGTAATCACAATAAACTCACTAGTTCACTAAGCTAGACTCGGGTTGAATCATTTCTTTAGTCAGTGCCCTATTGGGGGTTAGCAGATGCTTGTTCCTGTCTTCCTAGGAAAAGACACACAACAGAGGACTACAGAAAGGAGGTGAGAGATAATCCTTGCATTGGCCAGTTCTGTTATCTCACACCTCTTGCTTGCTTGCAAAAATGAAATAGACTGGGTAGAAACCAAGAATTTAATGCAAAAACTCTTTAGAAGAGCACTTTGGGAAAAGAGTTATAGATAGTATGCTCTTTGCTTTTTTGTGTGTGTATGAATGAAAATCTTCATTCTTCTCATCTCTATCCAAATGACTATTTAAATCCTCGAAGAAGAGAAAAGATGCATTTGAAAAGCTGTTGGCTGACTAGAGCACAAGTCAAATTTAAGATTTTTTTTTTCAAAAATCCTTAAGAGTAGGGGATAGAGAGATGATTCAGCAATTAAGAACACTAGCCAGTCTTCTAAAGGACTCTGGTTCTATTCCTAGCACCCAAATGGTAGTTAACAACCATCTGTAACTCCAGTTCCAGGAGATCCAACATCTTTACTGCAGGCATGTGGTACACGGACATACATGTAGGCAAAGACTCATATATTTAAAATATAAATAAATAAAAAAATCTCAAAATTAAGAATATTATAAGCCGGGCGGTGATGATGCACGCCTTTAATTCCAGCACTCTGAGTTTGAGGCCAGCCTGGTCTACAAAGTGAGTTCCAGGACAGCCAGAGCTACACAGAGAAACCCTGTCTCGAAAAAACAAAAAACAAAAACAAAAGAATAGTATAAGTGTTATTAGAATAAATATAGTGGCCAGAGATCATCCAAAATTAGAAAAACAAAATTTCTTCATGGTGAGCAACAGGGGAAGGTGAAGGAGAACCATGATCAATATGACAAAGAAACTCAATACAGTAAAGTCCAAAGCAGCACAATTGGAAGGAATGGAATAAGTTGAGGAGCGGCAGGACTACCATTGTAAGCAACATGAAAACACTAATGGGTAATATCTAATTATTTGGACCTCCAGAAAACACTTTTTTTCCTCATAGTAATGTTGCTAAAGGGATTGTCTGTTCAAAGGAGCACACAGACTGTTGCATGTTGAAATGCTTTGAGGACTAAACTGTAAGAAAATAAAAATAATATTACTTAACCCCAAATTTAAGAAAATTTTTCCAAAAAAATTGCATCTCTGTAATACTTAAAGCAAAGCAAACAAGAACATTTCAGATTTATCCTGAATACTAGAACTTGAGGAGGTAAGTTTACTCAGGAGGATTCCACAGCTGATTGGAGATTTTGTGATGGTTCTAGGAGTAAGTCCAACTACATGCTCAAGGTCTTCTATATCAAGAGCACTGAGATATAAATATATTAATTTCACTTCAAAGGAAGCAGCAGTTCTAAAAAAAGGAAGAGGGCAGGGGAGATCAGAAACTAAGGAAAGAGAGAAAGAGAAAAGGGAAGGAGGAAGGATGGAAGGAAGGGGAAGAAAAAGAATGTGAACATGCCTATATGTGCAAAGTGTAAGACTACCTAAGGTAGAATTAACCAGATCCATAAAGGTAGAGTAGAGGGCAGAAAATGGAGCAGGTTTCATAAGAGGAAAAAAAATGGCACCACGGCAACCTATATATTCAAGGGTTTCTTGTGTGAATCACAAACTAGTGGAGTTTCACAGGAAAAAAAAAGTAGTTTCAATGGAAATTAAAAAGTAATTCAATTTTAATGAGCCAAAAATGTTCTATCTATCATTAATAAATTATAAAACAAGAACACTAAGGTCCTCCACTGTTCTTAATCTAGTAAACATTCATCCTCCTTTCTAGAGTGACAAAAATTATATCAGAGCACCTCGTGCTGCTGGGTGCAAATGAGCAACATATACTTTCTAGCAAGGCACTCAATAAATATAAATATTAAAAGTAGTCAATAACATGGATGCTAGTGGATTCAGCAAGCCTCTTCTGGAAAAGAAAGGAAATAGGAAGAAAGATGAAATATGTATGTTTCAATGTGCACAAAGGGAAGATAAAAAATTTTAAATATAGAAAAGAGAAACATTTCATAACAGATAGGCAGACTGTAGGCCTTCGTATCCAAAAAGCCAAAGCAATTCCTAAATTCTCAGTCTGTAACCCATTTCTATAATCAAATGCTTTTGTTATATCATTAATTCTTTCTTTAAGCTTTATCAAACTATTGGCATATTGAGGGTTTTTCTTAAAAAAATAACATTTCTTCTGGTTACAAAAGTAAAATATATTCATACTAAGAAATCAGAGAATACAGAAAAACAAGGAAGAGGAAAATAACCTGTAATTTTCACCAACAATGTTAATAATATGGTGTTATTTTCTTTTTAAATGCCAAGATATCGTTAATTGCAGGCAGCATTTGTCTAAGCCACTTCCAGAGAGATCATAAAGGCACAACAAATTTCAGTACCATCATCTTTCAGAAAAGGTCAAAATGAATAGCGTTAACTCAAAGTCACAGATTGGTACCTGATTGTTCAAGTGTTAAAACCAAGTAATTCACAATTAGATTCTGAACCAAATAGCCTCCAATTACATCTGGTTTCCTACTGCTCAGCATGAATCACCAGACTTTGTTTAGCTAAGAAATCAATATTGTAGTTAGTCTATTGGCAAATGCAAGCAGTACCACATACCACGATGCATAGAAGGCCATATACGGCTGAAAAAGAAGCGAGTGGGACATGGAATAAAAACAAAAGACTCTCATGCAGAGCTCCAAAGTGGGTGTTGTAGGGAAAAGTGTAGCAGCTCTGAACTATTTTAATATTCTTGCTAACAACAACAACAAACCCAGGAACAAGCACACACAAAAATACCCATGTACTTGGTAATAACTATTAGGATTCTGTCTAAGCTCCACCCCAGTTACCTGGCAACAATCAGGTAGGCTGTGCCCACTATAAGAGGGGCTGTTTGCCCCTCCTCTCTCTTTTATTCTCTTGTTCTCTTGCCCCTATTGGGCTCTCTTCCCTTCCCTGCCCCTCCCCCCCATGGTCATGGCCAGCCTGTACTTCTCTACTCTCTCCTCCTCTCTGCCTTTCTCTCTGCCTTTACTACCCTCTTAACTCCCCTCCCCATGACCTAAATAAACTCTATTCTATACTACACCATTGTATGTCTGGTCCCTCAGAGGGAAGGGATGCCTCGGCATGGGCCCAGTGAGGCACCTCCTTCTCCCACATGCCCATAGAACATATCCTTATGCCTATTTCTCTTTTTATGTTCACAACAATAACACCCAACAATATGTATGAGAGGATAATCACCATACTGTTTCTGTGGCTGATTGGACACAATTGGTAACCATGGTTCGAAGCTTTTTGACATTGGGTTATTTGCTTGTCTTCTGGATTCGATATTATTTCATTTATCAAGTTAGGTACAGGTTACAGGAGTGCTTTCATTTGTGAAATTCACTGAGCTTCAAGCTAATGATTTATATATCTTTTTAGTTTGTATGCTGTACTTCACTAAAATTTATATATATGTGTGTGTGTGTGTTGTACATGTGCATATATTACATATGATTATTATATTATATATGCATATATAGTATAGGCATACTATATATGCATATATAAATTCTCTTATTCTGTTTTCCAGTGCTGAAACTCTAACCCAGTGCCAATTCTCTCTGAAAATACATGGAACTGTATTAAAGTTTGGAAAAAATCCAGGACCATATTACTCTTTGGGTAGACAGAGTCCAATTTTTTCAAAGCTACTTCAACTGATGAGGTACAACTGGGAGGAAAGTCTCAACTGTAAAAAAAAAAAAAAAAAAAAAAAAAGATATCACCTATAGGAATGTTGAGAGAAAGATCTCTAGCACAAATGCTGACCAAATCCATCAAAGCTCACTTGGTAGAATGCTTGCCTACAATGCAAAAAGCCTTGGCTTTCATCCTCTGTACTGCAGAAACTGAGCTTGGTCACACACCTGTATCCCCAGCACTCTGGTGGTGGAGGCAGGAGGACTAGTACTTCAAGGCCATCACGGGCTACATAGTATGTTGGAGGCCAGATTGGAATAGACCATACCCTGACTCAGAAAAAAGTCTTTAAAGAGAACAAAGCCACAATAGACCGTGCATATGGGGTAGAGTAGACCACTTTAGAACGATTGAGTATATCTTTATGGAAACATCTATGGAGAGCATATTTTTGTTTTAACTGATGTAAATCACACTGCCCCTTGTTCAACTGTTGCACTTTCTTTCTGCTAGCTAATGGAAGCCACGTTCATTTCCAGTCCCTAGTCAATTGACATAACCTTCAACTGTGAGAAAACTCCATTTTTTCTTTTTGCATAAAGACTGGTTTACAGTTTTATCATGGTAAGAAGCATGATGGCAT
Organism: Apodemus agrarius; assembly: GCA_964023405.1. Classification (NCBI taxonomy): domain Eukaryota; kingdom Metazoa; phylum Chordata; class Mammalia; order Rodentia; family Muridae; genus Apodemus; species Apodemus agrarius. Next base: position 99,823,898 of record OZ030010.1, on the reverse strand, counting down.
ATAGGCAGATATGGTGCTGAAGAAGGAGCTGAGAGACCAACAACTCTTGTAATTAAAAGCATTGGGTTTTGATATAGGGCTGTGTATATGTACAATTTAAAAATAATTCCATAAGAAGACCAAAAGAGTCAACTAACCTGGACTCTTGGGAGCTCCCAGAAATGGAACCACCAACCAAAGAGCATGCATGGGCTGGACCTAGTTCCCTGGCACATATGTAGCAGATGTGCAGCTTGGTCTTCACGTGTGTCCTGAACAACTGGAGTGGGGATTACCCCAAAAGGTGTTGCCTGCCTGTGGATCCTGTTCCCCTAACTGGGCTGCCCTGTCTGGTCTTAGTGAGTGAGGATGTACATAGCTCTGTAGTGATGTGACATGCCAGGGTTGGTGGGTACCTGGGGGGACCTCCCCCTTCACAGAGAAGAAGGGGAGGGAGGTGGGGAAGAGGAATTGTGGAGGGGACTGGCAAGGGGGATACAATTGGGACATAAATTGAATCGATGGAAAAAAGAAAAAAATAGATAAGTAAACCAACAATAACACTAATAGTATATACTTGGAAAACATTATTAAAACACTAAATATATATAAAAAAGGTTTTTCTTCAAATTTGTATGTCTTTAAATTTTTCTGAATATTACTACCAGGGCATTAATTATGAAAAATGACTACTATGATGAAAGTAAAATATAATGATATACTTATACATGGAAAGACAGACAAGAAAAATTATTAATAGTGGTGTTTACGTCTGTGCTTTGGAATGAGGAGTATGATTTTTATATCTTACCTATACTTAGCTGTGTAATCAGGAAATAACAAAGAAATGTATGTAGGTACTCGGTACACTACACTCCTATATTGAAGCTCAATGCTTTTAATTACAATTTTTTCACATTATAGAAGTGGGAACAAAATCAGTAAGAAGATAAGGAGCATAGAGGTTAGATGTGATAGTATATATGTGATCATCCATATTTTCTAGAGGTAGAGGAGGAAAAAAACCTTTATGTGCAAAGAAAACAATGTACTGATCGAGCTGTATTTTCTTTCTTTAAAGGTGAGCTCATTTTATGCTGGGAAATTCAAAGTTGAACATGTTCGATGAAAGCATTTTAATTGGAGACACAAATTGAAGGCTGGCATAGTTTTTTAAGCATCCAAAAATAGCACAGGGAAAGCACAATGTAAAAATTCTAAAATCCATTTGTCGTTATTTCCTTGTTACCCAGGTCATTTTGCTTTAAAAAAAAAAAAAAAAACAAAAACAAAAAAGAGTAGAATTTAGTCATTATTTGGTCCCTACAGAAATTAAGGAGCCTATAATTTGAAATATTTCTATCCTTTTATCATATATTCTTCATCCTATGAAACCCTAAATTTTTCACAGAATATGACTTTTACTCTGTACACTCAGACAAAACACACACACACACATACACACACATACACACACATACACACATAGACAGATATACACAAAAATATACACACACATACACACATATACACACACATACACACATATACACACAAACATACACACACATACACAGATACACACACACACACACACACACACACACACACACACACACAGAATTAATAATGCTCAATAAAATGCAGCCCCGTTTTCAGGCCTGAGATACCTTCCTAGTGGATCTTATGAGCCTCTGGCATTTGACTTCTTGGGCGCTGTGGGCAATTTAAAAAGCTTTTCTAAAGCACACCCAGAACAAAGGCTCCTATGAGAAATCTAAAAATTAAAACATAAAAAAGGACTACCATCTAGCTTGAAGAAAAAAAAATCAACAAATAACAGCCAGGAAAAGGCAGAAAGTATGCAAAAAGATGAAGTGCTGTTTAAACTGAAAGGTTAATTTTGTTTCAGGTGTGGACTGAAGGGGTGGCTTGGGGGGGGGCTCTATAGAAATGTCTCAACTGAACCTCATAAATGTGTGTAATTAGTGTGCAATCATTAAAATTGGAATGGGCATGCATAAACTGGCCCATACCTGCATTCCCAAGACTTAAGACTCAAGAGCCACAAGCAAGGGGATCCCCGTGAGTTCGAAGGCAACCTAGCCTATAGATCTAGGCCCACACAGTGAGACCCTGTCTCAAATAAATAAACCAAACTAAGCAATTTTAAAAGAAAAAAAAGGTATCTTCAAGGATAAGGAAGCATTTGTACTGAGATCTGAAGGATGAATGGGTTTCTGAGCAGCAGAGTCAGGGAGAATGCATGGGTAGAAGCAGAAGTGAACTCAGTGGGTTCAAGATCTTGCTGCACAGCCGGGCAGTGGTGGCTCACGCCTTGAATCCCAGCACTCAGAAGGTTAAAGCCAGCCTAGTCTACAGAGAGAGTTCCAGGACAGTCAAGGTACACAGAGAAACCCCATCTAGAAAAATCAATAAGGAGCTCACTGCACAAGCCTGATGGCCAGAGTTGGATCCCCAGACCCTAGGGTGAAGGAGGGACTCAGCTCCAAAGGTCATCTTCTGAGTTTCATGGGTATGCTACGGTGTGCACGCCACATACAATTGTAAAACTATTCTTTAAAAAAATGCACATTTAAACCCCTGATAGTAGGAAAGGACAGATAGGAGTGAAGAGGGATATAATGTTTTCAAATGACTTTGGGACCAATTAAGTTGTGTTTGTGTTTGTGTGTGTGTGTGTGTGTGTGTGTGTGTGTGTGTGTATGTGTGTGTGTGTGTGTGTGTGTGTGTGTATGTGTGTGTGTGTGTGTGTGTGTGTGTGTGTGTGTTATGCTGAGCAAACTATTTCAAAATGGATAGGGCAACGGCATTTAAGGGGTCAGAGCTGTGCTGTGGGTAGCAACATGGAAGAACTGTGTACAGGAAGAAAATGACTGGAGACAAGGAGACCAATCAGGAAGCTAGCTGCTGTTCTTCCAAGAGAAGACACGGGAACTGAAAGCAGGGTATTAATTATCACGAGAGAGAAGGGGACTGTGTGACAGTACTTAAAGTGATAGCGTCAATTGGAAGCTGCAGCTGTTATAATAGAGGGGGAAGCTGTGAGGCCCAGGGTGCAATGGAACCGAGCTAGGAAGGACATTCTGGAAATGGACTTGGCAATGGCATCTCCCATTGGTAAATCATCAGCACCCAATGCTTTAATCAACTTATTCTAACTTATTTAAGAAAGAAAAAAGTGTTGAGAAGGGATTGGCATGGAGCTAAGTCAAGTCCGTCTCAAAGCGTCTATCACGGGCCTGTGTGGTGGCTCGGGCCTTTAATTCCAGCACTGGGGAGGCAGAGGCGGGCAGATCTCAGTGAGTTTGAGGCCAGCCTGGTCTACACAGTGAGACAGCTCCAACCAACAGTGTTGCAAGGTTCTTTTCGAATGGAAAAAGGAAAAGATCAGTAGCTTGACTGAAAAGAAGCTATTAAAGAGGAGAATGTCAAAGCTAGGAAGATCAAAAGGGGTTGTCCTTGTTAAAAAAAAAAAATCTATCGGGTCTACTCTATGCCTAGAGGGTTTAAATGAAGATTTTGAGTTCTGCAGACTTTGAAGTACCATAGGCTGCTTGTTTTCAAATTTTGTTCTCTAAACATAGGACTCAATTTTCATTTTATAAAATACATCTAGCTAGCTTACTGGGATTAATAAGAACATTTTGTCAACACTATCTCATTTAATCCTACAACCTCATGAGGCTTTAAAAAAAAAAAGAAAAAAAAGAAAAGAAAACAATTATGCCTCTCTTGCATAGGAGAGAATTCAGAGAGGTAAAATAAGTGCCCTAGAGATTAGGAATAGTAAGTGTCAGGTCTCATTCTATTAACTAATGTACTGTATTATCATTCAATAAAATATACAAGCAACTTTTATATACCAAACGGTGTTTGATGAACAAGCAGCCAATCATTAACTTACAGCATTTTATTCATTCACTTAAAAAAAAAAAAAGTCCCCAGAAACATTGTTTCTCCTATCACCTTTTCGCATATGTTTCAAGTACTTATTTTGTTTTTTGGTTTTTTTTTTGGTTTTTTGAGACAGGGTTTCTCTGTATAGCCCTGGCTGTCCTGGAACTCACTCTGTAGACCAGGCTGGCCTCGAATTCAGAAATCCGCCTGCCTCTGCCTCCCAGAGTGCTGGAATTACAGGCGTGCGCCACCACCGCCCGGCTCAAGTACTTGTAGATGTATCATAGATGATGACCTGCCGTAGCTCTGCATGGCTCTTTCAATGAATTCATGCCTTCACCCATTGATGCAAGGAAAATTGTACCAGCAAGTACACAGATCACTTCAACCCGTAGGCTGTGCTCAGTTGGACAGCAGGCATGCCTTAGGCCCATCTGCTTGATCTGAGAAAGAACAGTTTATGTTGTGTAAGAGAGAAAGCATGCTTAACATACTTAATTGTGAAAATCGACTTTTTACATGGCGGCAGTGCTTACTGCCGTAAGTGTTTAAATTTTTGGGTGCTTCTCATCTGATTTTCATATTTGAAGTGGCTCTGAATAGTTAAACTTTGCTACCAAATTCTCCTTGGAATTCTCAGTTGTTTCTGAATCACTTTGGTTAATACATATACATATATATACATATACATATACATATACATATACATATACATATACATATACATATACATATTCAGGTACTCCACAGTAAGCTATTACTTCATATGTATCCTTTATAATGCATTACCTATGTGAAGCTGAGTTTCCTTAATAGTTTGCAATCAAAATAACATACAGACATAATTTGTACAAGTTGATAGCAGACTACACTTTTTTGTGCTTGTGTGATTTTTATTTTGTGAGTCAAGGTTCCTCTGTGTAGCCCTGGCTGGCCCTGAGCTCAGAGAAAACAGATCCACCTGTTTCTGTTTGGAACTAAAGGCATGCACCACCACGCCCAGAGAGTAGAACACCTTTTCATCCACTAAATATATATATATATATATATATATATATATATATATATATATTGATTTTCCTAAATGACTGCTCAATATTGTAAAATTTCCCTTAAATGAAAATAAATAAATAAATAAATAAAGGCTCTGCTAGGCATGGCAACGGCCTGTAATCTCAGCCTGCAGTAGGATCAGCCTCCAGCTAAAGCAGGAGGATCATGAGTTCCCAAGGCCAGCCTGAAGTCATTGGATTACGGAGTGAGTTGGAAGCCGCTCTGGGCTATCCTGTAAGATCTTGCCTCCAAAACAAGTATACAAAAACAAATGAAAGTGTTCAAAAGCACTTATTTCAATCCCCTGAAACAATGGGAATTAAAAATTAAACAAAAATTAAAGATTTTACTGTTAGGGTAGGAGGAGAGCGTAGGTACTTTGATCAAATGATTCCTGTGTAGCCGCTGTGAGAGTCTGTGAAGACTGTATAAACAGAAGGTAGCGATGGCTTTTCGCATTGAGTGGCCCCATGTAATCTATAATGAATGATCTTAAACCTCAGTCCCAATTACCCACTGTGATCCAAGACATCTTTTTTTTTCAACCAGATGTTTAAAAGGAAGCCCCACATTTGTTCTCCGAAGAGAGAAAAGCCAACAGCACACAACATGTTTCACGTCCTCTATGGCGAACATGAATAAAGTGGTTTCTCCCTATGCTGAAAAGTAGTTTCCCTAGGAGTTCCATAGAGAATTGTCATTTTAGGCTGAAAAAGTAATCTGTTGGCTTTTTGGGTAGTTCCTACAACAGCAATATTGTTTGCGTCATCCATCTGCGTAATAAAAAGCTTCAAAAGTGTCCAAATATCTTTCAGTGCACTTGTTGACATTCTTTATTCCTGTATGAGATCCTGAAATGCAACAAACCTAGTTAGATTTTCAGGACATTCTTGTCTTCAAACTGGTAACTGGAAAATCATAGATTTCCACATTCACTTCTCACTTCCTCTTAGCACTGATCGATTATGCAACTAGCACTTATGGATGTTTCTCATCTGCTACCTGCCTTATATGCTATTATTTCTCACAACATAAATATCATTTACAAATAGGAGAACCGAGACTCAATACGATTAAATAACCTGCCCAATGTCACAAAGCTATTGTGTGTTAAATCCAGAATTGGACTGTCACATCTTGACTTCAATGTCTGGTTTTTTCCTACTGCACCATAGCGCCTGTTAATAAATAATAATATGTATATGGAAAGCCTAGCGCAGCGCATCGTGGGAGCTCACCAAAAGTTCATTTTGACTCCTAAAACTGCCAGATAAATATCCTTCACACAAGTCCACGCTCTAAATAAAATGTATTATTATTATTCAACTGGGAATCACCCATGCAAACGAGTCTCATTTGGAGAAGACTAAGTCAAATCCTTGTAAAATCAGATAGCCAAATAAAGACTTCAAATTTTCCTAAGCCTCGTTATTCAACTTGAGTAGCCTTTAAAAGGTAATTGCATTCTAATCAATGTATTATCATCTAGGAAAGAGAGTTGGCTCCCTTACCCAATCTACTAAATCTAAGAACTGCAGCATTTTAGAGCCGGTCCTGACCATAGTGTTCCCTTGTCTCGGCTGGCTGTATCTGTGCATGCTCTGCCAACTGGGCGCCCACCCCTCCATGCCTACACTGCCATTTCACTTGTAACTTGGACAAGGTCGTCACAAAGCTGAGCAAAGCAAGGAGGCTTAGAGGAACTCCAGTCTCTGGGGTTCTGTCCAGTGCTCTTTCCGTTGTGTCACGCGACCCCCTCACTCCAGGCAAGAGCTCTTCAAGCAGGACCAGTGGTAACTACTGCAAGCAAAACACACATTCTCATGCAGTTAAAACAACTACATTCCTTCCTTCAGGAACTCCTAAAGGAGTCTCTGTCTCTGCTAACCTTTAGTTACACTGCCCTAGAGTCTAGAAGGTTCGATTTCATTTTACCCTAGAGGCAAACCTGTGGATAATCGGTTTCTTATTATCCAGTCTCATTTGACTGATGAGAGTACCAAGACGCGCAGAGTTCAGTTAAGTTGCCCAAGGTCACAGGACTAGTAAGCACCAGAGCAGAAATTTGAATCAAGGTCTGACTTTAGGCCCAGCTCTTAATAGCCATGAAACATTGTTATTAGCCTCTTCCCTTCTCTCCCCTCCCCTCCCCCCCCACACTTTGTCCTTCAGGCTGGATCGCAAACCACAAAAAAGGAGGTTTCTGTAAGGGCAGCTGAAAGGAGTAAAATACTCACCCCACCATGTCCACGCATTTCAGAAGTACCTGGACGACTTTTTTTTTTTTTTTTTTTTTTTTTTTACAAAGTCTGGGCCTTTATTTTTTTTTTTTCCAGTAACATTAATCGCCTGCTTTGGAACTCAAGAAGCTAAATCAGGTTTGTCAAGAGGCTACAAACAAAAGCACTGATAACAAGAACTACTTGGGATCCAAGACCACTGGGCAGAGAACTCCTAAGCTAAAGTTTCCACAAAAATTACAATGAGGTTAACTGAGTACGGTAACATAATCTTGTACTTGATTCATAGGAAAGGTGAAGAGAAACCCAGAGAGAGGAGAAAAATCCGTTTTTATACTGCAAAGCGATTCCCAGGCAATGTTGTCCCTCATAGTTTAAAAGCCAATGTCCACCCTCCCACACCCTTAATCCTAGGAAAGCACCCCATGAAACACCAGGAAAAGAAGCCTCTGTGACTCCCCCCCCCCCCCGTTAGTCTTACCCCTTTCCACCAGAGGCAAATTAAATTCCGAAGAATTTTTTTGCGCCCAACCCCCACACCTGAAGACTCTCCGGAGGACCCTGCTCTACTTAGTGGGGGCAAAAAGGGGCACCCGTTTTCTTTCCAAGCAAAGGGATAGGGGGAGGCAAGCAGGGAGGGAAACCGGGGAAGCTGGTCACTAGAGAGGTCTGAAGAGCTGAAAATTAGTAGCTGCACTCACCCGGGTGAGACATGGGGATGACCTCATTGCGGGTCCCAGGGAAGTTAAAGATGACCGCTCCAGAAGCCCCTCTCTCATAAGCCAGATGGATCTTGTCCGCGAAGGTGCAGCCTCCGCCACGTTGGATGAGGGCCAGCCAAGCTACTTGCACTGTGCTCCCCCAAACCGTGGGCACCGTGAAATTGGTGTGCGGGTTACAGGCGTTGAGCGCCCCGGGCCCGTCGGGCGGGACCAGGACCCCGGAGACGGGCTCCAGCGGCGAGTCCTGGCCGTACACGCCCTCCTCGCTCAGCTCCCACACCGTGCGGTTCACTCCGGTGTGCGGAACCCGCCAGGACACGTTGAGGTACGCGGTCCACACGGCTTCGGCTCCCCGGGAACCGGGCGCGTGCGGACTCAGAGCCAGAAGGAAGCACCAAGCCAGAAGCCGGGCAGCTCCGCAGCCACCCCGGCAGTAGACCCGGATCCCGGGCGGCGGCCCCATGGTGCGCATTCGGCGGGAGCCCCGGGCTAGGACTAGGTGCGAACCAGGTAGGGAGCTGGCGGCTGGCAGCAGGCGCGGGGCCAGCGAGGTCGCAGGCTGCCCTGCCGACCGGCACGCAGCGTCAGCGGCCAGGCTACTGCAGACGCAGCTCCTGCAAGCAAGCGCTAGGGATGCTCGCTCGCGACTGCCGCGGCCTCGTCGGGCTCCGGGACGCTAGGGCGAAGCTCCGCCCAGCCGGCTGGGGGTAGAGGTGGTTGGGAGAGCGAGCCAGCGAGCGGGCGAGCCGAGAGGAAAGGACACTGCGGGATCCGCCTCTTAAAAGGGTCACAGGATGGGAAAACATTACAGGAGAGACTCGAGGTTGGCCAGCCAGGTGTGTCCTGTCCTTTTTAGGAAGAATGCTCGGCCCGAGAAACTGGAGATTGCGCCAGTTTACAAGCTTTCAGTTAGGAGTCCATTGGAGTTGGTTTTGAAAGACACAAATTCCCTCTCCTTTGCCTGAAGGGGAGTTTGGGCTTTGTGGTAGGAGACTAGGAAAGTACTTCTGAAAAGCCCCAGGTCCAAAGGGTATGAATTCTGAGTAGGTGCTTAGTGCTAGGATTAGAGGCTTCCTGTCCCCCCACTCCCTCTGGAAAGGACTAGCAAAGCACGTCCTCCTTACTCCCTTTATTTAATTACTTTCTTAGTGGCCCCAAACAGCACGTTCCTCTTTCCCTGATTTCAGGAAGTGCTATATGTGTCTTTCCTACAATTACCCGAGGCTAACACACTGCACCAGATGCCTCTTGCAAGCAATCTTGATAACCACAACAGAATTACCATCGCCACACACCTCAAAGCCAAGTCCCCCACCCTGTTTTTCACCTTCCCCAAATTAGGTTTGACCTAACTGATATTCCAGCGAGATTCGTGATCTTAACCTTTCTTCTCTTGATACCAACTAGAAGGAGGCCGGCCCACCTGGACAATTCACACGTCACTGTTTATGTTCAGCATACATCTCTGTCAATATTACCAACAACTACATTTACTGGATTCTCAAAAATTGTGCATGGAACTAAGCTGAATTAATATATGAGGTGACAGCCAGCTTAGAATTTATTTATGATTTTCATTTTTAGACTGGGTCTCCCTATGTAGCCCTGACCAGCCTGGGGCTAACTATGTAAATTAGCACCATATGCATACATCAGGGCAATCTTCTTGCTCAGAGATTACCGTTAAAGACTGCTACCAGGCCCATCTTTTGAATAGTTTTTAACCTCTAGAATTTACTTCTCTGAGCCTCGAATTGTAAAATGGAAATGATAACATTGAGCTCATGGAGTTGATCAGATGGTTAAAAGGCTTCCTGTAAACCACTCAGGACCCTGTTTAGCTGAGTATGAAAATTATGTTAAATATTGATACTCCACAAATTCAGGGGCACAGGAGTTCTACAATATCAATTGTTGTTACCTCACGGTAATAACCAGAGACCATGCTGTTTATGAATTCAGTCTTAGCTACTATTTGGTTCAGTCTAATTTCCAGGACAACATTCCCAATCACTCTCATCTGCAAAATCTTGGCCCAGCATTTACTTAATAGTATTTCCCAAGATTAAGCATAGGTTTATTCTATTCTTGATACTCTTAGGACCACAGAGAAACCTAGAGGAAAATTAACCATCTATCAAACACCAGCTAAAATACAAGTGAGTATTCTGTGAAACACAACTCTTGAGTGTTACAAGGAACTTCAGAAACCATTTGGGGTAGGTATGGGACAAGTGGGAAAAATATCCACCCCCAATGTCAATGACCTTAACCTTTAAGATTTAAAATACCCACTTTATAAAAAAAACAGAATAGTATCAGCCATCTATAAGATTAGTATCATTCTAGAAATTGTCTGAGTTTGTTCATGGAGAACAATCAAAACACAATTCAACAATATTAGTTGAATGAAAATCAACTTTATTGTTCTTTGAAGAGAATGTGAGCAAAAGAAAGGATTATTTTATAAGATATCTAAAAAAATATAGAGATGCTTATTTATTTCCTCTGTTTATTATTTACCAAGTATTTCCTCACATGTACTATTTGCTATGAACTAAATGTAAGTCAAGTAAAATATCAACTATGTTTTCTTAAAGTTCATGAATTAACCTTGAAAGATAAGTGATCATTGTGTTACTGACTAGTGTACAGGCATGGTACTATTTCTACAATAGAGGTTACACATCTCGGGCCAATAGTGGACAACAGAGAAGAGTTCCCTGTGCTGATCTCAATAGGATTAGCCTTTCTAGGCAAAGAGCAACACAAGAGAAGCATGGGGACCTGGGAGAGAAGTGCTGAAAACCTGAAGTTACAGCAGGCCTTCTAAGTGCAAAATGGTTGAAACCAAGAGTATGAAAGGAAGGTAAATAGAAAATTAGGGGTCTGAGAATGCAGTGCAGTGGCAGAAAAGTTGACTAACACACGTGAGGTTCTGGGTCCATCCCCAACACAAGAAAATGTAAGTAATAAAAGTAAAAGATAAATTCAAGTGCTATATAGAGGTCAGACCTTCAGAATCTGAGGGAGTGAAGCTAGTAAGTATCTGGACTTTATCCAAAACCGTAATGTAATCAGGATTTAAGCAGAGAGTAATATCAGATCTGCAATTTAGAAATCACTATGGCTTTTCTGTGGATAATAGATTGGAAGGAACAAGAGTAGTATCAGGGAGCTGAGATAGATTTTTGGCGATACTCCAAGTGGGAAATGAAGGTAACCTGGACTAGATAGGCAGTAGATATAAGCAGATGTGGGCAGAATGGGGATTCAGGTTGAAGGCCAAATCAACAGCACTTATTTTGAGGGATGTTACAGAGGGAGGAATGGAGTTGAGCCTAAAGACTAGATGCGTTCAGGCAGGGAGTACAGGAAGAGGCCTTAAAATGTGTACAGTTGATAAGCAAGAAAGAGATAAGTTCACTTTAGACATGTAGATTTGAGCTGTGTGTAATGGAACCAGGTAGCACCCTGCAGTAGGTTATTGGCTTTTCTTATTATTGAACACTTAACTGAATGTAAGGCACTGAAGAGACAGACATAAAGGGAACATTCCTGTTCTCAACGAAGCCAAGGTTTAGCAGGAAAGTCAGAGAGATAGATAATAAGCATATATAATAATGAGCAGTAGGATTTAGTAAAGCATAGGTGTTACCTAAGCAGAGAGAGTAAAGATGGTATTAAGGCACAAGTAATGCCATGTGAAGATAACAGAGTAGAAGCAGAGAAGACTAGCATTCAGGAGTTAGGTATGGCTGAGAGATATGCTACCAAGGGTGAGTTAATGAATATGAAACTAGTCAAGTAGGTAGAATGTAAAGAGTTTAAAACATGCAGAATGATACACATACCATGTATGCATACACACACATAAAGCAAATTTGACAACATGATTAACGATTGTTACATTTAGATGGTGGGCATAGAGATATTAAATTGTTTTTTAACTTTTCTGTATATTTTATACTTTTTGTAATTAATGAGTTTATATTGTGAATTTTAAAATTTTGAATTGTCTCTCATATGTATGTTTGTTTTGGCTGCATGTACGTGTGTGTATCATGTGAGTGCCTGGTACTTATGGAGGTCAGAAGATGGCATTGGATCCTTGGAAGCAGGGTTACAGGCGGTTGTAAGCTGCCACAAGAGCGCAGGGAATTGAACCCATGTCATTTGGATTCAGCTCTTAAGCACTGAATCATGTTTCTGTTCTCTAAGTCTCTCTAAGATTAATATTGAAGATAGTGGAACAGATGAATAATATAACAAATCTCGGTTTAAAAATATATCCAGATTGTTTTGAAAGCAAGTCTGGTGATAGAAAGACAACTGAGGAGGCTAACATCATCAGATTGGCGGTCTAGCCCAATTATGAAATGAAGACATTAGGCTACCATAGCTTGATGACGTGAACCATTAAGCATCCCCTTGCTCTGAGTACATCCTCACCAAGCAACCTTCTTATTATCATTTAGCTTTTCATGTAAATATGCCTACAGGGAGATAATGTACTCATCAGCAAACACGAGTATCAGGTCCATTTGGAGGTTATACTTCTCATTATAAATTAATCAATTGGCATTCTGGCTTACATATTGGTCTCCTGTGGATTTGGTTAACTCTGAGTCAGTCCTCAGGAGGCCAGCCTCTGGTTATACGACCAGTTAAATTTCAAAGCTTTCAAAGCTGAGAACCAGATTGTCGATACTGATTGCGTCAACTGTCTTTCCATGATGACTAACTTGCTGGCTGTCCCTACCTTATCCCCATGTCTGACTGAAGAATATTTTCACACTACAACAGCTGCCCACTACTAAGAGTTAAGTCTGCTGCGGATCAGGCACATCACCATTGTCAGGGAGTTGACTAGAAATGCTAGCACCCACTTCTGCTTGAGAACTTGCGGTACCAGATCTCACTCCTTCACAAAGCATCACACCCTGAGTAAGACTACACTTTTCCTGCTGGAAGGTTCCTGTTAATGTAGTTCAATTCTCTCCCTCCCACTTCCCAACTCTTTTCCTCTGATTCTGGGCCTTCAGTGTCTCTATAGTATCCTTGGCCATATATCTGTTCAACTAGGGCCTTCACTCTCAGGTATGGCTCTGAACCAGATCTTACCTGATTCCTGACAACTGAGTTGATGAAACCTAAGAATATTCTCTCAGAGTGCTATTCTCCTTAAGGTTAATAACAGTTATTCAACTACTGTTTTTAAACACTAGGTGTTTTGCATTCATATCTCCATTTTTAATCCCCATTTTTAAAAAAAACAAAACAAAACAGGAAACTGGCTCAAAATTAGCAGCCAGCCTAAAGTCATAGTTAAACAGAAGCAGAATTCCAATGCAGTTCTGACTATAAGTATTAATAGCTGATAATGACTCACACCATTCTTCTGTAGAGTGACATGCACACTGAAACTTTTTTATGCTAAAGAAAGTTTCATGAATGTTTCGAATATGTATTTCAGGCACTGTCACCATTGAGGGAGGGAATAATTTCTGAACCAAGAGCCTTTTTGTATTCTTCAAATCCTACCACAAAGATGCACCCTGCCAAATGCTTCTATCAACAATCAAGCAAATGAAACAGCCCTGAGCAGGCTCTATCTAATGATGAGCTGATAAACAGAGCAGCATCCTTCAGGAGCAACAGTGTGGTGCCACTGTGAGAGATTACATTTCCTATTACCCGGAGTATCTACAGAGGCATAGAGATGGACAATAGTGTACAGCCTAAAATATGTCTGCAACAATTGGGACATCACATCTGACCTCTTACCATTAAAGAAATGACTAATGTCTTCCATGTTGATGATGCTGTAGGTATAGAGCTGAATAACAAAGTTGCGCAGGCTCTGTAGAGAGAGCATGACGGCTGCTATTTAGGTAGGAAGACAAAAATGGTGGGGGTGTATAGAGAAAGAACTGAACAAAGTGAAGCAAATTGCCAACGTATAAGGCTATTTATCGTCTTTGTAGATAACATATCATCATTTGCAAATGCAGACACGAATCAAGTTAGCCTGCACTTGTCTACAGGCACTATTATCATACATCCAAAGAAAAGATAGAATTTAAGGGAGGGGTTTAGCAATACTCAGTATGCTGCACCTAAAACAAACAGTCTCCTTCTATCCATCATGAATAGCTATAAATTAGAACCTGCTATCGTCCTAGTAGCTTTTATATACTATATTTTAACAGAAGAAGTCTAGGAGCTTGATGACGTCATCCATGGTTTTACAAAATTACCAAATGGAATCTGACTCTATGTCCAAGTACAAAAACCATACTCTTCCCATTTTTTCACTTTGTACCTTATATGACACTACATTGGAAAATAAAGGCAGAAAAAGGTCTTCTATTTATGGAGAACCTACTATGTACCAAACACTTTACAAGGATCAATCATATCTCCAGTTTCTTACGATACACAGTATTAATAAGAGGAACACAAATTGTAAAATGATGAAGTATGTTGATGAATGTTACATAGTATATGGCAGAGTTAGAATTCTCATGGGAATTTTCCTGGTTCCCAGTGCCATATCCTTTTCCTCTGATGCACTACCACCCTGCATACATAGAGATAATACCATTACAATGTGAAGAGAACAGATCCTTCTTGGCCATCTCCAGTAAGAGTGGAAAATGCTAAGAACACATTCACCAGTGGCCCTTAGTATCTCCCTGAGCAGCTCCGGAAATCCTAGATAATGAATACTGTGAGGATGTGTCTAGTTATCAAATGCTTCGTAATCATTATGAATGTCTACATATTCAGTTGTACAAGCTCACTCACATGCATGGATAGATATGAGTATTTCTACACATGCTTAGAGTGAGTGCACTCAGTGAGGAGAACTAGTACACTAAGTGTATTTTGTTATAGGATATCACATAGAATATGGACTGAACTGTATCCACTTGACTTACACCACAGGATCAAATTACATATAGCGAATTTAGGGAGGTAGTTAAGGGGATCCCAGATTGCTGAAGAGTTTCTTTGTTCCCCCACTGTGGAGAAGAGCTCAAGGCAAGTGGGAGTGGCTTAAAGAGATAGTTGGGCAGAGAAGGCACTGAAAGGAGCAGTGGAGATATGGGGTGTTGTTTCTCCTTCACTGTGCTGTTGGATGAGTATACTAGGGAAGCTCATATTGGCTCATCCAGTCTTTTATATTTCCTCTTGGAATTTCTAGAGAATTGAAGATTCCAAGGGAATTAAATCTGTGACCACAAGAAGGGGCGAGTGGTGTGTGTGTGTGTGTGTGTGTGTGTGTGTGTGTGTATGCGTGTTATTGATAGAAGAAAAAAAGAAAAGTTGTATAAATGTGTACCCATCAAATGACCATATATTTGAAATTTTTCTTCAATCTACTCCTTCAATCCTAATATGCCTCACCATAGTCTAGATCCTGTTGTGGATGGGCCTGGAGCTGTTTGTATTTTGATGCTAATTCTGCTTTCCTGGGAAGGGCTTTGGACAAGGAGTGAGTCACGTGACTTACTTAGGTGACTTCTTATGAACCAATCCCCTAATGAATAAAGGAGCCAATCACTGGGTGAGTAGGAGGGACTTTCAGGTTGGAGAGGGGAAGAGAGGAGGAGGAGGAGAGGGAAAGAGTCTTTTTGGACAGGGATAGTGTGAGGACAAGATGTAGCTACTAGTGAGGGTATTGAAGCATGGGATTGGTGTGGTAGCGACCAGCCAGTGAGAACCTAGAGAGCTGGGTGGAGAGATTTTGGAGTTCTGAGTCAGAGTCTCCATGAGATAATAACAGGTCAGCCATTGCCCACCAGTGCATGGCTGGCTAGGCCACTGGGGAAGAGAACACTAATGAATTATTATTATATCATTTTGTGAACATCACATCATATACTTCCATAAACCTCTATTCAGTGAAGCTAGCACACTGTTGTACTATCGTGAACTGAGCTTACCAGTCTCTTACCAGAATTTATACACACTGCATACTTAGACAACACTAAGTTAATAAAAATATTTTTCTTCCTTCAATAGTGAATTAGCCTTGTACTACATTGATACCAGTGTTGTGCCCCCACCCCCATTATTTCTTCCAAAGAGCCTTCTGTTCTGAGAAATTAAAGGACTCTGAGAGCAGATCACAAATTCAGGACAGAAAAACTCCAGTATGCAGTCAGAGACTGTATTGTTGGTATCCAGACGTTGGACACTTTTTGCTCATGAGCGTTTGGAGATCATTCATATAAAAGACTATTTGTTCTTAGGAAAATGCTCACCAGTAAAGAAGCCTTTAAGAGGACAGAGAAATTTTGTTTTCTATTTTTTCCTATGTAACAAATATATATAAAAGAACTTGGACTATTTGCTTAAGAAATAAGTTGTTCATCGCTTGTTTTATCTTTTTTTAAGTTTATAAATGTTTATATTTTAATTTTTTATAACCATTAAAACACAAACAAATTTTACAATCTCTCACTTCTTCCCTTTCTTCTTCCCTACCTCCCTCTGTTCCTTCCTTCTCTCCTTTTCTCGTCCTTCCTTCCTTCCTTCCTTCCTTCCTTCCTTCCTTCCTTCCTTTCTTCCCTTTTCTTTTTTTCCTTATTATTTTGGAAAGGAGATCTTCTTATGATTTTCTGGCATGGGCTCATGTTGCAACCCAGGCTGCTCTCTAATGTGCTTCAGTTCCTTGACCCAGCCTCCCAAATGCCAAGATGACATGCATGCACTACCACTATGAATGGAATTCTTTCCATATATCTTACTTTGTATGCCTTTTACACTTATTTATTATTATATTATTTTTACCTTTAAAACTTTTTATTAGCAATAGAGAAACAAATGCTCATTCTATCCTAGACCTACACAAGGATGGGACCATCAAAATCCCTATTTCCCACTTTTTGGTACAGTCTTCAGGGAAGTAACAGGAACGGGACTATCATCCACTATGATTACAAAGTCTTTTGGCATTTGTCTTAGAGAAACTGCCTTAGGATCTTCTTGAGTGTGATACTCTTTATCTCAGAAATATGTCCAAGCTGTCTTTTGTTCATTTTCCTAAAGCACAGTATTGCCTTAAAAGAGGATAACACTTTGTGAGCACTCATATTTTTAAAATTTACTTGTTTTACTTTTTGAAATGATAATATAATTATTCCTCCCTTCCTTTTCCTCCCTCCAAACGTTCCTATATACCCCTTCTTGCTCTCCTTCAAATTCAAAGCCTCTTTTTGTATTGTTTTTTGCATACATATATGTAGCTGTAGATACATATACATTCCTAAATACATAAATACAGCCTGTTAGTCATTGGAGTTTATATGTTTCCAAACTTTTTAAGGAGCTATAGGATACTTTCAATACTTTCTGGTAAACATTTTACCAAGCTTTCTTGGAAATCTCTTTTCTTCTCTTATACTTCCTTTTCCTCTTACATCTACACCTATGTATCCATTAGATGACAGGGAGTTTTCAGTTTCATTTTAAACTTATAGGAACATCATCATATACCACTGACCAAAATGTCATTATGTGGCATATGACTATTCATCTAAATAGATATTTATTATTTTGTTAATATGTAAGACGCAGTACTAACTCAGTAAATAAGGCACAAGTTAAGTAATTTAAAATGCGCCTAGGCAACACAACCCACAAACAGAATTTGATTCCTTTCCAGTTGTAATGGCATTTGCTATGTCCTTCAACAACTAGTGATTTTAAAAAGGCATTTTAAGAATCAGTATCCAGGTTTAGGGGGAAAGCTCCTGTGTTTTCTCACTGGGACTGCAGAAACATTCTAAAAATGTAGGACTATTAGAAACAATACTCAGTACATAGCAAGCCCTCAGCTATCTTCCCACTGAGAGTTGAAAAGTTGGAAGCTTGCCCTCTAAGATCAGGAACAAGGCAAGAGTGCTCATCCTCATTACTTCTGCTCAATGTAGTACAAAAAGTCCTGACCACTTATGTTACATAAGAAAAAGAAATTAGAGCCATTCAAATGGTAACAAAGGAAGAAGCAAGTATCAAAACATGAGAAGAAGTTCTATGATAAGTGACCTCTCACCACTTTGATTCAAGAAAATTATTGCATTATAAAAACTCATGCCAGGCAGTGGTGGCACACGCCTGTAATCTCAGCACTTGGGAGGCAGAGGCAGGCGGATTTCTGAGTTTGAGGCCAGCCTGGTCTACAGAGTGAGTTCCAGGACAGCCAGGGCTACACAGAGAAACCCTGTCTCAAAAAACCAATAAATAAATAAATAAATAAATAAATAAATAAATAAATAACAAAAAAACTCTGTATATGTGAGAGATCTTATAGGGATCCAGAAAGTTAGAAAAAAGTAATCATATATTATTGAAAGGAAATGAATCCTTATTAATATTTTGGTAGCTGTGACCTCCAGGGGCCATGGTGGAGCTATGGACTAATTTGAAATTCTGCCCTGGCCTATTTTTTGACAACCTATTATACACAGAATACCATAAAACCTTCTAGAAACAACTTTTGGGACTGATAAAATACATTCTGTAAGGTTACATGGTAGAAAATCAACGGAAAAAAGTCAAATTAATAAAACACTGTCTTAAAAAGACATTGAGAAAGACATTGTACTTACAATAACCTTAAAATCACATAGACTAGAAAGAACTTTAACCAAAGAGGTAGCAGCAAATGCTACAAAGCAGGGATGAGAAAGATAGAAGATAGCACACATAAATGGTAAGACAGTGAACTGATGAAAAGAAAGAATTAATAGTTAAAATATCTGTAATACCCAAAGTGGTCCGCAAATTCAGTGCTTCCCCTATAAAAATTCCAATGTCATTATTCACAGAACTAGAAAAAACTGCAGCATTTGTATGGATGTACAAAGACTCTGAAATTATCAAAGCAGCTTTTAGCAAAGCTGAAGGGCTAGAGATGAAGCCCAGTTTGTAGAGTACTTGTCTAGCACACACAAGGCCAGCAGCTCATAAAACTGGGCATAGTGGTACACACTTGTAAGCTCAGTATTTTGGAGGTTGTGAAAAGAAGTTCAGGAGTTCAAGATCATCTTTGAGTCTGAGGTGAGTCTGAGGCCAGCCTGGGCTATTTGAGACCCTATCTCAAAACAAAACAAAACAAAACAAAACAAAACAAAAAACAGCGAGATGAGCTGTGGAGAAAGTTCGTTTGGTATAAAGAGTGGACTAAAATATTTGAAAGTCGCCACTTGAATCAGGAGCTAATATTAAAAATATGAAAAGAATTCAACAGAAAATAAATTACCCTCTTAAAGCTGGTAATAGAAGTGAACAGAGATTTCTCAAAAAAGACAAGCAAATAACCAAGAGAGATATTGGAAATGCTCAAAATCTATAATCATTAGTGAAATGCAAATGAAAACTATGAGGAACTACATTTTATACCTGTTTGTTTGACTAGTATGAAAACTATAAAGGACAAATAGAATGTAGGCAAGGTTGTTGAGAAAAGGGAACCTATGAACCTATGTACACTGTTGGTGGGAATGTAAATTACTGCTGCAGTATGCAAAACAGATTGGAAGTGCCTCAAAAGACTAAAAATAGAACTAAAGTAAGATCCAGAAATCTTACTACTGGGCATCTACCCAAAGGACATGAAATACATGTTGAAGAGATGGCTACATTCCCATGTTCGTTGTAGCACTTCCCACAATAACTAAAATATGGAAACAACTGTAATGTCTATCAATGAATGGTTGGATAAGGAAAATGTGGCACACATACACTATTGAGTACTATGCATCCTTTAAAATAAAACCACATAGATAAGATTAGAAGCCATTATGGTAAGTAAAGTCAGCATAAAGGGGGGCAATTACTGCATTATCTGACTAAAACATAAAATCTGAAAGCCAAAGTGATAAGGAAGCAGAGAGGAGGATGATAGCTGCCAGAAGACGGGGTTAGGGTTCTGTGCACAAGGAAAGGGGTCGATGGTACCAAATTTCACTTAGGATGAATAGTTTCTAGTGATCTATTCCACACCTTGTGACTATAGTGACTATAGCTAATAATGTGTATTGCACACTTCAAAATAGGTAAAATTATAGACTTTAAAGCCTCACAATGAAGATAAGCATCTGACATGATGTGTATGTTAACTAGCATCATTTTATGATTCTACAATCTATATGCATTGAGCAAACATCTCATTACTCCATACATTTACATGTTATTATTTACCAGAGATAAAATAGCTCCCTTAAGTCTCAGGGATCATCACAAAAGAGAGGGTGGAGAAATTTCAGAGCCAAAGTGGGTAGATATCTATAGAAAAACGGTATTTGTTGAATGACAGTGCAGCAACACACATGAACTCAAAGTAGCTATGACTGTATACATAAGACTTGCACAAGATCAAGCCAGATAAATCCCCAGAATGGTTGGGGAAGGGCCTTATAAAGTCCCACCCCTACTACAGGAGCTATTGATAATTGATCCCTCTCCATCTCCAATTTTCACTTTACTTCATGACTTCTTCTTCTATTATTGTTGTTGTTAATACATAACAAGAATCTGCTGATTCCATATGCTTATATGCATATATGTTGGAGGATGACAACTTGGGATTGGATAGCCTATAAGGAGGCTTGCCCTTGGATCAGACTGATTCTCTGTCTCTTGGTAGCCATTTTGCCTGAATATCTTTATCTAGATATGGGCCCTGTGAAATTTCCTTTTTCTACATCGGTATGTCTTCTGGTAGTGTTGTTGTATAGGTCTTGTTTAGGTGACCATATTGTTAAGATTTTATGAGCAGCTCCCTATTTTATATAGAAGACACTATGTTGAAGTAAAAAGGTAGGTAAGACCTTCAAGTTCTACTACAAGATAGTAGAACTTCAGTTCCTTGCTGAAGACCTACATATTTCAGATTGCCTTGGTCAGGGTTTCTATTCCTAAACAAACATAATGACCAAGAAGCAAGTCGGGGAGGAAAGGGTTTATTCAGCTTACACTTCCACATTGCTGTTCATCACCCAAGGAAGTCAGGACTGGAACTCAAGCAGGTCAGGAAGCAGGAGCTGATGCAGAGGCCATGGAGGGATGTTACTTACTGGCTTGCTTTCCCTGGTTTCCTCAGCCTGCTCTCTTATAGAACCCAAGACTACCAGACCAGGGATGGCACCACCCACAAGGGGCTCTCCTCCCTTGATCACTAATTGAGAAAATGCCCCACAGCTGGATCTCATGGAGACATTTCCTCAACTGAAGCTCCTTTCTCTGTGATAACTCCAGCCTGTGTCAAGTTGACACACAAAACCATTCCAACTTGGAGGAATCAAGCAGGAACTGACCTGGAAACCTTCTCCCCTAGGGCTAGTACTCATAGTATCTGAAGTTGCTATGCAAGTTTCCGGGGGAAAGAAGTAATTGAAAGTCCTACCCAGCTATAAAGTCTATGAACCACATCAATGACCAACATGGCAATACATTCCCAAAGGTTCAATAGTGGTATATACATCTTGGGGATAACCAACAACTATCTAATTGCACTTAAGATCAACTCAGTGAGGGCAAATTCATCCATATTATTTTAAACCTACCAAAGTACATGTGTCTATTTAGGTCATGAACCTTAGTGGAGAACCTATTTCTGCTACTTTCCTAAAAATCAGTGTAATTCCCAATTACATTATAAACACTTATTCTTTTTTGTCTTTTTTCCTTTTATTGGATATTTTCTTTATTTACATTTCAAATGTTTTCCCTTTTCCAGGTCTCCCCTTTGGAAACCCCCTATCCCATTTCCCCTCCCCTGCCTCTATGTGGGTGCTCCTCCACTCCTCCACCCACTCCCATCCTTCTGCTCTGGCATTCCCTTACACTGGGCCATCAAACCTCCTTAGGCCCAAGGGCTGTTCCTCCCACTGATGTCCAACAAGGCCATCCTCTGCCACATATGTGGCTGGAGCCATGTATCCCTCCATGTGTAATATTTGGTTGGTGGTCCAGTCCCTGGGAGCTCCGGGGGGTGGGGCGGGGGGGTGGTTGTCTGGCCTGTTGACACCATTGCTCCCTCCATGGGGCTGCAAACCCCCTCAGCTCCTTCAGTCCCTTATCTAACTCCTCCATCAGGGACCTGATGCTCAGTTCAATGGTTGGCTGTGAGCATCTCCCTCTATATATGTCAGGCTCTGGCAGAGCCTCTCAGAAGACAGCCATAACAGACTCACATCAGCAAGCACTTCCCGGCATCCACACTAGCATCCAGATTTGGCAACTGTATATGGGATGGATCTTTAGATGGGGCAGTCACTGGATGGCCTTTCCTTCAGTATCTGCTCTACACTTTACTCACAGATAAGTGTAGATCTCACCCTTTGTCTTAGTTAGGGTTTTACTGCTGTGAAGAGACACCATGACCAAGGCAAGTCTTATAAGGACAACATTTAATTGGGAGTGGCTTACAGGTTCAGAGCTTCAGTCGATTATCCATCAAGGTGGGAGCATGGCAGCATCCAGGAAGGCATGGTGCAGGAGGAGCTGAGAGTTCTACGTCTTCATCAGAAGGCTGCTAGTAGAAGACTGGCTTCCAGGCAGCTAGGATGAGGGTCTTAAAGCCCACACCCACAGTGACACTCCTCTCCCAACAGGACGATACCTCCTAATAGTGCTACTGTCTGGGCCTAGCATATACAAACTATGACACCCTTCATCAAGGAAGTTTCTTTTTCAGCAGATAGAGGCTATCAGAGAACTTCACAGTGGTCAAGATTCAGAGAGCAACTGACTGTGGAGAGTCTTTCTCCCAGTTGATATGTCTACAACACTCCTATATCTAAGGCTAAAGCAACATCATAGAGGATGGGGTGGGAATCCTTAGGGAAGCATGCTCCAGTAGATGGTCCCTCACCCTTGCACACAAGGCAGCACTAAATGGAGTCAGTGGTGATTAAGAGAAACATAACGTTGGGAGGGAAAGGATGAGGATATAGGGGAAGAATTGAAAGGTGGATAGGTGTTTAGAATATAATTGAGAGTCACACTGATCTAAAGACTTTATATGCATGTCTGAATATTTGAAGAAACCTAAAAATAAATTCAAACAAAACTTTAAATGCATTTTGGAAAAATAGAAACTTCGAAAACCAACGTCCTTATATGTGAGTTGACACAGTGTGTGATCACAATCACCTACTGAAGCCAAGACTTGCCCTTTAGACGCTAAAGTTTCCATGGATGTGAGCAGAGGCGAATTTGTATTTGCAAGGGGCAAAGTCACAACTTCACAGCTGCCAACTATATGCATTAGGATTAGCTACAGCTGCCCAGGGCTCAAAATTGATCAATAACCTGGAGTAAACAAATATCTGGCAATAAGTGACCAGGTGCTAGTACATAGACAAGACAAGTGCAGTTGGCTAGGGTGCTGCTTCTGGTTCACACAATAATTAAGTTCTATCACACCCCCCAATGAAACAAATGCTATGGTTCTGTTGGTAAGAGGAAAGCAGCGAGGGACGAGCGAACGTTCAACAAGAGGGTATTATATAGCTGCACAACTTTGATTCACCATAAATTATGCAGTGTACAATACAGTAACTTTCCTGGGGGAAAATTACTAACAGGAACATCAAAAGGAAAACATACCCAGATGAACTGAACCACAGCTCACCCCTGGCATCCATAAAAATCCCTTTTCCCTAAGCTGACAATCTTCCAATTATTAGGGCAGTATACTTTTTTGAAGTGCTATCTCTCTCTGCACCTTTGAGTGCTGATAGGATCACAATATTTTCGGGGCTTCACAGCAAAGTAATTCAGACACAGGCATCGGCCACTGCTTAATATTCTGTATGCTGTCAACTCCGGAGCCGCAGAAAGCCTTTTTTACTAGAGGCAGCCAAGTGGCTCAGCAATGTTTGCTTTACATAGTGGGGAGGGGGCCGAAATTGAACGCTTGGAGCTCTTTTTGTTTGAAGAAGTGTCTCTTGAAGTTTACCTTCAATGAGCCCATCAGTTCATTTAACATCTTATTTTCTTGGATGACAACGGATGTATTTCAAGAGCACATGTTTGGGCCATTTACGGGGTTTAGGAATAACTCTCTGCTCCTTTCTTTTCAGGCCTTGTATTGGGTTGGATTCAAGACATATTGAAAACTTTTCAACACACGTTCCAGGAAGCAGGCAAGTTTATCGTCAGTGCTTTCAATAGGCCATACCCATGACATGTAACAAAAAAATAAAAGCAAGTTTAAAGACAGAGGCAATAGCTACTTGCCTCAGAGTAGTATCCTAGAGAGTGGAATTATATCACTCTTGGCCATTCAGCTTTATCTTCAACAGAATCTTCTCACCACAAGCCCTGTGATGTAGCATGGAACAACCAAAGAACAAGCAAGCTTTTCAGAAATAAACATTGCTAGCCTAATCCCACCGGATCTTCGCAGTCACCATACACATTTAGGCATAAAACTTTTAAAAAACGAATTTCCACTCTCTGGTGCACTCTGACGTATGAAATCACAAAATGATTACTTGTGGGTGTACGGGATATACACTTTTCTATTTTGGTGTTTCAACGATCTAAAAGAAATTTGGGGCTAAGGAGTGTCACTCCGGTTGATATAGTGCTTGTCTACTCGCAGGAAGCTCTGTCTGGGTTGGATCCCCAAGACTATGTACAACTGGGTATGATGGGGCACATCTGCAATTCCAGTATGAGAGGGCTACCCTCTGCTATGGTAGCATGCTTAAGATAAGAATTGGATACTTGAGACCCTGTCTGAGAGAGAGAGACAGAGGGACAGACATAGAAACAGAGGGACAGACACAAAGACACAGTGGGGGAGAAAACACACTTATTCTCTAATAAAATTATAATAAACATTTTGGGGCTGGAAAGATGGCTCAGAATTTAAGAGGACATGGTGGCTCATAATTGATCCTAACTCCCATTCTAAGGCACCTTTCAGTCTCTCCTGGCTTCCATGGGCTCCTGCATGAATGTGGTGCGCACACATATGCACAGGTATACATTCATATACATAAAATAAATATTTTAGAATAATAATACAAATTCTGAAACTTCCTGTATCATTCTCCAGGGATGACACAAAGATAATCACAGCAAAGTCTCTCCACTAAATTTCTTGGTCCACTAGGGGTAAATTGTTATTTAAAAACAATTTGGATCTTCTATTTGTTTCAACCTGTATGCAACTGGATGACCGGTGGTTCCTGCTTTCACTGAACTTGTCATTTAATGTCAATTGTCTATGACTTGAGAAGCAATACTTTTTCCTTGGACTTATTTTAAACAATTGATCTGTTTTGAGTAACTCCACCATTCTATAATCATCCTTTACACCCTAGCCAGATATTCTTTGTTAGACAGTTCTAATTTCACTAGATCTTATTGTCTGATAAATAAAACAGCAATCTTTTGACTTGAAGTCCAGATCTTCAGCTATTAGGCTGAGCTAGTCACAGTATCCTCTACAACTTCAGTGTACGATGCTTTGCAGGAATGTGGCTGGAACCCACTACTTCTTGCTTTATGGGCAAGTGTTTTTCTACTGCATCTGCAGCATGCACTGTGATTCTCACATTACGCTACATTTACTTACATATCTTCTCTTCATCAGGGATAGTTCTTTGAGAAGGAGACCATGTATCCCCAGGAATTATGCAGTGTTCAGAAGATATTTGGAGGACAAAGAAATTGATAGCAGTGACGAAAGGCTACTTTGTCTAGTTTAGTGTTTAAATGCTACGAGCTAGCCTTCTGCTATTTCTGTTAAAGCATGGTTCGCATAAAATAAGACAAGCTCTCTTAAGCATACAGTTCCGTAACTTTTGATAAACATATTTAATGGTGACCACAATGAAGATCTCAAACAATTTCTCCATTCCTCCAATTCCCTTATGGTATGCTTTTAGCATCTAATCCGCCTCCTTATTCATAACCACTGGCGGCCCCTATTCTATTTCCTTATAATTTTGTCTTTTCCAGAATGCCGTATAAATGGAACCATTCAGTCTTTTGTGTGTCTGACTTCTTTCACTTAGCAATAATGCATTTGAGAGTTGTCTGTGGGTTGCTTTTTTTTTTTTTTTTGCGTTGGCATAGCATTTAAACAAAAGAATGGTCAGAGAGATGAGTGCTGTGTGAGTACAGAATCCTACTTGAATATCGATGCAGGAATTTAGAAAGGTTTCATAGAGAAAGTTGCATTTGAAGAGGGCCTTAGAGATAGACTATTTTCAGAGGCTCTAAGGACAAGAGAAGAGAAAGGACTTCAGGAACAAAAGCTCCAAGTCAGGGTCCGAACTTCACTAGAGCACAGGCGAAGGCTAAGTGGGAAGTGAGATGGGAAAGGAACGTTAGGGGCTCTGTTGACCTTAAATACCATGTTTAGGAGTTGGTCTCAATTCATTCGGAAGTAGAAAGCCACTTCAGAGGTTTGACACAAGCTCTTTTTTTTTTTGAAGAAAGTTAAGTTTTGCCTGTAAGCAATCTAACTACCCTGCCTGAACTGAAGGAGTTCACTGCCGGTGAATGTATGGTGGTGAGTTTTAAAACGAGGTGACAAACTACGTCTATTGATAGCCATCGCATAGTCTCCCGTTTCCTTTACACTCCCCACAAAATGTCGGTGTATTCCAGTTTCCTTACAGCCTCACTATTTATTTTTTTTAAAAGAATAATAGTCATTTTTAATGCTTTCAGTAGCCGCACAGTCCAATGATAGTTTCTGGGGGTGATTCAAAGATGAATGTATCAAAGTCTCTCCACTAACATCACACTGTCCTACAGATACACGATAGAAAGTGTATCTGTAGAAGTTATAGACAGCTCACAACTTGTCTATAACTCCAGTTCCAAGGCAGCCAACACCCTTTTCTGACCTCCAAGAGGGCTCCTGGGCACACATAGTTCTCAAATACACCCCGCACACATGCATACACATAAAATAAATATACTTTTTAAAAAAATCCATGTAAAACTGTTGTCCAAAGTCAGTTTGCTGAATTCACTTGTGTTCAAGGTTAACTTTGCTATCAGGGTATCAGAATGTCAAGCCTTGTTCTAGGAGTCTACTTTCCTAGTCCTCCACAGAAGCATTTTCACTGGGGTAAGAGTCAGCATTAGAATATCTGTCTTTGCAGACAACTCATTCTAGAAACCCCAGTTGAACAGCATTCCTTTCTTCGGTCAAAGCATGTTATCCACAGACATAACTCAAATCCCTTATCTACAATGAATTCATTCCTGTGTTGAATGCCTTTTTCAGATCACTCTTAAACAGGTATTTCACCAAGAAGGATATACTGATGGCCAATAAGCACATGGAAAACTGTCCAATATCACTAGTCATTAAGAAAACAGCAATAAAAAAAAACACAGTGAGGGGCTGCAGAGATGGCTCAGTGGTTAGTAGCACTTGCTGTTCCTTCAGGCAACCAAGGTTTGGTTCACAACTGTCTATAACTCCAGTTCCAAGGCATCCAATACCGTTTTCTGACCGTAAACAGGGCTCCTGGGCACACATGGTTCTCATAATACACTCATGCACACACATAGAAAATATACTTAAAAATCCGTGGAACTGTACATAAAGCAAAATGGTCAAAATGGATAACAATGGCATCTAAAATAGTAACAACAAATAATGGTGAGGACCCCATGACACTGGAACATAGCAACAGTTTTGTATGGGAGTATAAAGTGGTACATCCAGGATGGGAGTCAGTTTGAATTTCTTATAAACCTCATCAAGTTGGACCTTTGTCTCAGACAAATGAGTCATATTAATAAAAACATCCATAAAATTTCATTTCTTGTTTTATTAACTTTTTTAACGTACAACATTGTATTTTCATATGCATACAACACTATACTTTGTTCATATACTTTGTTGTACTGTCTTGTGTTTTCTTCCTATTTTTACAGTTTCTTAGGCACAGATACCAAATTCTGTAAATAGCTTAGTTATATTGCAATAAGTAAATGATAAAGGATATTATGATACTATGGAATATCACTCAGCAATGAAAAAGGAAAGGTCTGTTAATATATGTTGTTGTATTTAAAAACAGCAATCTGGGTGGATCTCCAGATATTCTCAGTACAAAAAAGCAATTCCAATACTATGATTCTGTTTATACAACTTCGTTTTTTTTTTGTTGTTGTTTTCTCTTTTTGAGGCAGGACGGTGTTTAACAAGTGATCCTCCTACCTCAGCCTTTAGAGTGTTGAGATTATAGATGTGTGCCACTTTGCCCCTTTTTCTATAACACCTTTAAAATTATAAGGACATAGTAATGGGAAACAAATACATGTAGTTGGAAAGCACAAAAGGTGTCTCTCCCATAGTTAAGAAGGGATTGTAAAGTAGAAGAGTACGCAGCCAGAAAAACTGTTACATAAGCAAGCCTTGTGATAATGAAATTCTTCTGCTTCTGGACTCTGCTGTTGATCATATGAACCTCCATATCTGATAACACTTCACAGTACATACAAATGAGTTCATGTAAAACTATCGAAATCAAAGTAAGGGGCACGGATTGTATCACTGCCAACTTCCTGGTTAGGGTACTGTATTAGGGTTATGCAAGGCAGAAAGTAGGTGAAGAGTGCAAAGGACCGCTATAGTTCTGAGAAGTGCACACTAATCTGCAATCTCTCAAAATAAAAAGGTAAAGGGAAAAAGACAGTGGGGTGCATGCTGCTTACAAAGCATATTATTTGAACTTCATTTCAAGTATTATTACTATTATTAGTTGGGGGTGAGGAAAACTTGAATATTTTCCTTTTTCCATGAAGAATCAAAGGGAATGAAAACCACTGTGTTTCTAGTTTTAACTTTGTTATTGGGAAAAGCAGCACGAAAATGGAGCGACTTGTACTTCTGCTATGACAGTTCTTAGCCACATTGAGGTTATGGGAGAGTTGGGGGAAGGATTTTGGGCCCCAGAGGGGAAGGGAACCCCACAACAAGACCAACAGAGTCAACTAAGCTGGGCCCTTGAAGGCTCTCAGATACTGAGACAGTAACCAAAGAACATAGACAGGCTGGACCTAGGTCTCCCTGCACACGTATGTAGCACAGATGGGCTGCTTGGTCTTCATGTGGGTCCTGAACAACTGGAGCGGGGGCTGTCGCAAAAGCTGTAGCCAGACTGTGGAATCCACTCCCCAACAGGGCTGCCTTGTCTGGATTCAGTGGGAGAGGACGCGATTAATCAGAGCCAGAGACTTGATGTGCCAGGGGTGGGAGAGTGGGGGGTAGGGGGGAATACCCAGGAGAGACCTCACCTTCAGAGGAAAAGTGAAAGGGGGGAGGGGGAGGGATTGTATGAGGGTGTGAGGGAGGGACCTAGAGGACAGACAGCATTTGGGATGTAAATACATAAATAAATTTTAAAAACAAACAAAAGTAATTTTAATTTTAGATGACTAAAGAACACTTGATGGTTTTAAACATAGAAAATATTTTTTGAGGGAAGCCTAAACATGGAACAGATATGAGGAAGCAGTCCAGAGGAAGGCTCGTGTACAAAACACTGAAACACTGGTTAGCATGAAGCACTGAGTTACTTTGTTCAACTGGTATGTCTTACTTACTTTTATTTCAGGTAAACATGTATGATATTATCGATGGAAAGGGGTTATTAAAATAGAACAGGGAAGAAGAGCAAGACTGTAAAGGCTTTCTTTGATCAGGAAATAAGTAGTTGAGTTGAGTTGGGTGAGTTTAGAAATGGAGGCAGAGCAACATGGAGGAAGCGTAAGCAAGACTGTCTTGCCTTAAGCAATGTTCTGATTCACTGTACTGTATCAGGGGTTAAGAACGTAAAGTATTCGTGCTGAAAGGACTGATTGCTTTTAAGAGTTCTGATGGTTTTCACTTAAAAGAACCATACTCTTTTAAATTATAAACAGCAACCTTACCTTCCTGGATTTTTTTTTTCCTTCAGGTTTGAGATCAGCCTTATGCTTTGTGAATTTAATTTCATTTTCTATGTGAAATAAAGTGTAGTTTCCTTAGAGTTCCTGTTTATCCCTTAAAAAAAAAAAAAAAAGCGAGCTGCGAGCCAGGGACCAGTGAGATGGCTTAGCAGATAAAGGCAGTTGCCGTCAAGTCTGATGACCTGAGTCTGATCCCTGGACTGACTCATACAGTGGAAGGAGACAAAAAAAAAAAAAAAAAAAAAAAAAAAAAAAAAACCTCCTGAAAGCTGTCTTCTGATCTGCACTACACTTCTGCTGTGACTTCAGCGTGAGCATGCATGATCATGTACGTGTCTGGACACTCATACATGCACAGGCGCACACATACACTCGCGCGCATGCGCGCGCGCAGACACACACACACACACACACACACACACACAGGCAGCACACTAAAAAAATTAAATAATTGAATTAAATTTCAATTATAAATACCAGTATATTGGAAGCAGTGTTAATAGAGAATATAATAAAGTATATAATTAAATATACGCTTGGATTTGATAATTTCATCCTTTGTGCTACACAAGCATTGCTGCCAATCCTGTTGAGAGGCAACTCGAAGGTACTGTGAGTGTCTGAAGTTAGCCAGCAATGTAAACCTTGCTTGAGGACTGGCCACATACAAAACAATCATCTCAATAAGCACATTTATCTCATGGGTATGTAGCCATAAAAGGGTTTCTATTCACTCACTGATCTTAGTCTGGAAAATTATTCACATCTTTAAAGCCTTGGCTTTAAAACAATCAATTAGATTGATTTTTGTTTTGTTCAAATCTGCTTGGCTGACCTTGCCTAATTGAGTATCTTGGTGTTCTCTCTCTTTTCCCTTTTTTCTTTCTTTTCTCCCCCCTTGGTATTTCTTAATTGAAAGAGTTGCCATATGGTGTCAGAAGACACTGGAAATTGCACTTCAGATGCCATTGTGACAAGTTACCATTTAAATATATTTGAAATGAAGATGAAAGTGTTTGAACTTTCACAAAAAAAAATGTTCAACATGCTCTCTGCTGAGCCTTCCTTTATAAGATTGGGACAAAACAAAGGATAAAACTATTCGCTGTGTCATCTGATTGTACAATGGCTTGAGAAAGGGAATGTCACTGGAACTTCAACACGTGATGAATAAACCCAAGCATGAACTCATATTCTGATGGTGAGGGTAAATCTGGTTTACATAGCTAGTTTCAAAAGAGAAATTTAAGGTATTTATAATGCATTGCTACACCAAAGGCTGAGAGATCACTGAAGACAGGGTGGAAAGATTTTAAGAGTTATAAGAAAAATGTCTTCTGAAAAAAGATGGAAGTGGATGACAGAGTGGATGTGGGAGGAGTTGTAGCCAGGATCATGATCAAAATATGTTGTATGAACATCTCAAAGTGTTAAAAATATTATGTTATTTTAAAATATACTATCGGGGGGGGGGCTGGAGAGATGGCTCAGCAGTTAAGAGCACTGACTGCTCTTCCTAAGGTCCTGAGTTCAAATCCCAGCAACCACATGGTGGCTCACAACCATCTGTAATGGGATCGGATACCCTCTTCTGGAGTGTCTGAAGACAGCTACAGTGTACTTACATATAATAAATAAATAAATCTTTAATAAAACATACTAAGTTCCTTAGGGTGAAGTTTATAAAGAGAATTTGCCTCTTCTAAAGCCACACCCTCCTCCTCAAATGGGAGGGAATGCAAGGCCTACTTTTATAAATAAGCAAACATTACTGTAAAATAAGTGGGCATTTTTAAGTCTCATTTAATTACGTGGTGGTGTTGTATGCCTCTGTGTGTATGTGCGTGTGCGTGTCAGACAGAGAGAGAAAGGGAAAGAGAGAGAGGGAGAGGGAGAGGGAGAGGAGAGAGAGAGAGAGAGAGAGAGAGAGAGAGAGAGAGAGAGAGAGAGACTGTTTCAGGACAACTTATGGGAGTTGGATCTCTTCTTTGGCTAAGTTATAATGTGAGTCCCAGGTAATAAACTCAGGCTGTGAGGTTTGGCCTCAGTTGCCTTTTCCAAAATCACAGGAAGATCAAGTGAGAATATTTTATCATGGAGGACAGTAGGAAATTAAGGGGTTTCTCTAGAGAAATTATTAACATATTTGTTCCCAAAGTCCAGCCTCAGCTTAGGTTTCTGAGTAAGGGGTGTCTGCGAGCAGCAAAAATAAATAACTCAAAGTCAAAAGTCAAAACTGACAATATATGTTTAGCTCAAGACAGGTTTCCAGAAAGCAAACTGTCTTTCTCTAAGTACTGCTTTCTCTGGAGATCTCCAGACAGATCTCTCTCTAGTTTATGGTTGTGACAGTTCTCCAAGGAGTTCTCTCCTTGGGGGCTGGAGAGATGACTCAGAGGTTAAGAGCACTGACTGTTCTTCCGGAGGTCCTGAGTTCAAATTCCAGCAACCACATGGTGGCTCACAACCATCTGTAATGGGATAGGATGCCCTCTTCTGGGGTGTCTGAAGACAGCTACAGCGTACTCACATACATAAAATAAATAAATAAATCCTTAAAAACAAAACAAAACAAAACAAAAAACAAGAAAAGAAGTTTTCTCTTGCTGTTCTAAAAATTTCCCTGCATAGTTCATCTCTTTGCAAGTCATAATCTCAGTCTTTTATTTTACATATCAATCCAGTCATTTACTCCAGGTTTCCTTCTGATTATCCTATGAAACAGTATCCCATGACCCCAGCCCTTTGATTTCTAGGAGAGAGCAAGTACGCACACTTTTTTTTTTTTGGTTTTCCGAGACAAGGTTTCTCTGTGTAGCCCTGGCTGCCCTGGAACTCACTCTGTAGACCAGGCTGGCCTCAAACTCACAAATCCGCCTGCTTCTGCCTCTGCCTCTGCCTCTGCCTCTGCCTCTGCCTCTGCCTCTGCCTCTGCCTCTGCCTCTGCCTCTGCCTCTGCCTCTGCCTCTGCCTCTGCCTCCCAAGTGCTGGAATTAAAGGCATGCGCCACCACTGCCCTGCTAGCACATATTTTTTTTTAACTTTGCAAAAGAATTCAGAGATCTGCCTGCCCAGAAATTAACATTTCTACCATGCCTAGACCTAATCTTGCTCTGCCCCAAGCCCACCCTGAATTTAGAAATCATCTGTCTGCCTTTGTAAGAACAAAGGAAAAAATCTTAGCTGGGTGGGATCTCCTGTGATCACCTAAATCTCTTCATCTTCTTCCTTAGTATCTTTCTGACAAGCTGGCTCACAGCACAGCTGCCTCTGTTCTTTTAGGTCTGTGAAGCTCCTTATACAATTTGGATTGCATCCTTATATACTTGAGAAATGATATATTTTCAAACCCCTGTTTTTAGAGTTCTTCTCCACATACAGCGTTTAAGGGCTGTCCTGAAGGTCCCAGCATTTACCATTTTGCTGAGACATTAGCCATACCTTCACCTCCCTGACTCCTGCTGTCTCCGATTATCATGGAGTCATTAATGTTAACAGGAAGGACATTCCTGGAAGGAGGAATGTAAAAATATGTACATTATACAAATAAGCCTTACTCCCACAGCAGCCACTGACCCTTGTGGAGACCCACGAGGGCAGAAACCATGTCATTTTGTCCCTACCAAGGCCAGGCCAGACCTGGCCATTTGTCATAGCTTGAAGCATCTTAGTGAGTTCTGTATGGTAAGGCAATGCATGTCCAGTGTCTTCCCAAAGCCTTCCTTGCCAGCCAAACGTGGTTGTGTACAGCTCACACACCATATTTAGGTTTATGATATACTCCTGCTTATAGCTTCTGAAGAGGCAAACCACAAAACTAAAGACTAACCTTCCAGAAGCCATTATTTCTCTACTCCAAAGTATCCTCTGGCACTCAGAAAACACAGCTGCTTGAGAATGCAATTGGTATTCCCTTTATGAACTTCTCCCTAAGGCACTCAGATCGGGTTTTCATACCCCCCGAGAGTCAAAGGCTTTTCATTTTTATCACACAGACACATCTTCTGTACTCTCTTAAGTCAATTTCCTCAATTAGACCGTAGTTCCCTGCATCTCATAGAACAGCATTCTCAATTGCTTATGCCATTTGTACTGTGACTAAAAGCAGATGCATATGCAGTTCTCAGATCTGCAGAAACTTGCTATTTGGTTTGTGTTGCTTTTCACTTCTTTCCTTTGGTTACTAATGTCAGCAGTGTGTCAACTCTCGAGTCAGATTACCAGAAGGGTGGAAGAAAGAACCATACTGAAATACCTAGGATTATTTAATGATTTATCTCACATAATAGTCTACTCCTTATTTTATTACTTTTGGGTTTTGGTTTTTGGTTTTTTTCGAGACAGGGTTTGTCTGTGTAGCCCTGGCTGTCCTGGAACTCACTCTGTAGACCAGGGTGGCCTCGAACTCAGAAAGCTGCCTGCCTCTGCCTCCCAAATGCACCACTTGGGAGGATTGGTGGATTAAAGGCCACCACTGCCCAGCTGATAGTAAGCTCTTTCTAGTCTCTAAAATCATAATACAATATCTGAAGTAATTAAATGAAGTAAATGTATGAGTGGGATTTGTTTGGTCTTGCCATTATATTTGGTCAAAAGCAAGGGGCTCCAATGATCTCTGAATCTAAATAATCACTTATCTAAAGGACAAGTATGGGCCATTGCAGCATAGACATTCAATGTCTTTCAGAGGATCATGTATTATATAAGCTTGCTCCTCAGGCTTGGCACTATTGAGAAGTAGCAGAACCTTTGAAAGGAGGGGCTTAGCACAATATCTGTATCCATTTCCGTTCTCTTCCTTCCTTGGATATGTTTGTTATGATGTGAGCAGCTTTGCTCAGTTGCTTGCTTCTATCATTTGTTGCTGTGACCCAGGCCAAGAGGCAACAGGACCCAAGCAGTATGGACCAAAAAGCGCTGAAACCATTGATCAGACCTGGCTGTTTTTCCAGGTAAGTTGGTGATCTCAGCTCTTTGTTTCAGAGATGAAAAAGTACCATGGATTATATAACCTGAGAAGGAAAAAAAATTCAAAAAGCTCTCTACTCTATGCTCTTACTCTCTGAAAATACAAATACTCCCACAAAAAAAGAAAGAAAAGAAAAAAAGGAAGAAAACGACTCAAATCAATATAAAACAAAAGCACAATAAAATCATTACCTTGTGTTTTCTTTATTGGTGTTTGGTCCTGTATATGTATGTGGTCTATGTTTTTATATTATATTATATTATATTATATTATATTATATTATATTATATTATATTATATTATATTATATATATGGTGTATGTTTATGCATGGTCAAATGAGTATGGGTGCATGTGTACGTGCTTGTTGAAGCCCGACACTGTCTTGTCAATCACTCTGTACCATCCATATTGAAACAGGAGATCTCTTGAACCCAAAACTCATTGTTTTGACTGCTCTGGCCGGCCAGCCTGCCCCCTGCCTCCCATGCTCTATTCACTGTGTTTATGGGTGAGCCACAGTAGCTTCTCAGCTTCGTGTGGATCCTGGGGATTCTGTCCTCACGCTTGTCCTCTGCCCATTACACCATCTCCCCAGCCCAACTTTGGGTTTCAAAACATAATTACGTGTCTGGATATGTAGTTCCGTGGTAAAGTGCTTGCCTAGCAAGTGCAAGGCCCTGGGTTTGATCAATCCTAGTATCTAAAATAAAAAGTAATTGTAGAGCAATGCATAGTTCTGCCAGAGAAGCAAATTTATGAAATATCACCACTTAAGATATTTGCACTTTGATGTTTTCTTTGAGGAATAAGAATAAAGAGTAATGGCTCATGACTATCTTGTCTTCGGAGGTGCATTTGTAGGCTGTTACAAGTGAACAAGGGGGGATGTTCTTATTCATTTAACTCTTACCACTGTCTGAGCTTACAATCAGGAAGAAACTACAACTCTTTGTATTATGAACTTATTTTCAAATATAGTCAAATCGTATGAAAACAATCCCTTGGACAATCTTAAACAAGGGATTTTAGAATATAATATTTCACTGTTGGGGAAAGGCTAGTATTCATTCTGTGATAAAAATAATTTCTATTATACCTGAGTGCCAAACTGAAAGCTGTCATTTTGTGTAGGATACACATTCATTCATGTTCAAAGGAGAAACTGTATATGTAATTCCAATGATTTACATGGCTTTTTCAGATGTCTGCATTTTATTAGCTTTAATGACCTTACTGAATATGTCTGTGAATCTCTATGTGCCTGTTTGTTTGTCTTTTGTCTATGTGTAGGCTTCTGAATGTACCTGGGGAGGCGCTAAGAGTGACTGGAAACCCCTTCAGTTGGGATTATAGAATGTTGTGAACAGCCTGACGTGCGCGTGCTGGGAAACCTGGGTCCTTTGGGAGAACAGCAAATTCTCTTAATTGTGGAGCGATCTCTCCATCCTCCTTATAGCTTAAAAAAAAAAAAAAACCCACAAATGCAGCTTTACCATTTTCAATCAATACAATAACATAAATGTCTTGCTCCTAAAATAAATCCAAGAAGTACTACTTGCTCTACTTTGATGACTAGACAATGACAGTCTTCAGGGAACAGCCGCTTTTATCTACCGCTTAGAAAAGCTTCTAGCCTCCGAAGGGTCTTAATCATCGCCTCACTACCTCTTGTTCATTTATGTGCTAATCCCCCACTTCCAACTGGGCGGTAGTACGAATGGATGAAGTTCTGAATGCTCTACCCAATTTCCCATAGCACGGGGCAGATCACTCTCCACTGACAATAGTTTCCTGTGGAAGAATAACAACCCCACGAGAAGTGCAGCGAAAGAGGAGCCGGCGCTGCAATCTGCTTCTCCCTGTGACCCTGTGTGGGTGCAGCACTCTGAGGCAGCTATGTGGATCGCTGGTGGCAATCTAGGCAGTTCCTCTCGCCAGAGCTTTATATAGCAGCAGCCTCACAAAGAAGTCATGTCCCTGATTGCCAGCTAAAGAGGAGGCACCAAACAGTTGCAGGGGAGCAGCCAGAGATCAGAAAGAACACTGTTAGTCGCCTGTAGAGCATCATTAAGCCGGGGAACCTAAAAACTGTTGGGTTTTTTTTTTTTTTTATCGCCCTCACATAACTATAGATAGAATCATGAGGGAGGTAATATTTCGTTTTTTTGGCAGGAAGGAGATATTTCACTTTCTGCCTCATTTATTCTTTGGGGCACCAGGGACAAAGCGAGGTAAGTACTCTTCTGACTGAATCGCTTCTGCCCTTCATTCACTCATCCTCACGGTCTAATTTGCTCACTCCGGATTTGTTCACACTTCAGTGAGACTGTGCTCTGGGTCTGTCGGGTGAGCTAAGTGCGAGGCTGACTGCGGGGAGTGATCAGATTTCTTTCAGTGACATGATCTCTGCCTCGGTATTCATTCATGGGCGAGATCTAAATGGCATTATCAGTAGAGAGGGCCATCTCATTGAATAGACAGTTTCCTGTCTGCCTCTCCTGGCCAATCATTTTATTTAAGTGACTGGCCCTCAAATCTGTCTCTGACAGGCAAAAAAGTGAAAGAACCTATGGCCTGGGACTGGGCGTCAGCGGTTGGCCTCGAGCCAGGATTGCAAGGCCCCGTGTTTGCTCCCAACCACCACTCACAAACCTGAAGGCAGAAGGCCCGCTTCCTACTCTATCAAAGGGAAAACAGTCTAAACATTGACCCGTTTTTAGCCATGTTAAGCCAAGTTTATGAAGTTTTTTTTTTTTTTTTTTTTTTTTTTTTTTTTAGAAATGTATGCGTTTAAAATAGAAACACAAAGCCCTATAGTTTTTAAAGATGCATTTTATTGTATGGCTCAGAGTCTTTGGGTGTGTCTGTGTGGGCGGGATTGTGAATATGAATGCAGGCAGCTGTGGAGGCCAGAAGAGGGCATTGGATCTCCTGGAGCTGGAGTTACAGGTGGTTGTGAGTTTCCCAAGGTATGTTCTGGGAACTAAATTCCAGTAATATGAAAGAGCAGCATATGATCTTATGCTATGTCCACCATGGCCTTGGTAGGGACAAAATGACATGGTTTCTGCCCTCGAGGGTCTCCACAAGGGTCAGTGGCTGCTGTGGGAGTAAGGCTTATTTGTATAATGTACATATTTTTACATTCCTCCTTCCAGGAATGTCCTTCCTGTTAACATTAATGACTCCATGATAATCAGAGACAGCAGGAGTCAGGGAGGTGAAGGTATGGCTAATGTCTCAGCAAAATGGTAAATGCTGGGACCTTCAGGACAGCCCTTAAAGGCTGTATGTGAAGAAGAACTCTAAAAACAGGGGTTTGAAAATATATCATTTCTCAAGTATATAAGGATGCAATCCAAATTGTATAAGGAGCTTCACAGACCTAAAAGAACAGAGGCAGCTGTGCTGTGAGCCAGCTTGTCAGAAAGATACTAAGGAAGAAGATGAAGAGATTTAGGTGATCACAGGAGATCCCACCCAGCTAAGATTTTTTCCTTTGTTCTTACAAAGGCAGACAGATGATTTCTAAATTCAGGGTGGGCTTGGGGCAGAGCAAGGTTAGGTCTAGGCATGGTAGAAATGCTAATTTCTGGGCAGGCAGATCTCTGAATTCTTTTGCAACATTAAAAAAAAATGTGCGCTTGCTGTCTCCTAGGAACCAAAGGGCTGGGGTCATGGGATGGTGATTCATAGATAATCAGAAGAAAATCTGGAGTAAATGACTGGATTGGTATGTAAAATAAAAGGCTGGGGGCAGTGGTGACGCACACCTGCAATCCCAGCACTCTGGGAGGCAGAGGCAGGCAGATTTCTGAGTTTGAGGCCAGTCTGGTCTACAGAGTGAGTTGTAGGACAGCCAGGGCCACACAAAGAAACCCTGTCTCGAAAAAAAAAAAGCCATGTTCAATAAAAGGCTGGGATTATGATCTTCAGGAGATGAACTATCCAGAGAAATGTTTAGAATAGCAAAAGAGAACTTGGAGAACTGTCACAACCATAAACTATAGAGAGATCTGACTGGAGATCTCCAGAGAAAGCAGAACATTGAGAAAACAATCTGGAAAACTGTCTGGAGCAGAACATAGGCCACCAGTTTGGATCCGTGATTTGACTTCAGGTTGTTTGATTTTGCTGCTCCCAGACACGTCTTTTCTTAGAACCCTTCTCCAAGCTGAGGCTGGTCCTTGCCAATCTTAGTCACTTAACTGGCTCTCCAGTCTGAATACACAGCTTTTAAAATCCAAAGAAATGCTACTTTCAGAATGTATGGCATTTGGGGCTGGAGGGATCCTCACCAGTTAAGAGCACTGGTTACTCTTCAGAGAACCAGGGTTCTATTCCTACCACCCACAGGTTGGGTCCCAATTGCCTCACCCCCAGTTCCAGAGGATTTGCTGCCCTCTTCTGGCCAGTATGGGTACTTCATGCACATGGTGCATAGACACATGTAGCCAAAACACTCATACACAAAATAATTTTAAAAAAATACTGCCAAAATATGGATGAAATTTAAACAGCATTATTAGTAGAGAGGGTCATCTTGTTGTATAGACAGATTCCTGTCCATTTCCCCTAGCCAATCATATTATTTACATGACTGGCCCCCAAATCTGTCTCCTCTACCTGGAAAGTGAAACTACTCCTGGGCTGTGACTGTGTATCAGTGCTGACCCTTTGCCCCGTATTGCAAGGCCTTGTGTTTGTTCCCCACGATCACGCACAAAAGCTTATGTTATTTTTTTTAAAAGATCTGCCTCCTACTCTATCAATAGAAAAAAAAGGTGTAAACATTAAAATTCGAATTCTACTATTGATTAAAAGAGTGCCGCGTCAATTCTATATAGATCAGAGACTAACTGGATGCTTAAGTAAATAGAAAACAACTCCAAGTTGTGAACTGTCTAATGTCCTACTTTGCCCAGGGAAACATAGCAAAGAGAAATGTTTGAAAGTTAGAGGCAGAATATTTGTAAAATAACTTTGAAAAACCTTGAAGTACGCAGGAAAGAAGACGCCTGGGAAGAAAATGGAGCCAGTTGCCTCTGTGAAAACTGAGGCAGGAAAGAAATCACTACAAGGCTATTTTCATGGAAGGGATTGGTGAACTAGTTGGGCTAGAAAGATGGCTCAGTGGTTAGTGAAAATTCAGTGACGTTAGTTAAGTAATTTGTCTGAGATCACAGAGCATGGTCCACAGAAAACAAACAAACAAACAAAAAAAACCACCCATAGCAGGTTTGAGATTCACATTTAAGTCTGTTTCACCACGAAGATCTAGCCTGAAGTTACTACTGTGTTCTCTGTCTGGTGGAAAGCTGGCTGCGTATGTGAGGGCTCAGAGACAGCACTGTGGAATGAAAAACTGAGAGAGATCAGGGCCTGATAGATTGTTGGCTCTCAGAAATATTTGTTGACTAAATAAGTAAACCATTGCTTTTGTTTGAAATTGTAAGTGCTTTTTATTAGTAATATTTTTAAATGAGTTTTTAATATTTTCTGTGTGTGTGAGAGAGAGGAGAGAGAGAGAGAGAGAGAGAGAGAGAGAGAGAGAGAGAGAGAGAAAACAGAGGAGAGAGTAAGAGAGAGAGGAGAGAGAGAGAAAACAGAGGAGAGAGTAAGAGAGAGAGTAAGAGAGAGAGGAGAGAGAGAGAGAGGAGAGGGAGAGAGAGAGAGAGAGAGAGAGAGAGAGAGAGAGAGAGAGAGATCACAAAAGACAGTTGTGAGCTGTCAGGTTCTTCTAGACAAGCAGCCTGTGCTCTTAACCACTGAGCCATCTCTCGAGCTCCTCTTTGTTTATTTTGGAGCCGGTTCTCATAGAGCAAAGGCTGTGTAGCCAAGGGTGTCCGGGAACTCCACATCCTCCTGACTGGTAGGATTACAAGCCTGGATTATTATTACACTCGGCACAGCATTTGTTTTTTGTTTTTTTAAATGATGCATATTTTTTTTGTCTTTTTTTAAAATTTAAAACCCATGTTAAAACCCCTATTGTCAGCCAGAACTTGCCCTCCCCATGAGATTTTCTCCTAGCAGCTTGCTGCAGTGCCAGCAAGCATTGCCAAGTCTATAGATAAGTAAACAAGAATATGCCTCCCCAGGGCCTTTACCCTAGGGCTTCTCTTCACCTGCTAGCCTCCCAAGAGGTAGAGGTATCTGCGGTAATATGCATTGGGTTGGAGTCTAGGATGTCTCTTTAGCTTGTCTCTATATAGCTGCTATGGGGAGACTTTTCCAGGGAGCATGGCTGAAATCTTCCTTCAGCCAAAATGCCATTTGTCTGGACTCGATTTACAAAAGTTCTTAGGTGTTGCAGAATTTCTATTGTCCTCCTCACTTTTGTTCTCTCTTGAGTCCCCTTTCTAGTTTTTTTTTTTTTTTTTTTTTTTTTTTTTTTTTTTTTTTGCTTTACACATTCCCACATAAATACATGAGACATGAAAGTAGAGGAAAGGGATGCGAGGGTTCCTGATGTGGTGGGGAGGAGCAACAAGGAGGAGGGAGGACCATCAGAACTAAGGATGGATGAGAATGCCATAAGGAAACTTGCTACTTGGTCAGCAAACATTGCAAACAATGAATAAATAAGACAAACAGTTCACAGAGAGAATTCCAGTAAATGTGGCCTTTTTTCATATTGCTGGATTTTCAGACAAGATGCATTTTTGAAGAATATTTGCCTGCCTGTATGCATGAATTCATCCCTGTGCCCTCCAGCTGCAGTGGATGCTTCTGTCCATAAGTTCTACTGAACATTATGTACTGGCTGTCAACACCAGTTAAAAAGCCATTTCCAAAAAAAAAGAAAAAGAAAATAGTTAATTGAGTGTGCTAACATTTTTAG
Organism: Apodemus agrarius; assembly: GCA_964023405.1. NCBI lineage: Eukaryota > Metazoa > Chordata > Mammalia > Rodentia > Muridae > Apodemus > Apodemus agrarius. The sequence continues at coordinate 99,782,214 of OZ030010.1, read as the reverse complement.
GGTTAAAATAATGTCAAACATCTTCCTTGATTCTATACTCCTCCTCAGCTGAACCCAGTACTTTAAGGAAACGAAGTCAATTTACATTTCCATTTAAAAGCTAAAAATACACACAAGTAGATGTCGATTGGGCTGAACACAATAGTGGAATGCAGGCATTTAATGACAGCAATTTTGACGTCTGAAGGTCGTAACTAAATTTCTCCCTTTTCCTACAAATCCTAATCTTCTCCATGTGAAGATAGGTAATTACCACTAGTCACAACAAATACGATTTCTCAGAATGCCTGGCTTATTAAAAACGGTTCCAGGGAGCTCTGTCATCCACTCAGTCTTTTCCAACGATTTCCAATTGCTAAGCAGCATCCTCCAGATACCCGGGAGCGCCCTAGTCAAGGACTGACTTGCACCTGGATCAAAGCTTGAAAACAGTTCCATTTAAGACCTCTACTGGGTTCCTCTTATACTCAGGCCATTCCACACCACCTATTACCTCCCACTGTGTCCCCAGCCACACCCATCTCTGTCTTTGCTCTGTGCCACCAACGTGCTTCTTTCACATCCTTGTGACATACAACATGCCGGCTGCATTCCCGATGGAGGCACAAAACCTTCTGGATTATGTTGCTCTAGTTATCTTCAAGATATTCAGCTCCTTCCCTTCTCAGCAACTTCAAGAGTGCCTGCTGTGTCTCATCTTTCTGTTTTTTTAAGTATGTGTGTGTGTGTGTGTGTGTGTGTGTGTGTGTGTACACATACCACAGTGCTCCCATGGAGGTCAGAGGACAGCTCCGCAGAGTCAGTTTCTCTTACCTTCATGTAGGTCTAAAGATCAAATTCGGGTTGGTAGCAAGTTGCCTTTCTCCTCTGAACCATCTCACTGGCCCAACATTGTGTAAATAATTCTATCTTATTTCACATACCCTGGTGGCCATTTACCCCGGTAAATCAAGTCCCAAACTAGTGTGAAACAACTTTTCTCCAGAATTCCATTTGAAATCTTAACCCCAGAGATGGCCTGACCCCCCTCCTCTTTCTCTCTCTAATCTTTGACCATTTTTACATGCCCTCTACTGATCATTGTGTTCAACATTGCCATCATTGTCCTCGTTGTCATCATTGTTGTCATCGTTATGATGTGTTCATGTGTGATATACAGGTTTGAGTGTGGGCACGCATTCACACAGTCCTCAAGGGGAGTCAGACAACAACTTTTATGAGTCCATTCCCTCCTTCCATCATGGGATCCAGGAATCAAACTCCCGTTGACAGCCTTGTGTAGCTGAGCCATCTCAGCAGTCCGTGTTGCATCATTTATAACTTGAATGCCCATGGTTAGACCCTTACAGCACTCGCTCTCCCCTCACAATCTCTCAGGCTCTTCAAGTCTAGTACATTTAATATTCCATGTTTTACTTTCTGGCAATTTGTATAAATATCAGCTCCTCTTCCTCCATTTCCCTGTTCAGAGGCCATACTATTTCTAGACTCATTTTCAGTTCTTTGCATGGTACACATCCCGTGGAATAGTTAAAAATTATTATTAGGATAATTAAAATTAGGATGTGGAATCAGGATGTCAGGTTTCAAACTTTACATTCGAAACCTACCAGCTCCGTTTCCATGGGAGAAGCTTATCAGCGTGCCCGCGTCTCAATTGTGTTCTGTCTAAAATAGACATGCTGATACTAGGACTTCAAACTGTTCTTGAGATTATCACACTTAGAATACTTGGCACACAACTAACGGACTATTTCTTAGTAATAATTGTCCTCGCAGAGTGGAAAAACAAACAGGTAGTTTTCTTTTCCTATTGTTTGTGGTGGCTGGGGATTGTGTCTTAGAGCAAACACTCTTAACAGTGGCCTATGTCTCTATCCCTCAGATAGACTTAAAAACTTCAATTATTCTGAGTGAGGAGAATGACCAAAAAAAAAAAAATGAGAATTTTAATGGACAGAAAGCAAATTTTAAAGTGGGTTTCATTTCCCTAGGTCTTTTTTTTCCCCTAAGATGTCAATATATTAGTTATTGGTCATAAAATGTATTGTCATTGCACATGAAGTACTTATATAGGTCATGTTACGAAGATATTATTATTATTAAATATTTACATTAAAATAAAATATAAATCTAAAGGAAATCACTGGCCTCACTTTCCTGTTGAACATTTATACATTGAACTGCCTTATTGCTCACACACTGTGCAAAAGGACGCTCCGGAGTGCCGTTCCCCCAAGACCCTCGTCCAGCAGTTAGTTCAAAAGCCCTGGAATTCTCAACTGTTATATTTGTTACCAGTGAAGGTGCTTTTGAGGTGCCACAATTAAAATGTCCCCTTATAGGAAAATGAATAGAGTTCCCAACTAGTAAATAAATTAACACCAAGACTCAGAAAGTCAAAAATCTCGTACTCTATCCTTCTACACTGGTCTTAGGTTATAATATTTACATGCATGTACAGTCTGGGTGGGTGTAGGTATAGGCTTAAAACTGGGAAGGGAGACTAAGAGTGGTGGTGAGGGAGAGAGGAAGGCAATAGGGCACATGAGAAATAAATGATAAAAGGTTTGTGGTGGTGGACGAGTGGTGTCCAGGGACGGAGTAATACAAGGAGAAGAATCAAGGAAGAACTGTGTTTGAAAACGCCCCTGCAAGAGAACACAGCCTACTCAATCCACAGAGAATCAAGCGTCAATAATGGAGCCCGCAAGGGTCATGACTGTTAGCCTGCTGTTTGTGTGGGACTCCCAACAGGTCCCAACAGGTCCCAACAGGTCCCAACAGGTGAGGGTCTATGATTCTCTTTGCCAGCTCTTGGGAGTCTTTTCCTCCTACTGGATTGCCTTGTCCAGCCTTGATATGAGAGCATTTGTTTTGTCTTATTGCATCTTGTTTTGTGGTGTTTGGTTGTTGTCTCTTGAAGGCCTTCCCCATTTTGATGGGAGCTGGGTGGGAGGTGGATCCAGGAGCGAGGGGAGGAGGGAGGAGCTGGGAGGAGGGGAAGGAAGGGAAACTGTGGTCCGGATGTATTGTATCAGAGAACAATCTATTTTCAATTTAAAAAAATGCCAATGTGAAATGTAATACTATGTGTACTGACTTAAAATTAATAAACAAAATATCTTAGGCTGCTTTATCAAAATAACATATGGATATATTAATATTTCCTTTGCAAATCCTTGAAGTGTAGGATAGGGATATTTAAAGGGTCAAGGAAGGATGGGGTGAGTGACAGGATATAGGAAGCAAGGGCTACTGAAAAGTGAAGGAGCACTGAAGCAACCTTAAACTAAGTCTTCCTTAGTTATTCTATATATATATACACACATATACATATGTACACACTGTTTCCTAATTATTATCAGGAATTATGAGGAAAACTAATGGGCTAACAGACGACAGTATTATGTTTAAAAAAAAAAACCCAAAACATTACTTTAGGCAGAACATGCCAAAAAGTTAAGCAAAGACTTAAGGAATAAAAAGAAAATATATCTTTAAGGCCCTGACAAAATATTCTCCATTCCTCCATTTTAAAATGAAAATGTATGCTTTGGAGAACTCACAGTGAATTTATTCATTTTAATCAGCCTGAAAATCAAGGTCCATCAGCATTATATCTTCATGTCTTTATAGATGAATACTTGTTTATGTAGCTATGTTTCTAGGTACCTGGATCCCAGGGGAGACAGGGAGCATTTAGACATCACTGAAAGAATAAGAAAGGCACTAAAACCTTGTTATGGAAAGCTAGGTTATACAAAAGCTTTTACTGTTTACACAGATTTGTAAATTACACCGATGACTTACTACCTAGCCCTGACATGTCATGTTTCTTGCCAGCACAGCTCATGTTCCTGTCAGTTTTCAAACTGTTATTTAAAAGAATAATTCACAAATGTATTTGTGTGTGTGCATGTATCTGAGCATCCACGGGACACAGAACACATGTATGTAAGAAAAAAATAGGAAAAGTCTGAAAAGTCCCTTACTGAATCAATGACAATCACAGTTGGCATTCAGAGGAGGAATCTAATCAGATACTTTTTTTTTTTTTTAGGTAGAGAAATTATTCCTTTGCAACTTATATCTGTAAAAGTGAAAATGATTTCAAACACAGTAGTTTGCTAAATTCACCTAATCAACTTCGCTTAACCATGTTCATCCTTTCTTCTGCAGAGATTCCTCTGCAATCTTTGAACCCAGCAGTTCTCAGCTCCCCCAAGGCTGCTGCCCTTTAATGGGATTCCCAATGTTGTTGGGACCCCAACCATAAAATGATTTCATAGCTACTCCATAACTGTAATTTTGCCACTGTTATCAACCAGAATGTAAATATCTGTGCTTTCCAATTGTCTTAGGTGATTCCTGATGAAGGGTCTTTTGGCCCTTTACGGTGACCCACAGATTAAGGACCACTGTCTTAAACTTGTGTTCTTCAAGGAGTAAAGATGATGTCAAATCCTCAGCCCAAGGAAATGCAAAAACGTTTGTGGTCCATATTCTTCTAGAACTCACTGTCTGAGTGGTAGACAGGCAACCAACAAATGACAAATAATTGTACATTTTAAAAAACAATTGGGAAATAACGTGAACACTATTAAGGGAAATCTCTTAGAAGAGACATTTAAACTAGGACTCAGAGACAAAGAAAAGCAAGGCTTCCTGAGTTAGAGAAACGATTAGATGGTCATTTTAGTTGATGTGTGGTTAAAGAGGGAGGGCTGGATTGCTGGGTTGGGAATGTAGCCAAGATAAATAATGCAAATCCTTTCAGGTGGGGGAAAATTCAGATTTTATCTGAAGAATAAAGAAAAGCATAAAACACTGGGATTTGGAGAAGATGAAGGGTGTGGCTGACGCACATGTGTAGACCATCATGGCGGCCATAGTGAAGAGAATATCTGCAGTAGGTAGCAAGAGTGGAGATAAGGAACCTAGTTTGGAAGCACTTGGAATTGTCATTTGGGGGATGATAGTGACTAACGTGCTCTAGACTGGTAATAATAGACATTTTGGAGTCAGCATTATGGTACAAGGAGGAGGAGGAAGAAGAAGAGGAGGAAGAGGAAGAAGGAAAAAGAGGAGTAGGAGTAGGAGGAAGTGGCTCAAAGGGAAAAGTGAAACACATATGTGTGTTTTTTTTTTTTACTGAATTAAGAAACACAAAGAAGAGTTGCGGGATGGCTCAGTGTGGGCAGTGCTTGCTGCACAATCATGAGGGCATGAGATGGGGTTCCTAGGACCCACGTAATAAGCCATGTGTTATACGGTCTGTCTATAACCTCAGCACTACGAGGATCTGAAACAGGCAGTTCCCGGAGGATTGCCGCTCAGCCAGTGGCGTGGAGTCGCTAAGGTCTAGACTCAGTGAGTCCTTGTCTCTAAAAGGAAGAAGGGAGGGAAAGAAGGGACAGAAAGAAAAAAGATAAATCAAAACAACATAAACACTCCCCTCTCCCCCAAACAAAACCATAAAACAACTAACCAGCCAAGGTGGGGAGAAACAGGAGAAGGCACCCAAGGTCAACCTCTGGCCTCCACATGTGTGTGCACAGGAGTGTATACCTGCCAACATACATGCACATAAGCTCCCCCCCAAAACAAACAAAACATAAAGAAGAGCAGAGTGCATGAAGCTTGGAACTGTAACACTTTATCCTGTGCACAGAGAAACTCTGGGCTTGAAATACACACACACACACACACACACACACACACACACCACACCACACCACACACACACACACCACACCACACACACACACACACACATACACAAACACACACATATATACACATATATATGTGTGTGTATGTATATATACATATACATATACATTTTATATAAATATAACATATTTATATAACAAGGCCATTTTCCCAGACACTGTGGATGGTAAGAGTCAAGTGAAGAACAGTTGAGAAGCCAGCAGTGATTCAGTTGAGAGCTGATGTCCTGGACTTCTCTAAAATCAGCAGAAGCAGGCAAAGAAAAAAGGGTATAAAAAGGATATTGGAGGTCGAATAAGCAAAGCTTTCATGTCCATTGAAATGTAAGAGAGAGGATGGCTAAGGAAGGTCAAATGTTACTTTCAGGCTCTAAGGCTGGAAAGATTTTAATGGACTTGGGGAAGTGAAAGTGGCTAGACCTCAGAGAGTAAGACACGGAGCAGAGCGCTGTGAGGAGGTGAAGTCAGCGAGGCAGGCAGCGGTCTGGGGGTTCCCTCTGAAGAATGACAAGGAAAGATGTTTCCCTCACAGCAGGATGACAGCTGAGACTTCCCTTTCCTGGAAAGCTTTTTTTTGGGGGGGGGGATTTGGGGATGTATCTCAGGTGGTTGTGTACTTCTCTCCCATGCTCAAAGCCCTGGGCTCAATCCCCAGCACCACAGAAGCTGTGGTAGTGGCACCCAGGCTTGGAATCTCGGCACTCCAGAAGCAGAGGCAGAAGCAGACGCAGTGGGAGTTCAAAGTCCTCCTCAGCTACCAAGAGTTCTGAAACCAGCAATGAGCTACATGAAACCCCACCTCTGCTGCACAAAGCCACTTGGGTTGCAGGATAGGTTTGGACTGCAGTAGGGAGATGAGTTAGAAGCTACTGTGGCGGCCCGCGAATGAGGATGATGTCATGGGAATGAATACAGCTGGTCAGGTCTAACACGCATGTGAGGCAGAACTGGTCAGTTCATTAGGATCACCGTCTTGCTCCTGTACATAGCGAAGTCCAGATCTGACTGGGGAGTTCATTGTCCTCTCACTTCTTTATCGGTATAGTATGGCTGTACTTCCCCTTTCATTTCTACAAAAAGCATTTTGATACAGCTGGTGAGTTTGCCACGCTGATTAAATTCTTCCTTCCTTTCCACACACTTAGTTGCTCTAAAATTGGTGAGTGTTGGGAATTTTGAAATGCTGTGAACCTCACCCTGTGATTCACTTCATAAGACACAGTCAAAATGATAAAAAGGACTAGTTTGTCCTTCCTGAATTATTGATTTTGCTGACATAAACTACATTCAAAAATAAGCATTTCTTAAGGCAATCCATCCATAAATAGCTTATTTAAATTTTTTTTAAAAAAAACCTGTCTGTTCAGCAAGCGAGTACTTATATGTCTTAAATCTTTGTTTGAATAGCTCAGGAATCCTAACGTTTCCTGTATATGTGGGAAAGAATTTGGTGTCTGTCTCTGGGGTGTTTGGAAAGAATTACAAGTGGTGGGCTGGGAAGATGGCTCAGTGGGTAAAGGTACCTGCTGTCAAGCATAGTAACCTGAGTGTAATCCCAGGAAACTACATGGGGGAAGGAGGGAACGAACTCCTACAAGCATCTTTTAACTTCCACACACAGGGACAATCAGGAGTTCGAGGTCAACCTTTGCTACATGGTGAGTTCAAGGCTAGCCTGGTTTACGTGTGACTCTCACAAAAAGGGGGAGACGAGGTATGTAGAGAGCTTGTTTGGTTTAGAGAGTGAAATAAAGCATTTGAAAGTCACAACTTGAATCAGGGGCTAACATTCAGAATATGGAGTTAAATAAACAATAAATTACCCTGTTCAAATTGGTGATAGAAGTGAATAGATATTTCTAAAAAGAAGATATATAAATAGCCGACAGATATATAGGGAAATGCTCAAAATCTCTAATCATCAGAGAAATGCAAATCAAAAGTATGAGGAACTACATTTCATACCTGTTAGACTGTAGTATGTGCATACACAATACACACAAAACAAAAATTTTAATTTCATTTTAAAAAGTTGTGCCCACCAATTGGTTATCCAATACCAAATGGCTAGCCCTGAAAACATACATACAAAATAATGTTATACAGACTGAGCAGGGGCAACTAAGGAATAAGTGTGTATGTACATAACACACACACACACACACACACACACACACACACACACACACACTAACACTAATACTTAGTGAACAAATGAGGCCAAGAATTTGTAAGAGAACAAGAAGTCACCCTCCTTGAGAGGTTTTGATGAGAGGAAAGGAAAGGGAGAAATTTTGTAATTATACTGTAATCTTGGGGAAAAAAGTTAAATAAAAGGTGTGCCCCTTACTCAAAGGCCTAAGTCTAATGTCATGACAAGGTCTTCCATTGATAACAAGAAGTTGCATACAATAAAACAGTATGGTTCCCTAAACAAAACCTATACAAGGGCAATACCAACTATGTGCCAACACAGGTGATTAAAATCTCACAGGGCTTGACCCCCAGATCAAGAGTTATAGGCAATTAATTGCTACCAAGAAAGGGAGAATCAGTCTTCCAGGGAGGAGCTCCTTGATAGGTTATTGAATCCCAAGTGCATCCCTAAACTCGAATACATATGAGCACAGTAAATGGACTCAGCAGATTGTGTTTTATGTGCATGTGTATATAGATGCATAAAAATTATAATAGAAGAAGAGGCCATAAAGTAGAAAGGAAATATGGGGAGAAGACATGGGAGGAGTTAGGGGACAGTATGGGGCAAAAATGATGTGAATTCAGTACTCATGTATGACATTCTCACGCTGTTTAAAATAAAATAAAAAGTGTCAAGTCAAACACACAGTGACTTGGGAGACTACATTAGACACTTAGCTCCAAGGATGAGGAAGTACAATCATCATCATCATCATCATCATCATCATCATCATCATCATCATCACGATAATAATAATAACAACAATAATAATAACAACAACAATAGTAATGTAGCTCTTAATTAGCACTTACAGAAAAAAGGCAGGTGAAGGGCATAATTAGCCAGAGTACAGAAGTAAGGATATTTGGTTCATATATCACAAAATTATAATGAGCAAGGAGTGGAGTAAAATCCTACAGGTTTATTGCATCCTTGGTGGCATCCTCTATTGGTCATGGAGGCACAGAAATGTACAAGGACATTGGGGACATAGAACATATTTACATAACTGTATGGACACACACAAAATGGACTATCATTGGGAAAGAATTATTGCCCCGTGTTGTCCACAACTTGAATGGTAGTTGCAATTTGGCCTTGTTTTTTGTTTTTGAAGATAAATTATTTTATCTTTGAAGATAAATTATTATACATTATTTTATAAATTATTAGCAACAGAGAAGGTCATCCTGTGACCATGATCCGTCAAGGCAGAAACGATCAATTGTGATCATGTATGAATACAGACAAAACGTGAACAGTGTCAAAGCCGCAAAAATGACCATGTAGCCCCCTAGCTAGCGAACGTGAATAGGTATTGCCTTTTCATGAATGATGTTTTTAGCCTCTCACTTCTCTTTGCCATTTATAAAAGAATTTACTTGGAAACCATCAAAGGCTTTTCCTGAGTTTTTGATAGCATACAAATCCAAAACAAACCCGGCTATCGGAGTCAATACTTCTTGGTTTGCCCAGGAGCTTCCTGGTTGTTTTAGCTCTGAAAGTCCAACATCCTGGGAATCGACACCATTTCAAACCAGGTTAGATGGTTGGTCAGTGTACTGCTTCCTTAAGTTACCTAAAGTATGCCTAGTCTCACTGAGACATCCTGTGTTTTCTCACCGCCTGAGTTTGTTTATGGATGCACCGATTGAAAACTTTGTTAATTCCAGGCCTTTTTAATTTTAATTTTGAGATTATACTATAAATTACACAATCTCTCCCTTTATTTCCCTCTGTCCAGATCCTCCCATTTAGCATTTAAGAGGAAGGCCTAGGGGGGAGCTGGGGCTTAAGGAAAGGAAGGAGGAACCGGAGAGGACAAAACTAGACTGATTTTATAAAATGGTAGTCTCCAGCTTGGGCAAAGCATGGGGTGGTGGAAGGTAAACCCATATGCTTTTATGGGCAGGTAAATTGTTCCTTCATCCTTTATGGCAAAGAAAGTAGAAGAAAACACTAAGGAAAAGGCAGCGAGTGCTAACTCACGTTTCCTTATGTAGCAAAATAACCACTGTGTTATATTTACCAACTGCATCACAGTTTCTATGTGAGGGCCATTTCCAGGAAAGACGAAACCCAGTGCTGGACTAGTTATTAGTGATAATATTAGTAAGGGCAAAACTGAAGCTACAGGTTTAATCATTTACAGTCGATATCATTCATTGTTAAAGTGTATGTGTGGAAAGAAAGATATATTGTTACATGCCAATAAATGTTAACTATTACAGTCATGGTTTTGCTGTCTTTGCTATTTAAGTTGATATAAAAGCACAAAAGTTGGACACATTAATAAAGTGATTTATGATTTATGGGTAAATCTTTAACACCTCAAACACTTAACATTTTCTTATGGTGAAATCTTAAAAAAACATCTCCCACCCACCCACCCTTTCTTTTTTGCTTTTCATACAGCTTACAGTATCTTATTATCTGAAGTTCCATTGTGCAATAAACAAAAATCCAGGACTTCCAACTCACATCTAACTGTAGACTTTTTTCTCTACCTGCCTCACTTAATTCATTGATTTTTTTTGTCTATTTTACCTCCTCTTTTCCTTGCTCCTTCTCGCTGTCATCTCCTCTCCCTGTCTCCTCTTCTCTTTCCTGTCCTTCATTGGAGACAGGATCTCACTTCATCGTTTAGGCTGGCATTGAACTTAGGATCCTTCTGCCTCAGCCCTACACATGCTCCTGGAACCATTCGTCAGTGCACCTGGCTTCTATACTAACTGATTTTCAGCGTGATTATTTTATTTAATATGTTTTGAGGTGGGCATCTCGCGATGTTTCCTACTATGTCTTCAAATTCTCTGTTCTTCGGCCTCAGCCTCCCGAGCAGTTCTGATATCAGGTGTATATGCATGCTACTTGGATCATTACTTCATTTCTAAACAGGGGTAATGATGGACCTTTAAGAAAATGTTGCTGGTCATGTAACTACTTCCTGTTAAAATGTCTGTTCAGAGCCACATATCCATACGAGATAGCCCACATCCCTTTTGAAGAGATTCGCAGTGAGTGACCCTCTGTAAATATTTTACATTCAGCAATGGCACACTCATATTTCATACAATGTTCATCCCTACTGGACACTTGCAAAGAAAAGATTGAGAACAGGACTACTATGTAGACACTGTACTTTACCAATACAGGAGCATCGATAAGCAGAATGTGGCTGTGTATGGGCCAAAGAAACCCAGAGCACCCAGGATCTCTAAGCTTAAACGAAGAGGAAGCCATGATTTGTTTTTGTTTTGTTTTGTTTTGTTTTGTTTTAGATTAACTTTGATCTCCAATCATCACCAGAAAATTCTATTAATTTATTTCTACAAAAGTCAGAGGACTGGTCGAAATTAAGAATGTTCACAGGAGGCTCATGAAATTGTTTTAGCTTGAAAAAGGAAGGTGCTCACCTGAAACCCTAGCAACGGGCAGGGCATATTTCAAAAAGCATCAAAGTAGAGTGTCGCCGTGTTTTTAATAACCTGGCACCTCTGAAAGACCTCTGCGTCCGATTTCTCCATAGCCAGAGGAAGTGGCAGCTTGACTTCAGTGTCAGAGAACTGCCATGTTTCCTGGGTGTAACTTCTCTGACTAACCCAGGCTTTCTTGTTTTCTTTTAAGCTTCTGAAGTCTATTTACATTGGTTTGTACAGCAAGCACCAAAAAGTACTGGATATATTTACTTATAGCTCTTCATCTACTTTTAAAGTGGCATTCTTTTTTTTTTTCCAAAAGGAAAATAATTCTCAGAACTAACTTCCCTTACACAGAAATGAGGGAGATAGATGATGTAGTTGACCAAAACCCTCATTAGGAAACCTTTCCAATGGAAATCTTTAATTTGATATGAAATATTCTCCTGTAGGGATTTTAAACAGGTAACATTTCTTAGAGAGTCATTTGTATGTCTTCTTCCCTTAGATAGACCCAAATCTTCATGCACACGGTACAGATTCTCCTTCCTGTAAGTCTCACTCGTTTACCATTTGCTGTTGTCTAAGAGCCCTAATGGATCCGTCTTACGGTTTCATGGAAACATATACAAGAAACTTTCAGGAGATAATGAATCAAGCTGCGAAATTTAAATAACACCAAAATGAAAATGCTATTTTGATGTTGATGGAAGTTAATGCGCAGTGTATTTAAAAGCTTCTATATAATACATGTTGAAGAAACTAATAAAACTATGCAAACCTGGAGGCAGGAATCACTTCATTAGTTGTCCCTGTCCTTAAAACAAATTAAAAAATATTGACTAAGAATAAAATAATTGCAAATAGTGCCAGGCAAGGCAACTTATAAGGCAAATTATAAGACTTAAATTCTTTGCCAGATCATACAGTGATTCTAGAAGGGAATACAATTTTAAGTCAAAGAAAACATTAATTCTCTTAGGGAATCAATCATTACTTACCAAAATTTGCCATCTGTATCGTCTGGTTGCCCGTCTCTGGAGAATTATAAATCACAACAGCATCGGCATTACTTCTACTTGCTATTTGAATTTTTTCCGAAAATGTGCAATTCCCTCTTTCTATCAGAGCAATCCAAGGCTTATCAGTGTTGGTAAACTCAGTGTTGTAGTCACAAGCCTGGTAGTTACTGTTCTTAGGGATGCCCACCACTCCCATAGCGTTAGCCACCGGTGAGGCTAATCCATAGACGCCACACTCACACGTTTCTGTCATGGTGTAGTTGCTGCTTTCGTTGAAGTAAGTCACAGTCACATAAGCATTCATTGGAAACGATGCTGTACTTAGCAGTAAGAAGGTAAAAATTACCAGGAGCTGAAGAAAAACGTACTTGGTCTTCTGATTCATTGCTCGTTCATTTGTTCCTAAAACTTAAGATGTCTGCAGATATTTCAAACTATCAGTCACCATTGTCCACTCATGTCCCTTCTAAACAGAAGTTTGAAATTTCAGTTGCAGGCAGGTAACTGATCTCACCTCCAGCAACATAAGCTCTGAATACATCGGCTCCTTTTCACTTTATCTACATTCCCTTCTGCTGGTCCCTCCTCCAACTGTACACACACACACACACACACACACACACACACACACACACACCTTAGCCAGACTATATTAGTAATAAATAGCAACACTATGAACTTTATTCCTCAAATCAGTTTATCAGGATTGGATGACTTCCTGCAGTGAATTTTTTTTTTTAAATTCTGTTCCAGCTAATGCACTTTCATAAACACGGAGTGGATTGGAATGAGGAACAGGACTCTTGGGAATCCCACGTGACAAGGCTGAAAGTCACCTCTCAGAATATTTAAAACACAAAACTGGTTTTCCAAGCCCTGTTGAAATATGCTATCAACCAGTTGAGGTGGGAATAAGTTAAAAATCCCTACTTTTAACTGCTATGCCCCTAGTAAAAAGATTTTACTACCATTTCCTCTCCAATTTTCTTTGTGAATTATTTTCTAAGGAGGTTTCCCCAAGGAATAGCTTCTATTATTCATTGCAAGTAAACATACTTCTGTAGTTCGCGATCTCTTTTTGAGTTCCTTGCCCCCAGTAGACAACCAAATATTTGTACATTGTTATCTACAGGCTGCTGGGTTCCATTATTTCTCTTCAGGTTTTATACTTTGGAAAGGACTATTCAAGCCTTAATTTTAAACACGGAAAGCTTTTACATTTTCCCCCAATGGTATAGCAATTTTATTCCACTGCCTTCTTTGTTTTACAGTAGATAGTGGCAGCAGTTGCTAGAAGGTCAAAGGGTCTGTATAACTTGCTGTGATGGGGAGATTACAATGTGTGCTGAAGGCTGCAGAAGGAATAAATGAGCAGACAACAAGACAAACAAATATCAGGAGTCTCATGGGGCCAAGAGTTAGTGATCAATTCAAACAGGTATCAGGAGGAAGGCTATTGGAGGAAGCAGAAAGCTGCCAGGTCAAAAGGAAACCAGTTACACTGGGCAGTCCAAAGTCCTAAGTAAGGAGTCAGGAAGACTGGGGAAGTCCAGGGAACAGCCCAACAACAGTAAGGAGGAAATACTGTTGGTGGACAGGAGTAATAAAAGTCCTTCATCTTACTTTGTCTTTTCTTTATAATTATTACTACTTTTCTTAAATAATAAAATATTAATAGCTACAACCTAACTGAAAAATGTCAAGGTCTCATGTCTTATGTCCTATGTAAACACAAGCTGTTCATGATTTCTCTTTGAATACTACCATTTTGATGTAAAGACAAAGAAAATGATAAGCCTGAAAAACTACTACTGTTACCGTGTTATTGTCCCAAACTAATTTCTGATGGCAAATTATTAGTGATGAACTTAACATCAGCATTCACCATGCAGCATAATAATTTTGTAGAAAGTTAATTTGAACTTTTTCTACCAGGAAGACTCATAAAAATCATTTAAACCTCGACTCCTGACAAACTAGCAAAATATTATAGAAGGCCTATTTTCATGATCTTAAAATACTACTTTCAATCCACATTTTGCTTCTGGACAAGTCACACTATCGTGTGCCTTCAAGCCTACAGCTCTCCCATAGCATCTTGTAGCAGTGCTGCTCTACTGAGGACAATGTCACTAAACTCTTGGGTTAAATTTCTCTGGAAAAAGAAGACTCAGGTTGTCAACATTTCATCAATAGGGCAGAACATGAGGTTCTACCCCCACCGTGGTTGTGGGGGTACTGAGAAAGTAGCGCATGCTCTCATAAGTCACTTCCATTCATGCTCATTTGAACAATCTGAGTTCAGTGTGTCACATCCAAAATAAGGCACGAAAGTTGAAGGGGGACTTCTTAGAAAGAAGGAAGGCTGCAGCAAAAGTAGTAGAAAGGATGAGTGTGGGTCATGGGGGGTGGAAATTACTAAAACTTATAATTTTTACCAAAAGTATGCACGCATGTATGTATGTATGTATGTATGTATGTGTAAGCCATTGCAATAAAAAGAAGTGGTATTAGAAGATTTCAATGCTTATTTTTTATGATAGTGGGCTATAATACCTGGTATTTTAATAAAAAACACAAGATGTTCTTAACAGAAAACCACATTTTCAGAAACATACGGATATAACTTAAAGACATTTTCAGTGTTTTAACAATCATACTAACAAACCAAAGGACTCATAGAATTTTCTGGGTCCATTAGTTTGCAAATGTTACAAATAAGGAAACTGGGGTCAATCTGTTTAAGTAGATTTTCCCAAGATCCTACAAGAGACTTAGGAATGGAGCACTGGCTGGATTTAAAGCTCCTTATTCTCTCTCTCTCTCTCTCTCTCTCTCTCTCTCTCTCTCTCTCTCTCTCTCTCACACACACACACACATACACACACACATGGGATGGGGGGAGATACAGAGACAGACAGACAAGGACAGAGAGACAGGGACAGAGAGAGAGACAGAGACAGAGAGACAGGGACAGAGAAACAGAGAAACAGAAACAGAAACAGAGAAGACACAGAGAGAGAGAGGGGCAGAGAGACAGGAACTGAGGCAGGGACAAAGAAACAGAAAAGAGACAGAGAGAGACAGAGACAGGGACGGGGATAGAGAAACAGAGAAGAGACTAAGAGACAGAATATAAAGGCAAGTAGAAAGTTCAGGCTAGAGGTATTCATTATAATTATATAAGAATGAATGACAGATTTTTCTTGGTGGGGTTTTCTCTCTCTTTGTGTAGACTCGACATAAACTCAAATATAATTCCAAATCAGTAAAACCATCACACAAAACCCATATGTAATTTTTACTTATTTTCAAACATTTTCCCCAAATGTGCTTTACTTAAACCAGCTCATCACCAAAAAAAGAAAGTCTAGTTCCTATGCATTTCACCTCTCATCAATTCATCTACATAATCTTTGGTACTCATGCTTATGAGAGAAAGAATGCATCTGAAAAGACAACCAGTAAAACAGAGAACTACAAATCACAAAATTACTTCAGATAAATCAGCACGTAAAAAAAAAAAAATAAATGACACCCAAGGATGGAAGAATATCTCTGCTAACTACACATCTAACAGAACATCAATATTTAAGATAAAGAACTGCAAATTAAACACCACCAAAATGCCAAATCAACTAACCCATGCATTAGTTAGTGATCTGGATAGATAGTTCTCAAAATAAGACACAGGAATTGCAAATAAATGCTCAAAAATTTTTGACCAACCTTAGCCATCAAGAAAATGTAAATTAAAACTATTGAGAAATTCCAGCTCTCCCAGCTCTTAATGGCTACCATCAAGAAGACAATGAATACTGGCAAGGATGTAAAGTAAGTGGAAACTTTACTTAGTAGTAGTAAGAATGTAAAACTTGTGTGGCCAGTATGGGAATAAGTATTGCCTTCTCAAAGCGATAAAAATAGAATGATCATGACCCAGATATACCACTCTAGGGTATACAGCCAAAGTATTTTAAGTCCTCGTACCAAAAGATACTTGCACAACCAGGCTTAGTGCTGCACTATTCATAGTAGTCAGCAAATGGAACCATCCTAGGTATCTCTTAATAGATGAATGAATAAAGAAAATGTGGTACATACCTATGACAAATTTTACACAGCCATGGAGAAAAATGGAATTCTGACACTTTCAGGAAAATGAATGCACCTGGAAATTATTATTAAACAAATATAGTAAATGTAGAAAAATATCTCCATTATTCTTACATGTGTAACCTATATTTAAAAGTGTGTGTATGTGTGTGTGTGTGTGTGTGTGTGTGTGTGTAGGTCATGAAACTGAAAGGGAATCAAGGACACGATCTTAAGGGAGGTAGAATTGAGGAATAATGGAGGACATAACAAAGAAGAGGGGACAATGCTAAGGAATTAGCAGGAAGGTCGCAGGGGGTAGAAGGAAGAGCAGTGGGGGAGGGGAAGGAGTGAGAACAAATGAGAAGCTGTCCCAAGGAAACCCATGACTTTGCATGTTCAACTAAAGATCAATTTAAAAGGAAAGAGAAGAATTGGTTATAGTGTTAGTCCATAACAAATAATACTGGTCATCATCACCAAATATGAATTTCAAAGTTCTTTAAAACCCTTTTCTAGGTATGTGCGAAATGAATTAGGATCAGTCTAACAAAAATTAAAATATATGTTTGGTAGAGGACTGGAGAGATTATCTCCATATGCAGAGTGATCACTGTGACTCCAATCTAAGAAATCTGTTGTTCTCTTCCGGGCTCTACATGTGCAGGTTCCTTTACTAGCATGTGCCCATACCTCTTCCACACCTCCCCATATAGTTAAAAAATGAAAATAAAGTATAAATATATATTTGGCAGATAGCATGTTTTCAAATTAGTACTTTAATATCGTACCCAAGTATTTTAATGTCTCCATTTCATGTGCTATTCAAAATTAGAAGTTTTGGTGAGACTGTGGTCCTCAAGTACATAGTATTTTGCCATTTATCAACTGACTTTCTTGGAAGACGGCCTTATGTTGGGATATTTGAAATTAATATTCTCCTGATGGCAGTTCCCTACTTTCCTTGGGAAACAGCCACAGTAAATATGTATCTTCTGTAACAACCCAAAGTGGGGACAGGGATGTTTAACTCTGAATTTATACAGATGCCTTACTAGAATATAAATGTATTAATTAAAAAATGCTATTTTATGTGTATTGGCATTTGCCCACATATATGTATGCGTATCACATGCATGCCTAGTATCTACAGAGATCAGAAGAGGAGGGAAGATACTCGGGAACTGGATTTACAGAGGATCATGAATCAACTTGAGGGTGCTGGGACCCAAGCCCAGGACTTCTGCAGGAGTCACAAGTGTGCTGAGCCACAAGGCCACTTCTCCAGCCTTGGTATATACATTTCTAAGAGAAGTTGTTTAATGGCGTTCTGGGGAGGCACCTGCTCAGAGGAGAAGGGGAGGGAGTATGGGGGAAGGGTTGTGAAAGGGGATGGGAAGGAGGAGGCACTGAGTGGGGTAAAAAGTGAATAAGTAAAAAAGCAAAATTAAAAAGAAAAAACTAAAAAAAATTGCAAAAGTTATTTTCCATTTAATATAAGAACAGAAATCATACTTGTGCACAGTTTTTATACCTTTGCCTGTGGTTTTCAGTTAACTTTTTCCCATTATGGATGTGGCTCTAATATCAAATTGTCCTTTTAAAATTGTAATAAGTTAACCCAAAGCTCCAAATTCCATTTGAAAACAGCAGTATTCAAACTTGGGTGTGAAAATCATCTTGGATCACTTTCAAGCACATATATAGCCTTTTCATATAGAGGACACACATGAACTATGTTCAAAATGAGACAGGAGACCGAGTGAGTTACTGCATTTTATCGAATTTAATAACACTCTGAAACTACTAACACAAAAATTCACAGTTTTAACTAGCCATTCAATACAGTTACAAAGAAACCTGAACACCTTTATAAACAAAATACAGCATGCCTTTAAGGTAGTTCTTGGGCTGCCTACCACATTAAAACTGTATAGCACATGACATCACACACTTATAGGGTTATAAGGAAATTTCTTTATATATTTTTTCTTTATTTTCTATATTCTTTGTTTACATTCCAAAGGCTTTCCCCTTTCCCAGTTCCCCCCTCACCATATGTCCCATAAGTCATCTTCCCTCCACCCATTCCCCAATCACCCCCCCCCCATTTCTCTGTTCTGACACTCTCCTACAAATCTGGACCTCAAGTACAGTCAGATTGTTTTGGTTCATCTAGCCAGCCACTTGGGTGTCAGACACAGGTCTTTACAAATGTAGAGTGACCATTTATCTTTGAAACACAGTATAGCAAGTAGAAGACCAGACTGAAACAAATTCCCTTCGTTCATTTTCTTTACTTTTAATACAAGCACTTCAGATATTAATGTGAGATAAAATTTCACAGTCAAAAATCACGTTACATATACTGAAATTACCAACGAACACAGTAAGAATGTAGATATACTGTAGCCTCCGAATTTAACCTTAAACACTGGTCAAGACACTTAAAACTTCAAGGCATTGGAAATCACAATAAAGGGTGGAAAATTTTTTGTGACAGTTCAGTATATTCACTTAATAGCAAATGCAGAGACTGGAGGCAATTGGATCATTACAATCCATGTGTGTGGACATGACAGGAACTACCCTGTTTGCAAGAAATGTAGGTGGTCACTTTAGGGGAATGCTAACTTAGTCTTTGAATTTGTAATGCAAGATTTATTACTATATGTGAATAAAATCAGAGAGCTGTTAAATTGTGTAAGCCAAGATACCTTGTACTGAGATACTGGAATAAAAATACACTTTGCAAAATGAACTGTAAAACATAAATTATTACAAGTTAAGATAACAGTCACATACAAGTGAAGTAATTTTTGACATACTTTGAACAATTTGACATAAAATTGACTCGATGACTTTTTTTTCAATAATGTAATAATCTAATATGTAGTGAGAGCTCCAAATACAAGACAAACTGAAAATCACTTAACTTTCAAGGTCATGTAATATTCTGATGAAACTATCAAGAACATAATAAATTCTCTCTAAAGCAGTATACTATATATAACCTGTAATTATTTTGTCTACAATTCTTTAAGAAGCCTATTCTGGAGTATAAATTTTCTGCAAACAGACTTCCACTTTATTGTTACCCAAATTACAGATATCCAAGATACCGATGATGTGGACTCTATCCAGGTCAGCTGCTGCCTTTACAATATCACCTAAAAGTGCAAAAACAGATGGTAAGTATTGTAAAATAGTTAAATATTTACTTGGATTTAGAATCATATAAACTGATGATTATTTCCCTTACAATATTAATGGCATCTTTAAACTTTTTAATTCATCACATGCAAATTTCTCCAGACAGAGAACATGCCTATAGATATAGTCACTAATGTTCTCTGAGGATATTTGGTTTCCTTTCTTTTTATGGGTGAAGTAAAGCAAATCTACATATTTTAAAGTTCACAAACAAACATCTTAGGTTTTAAAGAAGCACAAAGATGACTTATTTTATCTTTATAGGAAATTATTATTTTGAAAAAAATCTACAAAGACAAAACAAACCATCAATGTAACTTATATATTTTAATTTCATTTATATGCATGTTTATAGGTAAATATGCATGTTGCTAGGTATTCTTTCAAAGTTTATTTTTTTTAGAACTCACGCAGTTTTGTATATTCTCACGAACTTTTATGAAAAAAAGGCATTAACTGAAAAAGGTATAGTAGGAGATTCCAGATCTCTGTCTTTCTAAGCATGCATAGTATAAAATTTGGCAAAGTTTTCAGAGTCAATATATACCAAACTGTAGAACTTAGACAAATATTTAGAACAATCAGGACAAATATTCACAAAGAAAGAAATTGTCATCTTGTGCTCTGAGTGTACTCAGGAGCTTTAAACTGCCTGCTTACCACCACTCACACTCCAGATGACTGGTACCCGTAAGCAGAACAGTTCTCATCCCTGGATGAGTTTGCTAGACTAAAGGGACCAGTGCAAGATTTATCCTCACTGATGCCATTGTGTTTTTCTCTGTCTGACAGCTACCTCAATGACAGACTTATAGCTTGCTTTTGTTCTACCCAGTTTCGTGTGATCTCATAGCTGTGGTGGCCTCCCAACAGAGGGTTTTCTTAAAAGCATGCAATATAAAGCATTGGTGATACAAGTGCAGTTAGAACAAGCAATATACTGGGTTGCAAGAAGTTGAGAAGTGAGATATGTAAGGGAACATGTTCCTTTAAATGATCTTATGTAAGACGAGCATACACACACCCAGTGTTTTCCCACATGACCTGAGAAGGCCTCAGAAGACTGTGATCATCCACTTGTGGCAGCCTTCAGGAGGAAATAAAGTCCAAGGCAGCATTACAAATGGCCTAGTTACACGATGAAGTATTGTGCCAGAGAGCCAATTTGAAAAACGTAGGAGAAATAGTTTGCTTTGCTTTCTTCCATTTTTTTTGACTCTCATATTTTAATGAAGCTATCGAAACACTAGGCAACTACTATTAAGCCAAATGGATAACAGGGTTCAGTGGCAATAATTTTAAACACAAAATAATCAAAGCATCGAGAAGTAACAATCACAGTTACATGGTGATTTGAACTGCACATATGGCATCCTAGTGTATACTTTTCACTTCTTATTCTATGGATACTGTACTAAAGTCCAGGGACTTCACTTGCTTTTGTTTTTGTTTTGTTTTAACTTTTTTTTTGTTTAATTAAAGCACACAACATGCCAAAGAGAACCAAACAAGCCTTAGATGGGATATAGAAAAACTCAAGCTTCAATATCTCAACAGCCTCTTCTGCTAGACATATAAAAAAGCCCTAATTAGTGAATTGAATTCGTGAAAAAGCAATGAATATGGCCAATAATTACTAATATTATATAATTATCATCTTTAAGTGTGAAGGACATTAATCTAGATACTTTGAAAATTTTCTAAGATCTTTATATTTAATGCTAACTGAAACAAACGAAAGCTATCATGTAGTGACTTTTAAAACTGATTTACATACCATCTACAACATAAAACTGAAGAGTTCTCTCTGACTGACTTTGTCAGTTGTATTATACTTTGAGTAAATGACAAGTTACTCTTAGATTTGCTTAACTAGTATGTATATCATAGACTGTATTGCAGATGAAATATGAAACTCTTAGAATGGTGGCTAACACACAGAAGCTACTAATATAGCAGCATTAAGTTTTTTTATTAAAGAAAACCCCTCTATAATAAAATTAAGATATTAATTATATCACAGAAGTCTTTTGGAAAAAGGCTATAGGATTTTACTTATATAAAATGAACTTTTGTAAATTTGCATGAAGTTGTTAGAATTGCATATTTTAGGAAAATACATGTATAAAGTAGATGTGATAAAGGAAGCCCCACATATTACCAGTGCTTGTTATTCTTGGTCACACGGAAGAGAAAGTATCCTAGTCTTTGTAGTTTACTGGTATCATGTTAACAATTCTGGCAAATGGAAATATGAGTTGGAGCGATACATCATTTCTTGTCCAAAGTAAATAAAAACGAATTTGTCTTCCATTTTTTCTTTGCCTTCACATCTCTAGAAGCCATTTGCCCCTGCTGTGTTAGCAACAAGAAGGAAGCAAGCGGGGTTCATGAGAAGGGAGTTGCTAACTGATTGCACAACACTTGAGCAAGAAAGAAGCCGTCATTGTGCTCAGTCACTGTGACTTAGAGCTGCTTTGTAACTACAGCACAGTTCAACCTACAATATAATGCAGTGCAGTAATTCTTGTCTTTGAAATCAATATGGGAAACCCTGACTACCCAGAGGATCAATTTTTTCTAAATATGTGAAAATTATGTATTACACTATAGATATATTCAGCAGACACATTAACATAATATTTTCAAGTGGATATATATGTGCATATATGTATATATAAATTCATGATTAAAATATTAGCAAGGTTTGTTAAATGATGTGTGATAAATGGTTAATCATTTGTAAAATATATGCAAAACCGTTACTTTACCCTCCACATGAATTCTAAATGGATTAAAAATTTAGACTGTAAGAACAAAGTCATATTAGTGATAACTTATTCCATTAAAAATTAAGAGATGAGCAAAGTACTTGAATAGAAAGTTCTTCTGAGATATACATGTGCCCCATATGTATGTACATGAAAAGATGCTCAAATCATTAGTCACAGGGAGAAATGCAGAACTAAACTCACAAGAGTACCACTTCCTATACACTCATACAGTTCTATACAAAACTGAACACAACAAAGGATTAGGGTACATAGGGAAAGTCTGATCACTTGAGTCTGATCCCTGGAATCCACAAAGTAGGAGAAAACTAACTTGTTCAAGTCATCTTCTGACCCCCACGTATATACCATGGCACAGATGCATGTGCTCATATGCACATTTAAAAATAAATGTGTAATTGTTTAAAATTAAACAAGACAATAAGAAGTGAGCAAATGTTGGTAAGGCTGTGGAGAAACTAGAATCTTCATAAATGGCTCACTGGATATGCGAAATAGTATACTTGCAATGGAAAACAGTTTGGCCTGTTCCTCAAAAACTTACACAGAACAATACCATTTAAAATCTGCAACTGACAGGAGTTGGGAAGTAGAGTGCATGTCCAGAAAGAGAAAGAGAATTGGGATAGAGAGCCACCCGAGAATAAATGAGGGGTGTCCTTAGCTGTGACTCACGGTATTGGGATATAGAGCCCGAAGAGACCATCTCCTGTAGCCAGGTAGGAATCCCAATAAAGTGATAGGGATTCCAACCCACCCACAAGTTTTCAACCCAAAATTTATCCTGTCTACAAGAAATGCAGGCATGGGGGATGGAGCAGAGATTGAGGGAAAGGCCAACCAATAACTTGAGACCCATCCAAGCACCAATTCCTGATACTATTAATGATAACTCTGTTATGCTTGCAGACAGGAGCCTAGCATGGCTGCCCCCTGAGAAGCTCCACCCAGCAGCTGACTCAGACAGATGCAGATGCCCACAGCCAGTGGGTGGAGCTTAGGGGACTGTTACAGAATAATAGGAGGAAGGATTGCCAGCCCTTAAGGGGATAGAAACTCCACAAGAAGACCAACAGAGTCCACTAGCCCAGAACCTTGGGGCTCTCAGAGTCTGAACCACCAACCAAATATCATACATGGGCTGACCTAGCCCTCCCCATGCATTTGTAGCAGATGTGCAGTTTGGTTTTCATGTGGGTCCCAAACAACGGGAGTGGGGACTATCACAAATTCTGTTGCCTGTACAAGGGGTATATTCTTTTAGCTGGGCTGCCTTGTCTGTTCTCAGTGGGAGAGGATGCACCTAGTCTCACAGACACTTGATGTGCCAGGATAGGGTGATATCCAGGGGTTCATGGGCTCAGAGGAGAAGGAGATAGGGGATAGGGGGTGGGGGTGGGGTGGGGGGAAGGACTTGGGGGTGGGGGATTTAGGAGGATATAAAGTGAATGAGTAAAAATAAAATAAAAGAATACCATGTAATTCAGTAATTCTATTTTGAGGTATTTATATGTACCTGAAGAACTAAAAACATGGATGAAAGACATGCCTGCATATATATATATATATATATATATATATATATATATATATATATATATATGTTTGTAGCAGAATTATTTACAATAAAGTTGGAGTTAAGCTAAATTTCTAGAAATTTAATAGATGAATTAGATGAATGGATAAAAATGTGAAATATTATAGAATGAAAAAGCATTCATTCAGCCATAAAAAGAATGAAATCTTGATACATATTCTAACATGGATGAACCCTGAAAAAATGTTATACTAAGTCAAATAAGACAGATACATTAGGGCAAATATTGTATGATTTCATTTGACTGAAATATCTATAATATGAAAATGCATAGAGAAAGTGGAATAGTTACCAAGGGGTAGGGAGAGGAGGAAATGTGAACTACTGCTTAAGTTTCTGGCCTTTGATCATAATAAAAATATATATGTGAAAAAAAAGAAGACTATAAAAATTACCTCCAAAGCAATGAATTGCTATATGTATGTACACGTGCATATGTGTGAATGTGTCTGTAGAGGCCAGATGTCAACCTTAGGTGTCATTCCTCTTGAGCCAAAAATATATTGTGAGGTTCTCTCAGTGGGGCCTGGTACTTGCTGATTAGGTTAGACTCTCGAGCCACGAAGCATCCAGGGATCTGCCTGTGTCTGCCTCTGTCCCCAAGCCCACATTTCACACGGGCACGAGTGATCTGAGCTCAAGTCCCCACGCTTGCAGCTGAGCCATCTCCCTGCGCCAACAGTGTAGTTTTATACTTTGGAACCAGTGACACCTTTGAATATGACATAAAATGAAGAACCACAAATCATGATATACTTAACTACTTAAGAGTAAAATTACTTACATACCAAGGTGGGCCTCCCTTTGAATAAATGTCAAACTGGGTAAAAAGTAATTTTAATAAATAACGAAGAGTATTTTTTAAAGTATTTTAATACACAATGAAGGGTATTTTTCAACATGAAAAAAACAACCCCAGTTAATAATAAGATGAATAATATTCATAGGAAAACATTTTTTTTCAAATGCTAGCAAGTGAAGTTTCTAGAAAAGACAAAAATAAACAATTGGCTAACAAGGAATTTTAGATGTTAAGAGACTAAAGGCATTTTGTGCTACTGAGATGTTTTTCTGAGCAAAGTGCTTGCTCTCACGTCTGCTCCCTGGTGTTTTCTCCTGGAACCAAAAGGTGGAAGGGGAGACCTGGCTCCTGCAAGTTGTCTTTTGGCTCCCACCTACTGCCACAAGATGAGTCCCCTACAAATAAATCAATGTGTCAAAATGATTACGAAGAATAAAGTAAAATAATATATTACTTTTGGCTCAAGGGTTGCTATGATACCAGCAAGCCCAGTGATACCCAGGGTTCACAAGGGGGAGAGTGAAATATTACCCTTTCTTTGGTGTCAATTAAATTAATATAACCATTTGAAGGACAATTTTATATTTACTATAGTTTTCAATGGTTTTATCTTTTGAGTCATTGACTTCTTGGAATTAATGTTCCAGATGTAATTATATAATCATAAAAATATTCTCTCTCTCTCTCTCTCTCTCTCTCTCTCTCTCTCTCTCTCTCTCTCTCCATTCTCTCTCTCTCTCTCTCTCTCTCTCTCCATTCTCTCTCTCTCCATTCTCTCTCTCTCTCTCTCTCTCTCTCTCTCTCTCTCTCTCTCACACACACACACACACACACACACACACAGATCACACACATGTACACCTGCATACTTGTTGGAGTATTATTTGGTAACAGAAAAATCATTTGAAAACAAACTATTTATTGAAACAAATCGCTAAAACTGTCTGGCCTAAAATTAAATTTGCCTTATAGACAGGCTGGCCTCAAACTCACAGAGATCCTCGGACCTTAGCCTTCTGAGTTTTGGGTAAAAGGTATTAGCCAACATGCTTTGACTGGTCGGAACCAGTCTTAAACACTCTCCAATAGGGAACCATTAAAGCAAATTCTGGTACAGTCACATAGTGGAGTATTTTGCTGTTTGTGAAAAGAATGAAATAGCTCTTGCTATGCAAGTATGAAAATTTTCCAAGCTGTGGTTATAGGGGCAAAAGCTGATTATAAAACTATGTCTATAGAATATAATTTATATGCATTTCTTTGATAGAAAATTGTGATTAGTATATACTGTTGTATAAATACATGTAATAAATAAGAAAGAAAGGTTGGACCTGGGAAGAGCTGAAGGGAAACTTTCACTTCTACCCAGTTTTCTGTAGTTGTTAAAAATTTAAATGATTCATGTGCATAGCTTTTGTGCTTAAAAAGAAAATGGTTTATAATGTTTAAAAGATGACACCAGTGTTATCCCATGAACCAACCACTGTTTTATATCACCAAGCCTATTTTGATCTCTCATGCTAGAATTGTAAAGGTAATAGAAAAGTTTGGAATCAAGCACACTTTCTGATTCAAATTATAGCTCTGTTATTCATGCTGCTGAGACACCGGTTTTCAGAGTACTTTACTTGTAAAGAGAGGATAGCAGTGTTCATGTTGACAGGGTCTCTATGAGGATTAGTTGAAAGGCCAGGCATAGTGATCAGCACAGAGTTAATGCTGTCATTATTATTACTGCTATATCATAAAAATGCGCTATTCCACTGACAATGAACCACTTTGCTTTTAGTTACTGCCTTGATTTTCTCCTTTAGTGATTTATGTCCTTCATGTCCAAATATTAACTACTTGGCAGACTGGTACCAGGTATCTCTCATGTCATTAGCATGCTAATGGTGCCCAGAAGAATACTCCCACTAGCAATGAGCAGATAAGTGGGAACTCTGACCTACAATTATATAATAACTGTGTATGCATATACCAGAAAGCATGTGACAGGGTAGATAAGATATGAAAGAAGAATATGAGTACAGAAAATTTTCAACTAGTTAAGACACTTAGGACCACTGGGAGCCCAAGGAGTTGTGATAACAGGGCATGATATCACAAGCTAATTAAAAAATCATCTCTAAGTGGAAAATTTATGAATCTCATAAAATTAGATACTCAAACTCAGTTTGCACAATGAGGAATGCCAAGTCATATATCATCAGGGAGCACCCATAAGACATACTCAAAAATTGAGACTCTAGTGTTTCATTGGCTTAGAGGGACCCACCAAAAACTTGCAATAAATGGTTTTCTCTGAAGTAAAGGCCATCCAGAGACTGCCCGACCTGGGGATCCATCCCATATACAGTCACCAAACCCAGACACTATTGTGGAAGTAGACTAAGAAATGCTTGCTGACAGGAGCCTGATATAGCTGTCTCCTGAGAGGCTCTGCCAGTGCATGACAGGTAGAGGGGGATGCTCTCAGCCAACCATTGGAATGAGCACAGGGTCCCAGATGGAGGACTTAGAGAAAGGACCCAAGGAGCTGAAGGGGTTTGCAGCGCCATAGGAGGAACAATGATATGAACCACCCAGTACCCCCAGAGTCCCCAGGGAATAAACCACCAACCAAACAGTACACATGGAGGGACCCATGGCTCCAGACACACATGTAGCAGAGGGATGGCCTTGTTGGACATCAAAGTGAGGAGAGGCCCTTGGTTCTGGGAATGCTCGATGTTCCAGTGTAGGGGAATGCCAGGACAGGGAAGTGGGAGTGGGTGGGTTAGTAAGCAGGGGGAGGGGGAAGGGATAGGGGGTTTTGGGAGGGGAAACGAGGAAAGAGGATAACATTTGAAATGTAAATAAAGAAAATATTTAATAAAAAACAAAAAACCCATTCTTTCAAATGGATTATCTTTTTGGACTCAATGAAAACGACTAGAAGCTTTATCACTTGGGCAAGGAATAGAGACAATAGAATCGACAAGACACCTATAACTGCAGAGTTAAGTTTAGAGGTATAGAATGGAAAAAGTTGATATTTTTATGAAGCAACATAAACATCTGAAGAGTTGCACTGTTGGGATCACATATACTCTTCGCAGTCCTGAAGGAATGGAATCAATAGCACTTGAATAACCAAACATTGATGAGAAAACAATGATACTGTAGTACCTTACTAAGGCTTTATAACCCAAGGCAATCATGCAGGAAAGGATAAAGGATAAAAGGGAAGCTTTACACTACTCCATGAACATACTCTGTCAGTCTGATAAAGTGATTACAATCGTAAAATATTCTTTATGTCTCACTGGAATGGAAACAAGCTATTTAATTTACTTAAAAGCCACAGTCGAGTTTAAGTTATAAAGGGTATACATATCAAATGAGTGTAGGCAAAATAAAATTTTGCTAGTAGGAAAAGGTTAGGGTCTATACAGGCTGGTTTTGTGTGTCAACTTGACACAGGCTGGAGTGATCACAGAGAAAGGAGCTTCAGTTGGGGAAGTGCCTCCATGAGATCCAGCTGTGGGGCATTTTCTCAATTAGTGATCAAGGGGGTAGGGCCCCTTGTGGGTGGTGTCATCCCTGGGCTGGTAGTACTGGGTTCTATAAGAGAGCAGGCTGAGCAAGCCAGGGGAAGCAAGCCAGTAAGAAACACCCCCCCCATGGCCTCTGCATCAGCTCCTGCTTCCTGACCTGCTTGAGTTCCAGTCCTGAACAGCAATGTGGAAGTGTAAGCTGAATAAACAAACCCTCTTTCCTCCCCAACTTGCTTCTTGGTCATAATGTTTGTGCAGGAATAGAAACCCTGACTAAGACAGGGTAATTTATAGTACTTTTTAAAAGTAAACAAAAAGAACACAGTCACCTGCAATTGCCTTGGGATCTCGCAACCTTCCACTAACAGGTGCTTCTGGTGGATACACACAGCTGTAATTCATGCAGGTCAAAAATGTGTCTATTTGAGATGTTTGAACATCTTCTGGAGAATACATAGGTAGAAATGCAACATCAATCGCAATCTCATGGTTCAAACCTGTAAGAGAAAGACCACAGGTTATTAAATGTTCAGAGGTTTAACATATGTTGCTACTTTGAGTTTCCTGTTTTGATCCTACCTAATATGCACCAAATGGTTTGAGCCCTGTGAAAACCTGTTGACATACTGGGAACTAAACTCAGTTGCATGATGAGTTCTATTTATTTTATTTCTGTATTATGTTAAACCATTAAAAAGAAGAACTTATGGGTTATAAAATCACATAATGAAATATACTCATTTGTGGATTTATTTAGGCATGCATCATTGTTATAAGTGATTATATATAAGGTCAAGGTGGGAATCAACTATCTCTGATGTATTTTCCTATCTTTAGAAAATAAATCTAGTTGAAGATAAAAACTCACTTGCAACCATGTTAATTATATAATAACTTTACATGGTATAGTTAGACTTGAATTTTGTTTGAATTTAAAAACCCTCCATTCCAATATTCAATGTTTGTTTTCTCTGAAACAAACTTGTTTGAGAGATTCAGGAACCCTATTTTGTCTTAAAGATTTATTTCATATATGTTTTTATACAGTTGCTGTTTTCAGACACAGCAGAAGACAAAATGAGATGATCATTACAGATGGTTGTGAGCCACCATGTGGTTGCTGGGAATTGAACTCAGGACCTCTGGAAGAGCAGTCAGTGCTCACAACCGCTGAGCCATCTCTCCAGCCTGGGAGACCTGATTTTCAATCATGGTCTTCTTTGTACTCAGCCTGAGTGTGAGACTTGAAGGTATGTAAGTTTCCTTTAGCTCTAAAATCAAATATGCAATCAAATAAATAAAAGAATGCCCTTTCTTCATGCCAGAAAACTCAGGGAAAATTACTGCCAAATGGTGGGAAATTGGTTATCTCTATGGATCTAGTGATACCAACATTCTATCCTTCTTTTAAAATCCATAAAAGGCTCTTTTTTTTTTTTACCTCTAAACCATCTTTGAAGACAGGTAAGATAACATATATACAAAAATAGCACACTTTTAACATTGATTCAATCTGCTGAGCAGTGTGACAAATTTGTGTTCTTTCTGCCCTATTCTTGCTTTTAGCTGACTCATAGCCAAAGCTAATAAAAAGTGACAACTACATATGAGTCAGCTGAGACGTAGAGTCAATCTGTTTCAATCAATCTGTAGAGGGCTAAAGGAAGAAAAACATTCAGTCCTGTGTTTCTCTATGACTCTTTGTTTCTATGGTTACTTTATGTGACGTATGGGGAAATCTTGGCTTGACTTTTGTTTCCTGGATATGAAACTAAATTTGATAAAGTACCTGAAGAAATGAAGCACCAACAGTCTAGTGAAAACCATCTGAAAATTAAATCTCTCATTGTCAGTGGCTATTTATATGTTTTACTGCATGCATATTTACATGTGAGAGAGCAGGAAAGGAGGGGCAGAGGGGATAATGGTAAAAAAGAGTTGCTGGACAAAAGTTAGGGCCATTAGCATTGACACTATAGAGACAAAGATCAACAGACAGCAGTCAGTTTAATCATGGGTAAAGGAAGGCTCTGTTAGTTCCCACACTCATATCCCCCAATTTTCCAAGGACTTGTCGGTGTTGCAAAGCCCATAATATGAACTTTATTTTATATCAGAATTAGTGTTCCCTTCATTTAGTTTGAGCCAAACAGAAATCCCCCCCCCGGACTTGTATATGGAAGAGGTTGCTTATATACATTTTAAAAGCAACTTCTAACTATATTTAAATATGAAAATATATTAAATTAATAGTATTCAAGAATAATAGAAGAGACGTTCACCTACCGAGGATGGTTACTTCAAAATGTCCAAGGCTTCGGGCACTTGGAAATTCATCGAGTTTGGGGGGCTTTCCTTCTGGTGGTATGTATTTTGCAGGCTGAGAATTAAACTGCTGGGTGAGAAACTTTTCGTGTTCCAAAATAAATTTCCGTGGAATACTTTCAGGATCGACATGACCATAACGGAGGTGGTCTCTCAAGCTAAATTTTTTATCTCGCCACAGCTGACTCTCCCATCTCTCATGTATGATTCTTCTGGACTTCCCTGTGGTGTTAGCAGTTGCATTTTCTCGACCTGTTCAAAACACAATGAGATAGGCACAATGAACCCATAAGCTAGCTGAATCAAGGCATTCACTACATTACAGAGGACAGATTAATGAGGTAGAGTTAAGCGGCTTTAGAAAACAATCACTAACAAAATGAAAATTAAGTCTCTAAAAAGATAATTCTTATTACAGTTAAGAAGGAGGGGGCTGGAGTGAAGGCTCGGCGGTTAAGAGTACTTGTTCTTGCAGAGGATCTGGGGTGAGCACTCCCACGATGTCTCACAAGTGTCCATAACTCCACTTCCAGGGGATCAAATGCCCTTTTTTGACCTATGTATGTACCAGGCACACATATGGTACAGTCATACATGCAGGCAAAATAACCATATACCTATAATAAATAAATCTTTAAAAATGTACCAATTCAGAAAGAATTAAATTTGCTTTCTAAATAAGCTTTCCTCCAAAATAATGGGTGGCGTACTTTTCCCATTTGTTAGAATTATGGAGATTATCTTTTTTTTTTTTTTTTAGTATTTCTACATTTTCCAAATGCTCTTAAATAAACATTTTTTTTAGTTTAATGTAACTGATCATGACCGCACTCCAGAAGACCCAACAAGCAGCTGAAAGAGTCAGATGCAGATATTTGCACCCAACCAAAGGACAGAAGCTGCTGATCCCTGTGGTTGAATTAGGGAGAAGCTGGAAGAAGCTGAGGAGGAGGATGACCCTGTAGGAGGACCAGCAGTCTCAATTAATCTGGACCCCTGAGATCTCTCAGACACTGGACCACCAAACAGGCAGCATACACCAGCTGATATGAGGCCCCTAACACACATACAGCAGAGGACTGCCGGGTCTGTGTTCAGTCAGAGAAGATGCACCTAACCCTCAAGAGACTTGAGGCCCCAGGGAGTTTAGAGGTCGGGGGTGGGGGTCGGGGGGTGGGGTGGGGGTGAGGGGTGGAGGGGGAATGGGGGTAGGCATCCTCATAGAGACAGACGGTGGGGAGGAGTTATGGGATATGGAAGACTCGGAGGGTGGACTGGGGTGGGGAATCAAATCTGGAGTGTAAATAAATAAATAAAAGATTAAAAATAAAGTAACTTTTATTTATTTTTTGGATATTTTCTTTATTTACATTTCAAATGTCATCCCCTTTCCCCAGTTCCCCCCTCCAAAACCCTCTATCCCATCCTCCCTCCCCCTGCTTCTATAAGGGTGATCCCTTCCCCACTCACCCACCCACTCCCGCCTCCCAACCCTGGAATTCCCCAACACCAGGGCTTCAAGCCTTTACAGGCCCAAGGGCCTCTCCTCTCATTGATGTATGAAAAGGCCATCCTCTGCTACATACGCAGCTGGAGCTATGGGTCCCTCCATGTGTACTCTTTGGATGGTGGTTTAGTCCCTGGGAGCTCTGGGAGTACTGGGCGGTACATATAGTTGTTCTTCCTATGGCACTGCAAGCCTCTTCATGTTTCTTTTATGTAATACAACCAAGTGAAATAAAATTCCTGACAACAGTAATATTCACTCATGTAGTCATTGTTTGTGTCAGTTGGCTTCAACTGTCAACTTGCCATGGCCCAGAGTCTTGAGGGCACCTCAAGTAGGGGTATTCTCCAGAGTGGACAGCTCTGGAGCCATGTCTGTGAGAAATTACCATAACTAATAATTGATGGGGGATTGCTCAGGTCACTGTAGGCAGTGCTGTTCCTGGGCTGCAGGGTAGCTTGGCAAGCCAGAGGAAGCAAGCCAATACGCAATATTTCTCTGGTTTCTACTTCAGTTCCTGCCTTTGGCTTTTCTCCAAGATGGATGGATTCTCACATGGAAGACAAACAAATCCTTTCCTTCCTCAAGTTGCTTTTGGTTAGTGTTTTGTCGCAGCAACAGAGAAGTACACTAAAATAGCTTGTATTTCAAGCTATTTTATTTATATTTATTTTATTTATATTTATTTTATTATATAGTCCAAGATGGACTATTAACACAATATGCAACTGAGGCTGGCCTTGAACCTCTGATCATTCTGCCTTGGGCTCCTGAGGGCTGCGGTTACAGGTAACTATAAAAATCACTCAGTATTCAAAGAGTTCAAGCCTAAAATAAAACTTAATTTTTGCTAAAAAGTGGTCTGAACAAAGTCTTTTTTCTCTAATAAAATTTCTCCTACAAAAAATATTGCATTTAGTATGTCTGATACTCCTTTCAGATACAAATAGCATGTGGTAAAGAAAGAGGCAAATAAATTGAGTTGAAATATATCAGGACTTGGGCGGGTAAAATGTCTCTGTGGGTAAGGGCGATTGCTGTGGCACTGTGAAGCGACAATCAACTCTCAAAAAATTGTCCTCTGAACAACATATATGTGCACACACACAATCAAATGCTTAAAAAGGTCTCTATTCTTATTTTTTTAGTTTTTTATTTTAAGTTGTTAAGTGGTATAACATATGTATATGTGTATGCAGATACATGTGCATACAGGGTCGAAGGGTAATGTTGACTCGTTTCCTATATTGCTTTCCACCTTAGTTTTTGAGACAGGTTCTTTAACTAAACATGAAACCTAGTGATCATGTAGACTGACTGGCCAGCAACCTCCAGGCATCGGCCTGTTTCTGTGTCTATGGCGGGGGAATTACAGATATGTGCTCCTCTGCTTCTCTTTAAGTGGGTGTTAGGGATCTGAGCTCAGCCTGTCAGACTCACAGAGTGAGTGCTTTCATGATGGAGCCATTTCCCTAGGACTTATTTGCTACTAAGGAATCCAATTTATTATCTAAGTACAATTCAACGAGTATGTTTAGTTTCTAAAGCAGAATATAAGTGATCCCTTCCACATCCAAACATTCATTCAAGAATTACTGGGTACCTATCATCAGACATGGTGCTAAAGAATGTGGTACAGATAATGTTTTGAGTAACACACCATGAGAATTAAAGACACATTCATGCTAAAAATAAGAATATAAAACAGATTTGAAAATAGGACTCTCATGTTGTCATTTCTGCAGGCGAAGGCAAGCTACGTAATGAGCAACTGTAATTTTAAGCTAACCAAGTTTGCCAAGTTGCTTCTCTGCAGTCACTTATGTCTGACTATTCCTGTCCTAGCACAAGAAAGCACTCAAAGGCAGAGGCATGAGACATGTGACTGTGAGATCCAGGTGAGCTATGTTAACACTGTCTAAAAGAAATAGATGCACAGCAGCAAGCAGCAGTTAACTACGTCAGTGACCCAAACCATATTGGACATTCCCACAGCATGAACAAGTCATATAGTATTTTAATCTTTTAAAAATATTTCTTACATTATAAAAATCATATTATGGCCATCTTGCCAAAAGCAATCTACAGATTCAATGCAATCCCCATCAAAATCCCAAATTAATTCTTCATAGATCTAGAAAGAGCAATTCTCAAATTCATCTGGAATAACAAAAAAAAAAAAAAAACAGGATAGCTAAAACTATTCTCAACAATAAAAGGACTTCTGGGGGAATCAATATCCCCGACCTCAAGCAGTACTACAGAGCAATTGTGTTAAAAACTGCATGGTATGTATTGGTACAGCAACAGGCAAGTAGATCAATGGAATAGGATTGAAGACCCAGAAAGGAAACCACAGAGTTATGGTCACTTGATCTTTGATAAAGGAGCTACAACCATCCAGTGGAAAAAAGATAGCCTTTTCAACAAATGGTGCTGGTTCAACTGGAGGTCAACATGCAGAAGAATGCGAATTGACCCACCCTTATCTCCTTGTACCAAGATCAACTCCAAGTGGATCAAGGACCTCCACATAAAACCAGACACACTGAAACTAATAGAAAAGAAACTGGGGAAGACCCTGGAGGACATGGGCATAGGGGGAAAGTTCCTGAACAGAACACCAATAGCTTATGCTCTACAATCAAGAATTGACAGATGGGACCTCATAAAATTACAAAGTTTCTGTAAGGCAAAGGACACTGTCAGAAGGACAAAACAGCAACCAACAAATTGGGAAAATATCTTCACCAACCCCACATCCGACAGAGGGCTAATATCCAATATATACAAAGAACTTAAGAAGTTAGACCCCAAAGAACCAAATAACCCTATTAAAAATGAGGTACAGAGAGAGCTACACAAAGAATTTTCACCAGAAGAAATTCAGATGGCTGAGAAGCACCTTAAGAGATGTTCAACATCATTAATCATCAGGGAAATGCAAATCAAAACAACCCTGAGATTCTACCTCACACCAGTCAGAATGGCTAAGATTAAAAACTCAAGAGACAACAGGTACTGGCGAGG
Source organism: Apodemus agrarius (assembly GCA_964023405.1). Taxonomy (NCBI): domain Eukaryota; kingdom Metazoa; phylum Chordata; class Mammalia; order Rodentia; family Muridae; genus Apodemus; species Apodemus agrarius. Next base: position 99,746,938 of record OZ030010.1, on the reverse strand, counting down.
GTGTGGAGAAAGAGGATCACTCCTCCACTGTTGGTGGGACTGCAAGATGGTACAACTGCTCTGGAAATCAGTCTGGCGGTTCCTCAGAAAATTGGGCATGTCACTTCCAAAGGACCCTGTCATACCACTCCTGGGCATATACCCAGAGGATTTCCCTGCATGCAATAAAGACACATGCTCCACTATGTTCATAGCAGCCTTATTTATAATAGCCAGAAGTTGGAAGGAGCCCAGATGTCCCTCAAAGGAGGAATGGATACAACAAATGTGGTATATTTATACAATGGAATACTACTCAGCAATTAAAAATAATGAATTCATGCAATTTGTAGGCAAATGGTTGGATCTGGAAAATATCATCCTAAGTGAGTTAACCCAATCACAAAAGAATACACATGAATTGCAATCACTGATAAGTGGATATTAATGAGCCCAGAAGCTCTGAATACTCAAGGCACAATTAGCAAGTCAAAAGATTCCCAAGATGAAGGAAGGAGAGGACCCTGGGCCTGAAAAGACTGGATCCAGTTTTGTAGGAGAGTACCAGAACAGAGAAATGGTGGGGGGGGATTGGGGAATAGGTGGGGGTGGGGGGGAGAGGACTTATGGGACATATGGTGAGGGGGGAACTGGGAAAGGGGAAAGCCTTTGGAATGTAAACAAAGAATATAGAAATAATAAAAAATCATATTATTGAACTTGGCAGGAATAAGTCTCACATACACACACAAACATATATTCACACACACATATGTGTGTGCACACAGAAAATGTATTATTTAAGACTAACAGGGTATATGAGGGTTTACATGGTTTATACATTTTTCTCCCAAAACCTTGTTCAATTATTTCTATCTTAGTAACCTCTGATTATAATTTCTTACTTGAATTATACGTTCCCAACAAATGACTATGGAATAAGTACATTGGCAGTTACAGGTTGTGAATAACTACATGTCCAAGGAAATTGGGGAAAAATCTATTCAGAATTCAGGCTTTCTTAAAAATGAGATGAAGAGTCATAAACTAGAACTATTTTATATACTTAGCTTGATCACTACTAGAATTACTATACAAAATAAGTAACATAAGTAATGTACATAAGTAATGAATTACTTATGAAAAATGGAAAGACATGCCACTACACAAATCACAAATTGAAATGTTATCCATGTGGGCTGCTCTTGAAGAGGACCCAGGTTTGGTTCCCAGAACCCATACAGCATCTCATAATTGTCTGTAATTTCAGTTCTAGGGGATCTGACACATACATGCAGGCAAAACAACCATCCATATAAAATAAAAATAATTAAAAAGTTATCCACAGTGAGAGTAATGGAATAGGAGACAGGGGACATTATGAAAACTAAAGTCCTTTAAATATATATTCTTTGGTATAGTTAGCTTTGGAACTATGCCAACAGTTAGCCAAATTATAAAGAGAGCATTATTTAAAAATATTTAAAGAAATCAATCCCTAAGCAAGAAAATACAAGAAGTGAACTTAAATATCTACCTAATTTACAACAGAACCTTGCAGAAATAAATGTTACAATTTATCAAGCTATAACAGTAGGAATACATTAAATACAAAAAGAACCACTTTTTCTGTATCCATTCTTTTGTCTTGGGACATCTGGGCTGTTTCAAAATGTAGTTCATTTACACAATGGACTACTAGTCAGCTATTAAGAAAGAGGACATCCTGAGTTTTGCAGGCAATTGGATGGAACTAGAAAATATCATCCTGAGAGAGGTAACTCAGACCCAAAAGGACATGCATGGTATGTACTCAATAATAAGTGGTTATTAGCCAAAAAAATAAAAAGTACAGAATACCCAGGATAAAATCAACAGATCTCAAGAAGGTCACCAAGCTGAAGGGCCCATGTGAGGAGGCCTCAGTCCCACTTGGGAGGGAGAAGAAAGCAATCACAAGTGGGGAGGGAGGGAGGAACTTGGGAGGGAAAGGGGATGAGGGAGAGGAGAATATGATCGGGTATTGGGTGGGGCAAAAGGACTGAGGCCCTCAGGGCCAGCAGAAAGAATGGAAACAGGCAACCTCTGCAGGTGGGAGGCTGGAGGAAACCTCTAGAATGCACTAGAGACCTGGGAGGTGAGAGACTCTCAGGACTCAAAGGGAAGGACCCTAGATGAAATGCCCTACATTGGTGAGAGGGAACTTGTAGAGCCCACCTCCAGCAAGAAGACAGGGCATCAAGTGAGGGAAGGGGTTGCCATCCCACAGTCAAAACACTGACCGTAATTGTTCCTGTCTGAAAGAACAGCAGGGATGGAAATGGAGAATGGACTGAGGGAAAGGAGGTTCAATGACAGGACCAAAGTGGGATCCATCCCAAGAGGAGGCCCCAAGGCCTGACAGTATTACTGAAGCTATGGAGCGCTCACAAAAAAAGGGCCTATCATGACTGCCCTCCAAAAGACCCAACAAGCAGCTGCAAGAGTCAGTTGCAGACATTTGCACCCAACCAATGGACAGAAGGAGCTGACCCCTGTGGTTGAATTAGGGGAAAGCTGGAAGAAGCTGAGGAGGAGGGTGACCCTGTAGGAGGATCAGCAGTCTCAATTAACCTGGACCCCTAAGATCTCTCAGAAGTTGGACCACCAGCCAGGCTCAAACACAGATTTACAGTTCTTGATTTGAGTGATTTTATAGGGGTTTCTGGGTCATAAGTCACCTCAGGATTGAGTACAGAAAGAGGAAGCACGGAGCTTGGATTCTTACAGTGGAATAAATTTCTTTTATTTTAATCTCGAATGTGAAAAAGTATTTGTTGATTTGAATTAGAAGTATAAGTGTGAAATAATGTTTTGACTTAACAGCACCTAAATACCTAATAAGAAATAAGGTAAGCTAGCACTTTTTCTAGTTCTACCTACCACAGAGGATTAAAAATAACTAGACAAGTGTATTTGCAAGCCTTTCGTGCCCTGACTATAATTGGTAACTAACACAGCTCTGTGGAGAAGATGGCTGATTTCATGTCTAAGGAAAGAATGTTCAAGAGGAGTTTGCAAATGTGCTGCCAAACTATTAGAAAAATTCCAAAGATTCCTACTAATATCATACATCATTGGGGTCATATGACCACCATAAACATAAGTGAAGAATTTCTGACCCATCAACCTTGGCAGAGTGTCACTAGTAATGACTGTGAAAACTGAAACAAACAAAAGCAAACAAACAAAAAACCACCAAAGGAAGCAAAACCAAGCCACAGCCACAACAAGGAAATCTACCCCACAACTGGTTGCCTCTGTAGGATACTTGGGGTCCAAATCATTACTTTGAACCCTGAGAAAGAAGACTGAACTACATGTCTACACAAACTTCTAAGCCTGGAACTTTCTCCTTATGGAGCTGTTTATCTTCTCAGGTAATGATTAAAGAAGGAAATATAAAATTATATAAACGTTTGGACCTCAGCATTGGACCAGTAGCTGACAACATCAAGAAACAAGAAAACTTTCTAATAGTCTAGAAAAAAAGGCAGAGCCAGCTTGTTAAAGCTTCTGCCCTTCAACGGGTAACAAGGAACAAGGAAAACAAAACAAAACAAAACACCAGACTGAGTCTCCCTTTCACAGTCAGCCCTAATCACAAACATATAAGTAACACAAATGAACTCAGCAGGGTGTGTGTGTGTGTGTGTGTGTGTGTGTGTGTGTGTGTACATAATTAAATAAATAATATGAGGCTGTATGGAGGGCACTTGAGAAGTTGGATCGGCGAGAATAGTGTGGAAATGATGACTCCAAAAATGTAATTAAATAAAGAAAACATTTAATTATAAAAAAATATTAAACAAATTGTCAGAACTGACTGGGCAAGAAAGCTGGAGGGCAAGAGTTCAGAGCAATCGTGTGAACACTTAGTTCAGATACAGACAACTTCGAAACAGCAGGAAAGCTTTATGGACTTTTAATTGCCTTTGCCCTGGCCCTCCCTAGATACAGCAGGATTCAAAGGTACAGAAGGAAGCCAGGGCTTACTGTGTGGGATCCTAGTCTTATTCAATTATTATGTAGCTTTCTTCTATTTATTTCTATTTATGTAGCTTTGTTCTTTAGGTTGTGGGGGGGCATGGGTTAGCCCATGAGTGTGTTGGAGGCCAAAGGTCAACATCAGCTCTCTTTCTCTCTGAGCTCCACCTTAGTTTTTTTATTAACATTTTTTTTCATGCAAAATATTTTGATAACATTCCAATATTCCTCACCTCCCCCAATTCCTCCCAGATCATCCTCACCTTCCAATGTGATGTTTCTCTGTCAGAAACAAACAAACCAAAAAAAAAAAAAAAACCACGAAAAGTTAAAATCCAAAACAAAATAAAACAAACAAAAAACACTGAAAAATCAATGTTTTGACTTCCATCTTATGTTTTTAGACAGGATGTCTCACTGAACCTACTTTATTTTTAGGTTGGTTGGTGGGCCACCAAGCTCAGGGCATCTCCCAGTCTCTGCCCAGTACCACCCTGGGGCTTACTGTTGCTCGATGCCGTGCCTAGCTTTTTTTTTTTTTTTTCCCACGGCTGGAGATCCAGACTCAGGTCTCCATTCTGGTATAAGCACATTAGCCACTGAGGCATTTCTCAGACCAATTTAGATCTCTTCTTAGCTGGCAGGGCAGACCTAAAGTACAAAATATGGCCCTGGTCTCTGGTTCGTGTAACTTAAGGCTGAAAAGGCAGTTGGTATGCCTTGAAAGCAGAGGGAAGTGGGCTAACCAGCCGCGGAAATCTAAATCAGGAGGTTGCAACTGAGATAAAGAGTCAGTTGTCTAAGGTCACTGAAGAAAGAGCAGTTTAAAATTTGGGGGTTGAAACTGGTGCATTCGAATCCCACATACATATCATTCTAGGTAATTAGGAGCCGGCTCCCTCTGAGGGGCAAACTCAAGAAAAGACCTCAGACCATAAGCTTCCACTTCAGCCTGCTCCAGAGGCTCTGAGGAAGGTCTAGGGAAGCGTTGGGGGAAGGGCACAGCACACAGCCAATTGGCCAAGGTTGGGAGAAGTGGTACTTCATTGTAATTTCTGTTGTTCAGAATTGAACAATGTCTGTATAGGACAATAGAGGAACACAATTAAGGGATGGATAATTGTGTAGCTACACACAATGAGTCTCTTCCAAGAATTGGAGGAAGTTACTAGAAAAGGGACATTTATAGTTTTTAGGGGGGAAAAGGAGCAACCCCTTTGAGAAAGAGAAGGCTGATTTCTATGGGTCACTGCGTCATACCATTCTAAGTGTTCAGTTTTCAATAAGAAGCCAAAACCTTACAAAGGAGAAAGCGGATTTATTTGTTTTCATATTTCTCTGTTTGAACAATTTTCCTTTTTCTCCCCCCTTTTTTTTTCATGACCCACGGTCTTTAATAACATCATATTTCATATTATGACTGTTTTCACAAACAGTGAAATATAAAAACAACAGCAATATAGGAAAACATCAAAATTAAACCAGAGAAACAGTACTTGAACCAAAGTAAAAAAAAAAAAATCAGAGGAAAAGCTACAATAATAAAAATCAAACAAATAAACCTGCGGAGGCGAGGGGAACAATTACAGAAAAAGAGAATTCGGTTGTGGGCTTTAATGGTATTTTTGAGCAGGCAGGAAGAGAATCAGCAAAATGGAACGTCCATTAAGAGAGCACAAAGGGAACTGAGCTAGGAAAACCGGGCCTCGGGAACAGGTGTGGCAACATTAGGCTGACCAGAGCTGATGTTATCAGTTATAAAGGAACAGAAGGCAAGAGTGCTTGAGGAAAGAATGGCCCTCGGTTTCACAATGAGACCCAGTATAACAAAATGGGTGAAAGGCATGACAAAAGAAAGAAACACAAAAGCAAGAAGAACCAACTTGGCCAGCACAAAAATGTGTCTTACAGCAGAATCTCATAAATAAAACAGTAAATTTAATTTAAAAAGAAACCAAGCAACAAATGTTTATGAAAATGAGAGGTTAGAACCCTTCTTTGGTGGGACTATAATATACCCAGTGTGGAACTCACTGAGGATGCTCACAAAAATAGAACTATTTTATGATTCAGCTATAACAATTCTAGGCACAGAATCAGGATGGCAAGAAACCATTCACGAGGCAAGGAAAGAGGGCTCAGAAGAGACCCAACCTACCTCCATCGTTTTTAGTTCCACACTGTGTGTGTGTGTGTGGGGGGGGAATGTCTGCTGTTCTAAGCCCTGACTGTGGTATTTCATTGGTTTGACTCTTGCAAGTGAACATAGTTGCTAATCTCTGGTGGAATTCTCAGTCTCTTCAGTTGAGACGAAATGTGGGGACCTGATAAGGCCTTAGCATTGACTCATCAATTTCCTACTTTCGGTTTCTATCAACATCTAGATCAGTTACATTTTCAAAGTTATGTCTCATTTGTTTTCTTGTTCTTCATTTTTATAACCACAACTATATATTCCTGGCCTTCACCATCACATCCTGGCTCTTTGCCTCTAGCGTTGTTTTCTACCTGTTCACCATAGAGCCACCAGAGTAAAGTCTTAAAATAAAAAGAAAACTATGCAATTCTTTCTGATTATTATCTTCAGCATTCTTTGTTTTGGTGTCTAAATTACAAGGTTCTTCCTATAGTATATCCTTCACTGATTTGGTCCTGTGGCATGTCATTTAGTCATTAGACTACTTTCTGCCTCTTACTTTAGATGTAGCACACCAAAACTATAACAGGGCCCCAGACATTAACACGACTGACTCCATGATGGAAGTGCCACTCAGGCTGTAAAACTCAGAACATAGACAGCACAATCAGCCAAAACTAAAACAAAGGCCCAATCCATCAAAGTCCATAGTTCTGGGAAAGTCTCTAAATGTGCTAACCTTGCCTTTTGGCTTCTGTAGTTCTGCTTCTGGCTAACTGTTCTTGTTAACTGAAGTATGTCAACCTAGGGCACAGTTTTTGTGCTTAAATTTCAACCAACCAGACCCCCCCAGAACTCCCAGGGACTAAGCTACCCACCAAGAAGTACACATGGCTCTGACTGAATATGTACCAGAGAACAGCCTTGTCAGGCATCAATGCGAGGAGAGGTTCTTGGTCCTATGAATAGGTTTGATAGATGCCCTAGTGTAGGGGAATCGAGAGGGGGTGGAGTTGGGAGTGGGTGGGTTAGTGGAGAAACACCCTCATAGAAGCAGGGGGAGAGGGGATAGGAGAGGGAGCTTCTAGAAGAGGGGGAAACTGGATAAGGGGATAATACTTGAAATGTAAATAAAGTAAAATTAAAAAAGCTCACCCGGAGAAAGGCTCAGTGTTACATTGGGATCCTGAATACACAGTGAGGTCACCTGCTGGCTAATAAGGACATCATATTGGCTGAAACCTATGTCTAAGTACTCTTTTTGATGAGTACCCTACAACTAAAAAAAAAACTTGTTGTATTTTTACATTATATGGAATTTCTTCTTTTTGAGCTTGTGCAAAAACTGATCTTTGCCTATATGCCTAGTAATTTGTCAAGCCTCTATTTATTGTTTATAAATTAATTAGATATTTCATGGACACAAGTCTCTTAAGCCCATTTTTGCCTTTCTTAAAGCAATAGAAAAACTGGGTAGGCAGAGACTAACACAGACAGTATCAATATATTCATCAACCAGATTTATCTATTTCTAAACTTACATTTGTCGTTGCTGCAAAAATATTTTAATAATTTAAACTTAATTTTGTTGTGGAAAAATTCAAACAGTAAGACAAGACTGGCCCTCAGGCCTGTCTGTGGGACATCATCTTGTTCACTACTTGATTTAGGAAGGAAGGCTCGGGTATCATCCTTGGGTGGGTGGCTTGAGCCATTACAGGAAAGGTACTGGATAGCAAGCAGCAGCATAGTGAGCTAGTAAGCAGCAGTCTTGCTTTCTGGTCCCAATTTTGAGCTATCTCCCTGGCTTCCATCCATGATAGATTGTAATCTGTAAGCAAAAATAAGCCTATTTCTCCGTTCCTTGCTTATCAGAGCAAGAGACAGCAAACTAGAACAATTACTGAGCCATGCTCACAGCCTTTAGAGGTACTTTTTAAAGACTAATTTTTTTGTGGTTATTTGTTTGTTTTTTTGTCAACTTGACACAAACTAGGGCCATCTGGGAAGAAGACATCTTATTTGAGAACCTGCCTCCATAGGATTGGATCGTAGGACAGATTGTAAGGCCCTTTCTTCAACGATGATGGTGTGGGAGGGCCTATATCACCTTGGGTAGTGCTAGCCTTGAACTGATGTTCTGGGTACTGAAGTCAGGCAGACCAAGCCATCAAGCACCATTTCTCTATGGCTTCTGCACCAGTTCTTGCCTCAATTGCCCTGGATGATTATAAAAAAAATTATAAAATGAAATAAACACTTTCCTACCCAACTTGCTTTTGGTCATGGGGTAAAACATTTCCCATAGATATGAAGACAAGAGTTCAATTTCTATGAACCAAGTAAAGCAGGCAATCTGGTGATTCTACAGAGATATAGGAGGCAGAATCAGGAGAATCATGAGATATTCAGAACCCACATAGCCTGGTGTACATAGTGGCAAACAAATATCAGGGTGGAAGGTGAGAACTGGCCCTCATGCATGCCATAACACATATGTATCTGTACATACACACACACACACACACACACACACACACACACACACCATATATACATATATACAAAAAAACCACAAACCAAGCATTTCATATCACGTAGCTATCAATAAAAAACTGTACCAAAATGTTTGGCACCTTTTACTGATAAGTCACATTTAAGAAAATAATAGAAACAAAATGCTAGCTTTACCTTTATCTAGGTGAAGGATTGAAATAAAATTTACACCAAAAGCCAAGATGGTGGTAAGGAGCTAAATATATATAATATAATTACTTTCACTCTTAAAGCTCTTGATTAGCCCATTTTTTAATACAAGTGAGCCCTACCTAATAGTCTTATGGACAGTAGAAAAAATTTAAGTGACAACTTTAAGACAAAAAATGTTTATGGAAGTCACTCTTAAGACAAAAGAAACTGCTTTCATTTTGTAGTCACACTGGCTACATTTTGAGAGCACCTGAATAATATGATACAAATTGATGTGGCAAAAATGTCTCTTAGAACACTTTTCTTTCTTTCAGGAGTTGCTGTGCTTTGAAACGTCCCTTTTGGCTTTAAAACATACTAAATATTTAGAAATAAAATTTTCTTTTAGTTGAAGGAGCCGTTCACTGTTAGCAGCAGATAGGATCATGAGCACATGGCCACAGTCATAAGACTCTGATGAGATTGTGATCAGTTCCCTTGCACACACATCTGTCCTTTTTCCTGAAGGCATCAGCCTTAACCTTTATTTCTGCTTGTCATTGTTTTCTGCTTTGTATCTGGGGTTAAACTATTCCTCCTGGCCAATAGCATCTCTATGTTGATGGCGAATCTCTCTTTAAAGCACATTTTACCTTTTCAATTCTTGGTAGCTGTTCAGATAAATTAATTGCAAAAACGTGTGTTAAACATACAATTATACACATTTATGGGGTACAATAAAATGTTTACATGTGTGTATACAGTGTATAATGATGAAAGCAGGGTAACTGGGAGATCTATTATCTCATAAACACAGCAATTTATGTTTGGATCCATTTCTAATCTCTTCCAGGTATGTACAATCAAAAGTCAACTCTACTAGCCCTGATGTGTTATAGAACACTAGAACTAAGTCCTGTTAATTGTACCCTGATGCCTTGTAAGTATCCTTTCTCCATGCTTTTATTTCCATTCTCAGGCTCTGGCAGCCATTGTTATAGTTGCATGTACTTTTTAATATTTTTAATGATGACTTAAACCAATATGAGAAGCTTTATCTGTTACTAACAGGAGCTATAACAAAGCTAGAGAATGAAATCAAATACAAATGTGTATGTAACAGAGTTCTACCAACTTTTGTAAGAAATAATAAGTAAAACAGCAAGACATGATGGAATAAACATACTTGGTATATTGGGTTTGTTTCCTTTCATTTGTGCAGAAGAATGTGGCTGAGGAACAGGAACCCTGAAAATGATAAGAAAAGATAACCACAAATTATCAAAAAGAGACTTAGATGGGGAAAAAAAACCCAATTGTGTCTATTCATAGTTTATTTTAATTCAATAATTTAATTCAATACACCTCTTAAAGTAATACATTAAATATACCCATAATTACCAAAAAATACATACATAGTATACTTCAAAACCCTCCAATGTAGTTAAATTTCATTATAAAAAGGACCATTAAACTTCATTATATAGCAACTAAAGATGCAAACATTTTCATTATCGTATGGGAACTTCCAAATCAGGGCAATGACCTTGTTTGTTCTCCTGTTTTTTTCAACAGTTCTGTAAAACAACCACCTTTCCTGTCCTACAACTTTACTTTATAGTTAGTTCCATACTACATCAGATCTGCATTTATTATTTTTTTTGAAGCAAGGAACAATTCTATACCTCTTTTCTTCTGTTTGATAAACTCTCTTTTGCCCTTTAAACTTTAAATTCGTTATTTCCTATAGAATCCTAGCCTGATTTTTATTCAGGGCTTAGCTCCTTTTCCATGCCAAGACAGTGCCAGAATAAACAGTGTTGCCTGATGCTGTCGTCTGTGCACGACATGCCCATTGTCTTCTTGTTGCTATCAGCAGCTGGGATCACTGAAGATAGCACAAGGAGTTTGGGCTCATTGATGTTCCTTCACGAAGGGAGAGGGCAGAAGATTTCTTACCCTCCCCTGAATTGAATTCTATAAGCATTTAACAGTGGCTAGGAGGGGGGAGGGGGTTCTTCAGTGGTATATAAATTCCCTATGTTCCAGTAAATGACTTCTTACCCATGACCCTCTTAATAATCCCAATCAAACTCACTGGAGTAATAAGCCAGGCCTGGGAAGAATCATTTGAAATAGTTGTCCATTTTACCAGAAAAAGTTCACCCAATGCACAACCCTAATCCATGTCACGATAGAATTAAAAGGAACTATTGGAAGAGAAGTAGCATTGTGTCTGTTGTGGGCTATGGAACATGCAACTGAAGCTAAGAACATTTATGTAGGGAATCCAGGTACGGTTGTCGTTCTTGGTGTAGTATAGAATGACTGATGTGCCTTCTTGCTTTAGTAGCCCTTGCTTTGTTCCTGGCATAGCTAAACAAGCCTACTGTGTTGAAGGTATGGTGTTCCCGGAGAATTCCAGATTGCTTGTCTCCCTCTATGTGGTATGGAATGGCAAGGTGTCTTGATAGATGGCATCTATCAGGTGAATATAGAGATGTCCTTGATGAGGAATATATTATATACATAGAAGTAACATATATGGGACAGAGTCTTAAGCAAGCTGTGGTGTCAGTTGTGTGGTCCTTGCTCTGGGCAATAAGACAAGTAACTGAGTTCCAGTTTTCTGCCTAGAACGATTCTGCTTACGTCATGGAGGAAATACAACAAGGAAAAAAAAAACATGTGGATGCTATGCTCTGCACTAGTTACTAAATTAGCAGGAAAAATAAAGACTAGAGGACGAAAGGGGAGAGAGAATAGAATAGAGGCATTAGCTTGCAGTTTCTTATTGGCGAATAAGGAAAAGGATTAAAAATTATATCTGTCCTAAATAGCATCTCTTGGAATACCCAAACTAGGATCCCATGTAAAGAACCAGGAAATAAGGAGGGGCAAAGTGAGGTAGAAGTGATACAAGATACCTCTCAGGTCTGACCTTTAATTCAGAGTGTGGTGGTTTGAATATGCTTGGCTCTGGAAGTGGCACTATTAGGAGGTAATAGCCTAGTTGGAGTAGGTGTGGCCTTGTTAGAAGAAGTGTGTCATTGTGGGAGTGGGGTTTGAGACCCTCCTCCTAGCTGCCTGGAAGACAGTCTGTCTGCTCCTGGCTTCCTTTTGATGAAGATGTAGAACTCTCAGCTCCTCTAGCATCATGCCTGCCTGGATGCTGCCGTGTTCCTGCCTTGATAGTAGACTGGATCTCAGAACCTGTAAGCCAGCCCCAATTAAATGTTGGCCTTATAAGAGTTGCCTTGATCATGATGTCTCTTCACAGTAACGGAAACCCTAACTAAAACACAAAGGAAGGGAAAACATGCAGAATACAGGGGAAGCATTAATAATGTCCTGAATAAATAACATGAACTACTATAATCTGGAATAGTCTGAATTGTGCAGTTTTTATAAGACAAAGGCTACATAATGAGGGGAATCATTCCCTGATTAACTGACTTCTAAGAGCCATTAGAGACACTTGGTTATCACTGGCTGAGGTCCTCATGAACATCAGGGACTTGAAGACAATAGAATAACAAGCACTAGTGAATGAAGGAAGTATGCACAGGCAGTCTTTGATGCTCAGTTCACTGGGCCAGGTAGGACTGTGTTCACACAACAGTCAAGGAAAGGGCTGGTTGATGTATCAGGGACCTAGGGACTGGTATGGAGCTTTAGTGGCTTTGCTGAACTCCATGGTGGCACACAGTCTTGGAGGTAGGAGAGACTAAAAGTCTTAGATTGGCATAGACATCAGGTTTGTAAAGTGCTGAAGCAATTAAAACGACTTAAGACAAGGCACTTAAGAAAGTGCTTGTCTAGGTCACTCCAAAAGCATATGTGGCAAGAAGTGTGTGAAGCTAGAGTTTCTAAAGAAAAATAAGAGCCAAATTCTTGTGAGCCTTGAGAAAAGGTTTAAGTCTGAATGGAAGTTAATGAAGGTATAGTGAGAGAGCAGTGAGGGTTAGTAAGATCAAGTTTGTCTCAAGAGTACACTTCGCCCCCAGAATTGGCAATACACATCTATCTTCTATAAGAAGGATATTGGGAGTGGGAATTTCTTTGTCCAGCTCAAGACTGTCTCAGTAGCAGATGTGGTCAACGGAAAAGGCCTCAGCCAGGTGGAGCTTGACCCTAGAGATTGCCAGGTGCAAGGAGTCTGGGAGGAAACAGCAGGTGAGAGCACAGCCTTGACTCCTGGACAGTCAGAGCAGAGACTGTGCTCACATTTTGCAAGACAGTTTTATAGATGGTATAATGCTAACCAGTGAGACTTTTGGAGATTTAGAAAAGCATCTGAGAGACATGAAAGCACACCTGAAGGAGGAAGGATAGAAGACCAGTTTACACAGGGCACAGGCACTATGTAAACCTTTAAAACTTGTAAGCTTTTGTGTGTGTGTGTGTGTGTGTGTGTGTGTGTGTGTGTGTGTGTTTTGGAAAGGTCAGATGACAAACAAAAAAGTGAATGAGAAAAATCCTGAAATACCCAGTGCCTATGAAAGTTAAAATTACAGTTTGAGAGTGTAATGTAGGAAATGGGCAAGAAAAGATGGTCTGGGGAGGGTGAGGGGGACAGAGAGCTGGCTCAGTAGTTAAGAGCACCGACTGCTCTTCCAGAGGTCCTGAGTTCAAATCCCAGCAACCACATGGTGGCTCACAGCCATCTGTAATAGGATCTGATGCCCTTGTCTGGTGTGTCTGAAGATAGTGGTCCAGAAGCCATGTGGTTATTAGATGAAATTTCTATTATTGGGGATGGACTACTTCCCTGTGAGCTGTTATCCAGGAAAGACTCTGGGGCCCCTAAAACAATATAGGCTACTGACATTGCTGTTGACTGTCCATCTGTTAGACTTTTGACTGAAGATGATACAGGTTTTGGTTGTAGAGCATGAAGAGATTAAGCTTGAACTAAGCTGGAGGCTTCCTACCTGTTGACCAGTTTTCATAGTGTTAGGAGGTGCTATACAGGCTGTTGGGGAGGGACAGCTATCAATGTTCCTACAGGGTTGTGCACTCTGCATGTTATATTACCAACATGCCAGGCATGGTACCCGCTAGTGCAATACTGACATGACTGTTTTCCAATTAGATTTGGCTCACTCCAAACAAGAGAATTTGGATTTAGTATTATATTAAAAAGGTAGTCAAAATCCCATGGCTTAGGAGATGATAGGCCCTAATAGAGAAGCTACAGTTATTGTTTTTTTTCTCAGTGGGTATACTGTATCTTTTAAGTTGCCTTTTAAAGATTTATTATACTGCTATGACCCTCGGCAAGGGAAGCTTCTTAAAGCAGCTAGCACTTATTATAGAGATTCATATTGGTCACAATGCAGAGAAAAAGTGACTGCTGAATGTTTGGCTCTAAGTGGAACATCTGTATTGTTCCCTTCAAGATTTTAACAAAAGTGAAGGGGTTAAAGGAATGTAAGCTAGATAAGATAGCTCCCAGAACCCTCTTTGCTTGTCAGCAACTTTTCCTGGGTAAGCTATGTATTCCTTTTCCTTGCCCTTTCTCCAACCCAATGCTATCTGTAAACTTACAAGTCTATTTCCAGACCTGTAGCCCTGAAACTTCTTCATTTGTAAACCACCTTTGCCTGGTAAGTCATCATCCCTTCCTGACACCCGCCACTACCAACAAACCCAAAACCTAGTTCCAGACCATAACCTACTAACCAACCCTCTTTATTGCTGATCTACCTTTGCTGGGTAAACAGCTTCCTTCTCCTCTAATCTCCTGCCACTTCCCCTCCCACTGTCTCCACCTATAGCCATCTCTACACCCACAGGCCTAGGTCCAGATAAGTGGACTTTGAACCTGCTATCTTTTGAGAGCTAGCCCCTGTAGCAAACAGAGGGATATCACAGAAAACCACAATTGGACACAATGCAGAAATTGTTAGACCATGGAGAGCCCAGTACCAAGGGATACATGATTATCACAGCCCCTGCATTTTTGGTTTAAGGAACATTTTGGAAGAGGGGATGGAAAAATGAAAACCAGAATTTCAGAAAGTCTGCTGCAAAACAGTCTTTCCTAAAAAATGTCTGTATAGAAAAGATCAGGACAATGGCAATATCAAAGGACATGTTAATGTGTAAGGGAAATTTTTCATATGCTCCATAAAAAAACTATAGGCAACAAATGACTACTGAGAGAGAAAGAATTTTTATCTCTATCAGGGAAGAGTTCTCATAGTAGGTCAAAGTGGTCAGCTTGAAAGCATAAATCCACAAACAACAGAAGAGCCACAGCAAGTTTTGTTTATATATCTGTGCATACATGTGCACACATGCATGTAACAATAATGAACAAAGAAAAGGGGCTATCAATTTGAGAGTATGGGAAGGATTAGAAGGAGAGTTACCGGGGGAACCTGGAGGAAGGTAAGTGTATGGTGGGGAGTGGGGAGTGATGTAATTCTATGAGAATTAAAAATGTATTAAAAAGGAATGTAAGCTTCAGAGGAATGGGTGGAGTACTGGGAAATGCTGTCCTTCAGGTATGACTGACCATTGATCTCTTGAACTCTCAATAGACGTAATTACTTCTCTTGGGTCTTTTCATATTCAGTCCTGAACATAGTGAGGTTGAGAGTGGTGTTTATAAGGCTATAACTCTAATTGAGGGAGTATAGGAAGTTATTAATTGCTTGGGAGAGGGGGAGTGTACTGAGAATTTTGGCTTCTTTGAAAAAACACAAAAATAATATGGGAATATGTTTTTGTTTTAAGCCCAGGTGTGGGATATGGAGCTGCATCAGACTGTCTGGAGCAGGTGACTATGATTTGCCTCATGCTCTCAGCAGAGGCATAATTTTCTCCAGCTGCAGATAGTTTCTGCAGTTGTGTGACATTTGGAATTCTGTGAACTTTTCAGAAGGTATAAAAATGCTAGGGCCCAAAGAGGCATGTGGGTTGTTGGTTGGATGCTGTTGTTTGTTGTTTGTTAAGGAGAACTGGCCAAAGAAGAGATAACAAGAGGAAATTGGATATCTTGAAAGAAAAGACCAAATTTGCCCCTGTGCCCCTTGCTGTATGAAACCCTAATTTAAGTCACTGGCTTACCAAGAAAGACCTAATTGAAAATTTGTTTGATCTATTGTTGGTGCCTTATCTTGGGTCTAGACCTGAACTGAAAGTCTCCTCCCTGAGGACTAGCTTTCTTGGTACCAGAAAGCCCCATGCAAGCTTCCAAAGGAGAGAGGCAACCAACAGTCCTACCCAGCTATAAGGCTTATGAACCACAACAATGCCCACCATGGCAGGATAATAAAGGTGTAGTAGTGGCTTGAATACCTTGGTAGTAACCAACAGCTCTACAATTGTATTTAAGACCTCCTTGACTAGAGGGAAATCATACCTGGAAACCTAACCAACTAGTGAGGGCCACTGAAGTCATGGGCCTTGGAAAAGAACCTACAACCACCATTTTACTAAACCAACATAATCCCTAACTGCATTCTAAATATCTGTGCTTATACCCACGTATCAGTGTAGTCCTTACACATCATCAAGGAAACTTCCCTTTGGATCAGATGGAGACCATTATAGAAAACCACAACCAATAAAAATCTAGAGTTGTGAAGCCCAGACCCAATGACCATATACACAAAACACCTCTGTACCTAAGGCTCAGAGATAATTTCAGAAGAGGGGTTAAAAAAACTGTAAGATCCAGAGGATCAAGGAGTTTGCTGTGAAATTATGTCTCCTAGCAATGTCAGAAGATACACACATGTCTCACCATCATTACTATTCAGATGTGAGAAGAACAAGGACAACAATAAACATGCTAAAGTGGACAAGAGAAATCCCATGAGACCTTAACCCTACAAAAAGAACTACTGGCTGTGGGGAAACCCTGTTATTTATGGTCACAGTCTACCCGGTCCAGTTAGCTCCACTGAGCTCAGCTCAAAATGGAGGACTCCCTTTTCCAGCAAAGCTTCCTCTTCTTTGCCTGACCTTATCTGGAAAGCCCACCCTCTACACCCAGTACCTGAGGAAGGTCGCATAGTCCTTGGCAAAACTACAGGTTCAACTTCCTCTTTCCAGATAAGAACCTGCCCAGCAAGTACCTGAGGTTGCAGAATTGCCTCTCCATGCAAATGAAGCATTCCCAGTACTTTAGCCAATGATTTACATTCACCCTGAAAACTCTTTCCCACTCTCCAGGGTTCTTATATTTCCCTTTTCTACCCTGAATTATGTGTATGCATACAAGCTGTTTCACTGACTGCCACCTAAAAAGCTGGAACACCCTGTCCCCTGCACTCCCAGCTGGACCAGGATCCTGTAGAGGCCACCTGTTCTCGGCTCTACTTCATCCTTCCTGCCTGGTGTGCAGCAGCATCTGGATACCCTGAGAGAGGAAGCATACACAAGGCATCCCACAGGCAACTAAGGAATGCTGAGAATAGGCGAAATAGACCCCTTCACCCAAGGAAAAGGATACCAATTGGTTATCTAAGACCAAATGGTCAGCCCTGAAAACAAACACACGGGTATCTTTATACAGACTGAGCAGGTTGTATTTCTGTGTTTAGGAATATATATGTATATACATATGTGTATGTAACAGCAATTAATGAAAATAAGAGGTCTTGAATTTCAAAGAGAAAAAAAATGGTGTATGAGAGGATTTAAAGAAAAGAAAAGGGGAATGATATAATTATGAATCACAATATGGTACATTATGTTGTTTGCTTTATTTGATCAATATATTTCCTTAATCTCATCATGTTATTAATTCTTACAGCTAGTTATTAATGAACTACAAATGACTATCATAAACAGTGGAATAGCATTTGACTATAAAATTTAGTAAGATATTTTACATGGTATTAAACTTAAATTAGTGAAATATATTGTTTCTACAAATGATTAAGAAAAAAAGTTAAGATAAACCTAAATAAGTAAAATAGTTAAAATACATCTCTTTGGAAATCCTTCAGTGCATGTATTGTATATACTTATAAAAATGTTGACCAGAAAATGGTGTTACAATCCTGTAATACAAAAGAACTCCAACATCCCTGATTTCAAGCTCTACTACAGAGCTATCACAATAAAAAAACGACATGGCATTGACATAAAACTTGTTGATCAATGGAATTGAATTGAAGACCTAGATGTAAACTCACACATCTATATACATCTGATTTTTAATAAAGAAGCCAGAAATATACAATGGGAAAAATAATGCATTTTCAACAAATGTTTCTGGTCTAACTGGATGTCATCGTGTAGAAAAATGCAAATAGATCGATATCTATCACCCTGCACAAAACTCAAGTCCAAACGGATCAAAGACAACATAAAACCAGATACACTGAACTTGATAGAAGAGATGGGGAATAGCCCTGAATTTATTGGCACAGGAGGACTATTTCCCGAACAGAACACCAATAGCTCAGGCACTGAGCTCTACAATCAATACATGGGGCCTTATGGTATTAAAAAGCTTCTGTAAGGCAAAAATACACTGTCAATAGGACAAAATGAAATCCTATAGATTGGAGAAAGATTTTCACCAACCCTATATCTGACAGTGGGTTAATTTCCAAAACATATAAAGAACTCAAGAAACTAGATGTCAACAAACTGAATTAAAAATGGGTATAGATCTAAACTGAGAATTTTCAACAGAGGAATCTCAAATGGCTGAGAAACACTTAGATAACTGTTCAACATCGTTACTCATCAGCAAAATGCAAATCAAAATAGCCCAGAGATTCCATCTTATACCCATCAGAATGGTTAAGATAAAAAAAAAATCTCAAGTGACAGCAGATGCTAGCAAGGATGTGGAGCAAGGGGAATGAACACTCCTCCATTGCTGGTGGAGTGCAAACTCCTACAGCCACTTTGGAAATCAATTTGGCAGTTTCTCACAAGATTTGGATTAGTTCTACCTCAAGACCCAGCTATACCACTCCTGGGCATATACCCAAAAGATGGTCCATCCTACCACTAGGACACTTGCTGAAACATGTGCACAGCAACTTTATTCATAGCCAGAACCTGGAAACAATCTAAATGTCCCTCAATGGAAGAATGGATAAAGACAATGTGGTAAATTTATACAACGGAGTATTACTCAGCTGTCAGAAAATGACATCGTGAAATTTAATGGCAAATGGATGGAACTGGGAAAAAATTCCAAGTAAGGTAACCCAGAAACAGAAAGCTTTGGCATGTTTTCACTTATAAGTGAATATTAGCTTGTAAAGGATAATCATGCTACAATCCAAATATCCAGAGAGGTTAAGTAGCAAGGAGGGTTCAAGCAAAGGAATACATGAATTTCCTTGGGAAGGTGAAATAGAAGAGATATTGTAGGTGGACTAAGGGTAGGTGAGGGAAAGGAACAGGATTAGGTTTGGGAAGATGGAGGAGTACTTGAAGTGACAACTGGTATTTGTGGGGATTTGGGGGGATGAGATAGAATCCACTGCAATGGAAACTCCCAGTAATCTAGAGAGTGACTCTAGCCAAGACTCCTAATAATGGGGGATATGGAGCCTGAACCATGCATCTCCTGTAATCAGGCAAGACTTTTAGTGAAGGGATTTGGACACTAACCCAGTCACAAAACCTTCAGCCTACCATTTGTCCTGCTTGCAAGATGTGCTGGGGTAAAGGTGGTGCAGAACTTGTGGGGGTAGCCAACCAATGACTGGTCTAACTTGAGAGCCATGCCCTGAGAGGGGACTCATGACCTACACTGCTTGAAGGGCCAGGAACCAGAGGTTGCATAACCCAGGGACCTAGGATAGAACTAAATAGGACAGGCAGAAAACCAAACCAAACCAAACCAAACCAAACAAAAGGCCAGTGAAATGATCCCTAATGACAATCTGCTATACTTGTAGACCAGAGCCTAGCATGATTGTCATCAGAGAGGCTTCATCCAACAACTGATGGAAACAGAGGCAGAGGCCCACAGCCAAACATTAGTTGGAGCTTGGGGAATTCTGCAGAAGAAGGGAGCAAGGATTGTAGGACCTAGAGAGGTGAAGGACACCACAAGAAAAGCCACAGAATCAACTAATGTGACCTCATAGGGGCTCACAGAGACTAAACCAATAACCAGGGAGCCTGCATGGGACTAACCTAGGTCCTCTACATATATATGCTACAGTTGTATATCTTGGTCTTTTTGTGGGACTCCTAAGAGTGGAAGAGGGAACTGTCTCTGGCTCTTTTGCTTGTTTTGGGGACCCTTTTGCTCCTACTGGGTTTTGCTTTCAGCCTTAATATGAGGAACATTGCTAGTCTTATTACAACTTGATATGCCATGTTTTGTTGATGTTCTTGGGAGGCCTGCCCTTTTGTGAAGGAAAATGAGATGGCTTAAATCTCAGAGAGAGGGAAGGCAGGCAAGAATGGTGTGGGGGAAGAGGTGGGAAGGGAAACTGCAATCTCAATGTAATATATGAGAGAAGAAGAAATGAAAAGAAAATGTTTTTAATTGTGTCATTTAAGTGAGCCAATAAGAGCATATAACAGGCATGTAAGAATACTAACATGCTAGCCAGTTTGGTATTGGGATGTAGGATATTATTATGATACATACCTACCAACTATTAAAGAAAAAAAGACTATAGAAAGTTCTTACAGAAGGATAAAGGAGAAAATAATGTAATTATATTATAAAAAATTAGAAACTAAAAATGTAGAGATATCTTTGAAATTATATATTAAATTGAATCTCAGTTTTGAAATGTGCAATAAAAAAGTCTAGAATTCCATGAAGATAATGTTTGTTAAGATCTAATTTTTTTTTTTTTTTGGTTTTTCGAGACAGGGTTTCTCTATGTAGCCCTGGCTGTCCTGGAACTCACTCTGTAGACCAGGCTGGCCTCGAACTCAGAAATCTGCCTGCCTCTGCCTCCCAAGTGCTGGGATTAAAGGCGTGCGCCACCACCGCCCAGCGAGATCTAAATTTTAAAGGAAACTCTCATGAGATCTCAGGATGGGAAGAGAGCTTTAGAAAATTCTTATCATTTTAGACAACACATTGTTATGAACCCAACATGGCTAGAAATAGGAACATGGCAGGCACTTTTAAAGTTTCAGACAGAAATCAAAAGTGTGTAATTGAAAGAGTGTTTCTTTTATGCAGTCTCATGTGGCTTGGTCATACTATATTCTGTGCATAAAAAGCTGACCTTATAAATAGTAAACCTAGATATTTAGCTGAGGATATTTCTAATCAAATGTGGACCACCTAGATTCTCTTTCTTATTCACAATAAAATATAAAAAGAATGAATTTACCAGAGGGGGAAATGTTAAGCAAAAATGACCCCAAGATGCAAATATTTGGGAAACTATCAACCTCCAAATATAAACTATCAGAAAGCTTTATCTGGACAGATCACCAAAGGTGAGGCTGAAGAACCATTTGCTCAAAAATTCGACTCATAGAAAGAATAGCTGTGCTATTCACCTTTGTTGGTGAAGTGTTTTCCATACAAGCATGTGGATCTGATTTGTATCTCAGAATCCACATACAAAGCCTGGTACAGTGTCATGTACTTGTAATCACAGTGTGGGAGAGGAAGAGACAAGCAGGTTTCTTGCATTGACTGGAGAGCCCATCTAGCCTACTTGACAAGCTCCAGGCCAATAAGAAACCAGGTCCAAGAAGCAAGGTAGATAGCTCCTGAATGCCCAAGGCTATTTTTAGGTCTCTACATACATATTCACACACAAGGAAATGCATCTATAGAAGAACATACACATATTACATAATTGAAATTATGACTCGGAGATTACTATGATTAACAAAATAATCTGGTCAAAGACAAAACATTTTTTTTTCAAATAAGTAATATGTGTGTGTGTGTGTGTGTGTGTGTGTGTGTGTGTAGAAGGACTATTTGGAGAATACCAGTGGATTAAGAGAAGTAAAGAGATGTGAATGAGAGAGGACAGTGGAGAAAGAAAGATAAATATCAAGTTTTCTTTTATATGAAATAAAGATTTATAAACACACACAGGACATTAGAGCCGAAAGTAGATTAGACTATCTGATGAAGAGAGAGACTTGTGAAGAGGAAAAGCAAGAGAGAGTCAGGAGTTGGAGGATGAAATGAGTGAAGCATACTTATATATACATGAATGAAGACATCATAATGAAGTCCATTATTTTGTCCAGTAATTAAAATTAATATGTGGCTGGACAGATGGCTAGGTGGAGCAGAATTTTATCAAAACTGTTGTGCCTGGCGTCTGAAGTAGCCTTTTTATCAGTGAGCCTTTGTGTAACTTAGTCTCCAGACATGCCTGGCAAACCAGGAAGTCTCTTAGGACTGAGAATTGCTTAGGTGAAAGGTCTTTGCAGACAACCCTTAGATCAGATAATGAGTTTTGGTATGCGGAAATTAACTCAGTAAAGGTGCCTTTTTGTGTAACAATGAAAAAGGCTTCTAGGAAGCTGAGAGTTTAGGGACACTAAATTCTTCCTGCAGTGTCTCTCTTTTCTGGGATTGATCACACAATACTGACAGCTCAGCACTAAGCATGATTGTCAACAAGCGAGATGACCTGAGTTAAATCCCTAAGACCCACAGGGTGGTAAGGAACCAACAACTCTTGAAGGTTCTCTTCTGACCTCCACATGTACTCCACAGCATGTGTATACACATGTATATACACATACATAAGCACACAGCATGCATAAATACATGTAATAAAGTAAAAAATTAAAACAGATTAGACATGGCCAGAGAACCAATTAGTCATCAAAACAGAAGGGTTCTAGAGTACTACAGGAAATACAGACAGAATGAAATGAAGAGAAGATGTTGGCCTTCAAGGATTCTGCAGACAGAAAATGAGTGTAAGAGATAACCAAAACTAACCTGAAAGGCCCCCCTGCCCAGGAACCAGATAACTTCCTGGAATGCTGGGAATTGTAGTTCTGAGAAATAACAAAGCCTCACAGAAAAGTATGGTGGCCTATAGGTTTGTCTTTATAAGCCTCAGCAACATGTGGCTCGAGCCCATACCCAAGTGGGAAATTCTGGGGAATTGTCCATTTGAAACTTGCTTCAAATTTGGCCCAAAATGGTGGAGGTGGTTTTTCTGTCGAATCTCAGGATTAATACTTTCTACAAAGGACTCCAGAAGCACAGGAATTAACTCAAAGAATTGACAAATAGAAGTGCATGAGATTAAAAATATTCTGCATAACAAAAGAAATTATCAATACAGTGAAGAGACAAACTACAGAATAGGAGAAAAATCATTGTCATATAGTTTATACAGGGGCTCCATAACATATAAAGAACTGTAAAACGTATTACCAAAATCTAAAACTTCTTATCATTAAGTTGAATAGATTTTTTCCCAATAAATATAAGAATTGTTAAGCATCCTTAGCCTCATGGGAAATTAAAATTAAAACTACTTGGAGGTGCAACTTCATCCCATTCAGAATGGCAATCATTAACCAAACAAATGTCAAGAAATGCTGGCTGAGCATACGAGGGGGAAGCAAGGACTTCTCTTTATCAACATAAACTTGTGGTAAGCATGGAAACTGGTATAGCCACTATGCGAACCAGAATGGAGAACAGTCACCACTAAAACCATGAATGTCATAACGAGCTATACCGTTCTAGACCTACTCCCAAAGGACCCTCTGTAGTCTTTCACCAAGATATTTGCATATTCATGTTAACTGTTCCACTTTTTATAACAACTAGGAAATGCGATCAGCTCACATTTCCATTAACTAATGGTTAGTTATGGATGGTGAGCCTTCTTCAGCTGTAAAGAAGAGTGAAATAATAAATTTTTAGGAAAAATGGATGGAAATACAAAGTATTATATTAAGTGAAATCAGCCAGACTCAGAAAGACAAATACTTTTTTTCTTTTACATGCAGTTACCAGATTGGCAAGGTTATAAATTATAAAAGGGTCAGTGAGAATGGGGAAAGATTTTAAGGGAGAGGCAAAGAAGAGAAGAGGCAAAGAGGTAAAAGAATACATGTGAAACGAAAGCAGAGGAACCAGAAGGAAAGGGGCACAAGGATGGAGGAGGGGAGAGGAAGCCAGGTGAGATATGCCCATTGGTACAACCACAGCATGAAAATACTGGGAATCACAAGCTAGTTTCTTTTTGGTGTTGGTGTTTTGAGACAGGGCCACTCTTTCTAGCCTTGGCTGGCCCAGAACTTGTGATGTAGGTCAGAGTAGCCTTCAATTCACAGAAATCCATCTGCCTCTGCCTCGTGATTGAATATGCACACCTCTACACCCCACTTCCAACCACTTTTTGATAGATTTAAGCCTAGCTCTACAAAATGATACCCATTATCAGGTTAAGAAACTATGGCCAGGCAGTGGTGGCGCACGCCTGTAATCCCAGCACTATGGGAGGCAGAGGCAGGTGGATTTCTGAGTTCGAGGCCAGCCTGGTCTACAGAGTGAGTTCCAGGACAGCCAGGGCTACACAGAGAAACCCTGTCTCGAACCCCCCCCCCAAAAAAAAGAAACTATGGCTACACAGGCATAGGTCCTAGAAAAACTAACTATTATACTGCTAAATTGACATAAACTGACTTCAATGATATGCTGATAGACCATAGATCAATGCATCTCTCCACTCTCATCTAAGAAGATTCTATTTGCAGTAGATGGTGACTAACACACAGTTGCAAAACTTGTCATATTTCTGAGAATAGCCCTAAATAGAACATAGTTAACACAACATCTCCCAAGGCTCAGGACTCTTTGTAGAAGAAGGATGCAAAGAGTTGTATGACTCAGAGACAATAGATGCCTACAAGGAAGCCTTATTTTCTGGTCATAGCAAGGCACCTGAACATATGAACTCATACTGGTTGCAACAGCATGTATGAAATATGGGCAATTCCAAAATGAGACCAAATCCCAGTACTGAGAGGGTAGTTAGGCACACTGCCCCACTCCTAGCTGTGGAGCTATTGGCAATTGCTAGACGCTAGGAGAAGAGAAATTCTTTGACAAATGTAGTCCATGGTATTTTGACCAGTCTCCTATAGCAGACCACACATCCAAGAATATATGGCAGCAGAAATTCGTCTTGAAAGACTTTTTTTTATAGGACACAAAATTGGGTAAGTAGGGGAAAAGAAGTAGATCTGGGAAGTGTTGGGCAAAAGTTGTCAATATGATCTAGACAGTATCAAACTGAAGAACTAATTTTAAACAGAACAAAGTATGTATAAATACCATAGTGAACTCCATTCCTTCATATTTTAAAGATTTTATTTATTTATTACATGTAAGTATGTAAGTACACTGTAGCTGTCTTCAGACACGCCAGAAGAGGGCATCAGGTCTCATTACAGATGGCTGTGTAAGCTACCATATGGTTGCTGGGAACTGAACTCAGGACCTCTGGAAGAACTGGCACTGCTCTTAACCTCTGAGCCATCTCTCCAGCCCTACTTCATATTTTAATTGTCATTAAAAACAATAAAATAAATAAGTAGATTCATGAAAAAAGAAGTATCTTAACTCTACATCCAGACCAGCAAGCAACAAGAGAGAGACACATTAGGCTAAGCTTGAGCATTTGAAACCTCAAAGCCCACCCTCAACTACACATGTCCTCCAAAAAGGCCACACCCACTCCAACAAAGCTACAACTCCTGATACTGTCACTCCCTGTAAGCCTATGGGGGGAGGGGTCATTTTCTTTCAAACCAGTACAAGAAGGAAAGACCAGAATGATCCTGATGGGGGCGGGGTCATGTCTTTGGTCCCAGAGTGCAGAACAAGTACTCAGGAATGAGAGAGTGAAGTTACATTAGGAGACCTGGAAAACACAGTGTTGGGTCAGACAATACAATTCTGAATACCTTGAAAATTAAGTGGAATTTTCCATACTAAGTTTTGGAGTGGCCTTTATCTCATTACTCCCCTTTTCATTCTAATTTTACTTTTTTTTTTAATAATGGGCATGTTTATGCTAGTCCTGTCCTACCACTAGAATCTGGACATCTAACATGTCTGTTTTTACCAGCTGATAGTTAAATAAATGTCATCAGGATGGCTCACCTGGGTTTTCTTTACATTAAGACTATGGACTAACAGCCGGGCAGTGGTGGCGCACGCCTGTAATCCCAGCACTTGGGAGGCAGAGGCAGGCAGATTTCTGAGTTCGAGGCCAGCCTGGTCTACAGAGTGAGTTCCAGGACAGCCAGGGCTACACAGAGAAACCCTGTCTTGAAAAAATTCCAAAAAAAAAAGACTGTGGACTAGAGTTGAGGAACATGAAGGTTAATACTTTTAAGGATTATTGTGATAGAATGATTTTATGTGTGAATGATGCGGATTTACAGGGAGATGTGAGTTATGAATGGTTAATCTTCCCTATTCCTATGATGAGAGTTCTAACTCTGAGGATATTCAAAGAATACCTAATTTGGAAATAGAGTAATTACAAGTGGGATTAGTTAAGGTTAGTTCATAGCTTGGCAGAGTAATTCTTGGCTGTAATTCCAGCACATAGGAGGCTAAACAAAGCAAGAGGTCATAGGTCAGCCTGGCCTACAAAGCAAGATTTTACCTAAAGAAAAGATGAATTTTTACTAAACTAGCGTGGTTCCCCAATCCAGTATGAGTGGTATATTCATAAATAAGGGAAATTTGGGGGACTGGAGAGGTGGCTCAGTGGTTTAGGACACTTGTTTTTGTCAAGGACCTAGGGTGATTCTCGGCTCCCATATGGTGCCTTACAACTATCTGTAATTTTAGTTCCTGGGGATCTGGCCTCCATGAGTACCAGGTATGCACATGGTACAAACATATTACATGCAGGTAAAACATACATATAAAACAAAGTAAATATAATTTTTAAAAAGTGAACAATTGGATAGTCAGTCAGACACAGTGGAGAACTATATGTGCAAGTAACGTAGTGCAAACGCCTTACGGATTAGCACTTGGGCCTTGAAGAATCTTTCTTTTTGCGCTGAGACTCAAAACCGTAGATGTAGATGGAAAATGCTGAGAACCGATTGGCCTGTCATCTTGAGATCTTTTACTACCTCTTTCATGACAATGGCCTTCTTTTCCAGCTGCTTGAGATGTTGAGGGTTGGCTAGCATTCTAAAAGCAATAATTAGACAAAGTAGTTTAAAACAAATTCGCAAAATTATTTCTCTTCTGAAAAACAATACATTGAAGTTTCATGCTTTGAAGAGTTGGTCAGAATACTGCTTTTATAAAGATGATTAAATTTATATTTCCCTTGTATTTAGGTTAAAGAAGGTAAAAATCCTCCTCTGCTACCAATTGACCAAATGGATTAAATGATTATTTCTACATATACAGTAATACTCCTAGACACAGCTTTGGCAAAGGTGAACTCTTAAGGATATGGTCATTCCACTACTGGTATTCTGGTAGACCATTTCTCCTATGAGTGCTCTTGCTATGTTTTACAGAACGTGGGTAATGCTACCATTACAGATAGAGAAGTGAAACATCCCTTGTGAAGTTTTCCTGTTGCTTTAGCCTAAAAGGAGTTAGCAGAGCAATTAGTAATATACTCCACTACGGCATTAAAGACATATGTAATAGACTTGAATTATTTAGAAAACAAAGCCAGGGTCTGATGCCTTAAGAAATGCAGAGGCTTGCCCCTTGCCACAAAATGACAGAAAAAGGAAATGAAGCAGGAACAAAAACTAAAATAAATGTTTTCTCTCAGATTACGATTAAGAGCCATTATAATAAGATACCAATGGTCATTATGATCATAGTGTTGTCAGAGATGTACTAGGAGTCCTCTGGCATCATACCCGATGTGCTTCTGGTGCTGGGGCACATCCCGCTGAGTGGTTATAGGGGATGTACTTTATAGCAGTGATTATCCCCTGAATTGCAATGCGCTTTTGTTCCCTATACTGCAAGTCTTCAATCACCTTCCTCACTTCACTTATTGTTGTCAAGAGCGACTCAGCTGCAAAAGAACAAGTCCCAAGAAATTATAAGTTTGAAGGAGGAGGCATGATTAAAAGTAAAAATTAGATTTCTAATGTAGTTTTATCATGTGAACCTGCTATATTAACTTAATTTTGTGAGACTTAGTGTTTGTATTTGGTATCCTCTTCAGTATTTGTTACCAAATTATAGGTAAAATAGCCATATATCAGTCAAATTGTGATACAGACTTCTTGTCTGACGTCTCCGTATCGGTAATTGTACATATGGATTATAATTTATAGATCATATTTAAAACTACAAATTATTGGTTAGTCACTGCCCAGCAAAACATATTTTCAATATTTAAACCATATATAACATATTGTGTATGTTGCAATCATATACAACACCCAAGAAGATAGCAATATTTAGATGGTGATAGCTCAGCATTTCAATGTTTATTTTCTCCCATACATGCAATCATCTCAAACTTTAAACCTTTGACTGCCCCGTATTAATTCTACTTAAAGGTAATGCTAATCCTCTCACTACTAATTAAATTCCAAATTCAGCACCCCCATTTACTATAGTATCCCTTTTTATTTAAATCAACATGGAATCACGTTATATACAAGAGAAACATCACATAACCTCATTGAGATATTGAGATTTCTAATGTCAGAGCTGATCTTAAGGAATTTTTTTTGATCTTAAGGAATTTAATCAAAATATTATCCACAAGTTATTCTTTCTTCTATATTCTGTTTCTTTTGTCCCAGTCTAATAAAATTAAAAAAAAATAACTTTAAGGTACTATAACATACATATATTTTGCATCTACACTTGGACAAAATTATTGCTACTAAGGTTTTCTATACATTGCTTCTGTGAGAGAAGGGAATATATATGACTAACAGAAATAACATGTATTAAACTTGTAGCATTAAACAGCAGAACTGGAAATTATACCAATACCTTTAATAAAGCGACTATACTTGGAAAATGTCTCAGGCACTGGTGGATAGGGATAATATCCACCAATAACAGTGTTCTTTGCTTCCAAATTAGTCTTCGTTTTAATCCACTGAATAATGTTTTTGGCCTTGGCATCGTATGTATATGGATGGCCTCTATGACCTCCTTGCCATAGGGAGAAGTGCAAATAGACCAAACAAACAATAAAAAAGAGAAATAAAAAGTCACTGAAATACATTTGTGTAGACTTTCCAACATTAAAACAGTATCTCATTTTATAAAAAAGAAAGCAGTTTTACACATTATGTAGCATATTTTACTTATCTACTATGTGGCATACAATTATTCAAAGACAGAAAACACATCCTAAGAAAATAAGACGTATCAGAGTTCAATTAGATTTAAGACAGAAACTGTCTATATGATAATAAGAACTACAGGAGGAAAACCCAAAACTCTATTCTAAATGGTAGCATCTTCTGAAAAGCTGATTTTGTTCATAACTTATTAACTTGATGGTATGGTATAACATAACAATAAAAATAATTGTGGATATAGATTGGAATTTAAATTCATGTTCTTAAGGTAGACTTAAAAGTGGCACGTTGATATGATATATGATGCTGTTAATATTTACAAAATATTGATAAAGATATATTTATACATTTCATAATTCTCATGACAAATTTCTTAATTACCAGCATAGTACAATCTGGTAAATATCTCATTCCATACTATTCTTTCATACTCTTACTTGAGAGTTTGTATCTTATTGGTTTTAAAGGGAAAGTAATGCACTGGTCTTCCTCAGGACTTATGAACTTTGTATATACAAAATCTCTAGATGCTCAGACTCCCTTGTATAATATGGCATACTATGTGGATAGAACAGATGCACATCCTCTTGGATAATTTTCACAATCTTTGGATTACTTCTAATACTCAATATTGTAAAACCACACCAATTATTGTTATATTGCTCAAAG
Organism: Apodemus agrarius; assembly: GCA_964023405.1. Lineage (NCBI taxonomy): Eukaryota > Metazoa > Chordata > Mammalia > Rodentia > Muridae > Apodemus > Apodemus agrarius. The sequence continues at coordinate 99,717,204 of OZ030010.1, read as the reverse complement.
AATAATGACAAGAGTGAAATTTGCACATGTTCATCAAACACACACACACACACACACACACACACACACACAGAGAGAGAGAGAGAGAGAGAGAGAGAGAGAGAGAGAGAGAGAGAGAGAGAGAGAGATTTGTGATATGATCTTGGCTGAATTTAAGAATGTGCAACCCACATATATAGAGGGATGAGTTATTTGAAGACAAATAATGATACTTAGTCATATAATATAATTAAATGTGAGATTTGGGGGCCATAGTTCGACCCATATTTTTATTTAGTACATTGTAAAAATAATGTTAACTGAACCCTTCTGGGCCTTTTGGCTAAGATCGAGTATGAAAATCATGTTGACTCTACACTGTGGTACCAAACCTCACTGTCTTCGATGTAGCAAGCAATTTTTTCCTATTTTCTATATCAAGTAGTAATTAAAGTTAATCAAATGGCATAAATGTAATTTTCCAATGAGCCATAAAAACATTTCCTACCAGCAGTAATATAGAAGTAATCTATTTTTCAGGCCAAATATTGTTTATTAAAATATCCGATGGTCATAATGATGTCAAAATAAAGCTATACTGAAATTGAATGTTGTAAGGTAGAAATTAATATGTACTAAATGGTTCTAGTGAAAAGACAGTATATTATATTCCCTAAAAAGAAGATATAAAGAAGTTACTCACCAGTAATAAGCACTCTGCTTTCATTTGTAGTGGTGAGAAAAAGCAGCTTAGGTACTTGAGTGTTATTTCTAACAACTTTCAACTGGGTACACACAAAATATGTCTCTATAGAAAATGAAAAACACAAGTAAAATTGTATTTGCATTTTTAAAAGGAAGATCTACTGGAAATTCTCCCTAAGCCTTAGCAAATGCATAAATCAGAAAGATTTCCTTAAGATGCCAGTTCAGATTTACTATGTGTAGATGCTACCTGAGATGATGCATTTCTGACATGTTCCCAGGGCTTCTCTTGCAGCCGGGGTCCTTTAACAAAAGAATGATCTGACACCACCTAGTGTGTTCCTTTTCTCTCTCCCTCCCTCTTTAGCCAGAGGTCTTTCCTTTGAAAAGTACAAAAGCTGCATTTAAGTAAAGCAAGTTGCATACTATATGAGTCATTCTAGTTGGAACATTAGTGTGACTAGTTATTTTCTACTGGGAAAAAATTATGTTTCTTCATAATAGTTCAACTAATTTACTCTTCAATATAGCACTGAACAACCCTGGTTACTTGGAATCCTTCTACCAAAGAGGGATATAGAATTATAATTTATATTTGTATATACAGGTGATTCTTTTTATATCAAAAGTTACCTTAGTTAAATGTCAAGACTCAATGACAGGATTTATATGACCTGTTTAGTTGTTCTTGTTGTTTTATCTTGCTAGCCTATTTGATATGTTACAAATGTGACTATAGTGAGATTATAGTATCTACAGACTTCAACTACTTTAAAAACCTATCTTTTAAAAAAACTACCTATGATGCTTACCTGTCACCAGAAACCTGCAGGCCACACCAGCCCCCCAGTCTGACCCCCAGATTTGTAGCATTACCACCTACTGTGGCTTCCCCTCCCATTCCGAGAAGTCTACAGCAGATCCAGGTAACACATCCACCTTTCTCCATCCTGTGGACCACCCAGCCCATCCCCATCTCTACGGGTCAGTTCCCAATACCTAAAAACACATTCTACCTGGAACCCCAGAGGCGACACCTGGCAGGATCTCAGAAACATTCCCTCCCAGGCAACCCATGGCCACCCCAGTCTCCCAATAACCAGAGATGGCAAGAAAAAGCAAGAAACAAAACATCTGCCCAACAAATACAAGACCAGATAATACCATCTAGAATTACAATCAACCCAAGATCCCTAGATACCAGCATAAAAACACAATCAATAACAGCCAGGAAAATATGTCTCCACTAGTACTCAACACTATTACAGTAAGGCCATGAGAGATGCAATATACCTGAAGCACAAGACACGGACTTCAAAATAGCTATTATGAATATGCTAAAGACCTTAAATAGGATCTGAATAAATTCATTAATGAAGTCTATGGAAATACAAACAGTGGAATAAAATAAAGAAAACTGTTTAAGACATGAGAGTGGAAATGGAATCAATAAGAAGCCAAACTTCAACTTACTCTGTGCTCAAATAATTTTAATTTCATAAGCTAGGACACAAACAAGCGTAAATTCAGGCAATTATTTAAAAGCAGGTTTTTGAATAATAAAAATAATGTTTAATAATAAAAAATTCTCCACAGCAGAACTATAAATTCATTTTCTCTTCAATTACTGTTTTTCTATAATAATGAAAAGAAAATCCATTCAAATTGTAAGAATGGTTTTAACTTATTTACATTTTTAAAATTAATTAACCTCATTCTTTGCTAGTTTCATACATGAATATATTCTGAGCACTCTCCTCACACATCATCTCTTTTGTATATGACAATAATTACATCAAAAAAACAATTTCATTCACAGTAACCTCAACCCCCCCCCCAGGAATACAGTTAACTAAAGAGATGAAAGATTTCTATAATGAAACCTGTTAAACACTGAAGGAAGAAATAGAAGATACTAAAAGACTAGAAAATACCTTTTATTTTAACAAATCAGTAGAACTAATATCCTCGCACAGATATAAACGCAGGCAAAACTATGACAATTAGTCTGCCTTTGTTTGAACCAGAAAAAATTTTATACAAGAAATGGAAGTTTCTTAAAGCTTGATTATGAGGCTGTAAGGGGAAAGGATGATCAGTTTGACTACTATGGAAGTGCAAAAACCAAGTAATATAATTATTCCTTATCCTTCAAGACAAAGACCTCACAATATGAGAAAAATCATTACCTTTCCCTGCTGGACCAGTTCATAAGCGTCATTAGGGACACATGGTTATAACTGGCTGAGGTGCCTATGAATACGTATGATACACAGGAGAGATAGAATAGGAGAGAGTTGGGCATATGAGGGACAGTGCTTTGATGCCCAGTTTACCAGGCTGGAAAGGACTCTGCTTATAACAGAGTTAAGAAGAAAGTTACTCCATCAGGGCACTTAGAGAAGCAAAAAGCTGTAGTGTTTGACTGAGCTCCATGGCATGAGGTGATCTAGTTAACTTGAATGATTTAGAGCACCATGCAAACGGGGTTATAAAATGTGACCGCAGTCAAGATGGAATGAGGGAAAGAAACAGCAGACCATGGGGCCTGACTGAATCACTCAACACCCTTTAAAAATCAATTCAGAATGGATCAAAGTCCTTAATGTAAGTCCTGAAACTCTGAAAGTACTAAAGGAAAAACACTTTTAAGATGTAGGTACATGCAATTACTTTGTGAATGGGAGTCAAACAGCTTCAGAAATAATAGCCAGAATTGGCGAAGGGGATTGAATCCAACTTAAAAGCTTCTGCACAGCTAAGAAAACATCAGAATGAAAAGACACTTTAAAAAATCAAAGAAAATCTTTACCAGCTATTTTTCTGAAACGGAATTAGTATACAGAATATATGAAGAACCAAAAAATTACATGTCAAAGGAACAAGTTTTCTGATCAATAAATGGGGAAATGGATTTAACATACAGAATATATGAAGAACCAAAAAAATTACATGTCAAAGGAACAAGTTTTCTGATCAATAAATGGGGAAATGGATTTAACATACAGTTCACAAAAGACATACAGATGGGGACTTGGGATGCACCGTAGTTGGTAGAGGGCTTCTCCAGTATGCAGGAAGTCCTTGCTTTGATCTCCTGAACCACATAAGCTGGGATACACAAGATTCTTTTTTAAAAGAAAAAACACACACACACACCCTGTTTAAAAATGTACAAGAAATGACTCAACATTCTTAGCCAGCAGGAAAATACCATTAAAAATCTACACTGAGAGTCCATCTCAGCCCAGTCAGAGTATCTACAATCAACACATCAAGACACAACAAACTCTGGATAGGGTGTGGAACAAAAGCAAACTGTCAACACTGTTGGTCAGAATTTATTAGTTCAGAAACGATAAAAATCAATATAAAGGTACTCAAACTTCCAAAACAGAGCTTCCTGTGGTTCAGCCATACCACTCCTGGGTTTCTATTAGAAGGAATCACAGGCAACATATAAGAGATGCTTGATTGAGCTTGAATACTTATGCTTACTACGGCATCACTCACAATAGCCAAAGTATATAAAAGTAGCCTAGGTACCTTCAAGGGGTTAAATGGAAGTGTGTGTGTGTGTGTGTGTGTGTGTGTGTGTGTGTGTACTTATAATTTAATCAGCCATAAAGAATAAAATAATGTTATTTTCAGGAAAATGGATAGAGATCGCCATGTTAAGTGAAATAAACCAGACTCAGAAAGGGATTAATTGGGTTTTCGGTCACTGGTAGAACCTAGATGTTAAAAAAGACAAGAAAGTAGGAAGATCACTATTTGGTAAACATAAGAGGACCAGTAGGAGGTGTTATGGAAATAGGAAATAATGCTCTGTGATTTAAAACTTAGGATAACTCCTGAATAGACAAGAAGGTAATTAATAAAGACTATTAAATATACCAACATGGAAAAGGTTTGAAATCTTTTTAGATTATTTGTGTTTCTAACTCATTGTCATGCTACTTCTTTAAGTCAGATCACTCTCCCTCAAAAAACACATATACTTTATTTTAGGTATATGAGTATTTAGCTAAATGTATTTATGTGTACCATGTGCATGCCTAGTGCCCATAGGAGTCAGAAGACAGCATCCAATGACCTGGAACTGGAGTTATGATTGGGAGACACCGGGGGTGTGCTGAAGACCAAACCTGGGTCCTCTGCAAGAACAGCAAGTGATCTCCACCACTGAGCCATCACTCCAACACCCATCTTACTATCTTTAAGTTCCCATTGCTGTATCAGAAAGTAAAAAGAGAAAAGTATGGAGTACTTGGGTAAATATTTTCAAAGACTTCTGGCTGAGATGTGGAGAAGAGCTGCACTATGAATGGTTGCTCTGAAGTCCCATCAGTGATGTGAATCCAGCGGTATGACCAAAAGTCTTCACTGTTCTCTATGTGGATAGAGCAGGGAGATACATGAAGGCCACTGTAGGAGTATTAAATACAATCTTCTTCACATTTAAATACTCACACTTTCAAATTTAAATGCTTACCTTTCTTTTTGGACCGTTGTACCCTCCCCACAAAGCATAACATACCAATTACATCACAGATGCTATTTTCTGGCATATCGTCTAGTTCTGATCTGAAAAAATAAAGTTCAATCGATGTTATACCTTTAAACAGTGACAAGACATTCTTCAGTAATAACTATGAAAACACCTGTCTGAATAATTGATACAGCTTCATCTGGGGTAGATTTTGAATATGTTATGATCCATTATTTTTTTGTTTACTAACGTTTGAAGATTACCACTTAAGAGATATTACAAGGAACTATTTTACCTTGTGATAAATCGGTTAATTAGTTTTGGCAGTTTCCATTCTGATTTCAATTGCTTTTCTGGAATGATAACTATGTTAGTTGGCGGATCTCGAAGATTCAGGCAGATTTCTGAGAAAAAAAAGTATGTTACTTTAATATATTATTTCCCATAAATTACAAAGCAAAACAATCAACTGAACTCTTTTTTTCTTAACTTTTGTTTGAGACAGCACATCAACTGTGTCTTACTGACTGCATTGAAATTCACTAGGCTGTCTAGGAAATCGTCCATTTCCTCCAGATTCTCCAGTTGTTTTGAGTATAGACCTTTGTAGTAGGATCTGATGATCTTTTGAATTTCCTCAGTTTCTGTTGTTATGTCTCCCTTTTCATTTCTAATTTTGTTAATTTGTATACTGTCTCTGTGTCCTTTGGTTAGTCTGGCTAAGGGTTTATCTATCTTGTTGATTTTCTCAAAGAACCAGCTCCTGGTCTTGTTGATTCTTTGTATGGTTCTCTTTGTTTCTATTTGATTGATTTCAGCCCTGAGTTTGATGATTTCTTGTCTTCTACTCCTCCTGGGTGAATTAACTTGTTTTTCTTCCAGGGCTTTAAGGTGTGCCATTAAGCTGCTAGTGTATGCTCTCTCCAGTTTCTTTTTGGATGCACTTAGAGCTATGAGTTTTCCTCTTAGCACTGCTTTCATTGTGTCCCATAGATTTGGGTAGGTTGTACCTTCATTTTCATTGAATTCTAAAAAGTCTTTGATTTCTTTTTTTATTTCTTCCTTGACCAAGGTGTCATTGAGTAGAGTATTGTTCAGTTTCCATGTGTATGTGGGCTTTCTGTTGTTTTTGTTGCTATTGAAGACCACTCTTACTCCATGGTGATCTGATAAGAGGCATGGGATTAACTCGATCTTCTTGTATTTGTTGACATCTGTCTTGTGACCGATTATATGGTCTATTTTGGAGAAGGTACCATGCGGTGCTGAGAAAAAGGTATATTCTTTAGCTTTAGGATGAAATGTTCTATATATATCTGTTAAATCCAATTGGTCCAGAGTTTCAATTAGTTTCACTGTGTCCCTGTTTAGTTTCTGCTTTCCTGATCGGTCCATTGAGGAGAGTGGGGTGTTGAAGTCACCCACAATTATTGTGTTAGGTGTAATGTGTGCTTTAAGCTTTAGTAAGGTTTCTTTTACGAAGGAGGGTGCCCTTGCATTTGGAGCATAGATGTTCAGTATTGAGAGCTCTTCCTGGTGGATTTTCCCTTTGGCCAGCAAGAAGTGACCTTCTGAGTCTCTTTGGATGATTTTAGGTTGAAAGTCAATTTTATCTGATATTAGAATGGCTACTCCAGCTTGTTTCCTGAGACCATTTGCTTGTAAAATTGTCCTCCAGCCTTTTACTCTAAGGTAGTGTTTGTCTTTAACACTGAGATGTGTTTCCTGTATGCAGCAAAATGTAGGGTCCTGTTTCCGTATCCAGTCTGTTAATCTATGTCTTTTTATTGGGGAATTGAGTCCATTGACGTTAAGAGATATTAAGGAATAGTAATTATTACCTCCAGACATTTTTGAAATTATATTTATTTATCTTATTTATTTTTTATATTCGAGAGGTTATCTTCTTTTGGGTTTGATGAGAGGAGGTTTCTATCTTGCTTCTTCCTGGGTGTAGTTTCCGTCCTTGTCTTGGTGTTTTCCCCCTATTATCCTTTGTAGGGCTGGATTTGTGGAGAGATATCTTGCAAATTTGGTTTTGTCATGGAATACCTTGATGTCTCCATCAATGGCAATTGAGAGTTTTGCTGGGTAAAGTAGTTTTGGCTGAAGTTTGTGTTCTCTTAGAGTTTGCATGATATCTGCCCAGGACCTTCTAGCTTTCATGGTCTCAGGTGAGAAGTCTGGTGTTATTCTGATAGGTTTTCCTTTATATGTTACTTGGCCTTTTTCTCTTGCTGCCTTTAGTATTCTTTCTTTGTTTATTACATTTGGAGTTTTAATTATTATGTGACGGGATGTATTTCTGTTCTGGTCCAGTCTGTTTGGGGTTCTATAGGCTTCTTGTATATTCATGGGCATCTCTCTCCTTAGGTTGGGAAAGTTTTCTTCCAAAATTAAATCAGCATCAAGTAGACCAGCTAAATAGTCCCATAACCCCTAAAGAAATAGAAGGGGTTATAGAAAGCCTCCCAACCAAAAAAAGTACGGGACCAGATGGTTTTAGTGCAGAATTCTACCAGACCTTCAAAGAAGACTTAACACCAATACTCTCCAAACTATTCCACAAAATAGAGACAGAAGGGACACTGCCCAACTCATTCTTCGAAGCCACAATTACGCTAATACCTAAACCACAAAAAGATCCAACAAAGAAAGAGAACTTCAGGCCAATTTCTCTGATGAATATAGATGCAAAAATACTAAATAAAATTCTTGCTAACCGAATCCAAGAGCACATCAAAACGATCATCCACCATGATCAAGTAGGCTTCATCCCAGGGATGCAGGGATGGTTCAATATACGGAAATCCATCAATGTAATCCACTACATAAACAAACTGAAAGAAAAAAACCACATGGTCATCTCATTAGATGCTGAAAAAGCATTCGACAAAATTCAGCATCCTTTCATGCTAAAAGTCTTGGAAAGAGCAGGAATTCAAGGCCCATACCTAAACATAGTAAAAGCAATCTACAGCAAACCAGTAGCCAACATCAAAATAAATGGAGAGAAACTTGAAGCATTCCCACTAAAATCAGGGACTAGACAAGGCTGCCCTCTCTCTCCATATCTTTTCAATATAGTACTTGAAGTTCTAGCAAGAGAAATTAGACAACATAAGGAAGTCAAAGGGATACGAACTGGAAAGGAAGAAGTGAAACTATTATTATTTGCAGACGATATGATAGTTTACCTAAGCGACCCAAAAAACTCCACCAGAGAACTTCTACAGCTGATAAACAACTTCAGCAAAGTGGCAGGTTATAAAATTAACTCAAGCAAGTCAGTGGCCTTCTTGTACTCAAAGGACAAGCAGGCTGAGAAAGAAATTAGGGAAATAACACCCTTCACAATAGCCACAAACAACATAAAGTATCTTGGCATAACTCTAACCAAACAAGCGAAAGATCTGTACAACAGGAACTTCAAGTCCTTGAAGAAAGAAATCGAAGAAGACCTCAGAAGATGGAAAAATATTTCTTGCTCCTGGATTGGCAGGATCAATATAGTAAAAATGGCCATCTTGCCAAAAGCAATATACAGATTCAATACAATCCCCATCAAAATCCCAACTCAATTCTTCATAGATCTAGAAAGAGCAATTCTCAAATTCATCTGGAGCAACAAAAAACCCAGGATAGCTAAAACTATTCTCAACAATAAAATGACTTCTGGGGGAATCAATATCCCTGACTTCAAGCAGTACTACAGAGCAATTGTGTTAAAAACTGCATGGTATTGGTATAGCAACAGGCAAACAGATCAATGGAACAGGATTGAAGACCCTGAAATTAACCCACAAACTTATGGTCACTTGATCTTTGATAAAGGAGCCACAACCATCCGATGGAATAAAGATAGCCTTTTCAACAAATGGTGCTGGTTCAACTGGAGGTCAACATGCAGAAGAATGCGAATTGACCCACTCTTATCTCTTTGCTCTAAGATCAACTCCAAGTGGATCAAGGACCTTCACATAAAACCAGACACACTGAAACTATTAGAAAAGAAACTTGGGAAGACCCTGGAGGACTTGGGCACAGGGGAAAAGTTCCTGAACAGAACACCAATAGCGTACGCACTAAGATCAAGAATCGACAAATGGGACTTCATAAAATTACAAAGTTTCTGCAAAGCAAAGGACACTGTCCGAAGGACAAAACGGCAACCAACGAAGTGGGAAAAGATCTTTACCAACCCCACATCCGACAGAGGGCTAATATCCAATATATACAAAGAACTCAAGAAGTTAGACCGCAAAGAACCAAATAACCCTATCAAAAAATGGGGCACAGAGCTAAAAAAAGAATTTTCACCAGAAGAAATTCGGATGGCCGAGAAACACCTTAAGAGATGTTCAACATCATTAGTCATCAGGGAAATGCAAATCAAAACAACCCTGAGATTCCACTTCACACCAGTCAGAATGGCTAAGATTAAAAACTCAAGAGACAACAAGTGCTGGCGAGGATGTGGAGAAAGAGGAACACTCCTCCACTGTTGGTGGGATTGCAAAATGGTAAAACCACTCTGGAAATCGGTTTGGCGGTTCCTCAGAAAATTGGGCATGTCACTTCCAGAGGACCCTGCCATACCACTCCTGGGCATATACCCAGAGGATTCCCCTACATGCAATAAAGACACATGCTCCACTATGTTTATAGCAGCCTTGTTTATAATAGCCAGAAATTGGAAGGAGCCCAAATATCCCTCAAAGGAGGAATGGATACAGAAAATGTGGTATATTTATACAATGGAATACTACTCAGCAATTAAAAATAATGAATTCATGCAATTTGTAGGTAAATGGTTAGACCTGGAAAATATCATCCTGAGTGAGCTAACCCAATCACAAAAGAATACACATGAAATGCAATCACTGATAAGTGGATATTAATGAGCCCAGAAGCACTAAATACTCAAGACACAAATAGCAAGTCAAATGATTCCCAAGAAGAAGAAAGGAGAGGACCCTGGGCATGTAAAGATTGCATCCAGTTTAGTAAAGAAACCGAGGGGGGAGGGGGAATGATTGGGGAATAGTTGGGGGGGAGAAGAACTATGGGAACTATGGTGGGTGGGAACTGGGAAAGGGGAAAGCCTTTGAAATGTAAACATAGAATATAGAAAATAAAAAAAAGAGAAAAAAAAAAAGAAATTCACTAGGCTGTGTATCAGGCTGGCCACGAACTCACTGAGACGCGCCTGTCTCTACATCCCAAGTGCTGGGATTAAAGATTTGAACCAACAAGTCCAGTTTAGACTCAAAAGAATTTATTTGGCTATGTAATGAATCCTAGTTTTGGAAAAGAGGGCAAAAAAAAAATGGCCCTATATAAAGCCATATATTACCAGTAGAGTATATAGCCTTAGTCTCACAAAGGAAGTTTCATTGTTACAGATTTACTTCATCTTTTAAAATGATTATATAGTACTTTTCTCTAACTTGAACCTCATATATAAATACAAAAGATAAACCAAGAGAAATAATCACAGTAGTTTTTCTAATAACATAAAACACAAATAGCAATGATGGTAGTCAAAGTCTCTAATTCCCCCCAACCTCCTTTCCCTGACTACATAACCTTCCTTATTTATTCTGAACATAACACTTAAGTGCCCTGCTATTTTATACTTCCTTTTATACCTTTACACTTTCTCCTTTCCTTATCATTATCCAACTATCTTGTCCATTCTTTCCTTGACTACAATTCTGCTTGAAACCGCTCCTTTTGCCTATCACATTTTTGATAAAGCCATTAATTCTTTGTTTTACTGTATTTTGTTATCATACCTATCTGTTATCCATTAGGCTGATGTTTAAGGGTAAGACTATTAATATATTATTTACAGTTAGGTCTCCAATCTGTAGCATGCTGACATAACTGCCCCCTTTCCCTTCATTACATAGCATAAGATAGGTTCTCTTGAAGATCAGAGGTATATAGTTCTCAACTCCACGTGCATATTAGAATCAACAAAGAGCTTTGAAAGATACAAAGGCACCTTTGTATCCTAAGACTAATTAAAATAGTATCTCTGCTGTTGGAAACAATTCCAGTGTTTTTGGTTTTTTTTTTTTTTTTTTTTTAATCTCAACTGACTCTACGGTACAGCCAGAGCTGAGATACATTTAATAGATAGCCTAGGCAGAATATAATTTGCAATGAACTGCTCATTTTTAATAAATTTAAGTTTTCCAGGAACACAGTCACAATCATTCATTTACATATTAGCTCTTGTGGCCTCCTCTTTCCACAGACAAAGAGTGGCAACAGTGTCAAGCTTATTGCTAGCGGAGAGTAAAATATTTCTTTTCTAGAATTTTACATCAAGAATTTATTGATCTCTAATAGAGAATGAAAACTAAATGGTCTACTAATAATCACAATTATATGGGAAATAGAGACAGCTACTATATTACTAAGAAGGAAAGCTAGTTTTGAAAACTAAAGGACATACTTTATATTCTCACCCAGGTTTGCCATCACATTAAAATAATTATGTATTTGCATTTACATATTTGAAGGCACAAATATCTTTATATTTTCAAGAACAGTTTTCCATCATAAAATATGGGCTTATAGCTGTATTCTAATTTTATACTGGCTGCTTATTTATTAACTATGTGCTCTCTACTGTCCTTGTCTTCATGTGATTTTAAGGTTCAGAAGCAACTACTAGAATCAGACAGACTTATAGACGTATCCACAGACATGTAAGAAGTATAACTTAAATTAAGACTTAGATCTAGGTTACCTCACTCTATTTTTTTAATTCACAATTCATTTTTAAATTTTTATTTATAATATTTATTCTCTCATATAATGCATCTCAACCATAGTTTTCCTTCCCTCTATTACTCCTTGTCCACCACACCTCCACAACATCGACTCTTCCTCCTCCTCCTCCTCCTCCTCCTCCTCCTCCTCCTCCTCCTCTTCCTTCTCCTCCTTCTCCTCTTCCTCCTCCACTTCCTCCTCCATTTTCCTTCAGAGAAGAGCATGCCTCCCAGGGATATCAACTGAACACTGCATAAAAAGTTACAGTAAGACTAGGCACAAATTCTCATGTCCAGGCTGGATGAAGCAGCCCAGTAGGAGGAAAAGGGTCCCAAGAGTAGGCCAAAAGCGAGACACATCCACTCTCAGTGTTAGGCGTCTCACAAGAAGACCAAACTACACAACCATAACATATATGCAGAGGACCTGGTGCAGACTCATGCAGGCTCCGTGGTTGCAGCTTCAGTCTCTGGGAGCCCCTACGAGCCCTGCTTAGTTGATTCTGTGGACTGTGTTTGGTATATTTTCAACTGCTCATGATCTCTTATTTTTGGATCATAGCTTTGAATCTGTAGCTTTGAGTGTATAAACAGAAGCTACCAGAGAAGCCAGAAAAGTAAAAAGGGAATGTGTTCGGGGTATGGATGAGAAAAAGCTCTAGAGACAGGGATAGTAATACTGTGAAGAGGGAGAAGTGGGGAAAGAGGGAAGGAACTTAAACTGATAATCTAGTGGAGAGAGGGAGGGTAATACCAAGTGTGACAGATTAGAGAGAATAACATTAAAGATGCTGAAAAAACTCATAGGGAAACAGTTTAATAAGCTTACTTAAAAGATGCATACTATACTAATGTATACACATGGAGCCACATACTACTGTATGTTCTACAGATGACAGAAACACTGCAAATATAAGATCTCAACAATATGGTTGCCTAAACAAGATCTGCTTGACAATACTAGCTGCCATGCTAACATAGAGTAAATTTCAAAAAACTCCATCATAATTAAAGAGTTAGAGGCAATAAATGAGTGCAGAGAGAGGGACAATAAGTTCCTTCCAGGGGAGAGCTCTCCAATAGATTATCCCATCCCAACTAGTCAGCTTCAAATACATACCCATAAGGCAGCACTAAACAAAATTCTACAATTATTAAATATGTATATATACACACAATAGACATACCTATTATTACATATATGCATATCTCTATATTTATATAGCAATAGTAACTGAATAATGACCATGAGTGTGAGCAGGAGGAGGTGGAGGAAGGAAAGGGAGTGCCATAAGTCAAGTATGAAATTCTCAAACATAAACTGAATTTAAAAATAAATCATCTATAAAAATGCAGTTTTCTGTTCCTGTACCACAGCACCCAGAGCTGATCCTGTGACACAGCACTCCATACCCAAATAGTGCCAAGAGAGAGCTGGTCTCCCAAGAGTGCTGACGAACTTGTGAGCTCAGGGAAGCCCATCACTTCTCCCCAGAGAGACACACCTGGAACCCTCAGGACCCAGGAATGGAGGAGCCGCCTGGAACAGGAGCCTTCCGGTTCCTGTGTGCACTCTGAGTTGTTCCTGTATCACAGTACTATAGACCCAAAAAACCACCAGGAGAGAGCTGATCTCCCAGCAGTGCGAGCACAGGTAAGACCACAATTCTGTTCAAATTCCTGGCCCAAGAGGGACCCTCCCAGAGCCATCAGGACACAGGAACCAAGGAACGACCTGGGACAGGATCCTTCTGGTTTCTCTCTGCACACCAGAGCTGACCCTGTACCACAGCTCTCCATAACCAAATTCCTCCCGGAGAGAACTGGTCTCCCAGGAGTGCTGACACACAGGCTTGCAGAAGGGACAGGCCACAGTCAGAGACAACAAGACCAGCTAATACCGGAAATAACCAGATGACAGGAGGCAAGGGCAAGAACATAAGCAACAGAAACCAAGGCTACTTGGAATCATCAGAACCCAGTTCTCCCACCACAGTGAGTCCTGGATACACTGTCACACCAGAAAAGCAAGACTCTGATTTTAGATCACATCTCATCATGATGATAGAATACTTTAAGAAGGACATAAAAAAATCCCTTAAAGAAATACAGGAGAACACAGGTAAACAGGTAGAAGCCCTTAAAAAAGAAACACAAAAATCCCTTAAAGAATTATAGGAAAACACAACCAAATAGGTGAAGGAATTGAACAAAACCATCCAGGATCTAAAGATGGAAATACAAACAGTAAAGAAATAAAAAAAGGGAGACAACTCTGGAGATAGAAAACACTGGAAAGAGATTAGGAATCATAGATGGAAGCATCACCGACAGAATACAAAAGAGAATCTCAGGTGCAGAAGATACCATAGAAAACATTGACTCAACAGTCAAAGAAAGTGCAAAATGCAAAAAGGTCCTAACCCAAAACATCCAGGAAATCCAGGACACAATGAGAAAACCAAACCTAAGGATTATAGGTATAGAAGAGAGAGAAGAGTCCCAACTTAATGAGTCACAACAAAATTATAGAAGATAATTCTATAAAACTTCCCTAACCTAAAAAAAAGGGGGGATGCCCATGAACATACAAGAAACTCCAAACAGACTATACCAGAAAAGAAATTCCTCCCATCACATAATAATCAAAACACCAAAGGCACTAAACAAAGACAGAATATTAAAAGCAGTAAGGGAAAAAGGTCAAGTAACACATAAAGGCAGACCTATCAGAATTACACTAGACTTCTCACCAGAGACGATGAAAGCTAGAAGATCCTGGGCAGATGTCATACACACAAATGCTAGGCCAGGTTATTATACCCAGCAAACTCTCAATTACCTTAGATAGAGAAAACAAGATATTCCATGACAAAACCAAATTTATACAGTATCTCTCCACAAATCCATCCCTACAAAGTATAATAGATGGAAAACCACAACACAAGGAGGGATATATACCCTAGAAAAAGCAAGAAAATAATCTTCTTTCAACAAATCCAAAAGAAGATAGCCACACAAATAAATTCCACCTCTATTCCTTAATAGAAGCACCTAAAGAAATGTTCAACATCTTTAGTCATCAGGGAAATGCAAATCAAAATGATCCTGAGAGTCCACCTCACACCAGTCAGAATGGCTAAGATCAAAACTCAGGTGAGGCTGTGGAGAAAGAGGAACACTCCTCCATTGCTGATGGGATTGCAAGCTGGTACAACCACTCTGGAAATCAGTCTGGCAGTTCCTCAAAAGACTGGACATAGTACTATCTGGGGACCCAGCTATACAATTGTATGGCATATACCCATGTTCCAACATGCAATAAGGGCACATGCTCCACAATGTTCATAGAAGCCTTATTTATAATAGCCAGAAGCTGGAAAGAACCCAGATGTCCCTCAACAGAGGAATGGATACAGAAAATATGGCACATTTACACAATGGAATACTACTCAGCTATTAAAAACAATGAGTTCACAAAAATTTCAGGTAAATGGATGGGTCTAGAAAATATCCTGAGTGAAGTAACTTAGTCACAAAAGAACACACATGGGAATACAGCAACAAAGAGTAGAGCAGAGACTGAAGGAAAGGCCATCCAGACTGCCCCACCCGGGGAATGCATCCCATATACAGTCACCAAACCCAGACACTATTATGGATGCCAACAAGTGCTTGCTGACAGGAGCCTGATATAGCTGTCTCCTGAGAGGCTCTGCCAGAGCCTGACAAATACAGAAATGGATGCTCACAGCCAACCATTGGACTGAGCACAGGGACCCCCAAAGGAGGAGTTAGGGGAAGGACTGAAGGAGCTGAAGGAGCCTTATCTGGCATCAATGGGAGGGGAGGCCCTTGGTCCTGGGAAGGCTTCATGCCCCAGTGTAGAGGAATGCCAGCGTGGTGAGGCAGGTGTGGGTGGGTGGGTAAGCACTCTCATAGAAGCAGGGTAAGAGGTAATGGGATAGGGGTTTTGTGGAGGGGAAACTGGGAAAAAGGATGACATTTGAAATGTAAACAAATAAAATATCCAATTAAAAACAATTTAATAAAGCATCATAGCGTTTCCACAAATAGACTCACATTTAATGAAGCAATTACCATGTACTCTCGTTATGTGAATAAGTAAGCTTGATAAATTAGTTGAATTAAGAATAAATACACAAAAATACAAATCAGAAAAATTATTACAAATGATAATACTTAAAATCTTGCATGAGCTTGTGCATAATTCTGAAAAAAACTAACTCTAAAAAATATATGCATATCTAATAACTGTTAAAGTTTACTGACTATCAAACATTTAAAGATGTTGGTTCTCAAAACTTTGATTATAATATTCATTAGAAAAATATCTGTGCTGGGAATGGTGGCATACGCATGTAATCCCAGCACTTGGGACAGTGAGACAGGAGGATTGCAGTGAATTTCATGCCATGATGGCCTATAGAGTAATTTCCATGAGTGCTTGGGTTTCAGAACTAGCTTAAACAATAACAAAAGTCCTTTATCAACTGGCAACATTTGAATATTAACAAAAAAGGTTACTTGATAATTGTTGAATTTAAGTTTCCTAATTTTTATAATTGTACTGTGGTTGTGAAAATGGACTTTCTTTCTTTCTTTCTTTCTTTCTTTCTTTCTTTCTTTCTTTCTTTCTTTCTTTCTTTTTTTGACAAAAAGTCTTACCACAGAGCAAGGTTGGCCTTGAACTTGCCCTGCTGCCTTATCCTGCCAAGAGACAGGATTATAAGGATGCACTAGCACAGATGGCTAGAACAGTCTTGATCTTTAGAAATACATATAATTATTGAAGGATGAAGGATACAGAGCTATGCAATGATGTATGATGACTGTTACTTTCTCGCAAAAGGGAAAGTGTGTGTGTGTGTGTGTGTGTGTGTGTGTGCCTCGCGCGCACTTAGAGGAAGAATTAAATAGCAAAAATAAAATTAATAATTAATGAGTTATGGTAATGTGGGATTTCATTATAACATCCATTCAACTGTGAGTTTTAAAATTATTTCAGCTGAGCGGTGGTGGCACTTGGGAGGCAGAAGCAGGCAGATTTCTGAGTTCGAGGCCAGCCTGGTCTACAGAGTGAGTTCCAGGACAGCCAGGGCTACACAGAGAAACCCTGTCTCAAAAAAAATACCCCCAAAATTATTTCAAAATGCAACTTAAACTCATGTGGAGAAACTACATGCTGTTTTCTCCCTCATTCAGTTTTGTTTCAAGTAGTACACTTATAAAAATACACTTTAAGGATTATAAACTTTATCCTAATCTATTTGTCTTTTCCATGCTTCCCCAGGTTAGCTACTGCCTCAGTGTTTGTCATTCACTTGAAAAGCTTATTCACCTTACATATGCATCTGTATCTATAAAGATAAAAACTCCATGGTTATGTTTGTATATTGGTACATTGTGTAATATTTTATAATATCTTCTACTTGATATTATTCCACATATCATTCCTATTTTCTTGATTTATAATGTCTATTATGTAAAAAAATAAAGATATTAAATGATAGTTAACGAGGCGATCCTTAACAAGATGGCTCTGTGGGCTAAAAGCACTTGCCGTGTAAACCTGATCATTGGAGTTTGATCCTCTCAGATCACAAGGTGTGTGGAAAGAACAGACTCCCAAAGTTCTCCAATGACTTCTACAAGCTCGTACAGATACATACACACACACACACACACACACACACACACACACACACACACACAGAGAGAGAGAGAGAGAGAGAGAGAGAGAGAGAGAGAGAGAGAGAGAGAGAGAAAGGAGATGGAATAGGCAGGCTCCCAATACACATTATACACACATAGACAATAATAAAATATTTTTGGGGGGATTTTTGAGACAAGGTTTCTCAGTGTAGCCCTGGCTGTCCTGGAACTCACTCTTAGACCAGGCTGGCCTCGAACTCAGGAATCTATCTGTCTCTGCCTCCCAAGTGCTGGGATTAAAGGAGTGCACCACCACTGCCCAATAAAATATTTTTAATTTAATAAAAATCATTGTAATATAGTACTTAATGGTAATTATAAAAAGTACTCAAGTGATTAACTTAATATTACAACCAAAACTGAACAAAAATAAATTTAAGTGTATCCCAAATAGAACTCATTCTTTGGTCAACAATAAATGTCTCAGATCATCATTCTTAATAAATGCACTAATAAGTTAACATGTTTATTAATTTAGTAACTGCTTAAAAGTTTTTAAATGAATTTAATTTTGCCAGTTTCTAACAGCTTCAGTAATTTTTACAGACTTTTGCCTGATATGACACTTTGCAAAGCCATATAAGCAAGACAGCTGTGAGAGAAAAATGTTAGATACTTAACCCATTGTAGAAATTAGTTTCATCTGTGGGTCCACAGGGTCAGGCTGGATTCTTAGTGGATAGCTCTTTTTCACAGAATAATCTTGAAGCAGAAGAATCAAGCCCACTCTCAAACTTTTATACCACTCCGGACACAAAGCATTCCACATAATTACTGACACCATGCCTGAACTGTCAGCAACCTCCAAATAGGTCTAGGGAAAGAGGGTAAAAGCATATACACATTTGCTATTTTTACCTATATAGGTGGCACACAAGGTATTATCTGTGAAATTTTATAGTGACAGAAAAATGACACCTAAAATTTATTTTTATTAGTAACAACTCATTTGTTAACTCTGTTATGATTGCTAAGCTAAAAGACTGCTACAAGATGCTGGAAGTCAGAGAGATAGAACTAACTTACTGTGTGATTATAAACTTCAAAGGCACAGAACAAATCTTAGTTATGTTTACTTTTCTCATAATGCTTAGCACAGTACCATACATAGAGCAAGCACACAATACAGTCACCGGAAGAATTAGGTTAGCCTCATATTTTGAAGGTCTTCATAGCATTCTTCATCATTTGCAAGGCTGGAGGACCTTGCTATTATTCACTGATCCTACAGCACTTTAGATAGACATTGATTAGACATAATCCCACCAGTACTCTGATGACATTAACTTTACTTATGCTGGCATCTCAGAATCTGTTTTATATATATATATATATATATATATATATATATATATATATATGGCATGGGAATTATTTCTGTTATACTATTTGGCAGGAAGAAATACTAATGTCCATGTTATTATTGTCAGTTTGAGTATGGTCAAATAAGTATTTTGAAACAAAAAGTATGCTCTCTGTTTTAAAACATAAAGATGGACAACACTTGTTATATCTCAGGAACAGTATCCCAAGTTTTTGCTAGCTATTCTACTTTCTTTTCAAATCATGTTATAGTCTAAGTTCTTTTTTCTCTTTTGTTAATTCATTCCTTCAATCATCAAACATATAACAAGTCCATGTTAACCTCCAGATACTATGTTAGACACAGAATACGATGAATAGCAGAAATCAGACATGATTCTGACAATAGCTAAAATGGAGGATTTGCTATGTGCCTGAAACACAGTTAACTATTTATCCATATTAACAAGTTGTATCCTCATGTCAGCTCTGTAACATATTTATAATCAGCACTCCCATTTTGCTGATTAGAAAATTGAGGCTTTAAGAAGACAAATAGCTAATGCTATGATACAGCTGAGATTTGAAACCAGTTCGTATGAATAAGAAGCTAGTGGCATGCAACACAAGACACACACACACACACACACACACACACACACACACACATTTGTGTAATACATGATAGATATGTTATATGTGATTTAAATATAAAATTTTATGTATGACTTACACAGTAACCAGAAAGGGGATAATATTAACCATGTTAACAGTAGGTATTCTGAGTGCTAAAATCTTGGATATAGTATTCTAATATACCTTAGGTTTTCTCTTAATTTGCTTCCATAAGCATACACAAATTTCACAATCTGAACAATAAAACACCTAAGCTAACTCTTGATATATGGAAAACTATAGTGTAATAAATATTAAGTAAAAATAACAGAGCATAAATATATACATATACTATATATATATCAGATCTCATAGCATTATATAGCACAGAGCCAAGTTAACAGAAAAGTGTGGGAGTGGAGTGACAATTAGGACGTTATTAGTGAATTATGAGCTGAAGAAAAGGCCTACTAATTGCCCTGAGAAGTAAATGAAAGGTAAAAAAGAGGAGAGGCAAAAATGGTATAGGGATGCGTTTTCCTTTTAAAAAGTTGGACTAGAGACTTGAACCTGCTTACATGCTGGTAAGAAAAAGCACAGAGAAGAAAAGATTAAACACAAAAGTGGTGTGAAAGAGACCAGCTAGATCCGGAACCTAAAAAGCATGGCTACCTATGTATAGATATAGTTTTTTTTCTTTTGAAATAGCTTTTGTGGTTTTGGGAACTGAAACAAAACAATGGCCTTGCACATGCTGGGCCAGTTCTCTAACACTGTGCCAAATTCCAAAGAATTTTTAAGAGAAAAATCACCTTGAAAATTACTTTGAAGTAAAAAAAAAAAAAAGCCTATATGCATTCTAAAATTTTAAAGTGTGCCTGTGGAATGTTATTTAAACAAACAACTTTTGCCAATATAGATTTATGTGTGCGTGTTATAATGTAAACATTTAAATGAACATACATTATTTTTGTACTACTTGTACCTGATACGGCTCAATCATCTTTTTATTAGGTTTTCCATAGTATCGCAGTTTTGACTTATGCAGAATCCTTACAAGCAAGGCAGGAAAATTCTTTCTGTTGTTCCAGGTCATCTCAAGATGAGAGAGAGATATTATTTTGGTGTCTAAAACATAAAAGGATAAAACATTGTATTTGTTATGCCATCATAGTTTCAAAAATCTATTCTAATGTTAAAAATGCTAGCCAGATCATATCCAGTGCAACTCATTCCTGTCAGCTAGGCTTTACAAATGAAAGCCTGACTATATAGTTCTTTATAGTTTTCTGTGTATATATAGCTAAAATATGTATAGGACTTACCATGCAGAATGAGATACTTACATAAAATAAAATATTGTTTCATCTTAATTTCCTTCTTCCACACTAAACCATTTCATGAAATTATAAAAATCTTAGATCTAAATTTATCTCTCGATATTTTTCTCTGATCTGTTTCCTTTAATCAATACAGTCATTTATTTAACTTACAAAAATTACAAGTTGGGGCTCTGGGGATGTGATGACCTCATTGGTAAAATGCTTGCCATACGCTTATAATTCCAGCACAGGAAAAGCGAAGGAAAGAGGTTTCCTGAGGCCAATCAGCTAGACAAATTATCACAATTAGCGAGCTGAAGGCCAACAAGAGGCACTATCTCAAAAGAGGTGGATAGTCTTCCTGTGGATGACAATGCAGAGGCAAAGACTCCACACACATAAGCTGTCACATGGAAACTGACAAGCCTGTTTTTGCATAAAAAGTGTGTGTATGCACGGGCACACACACACAATTATTTATTCACTCAGTCTGGGTTGAATTGATAATCATGATGCTCCACCCTCATCAAAGCATGAAATGAAATTACAGGGATGCACCACTACAACCACTCATAGCAGACTAGAGAATTGTTTCTGGCACATTTTTATGTACTGTCCTCATGTCCCTTTTGTCCAGATAAGCCCCCATCTTCTCCAAACATACTGTATATGGCTCTATTTTCTCACTTGCTACTCTGCTTCTGGAATGTCTTCCTCTTAGATATGTAAGTGACTTCCTTTTTCCCCTACTCCAATTTTGCTCAAAGGGCACCTTCTCAATGATCTCTCTAACTACTCTACTAAAACCAACCTATTCCCCACCCACACTGTTTTCCCATGTAGCACTTATTATTTTCACATACCATATAATTTATTTTGAAATGTTTTAATCTCCAGGTTTAAGTGAGAACAAATGCTGTGTAAAGGCTGTTCACCATAAATTTAAAATCCCATTTACTCTTCTATCATTAAAAGGGGTTCCACTTTCAATTCTCTCTACATGTTTTCATAGCCTGCAATATAAATTTTAAAACCTAAATCTGCATTACATACTTTATGTATTATATATTCATATATGTATAATATACATTTGTTGAAACATTTCCATTGATATGTATCAGCTAGTCACTATTTTAGCAAGAAGGTCACATTTATACTTTATTTTTATGACTTTATATTGTTTTTTGTTAGTTTTTTTGTTTGTTTTTTTTCGAGACAGAGTTTCTCTGTGTAGCCCTGGCTGGCCTCGAACTCAGAAATCCGCCTGTCTCTGCCTCCGAGTGCTGGGATTAAAGGCGTGTGCCACCATCGCCCAGACTTTATATTGTTTTAATTTTTCATACAATTCATGAAAACAATTTATAACATATTAAGACACTATGGGTAGTTTTACTTCCAAATTCTCAAAATATATTACTAGCAGTCTCAGAAGTCCTAATAAGTCGTATGATGTAATTAAGCAAATTTCTTCTCCATATAGTCAAATCACAGATCAGGTTTGAATTATCTACAATGTACATGGAACAATCTTGAGTGTAGCAGATATTATCTCCTTCATTTATAAGCTGAAATAAATTTAAAATATATCACCTGGCCCGTTGAAAGCTTTCCAAGTTTGTGTTCTTAATGGACAAAAACCTTTATAGAATATAGATAAATCTCAAACCTAAAATATAGTTACAGACCAATTATAGAAAATGAATCATCTGTGTATATTTATGGTACTAAATATGCTTCATTACCAAAAAAAGCCTGCTATTCAATACCACATTTATACAATAAACAATGGAATAGTTACTCTCAATTCTTTAAGTCTCAAGACCTGTTAACATTCTTAAGAATTAGTAAATTTTTTTGGGGGGGTGCGGGTATTTGAGACAGGGTCTCTCTGTTTAGCCCTGACTGGCCTGGAACTTATCATATAGATCAGGCTACCCTCGAACTCTGAGATCCATCTGCCTCTGCTTCACAGGGCTCAGATTAAAGGTATGCACCATCATGCCTCCCAAAGATATTGAATATCTTGAAGAGCTTTTGTTTATGCAGTCTGTACTCATTACTTGATATGCACATTATACACCTAGAAAGAAAGAAGCCATCAATTACCTAAATATATAAACAATATTTTTTTTAAAAATGACTATTTTTACCAAATAAAATCAGGAGTGGGGAATATAGCTCAGTTTGCAGAGCACTGACTTAATATTCATGAAGCTACAAATTCAATCTTCAGTACTGACAGGAAAAAAAAACCCAACATCTGGAAGGGCTGGGAATTTAGCTCAGTGGTACAGAACCCACCGAGAACGCATAAGGCCCTGGATTCCACTCCCAATGTCACACACAGAAAAACAGAAGAACTGTGGTGAGAATTGCAGCGAGACTTTTTATATATATATAAAAACAGCATCTTGGAGATGAAGAGATGGCTCAGCAGTTAAGAACACTGCTCACTTTTCCCGAGACTCCAGGATCAGGATCGATTCCTAGCACGAGCAGGCAGCTCAAACCCATTTGTAACTTCAATTCCAGAGGACCCACCACCTTCTTCTGGCAGTATTGGGTACCAGACAATCATGTGTTACACAGATACACATGCAAGCAAAACACACATACTCATATTTCTGTGTAATAATATCTGAGCTTGACCTCTGGACTCCACATTTAGGCACACACATGCGCAGTCCATCCCCCATTGTGTACTGTCACATACACGAACCATTTTTTCAATTTTCTATTTTAGTTTTTATTGGTTATTTTATTTATGTGCATTTCAAATATTCTTCTTTCCTGGTTTCCCCTCCACAAACCCCCTATCTTCTCCCCCTTTCTCCTATGAAGGTGCTCCCCAACCCACCCACCCACCCACCCCTACCTACTCACTCACTCCTACTTCACCACCCTAGCATTCTTCTGTCCTGGGGGCATTGAACCTCCAAAGGACCAAGGGCCTCCTCTCCCACTAATGCCAGATTCTGCAATCCTCTGCTACATATGCAGCTGGAGTCGTGGGTCCTTCCATATGTACTGTTTGGTTGGTAGCTTAGTCCCTGGGAGCTCTGGGGAGCTCTGGTTGGTTGATATTAGTGTTCTTCCTATGAATTGCAAACCCCTTAAGATCCTTCAGTCCCTTAAGATCCTTCAGTCCTGCTGGGCGGTGGTGGCACAGGCCTTTAATCCCAGCACTTGGGAGGCAGAGGCAAGCGGATTTCTGAGTTTGAAGCCAGCCTGGTCTACAGAGTGAGTTCCAGGACAGCCAGGGCTATACAGAAAACCCTGTCTCAAAAAAATAAAAAAAAAAAAAGATCCTTCAGTCCTTCCCCTAACTATTCCATTGGGGTCCCCGGGCTCAGTCCAATGGTTGGCTGTGAGCATCTGTATCTGTATTTGTCAGGCACTGGCAGAGTCTCTCAGGAGACAGCCAGGTTTCCCCTCCACAACCTCCCTATGTCCTTCCCCACCCCCCTGCTTCTGTGAGGGTGCTCCACAACCCAGAATTTATCAGGCTCTTGTCAGCAAGCACTTCTTGGTATCCACTAGTGTCAGGGTTTGGTGGCTGCATAAGGGATGAGTCCCCAGGTGGGGCAGTCTCTGGATGGCCTTTATGGGGATCCATCCCATATGCAGGCCATCCTGAGACACAAATCTTAACAGTATCCTTCTTAGAAAAGACAAGTGTAAAACACAACAAATTAAAGACTGAAATAAAGATACACTGTGAGGAATACCGAACGGCTGAGAAACACCAAAAGAAATGTTCGGCATCCTTAGTCATCAGGGGAATGCAAATCAAAACAACCCTGAGATTCCACCTCACAGCAGTCAGAATGGCTAAGATCAAAAACTCAGGTGACAGCAGGTGTTGGTGAGGATGCGGAGAAAGAGGAACACTACTCCACTGCTGGTGGGATTGCAAGATGGTACAACCACTCTGGAAATCAATCTGGTGGTTGCTTGGAAAATTCTACCTGAGGACCCAGCTACACTCCTGGGCACATACCCAAAAGATGCTCTGACGTGCAATAAGGACACATGCTCCACTATGTTCATAGCAGCCTTATTCATAATAGCCAGAAGCTGGAAAGAACCCAGATGTCCCTCAACGGAGGAATGGACACAGAAAATGTGGTATATATACACAATGGAGTACTACTCAGGTATTAAAAACAATGAATTCATGAAATTTTTAGAGAAATGGATGGAACTAGAAAATATCCTAAGTGAGTTAACCCAATCACAAAAGAACACACATGGAATGCACTCACTGATAAGTGGATATTAACCCAGAAGCTTGGAATACCAAAAATACAATTCACAGACCAAATGAAGCTCAAGAAGGAAAAACAAAGAATGGATACTCTGGCTCTTCTTAGAAGGGGGAGCAAAATATCCAAAGACAGAGACAAAGTGTGGAGCAGAGACTGAAGGAAAGACCATCCAGAGACTGCCCCACCTGGGGATCCATCCCATATACAGTCACCAAACCCAGACACTATTGTGGATGTCAACAAATGCTTGCTGACAGGAGCCTGATATAGCTGTCTCCTGAGTGGTTCTGCCAGAGCCTTGCAAATACAGAGGCTGATGCTCTCAGCCAATCATTGGTCTGAGCATGGGGTCCCCAACGGAGGAGTTTGAGAAAGGACCCAAGGAGCTGAAAGGATTTGCAACTCCATAGGAAGAACAACAATGTAAACCAACCAGTACCCCCAGAGCTCCCAGGGATTAAACCACCAACCAAAGAGTACACATGGAGGGACCCATGGCTCCAGATGCATATGTAGCAGAGGATGGCCTTGTTGGACATCAGTGGGAGGAGAGGCCCTTGGTTCTGTGATGGCTCATGCCCCAGTGTAGGGGAATTTGGAGGTGGGGAGGTGAGAATGGGGGTGGTGGTTGATAGAACACCCTCATAGAAGCAGGAAGAAGGGGGGATGGGATAGGGGGTTTCTGGAGGAGCAGGAAACGGGATAACATTTGAAATGTAAATAAAGAAAATATCCAATAAAGTATATATGAAAAAAAGAAAAGAAAAAGAAAAAATATGTAGTTTCTGTTGGATATGTGTTAACACCAGGGAACATGACCTACCTCAACCCTAATGAATCAGACACTTATTGTGTGAGTCAGAAATTTGAATTACAAAACACAACTGAGGGACGGAAAAGAGCACATGCAGGAAATTGCTTGTCTTACAAACATGACTCCCAGAACCACCCCCATAAAAAAGCGAGGCAGGGCAGTACAGTCTGGTTCTATCACTCTGACATTCCTTTTAGATCGGGTTCTATCATGCCTGTCTCTACCTTTACAGTATTAAGCCATGGCAAGCCTTTTATTTTATGTGGATTCTGGGTTCTAAAGTCAGGTCTCATGCTTGCAAATTAAGCTCTCCTGCACTTCCACACTAACTCAACTCTCCAGCCACATAGTCTTTTTTAATTTTATTTTATTTTATTCGCTTTACATCCCAATAGCAACCCCTCCCTTCTTTCTTGCCAGTCCCACCCTTACAAATCCCTCCCCCATTGCTCCTACCCTTTCTGTTCAGAGAAAGGGAAGTACCCCCCCTTTGGGTACCATCTCATTGTTGGGCATCTAGTCCCAATATGTTTAGGTACATCCTCATCAACTGAATCCCAACCAAGCAGTCCATGTATGGGGGAAGGGGATCCAATGGCAGGAGACAGAGACAGAGATAGCCCATATCCACTGTTTAGGGGACCCACATGAAGAGCAAGCTGTACATCTGCTATAGATTTGTAGGGGTCTAGGTGCAACTCTTGCATGCCCCCTGGTTGGTGAGCCAGGCTCTGTGAGCCCCATGGTGCTAGGTTAGGTCTGTGGGTCTTCTTGTTACCCACTCCTTGACCCCACTGACTTGCTCACCTCTATCCCCTCCCCCAACTCTTCTGCAGGACTCCCCAGGCTCTGTCTGATTCTGCATCTGCCTTCATCTGCTGTTATATGGAGCCTCTCAGGAGACAGGTATGCTAGGTTCCTGTCTGCAAGCATAGCAGAGGATCATTAAGAGTGTCAGGGGGTTGGCTCTCTCCCATGAGTTAGGACTCAAGATGCGGCAGTCATTGGTTGGCTGTTCCCTCAGTCTCTGCTCCATCTTTATCCCTGCACATTTTGTAGGCAGGACAAATTTAATCATAAATTGTGCTGCAAAAATTCACAGTAGAACCAGGGCTGGTGATTCAGGCTTATAATCTCAGTTATTTAAGAGTCTAGGACCTGAAGATGGCCTCCTTGGGTTACAGAGTGAGCTGAAGGCCAATCTAGGCAACTAAGTCAGACCCTGTCACAAAATTTTAAAAAGGGGGGGGCTAAAGATACATCTCTGTAGTAAAGTGCTTATATAGCATGGGCAAGCTTCAAGTTCAATATCTAGCAATACACCCAACACACACACACACACACACACACACACACACACACACTGCCAGATTTGGTGCTATAGACTTTAATCCTAGGACACAGGAGGCTGGAGAAGGAAGAACAGAAGTCCCATGCCAGCATGTTCTATAGGCTATATCAAAAAATAAAATAAAAGATAAAATCAATCCCTGTTTTGCATAAAGTCTGTGGTAATATAGCTACACCCAATAATTTGCATAGTATGTACAACTGCTAATACTCTACAATGGCAAAGCCAAGTAGT